>OX031007.1:133459616-134084616 GCA_943735925.1 Pollenia amentaria | reverse complement strand
GAGAACTACTTTGGTTTTTGCAATAACTATGCGAAACAACAGAGACAATGTCAGAAGCCAATTACATGTACGTGTGTGACCATATATTATAAACCTTATGTAAAACAGCAATTTTGACAGACCTGCACAATTACATGTGACTTGAAAAGTTGACAAGTCAGAATGTAAAAAACATGTCGTGTACATGCACCTTAATAGCGGCATGATACCAAAGTCTAATAATAATTAAAAATCAGTAAAGCTGTAAAGAATCACAGGAGAAAATTGTTTCAACCGCGAACATGGCTAAAATTCACGAAAAATTGCAAACTTGGAAACAAACCCTAAAATTTATTTGAAAGCGCTAAATCGGTTAAAAAAACAAAATGTCGGGAAAAAGTAAGAAAAATTTTTTTTGCAAAAATAGCGAAAATTCGCGAAAATGTTAATGTTAATATTTCAAACAAGCCATAAAATTTACTAAAAGTGGCTAAAACTATGGAATGGAAAACATTCGATAAAAATTGCTAAATTAGCGGTAACTCGTAATTATAAAAATCTTTAAAGCTGTAAACAATCAGAAAAAATTGCTTCTATCGGGAACATGGCTAAAATAATTTGTCGTTGTTTGCTCTTACAATTATTTTGTAATATCAAATAAATGTTTGCTCAAAAATAACTAAAATATTTCGTTAGCTAAAATGCAAAAAGGCGTAACTAACAAAAATTTCAAAATCGCGTTTTTTTTATTGATTATTATGAATGCCATTAAACTACATGTCTTGACCAAATTTTACACTTCTGCCATAAAAAAGACGCTTTTATTAACAGAAAACAAAGGGACGTAACTACAAGTATGTTTATTTGATAAATGCAAAACGACGTAAATACACCTTTTTTTTAAACAAACGTTTGCATTGTGTAGTTGTCCGACTTTAGTATGACATACTTGTTCGAAAATTCAAAAATGTCATCAGTAATTCTTGGAATTTTTAACATTTATTATATTTTCAAATTTAGCTTTAATTTTCATTCCGAAATGTGGTTTTATAAAATATGGACCACAAATGTAACCAGATATAGCAACTTTGACGTATGAAAATCGTGTTATCATGTGCGATTACCACGATTTTCTAAGCGAGAGGGGAAAAAACACAACATTGTGATTTTAATGAGGAAGAAGAACAAGCTATTCATTACCTTTGATGTAAACAAAAAATAAATAAAAAAACATTTCTAATGTGAAATTTGTTAAAAAAAATTTTATTTTTTGATTTTTGTGAATAATTTTAATTTGTATATATTAAAAACAACACACGTATATAGATTTTTTAATTCTGCATGGGTAAGTAAAAGCTGAAAAGATAAAAAATGTAGAAGTTAGTTTTTTTACCTTTTTGTTTTTATTTTCTTCCAGGCGGTAATCGCTATTCATCCAGCCACACAAGTTGCTTAAAATGGACCGAACAATGGATTTTCAGTCGAAGATTTAAGTAATTTTCTTCTTAATTGCCTGAAAATATAGAAACAAAACAATAATTAAAATGTTTAAATGGTTTTGTTGTCTTTTCAGTCTGTCGTTTTGGTGAACTTCGTCTGTCGTTTTGGTGAAACATTGAAATTGTATGGTCTACTTACCTGTGAAAATGTAGTTATATGGCCGAATTCTTTCCAGGATCATTGGTAAATAACTTCAAATGACTGAAAATTTAAAAGTGGAAAAATTATTTAATGTTTTTATTGTTTTTTCAGTCTGTAATTTTGAGTGTATTGTATGGATGTGCTATGGCATACTAACCTGTGGAAATGCAGTTTTGTGCCCGAATTCTTTCCAGGATCATTGATAAGCAGCCTCAGGTGCCTAAAAATACAAAAACAAAAGAAATAATTAAAAGTTTTTAAAGTGTGAAAAATGAATTTGTATGCCGTACTAACCTGTGAAAATGGAATTCACTGGCCGAATTTCAAGAGTTCGCTTTTATTTTCATTTCAGTGTTTTATTCAGTGTTAATTTTTTTAAGTTAAAAATCTTTTACTGTTCCTTATCTAATTTAATGTTCTGTATTTAATAAAATAGGTAACACAATTACATTTCCAATATTTCGGACTATTTTCATTAGTGGAAACTTTATGGTTAGTATAAAGCTATCAATGCTATGAATGAAAGTTTTTATTTTTATAAACAAGTTTTTATTTTTGTATATACTATGTGCCTATGGCTTGGTAAAATTACCTTGATTATTTTTTGTGCAGTTTATTACAATGAAATAGTAAAAACAAAAAATTTGTTAAATAACAAACACCGGTTTCGCTAAATAAAGCTTCTCCGGATAGCCGGCCTTCCGCCGGGCGCAAGAATATTATCCTCATATCATATGAGTCAAACCATATTAAACTTTAGGAATCTTTTTGTTAAGTTTTTTGCGTTTGAGCCACTTTTAGCACTTTATATGTATTTTTTTATATTTCAATTTTATATCACCCAATACTATTATTTGTTTAATTTGGAGCTGCGTTCGTAAACTAGATTTGTTCCTTTATACATATATGCATATGCGATATGGCCAATATTGGTATAATTTGGAAGACTTAAAATAGATATTTGTGGATATACTTAATTAATTTAAAAATTGTTAACACTTTGGTAGCCAAAACAGTTTTCACATCAAAATGTTACGAATGCACTATGTCAATATGTATGTATGTAGTTTATTCAACTAAACGTTTAAAAAAAGTTTCGTTAAGTAAAGCTACCCTGGATAGTCGGCCTCCGATCGCACGCAAGTATTTTCTCCTCTATGGTATAACAAATATGGCCTTCGCTAACTAATGCTTAACTGCAAAGGCGGTATTTACGCAAACTCATCCCCGCTCTTAATGGGTGAGGATTTTTTAAATAATTTTTGTATATCCAATAAGATCTGTTCAAAAGGGTTCCAATAATTCCAATATTGTCCATATGTATTCAGAAATATGAAGATTTAAGCCAAAAAACCTTATGTATGTCGGTGACAAAATCTATACTTATTTGCAAAAAGGAAAAAAGACTAACCTGATCGGATCTCTGGGAAAGTTGTAGAACTTCTCTCCTGGTAGACAACCTGGTAGACATTTTCGAATCCTATGAAACAAAAAATATTTAATAAGATAAGAAAAATTTAAGTAACAAAATGTTTATACTTACATACAGTTTTTCTATCCTCATTCTTATGTACATATATGTTTCCGCCACAAAAAAACACGTCTACACTCATGTGCCATCCACTTGAAAATGACCCCACAAAATTGCGCCAAAACTATCTTAATTTTCCTCAAAATGGAAGAAAATTATGATTTGGCGCCAAAATTGAATTGTAAAATTTTACAAATAAAGTAAACAAAAGAATTTTATTACCAAGATAATAGGAAAAAGACAGTCATATATGAAAACACAAAATTTGCTGTCCCTTTCACATTAACGTGGTAATTTGGCCACACTTTTTTTCCCGTGTCGAGTCTATTCATTGTCTATGATATGGACTACTTTTATATAAAAAAAACTGTGTGAAACATTAACAATAATCAAAGTTAAAATAAAAGTGAAAATAAGTTATAAATTATAAACAAATACTTACTGTGAAGTTTTAATAATATAATTGCTAAAATGAATTCAAATTGTGAAAATATGTCTCAAACAAATTTAGAGAGTGAGAATTTAAAAAGTTCCAATAAAAATGTCAAAAGTCAAAAACGCGAAAATAAAAGTATGAAAGGTAAAACATATAAAGGTATGTCCAAAGGAAAAGTTATGAGTAATAAAAAACCCAGAGAATTGAAAATGCGTGCAACTCTAAATTTTGCTCCTATTTTTCGAAAGACTTACGTAAGGAAATTTTTGAAATGTTCTGTAAGATGATGTGCCAAAAAGGACTTTGACTGCGTACTTTAATGGAAAACTGAAGACGTTCAAATACACAATACTATTTTCTTCAAATCTTGTATAGAAATATATAATCTCTATACCGCGACATGCAAAGAGCACGAAGATAAAAATTTTAAATCCATAAACTTGTTCTAAAAAAATTATATATTTTAAATTTTTTATTTGATTTTAGGTAAAAAGGCCAGAGATCCCACTGTCAATATGATCTTTGGCATACGATCCAACTGGAATCATTTACTTCAACACAAACATAACTGAAGATAACGAACAGCTTCCACAAAGAATTGGAAACAGATTCACAATTGTTGTTCCTTCCCAATTACATGAGCAGAGAATTAAAATTTTCATTTAAAAAATGGCAGCATCTACAGGATCTCAAAAAGAGTGTAATTTTTTTATGACACTATTTAATTTCAAAAATAATTTTGAAAAGCATTTATATGTACATATGTATATAAAATAATTCATATTAACAAAAAATTTTAATAAAAATATATAACTTAATTAACTTATGAAAATAATATTACATATTTATTATATGCCTTATTTATAAAATATGTTTTGTGTTTATTAAATGTTTATTTATCAAATATTGCATGGAAATTTGTCAAATAAGCTCTGAATAAACCTAAATTATTTTTATGAATAAGGCCGTATATGTATAACAAACTCATATTAAAAATGGAAAACTTTTAATTTCAAATCCTTATGTTAAACTTTATTTTAATCAACAAACTTAATTTCTTTATAATCAATTTTTAACTCGTATACCTTCTTTAAGCCGAAAATAGACATTTTACATTTTATAAAACACATCTAAACTTATTTGTTGCAGATACGTGTTTTTGTGTTTCAGAAAAATGGAAGACAAAATGGCGTATCTAACATAACTCTTAAAATAATTTAAAAAAATTTTTTTTGGTTTAAAAATAAATTTATCGGTTGCGTTTAAAGTAAAATTAGAAAATACTTCGTTAAAAATGTTTCTAGTTTTCATTTTACAAAGTTTTTTGCTTCTCCTGTAAAATTATATTTTTGTTAGTTACGCCTTTTTGCATTTTAGCTAACGATTTGATTTTTTGTGTTCACACTATGTTCACATTGGAAAAATATTTGTTTGCCGGCAAATACTTTTATTTGCTCAAAATCAGCTGTTATTTTATTTGACGTTCAAAAATATTTTGTGTTCAGACTACGTTTATGAAATATATGATGTTTGCTGCCAAATATTTCAGAAATTGTTTAGAAACATAAAGGGTTATCCATTATGCGGTTTCAAAAGTAAACGTAAATAAAACACATATAAAATATTTTTTTTCATGATATTTCTTTTATATTATAAAGTTTGATCGTTGACATTATGTGTGCAACACTATATCATTTAAATGACTACCACGCGAAGTATTGCAAGCATTGATTCTTTTGAGGTAATTTTGGGCCACTTTTTGACACATATTGGGCGGTATCTCAGCCATAACTTGACGAATGTTGGTTCTTAAGTGCTCAAGAGTTAAAGGTTTATCTGCATAAACACGGTCTTTCGCGTAGCCCCACAAAAAAAGGCTAATGGTGTCAAATCACAATTTTGCCAATTGCTTGCGTAGTTGGATGATTATGTGAACCATAATCTCCTCTTAAAGTACGATATGTGATTGTGCCAGAATCACCATTTTTGTAGTAGGTTTTAATAATTTTTACGCGTTGTGTGATAGTTAAGCGATCCATTTTCGTCAATGTCAGACTTCCAGCAGTCGAATTCCAGCCCTATACTTTTGAATCCACGAAATGGATAACCCGGTACATTCAAATGTGTAGTTTGATAAGTAGGATATACAATTTTGTTACTTTTATGCTAAAACCTGAAAACATAATCTTGTCATATAAATATATCCACAAAAGAGAGGTAGACGCTTAGGAAATAGCGGGTTTAATAGCTTGTGCATTAATAAACTCATTTCATAGATCTCATGAATTGTTCTTTATTTTTTGTTCAAATAATTTAAATTATGTTTTGCACCATTTTATATTAAGGGAGAATTCCCGGGAAACTTAGAAATAAATCCCACTTTCCTGGGAAATAAAAAAGTCCAGGAAAAGAAAAACTCTAAAACTCTAAAATTTCTCTAATCACCAAATTTATACCAAATTCATAATATCAAGCAAACAATTTGATGATTTGGCTCCTATTACCAAAATTAATCTATTGATTACTAAAAGTTTTTAAATTTTGAAAATTTTTTTTCAATAAATGATATTTTTTATTTTAATTAAAAAAATTACCAAAAACATTGTGTTAATTTATTCAATAAAATATTGACAATACCCAACAACAATTTTACAAGTATAAATTATTTCATTCAACATTTTTTATATTTCGAATTTATTCTATGAGGGAGTTTACACGGTGTCTATTCAGACATGTCTGACAAACACGTCTGTTTTGTTTGTTGGCGATCGGGGTAGAGAAGAAAGAGGGGTTGCCAAACAAACACGAAATGAGTTTTCATGTTTGTTTTATGAATTTTTATGTATTTTGATTTGTATGTATATGTATATTAGACAATTAGACATGAAAACAGACATGTTTGGATAGACATCGTGAAAAGACAAAAGGTTTTTGGTAGCATGTTCAAAAGAAAATGTCAAAAAAAGACATGTCTGAAAAGACTCCGTGTAAACTATGCCTATGAGTTAAATTTCAGTTATGTATTTTATAAAGTTTTTTTTGTAATAGTCCTATTCCTCAAAATTTTTAGGAATGACTTTATACACTACCAGACTGTTATCTTGTATTTTCTTGTTACATTTTACCTTAGCTTTCCGTTGGATAGCAATGAAGTATATTGTATGTACAGAAAAAATTTACAATTATTAGACACCAGCAGAATGTAATGCATTTTCTGGCCCGCTACGGCCGACGTCAGCATTCTTTGTGTCACACTGGAATAGAACTATTACAAAAAAAACTTTATAAAATACTAACTGAAATTTAATTCATAGAATAAATTCCAAAAATAAAAAATGTTGAATACAAAATAGTTTTAATTAAGTATTCAAGGCTGGCAAATAAATCTATTCCAAAAAAAAAAAAACACTTTTATAAAAATAGGGGAAATTAAGCTCATTATCATGTCAATACCTGAACAGCAGGTGCGAGAGTGTGTTAAAATCAAATTCCTTAACAACACCTTTAGCACAGCGTATTAACTCGTCCACAGCCACCGAGTAGAACAAAATAACTTTGCCACACATTATTGGAATAGTCACACGCACGGACAGCACGCATCCATCATCAGCAAACATTCAGCCACCGTTACGTACAAACATCGAAATGACCATCATTATAAACTTCTTACACACATCGGTCACACACTTTTCCCATCCACTTACTCATCCAACCCAACTCATTTATTTATTCCTACATACTAATAATAAAACGCGCACCTCATCAAATAATAATGAAATCATTAACCAAGTAGGTGTAAAATTCTCAATATGAACATTTACTGTCCCCACCCACTTTCTCTTACACACTCACATACTCCTTTGAACCCCAACAACAATATCCTGTTCGATACAACACAATATTTACGCATAAATAGCTGCAGGACAACATTTTACACTTGAATAAATGCCAAAACATTTTAACTATTCCATCAGCAGGTTGTCTCAATATGTGCAGTGACTTAATCAGCGTTGGCAAAGACAAGCGGCTTGAGAAGAATCGCTCAGTCCTTTAAGGCTTACCTTTTCTCTATATTCATTCTATTTCAAGCTGAAAATAACGTGATTTAGTGGGTATAATGCCCAGCATACTTCAATAGGGAACACATTTCATTGGGCATACTTCATTCTACACTCCTACAACATATTTACGTTAATTTTACCAGATAATTGCGTTAATTACGTGCATGAATGTAAAGACCACTCCGTTACTTTCAAATAATCAATTAAATGAGCACATCTTGTTGCTGGATCTGTTATTTCTATGATTTTTTTTTAAACTAATTCCTTAGTTAACTCAGCATCAACATCAGCATCGGTGAAGCACATCAAAAGGAATTTGAAATATTTTTTTATGTGTGTATTGTTCAAAAGGATTATTTACCACAGAAATAGAACAACATTATAGCCATAATTAATTTGCAAAGGGTAATATGCATAACAAATTATCGTAACATATTACAAAAATGTTGGACATACTAAGTTTAAGTTTGAAAACAAAGCAAAAAATGTTTTATTAAACAAGTACGAAATTGGCCCTCAGACCGTTTTAGATGACGCTTACGTAAAATGACCTTCTGAATCCAAGTATGATCGCCATTTTCCATTTCTCCATAGCTCCTTTTCTGATAGCAAAGTCAACATATCGGTATTTCGGGCGAGGATTTTCTGTTCTTATATTGTCCAAAACGACTGAAATTTGTTTTCTCCGGGTTTTCCAAGATGAATTGCAGTGCAAGGATGGAAGTTGCGGTTAAGTCTGCGTATTGCCTTACTATTTATTCATCAAGACTTTACACATTTTTAGAAAAGATTTTCTGGAAAGTGGAATGTTAAACTTTTAGAAGAATATTGCTGGCCTGTATTTTGAGAAACTCCAACTTTAGGGTACAAGAGTAAAGCACCAATAGATAATGAAGATGAAAAATTTGGAGCTGAAATATTTTGCAAGTTAAAAATTTTTTTTGAGAAATTTATAAAAGTACGTTTTAATATATTAAAAAAACTATTATCAAATAATCATAAAAGGGGGGACGAGCTCCACCAAAAATAATTGATGATTAGGGGAAACTGAGGTCATATTAGTAATCGAGAAGTCATTTAACATGAGAATCAGTTTAAATGGTGTTAGGGCTCGAAAAAACTTTTTTTTTCAGACCAGTGTTATTATTAAAGCTTCGGTGCCATGGTAGACTAATTAATAGTCAGCTAGTCTGTCAATGTGAGGGTTGTGAATGTGATTCCCGCCAGAGACTCTGGTCTCTTTTGTTTAAACGGGCCAAATATCTAAGTTACAATTGCTTGCTAAATTAAGTAATTGTAAGCGTGATCCATTTCGAGGTTCCCTACTTTTTTAAAGAAAAAAGCACAGAAAATTCAAATTTAATGGGGAATGTTTATTATCATTTGAAAGAACATTCTTTGGCATTTATTTTTGAAGATTATGTCTATCAAATGTTGGCCGTTCCTACGTCGCAGACGGTCCATCCGTTGAGTCCAATTTTCGAGCATTACGATTTGTAACTGGCGAATGACACGCGTGACGTTTTCCTCCAAGGCCTCGAAGCGGGTTTGTCCAAATAAACTTTAGACTTTACATATCCCCACAGGAAAAAGTCTAACGGTGTGATATCACACGATCTTGGTGGCCAATCGACCGGCCCAAAACGTGAAATTATGTGCTCACCGAAGTGTTCTCTCAATAAATCCATTGATCGATGCGATGTGTGGGAAGTGGCGCCGTCTTGCTAAAACCAAATATCGCCGAGATCACGAGCTTCAATTTCAGGCATCAAATAGTCGGATATCATGGCACGATAACGGTCTTCGTGTACACTCTCATCTACGGCCGCTATATTTTATTCATAGCGTGCTCGACGTGGTCTATTCGGCTTTTCAACAATCACTTGTATATTCTCATTTGCCCAAATGTGACAGTTCTGCTTGTTAACGTATTCACTGAGGTCAATTATGCTGACCAGAAAAAATCACGAGTGCACGAAATGCCTTCTGATTTCAACGCCAATTTTAATAAAAGGCGTCAACAATCTTAACGCGCTGCTCAATTGTTTAACTCTCTATGGCTGAATTCGTCAAATGCTGAAACAAAGAAATATCAAAATAAGTTGGGCAAAAAAATTGACGTTAAGGTGTGACTCACAATTAACATCGTGCATTATGGTTGAATCACCCTTATAAATAAATCTTAGTTGACAACCCGAAGGCCAAATATAAATATTTTAACTGTTTCTAAGGACAAAATAATAGCTATCACCAAATTTTCACGGAGGCTTTTACGACGTCGCTTTTTTGTTTGTGGGCAAACGGTGTAGAGAAGAAAGAGGTCTAAACAAAAAGACTCAGTTTGTGTTTTTATTTCCCCTTGAATTGATGCTGCCGGTTAGTCGAATTACGGGTAATCAAGGCCCTACAGTAAATAAAAAAAGGCATGCAACCAAAAATCATCGTATAAATGGAAAGGGTTTTTGGAAGTTGCTTAAAAGGGAATGAAGAAAACATGACGTCGTAAAAGGCCCCGTAAAATTAATAAAATGCTCAGTATTTAATGGCACTATTTTAAACATATTGATAACGAAATTGTGAAAATATATGGATTATTGGAAAAACATTAAAAAGAAATCGTGGTCGATTGTACACTTGGGAGGTATATTTATTATGGCCGGTTCTACATCATACTCAGTTTGACGTGTGTTCAGAGGATTCTATGTGGTTAATTAAATGATTTAAGTAATTTTAGACATGTCAATTGGAAGTGATAATGTATCACTTCAATGTATGGTTAATCATCTCGATTTTGAAATGTTTGGAGGTTAATCACGTTCGAGATGCTTAAGCGCGTTTAAAATTCCAAGTGTGAACATAGCATTAGATTAGAAAATCCTTTCATGTGGATACATTTTGTTGGAAAACGCATTTGGGGCTCCACAGACAAACGTTACATATACAAAAGGGGTTCGAGAAGCTGCACAGAAAAAAGTGTTTTACCAATTAAAAAATTTTTATTTAATTAACATTTTAGTTGTTTTGAAATAAATTTTCAATTAAAATTTTAATTATATAATAAAAAATCTTAATTGACTTTTCGTTTAAAATAAAATAATTTAAACTTGTAGAATTGTTGTTGGAAATTGTCAATATTTATTTAAATAAATTAACACATTGTTTGAAATGGCAAAGTTTTTTGATCACTTTTTTAATTAAAATTAAGAATATATAATAAATATTTTTAGTAATCAATATAATCATTTTGGTAATAGGTGCAAAATCAACAATTTATTTAATTGATATTATTAATTTAGAATAATTTTGGTGATTGGTGAAATTTTTTATATTTTCTGTGTGATATCCTCGGATCTTCCCTCAGAGAAAGTGTAATCAGGCCAAACATTTACTGCGGACCCGAGAATGGAAGGAAATGGTAAAGGAAATTAGAATCAGTAGTAGTTAATTTACTTAGAAAATAGCAATAAAAAAATTTTCATTTGAGTTTTTGGTATTTAAATTTATGTTTTTTTTTCATATGTCTTTTATTTGGGTTTTCTTTTGCCTGTTATAATATTTTGTACACACGAGAACTTGTCCGAATAATATTATACTCGCATCACAATAGTGGGGGGCCGGGGGGGTAATATACGTTGCTTCTTGATCCACCTTTGAGTATACTGATCGTGTCATAATCACTTTTTGGGTCATTCTAATGTTGTCCGTCCGTCTGGCTGGCTGGCTGTCCATTTAACCTTGTGCGCAAATTACAGATCTGAATTTGGGATTTAATTTGACAAAAAAATGGTGACAATCGGTCCCATTTCACATAGCGTTCGTACAAGAATTTTTTCGAAATGTTCTTTGTGACCGTAAACCGTCTTATAATGTTGGTAATATTTATGTAGATTAAATTTACCAAATTTTTTGCGATCGGGCCATATTTGCTTAAAGCTCCCATATAAATGTTTCTTCCGAAAATAACTTTTAAATAACTTTTAAAAAAATTCCACATCTTCCTTAAAAATTTAAATTGTTGTGTTGGTAGGTCCAAAATTGAGCATAGGTCCTATAAAAACCACTTCCTTAAAGCCACTTAACGGCAAAAAAGTAATAAAAACGTCGATTACGTCCTATGGTGGTCCGGACGAAACGCCCATACGTGTCGTGGGGGATGGCCTTTATTTAGGGGTGGAATTGTGCTACAGCTCCAGAATATCCGCCAATAATAACACCTTACTAATATTCCCAGGTTATGGAGTGTATAGGGTGGCTTTGGGATTCAGCGCTTAAATATTAACAAAATATCCATGATATTATAAAGGCTAGAAGAAGAAATAAAAAGGCACTTATATTTAACAAAACGAAAGCACTTCTAACGATATAAAAATACTATCCTTTTTCCCCGTTTGAACTTTATAAAATTTCTATTTTATTTGCTAATTAATACAAAATTCTCTATAGAATATTATATTTCAAAACAATTTAATTAAATTTATTTAAAAACGCGAATACAACAAACCAGCCGTCCAATATATCTTCCAAACAACGATGCGACTTGGACAAAAATTTGCAAATTACAATTATAATAAAATTGAGACAAAAAAAAACATAATAATCAAAGAAAATTTTAATATATAATACATGATGACAGTAGTGCCTCAAGTTGTCAATTCGTCTGAGGGCCTATCATCATTCAAAATAGAAACCAGGGATGGGAAATCCGCTGCCTTCAGCTCCGTATCATAAAAACATCTAGTAGATATCTAAATAATATAAGCCACAAGGAACTTTTCCAAGAATCTTAACCACATAACATAATTTTGTTCTAGAGGAAATATTATGGCCAATGAGCCCCAAATACACCTTCGAAAATTTGTCCTTAAATTCTGTGGTGTAAGGTATATTATGGTCGGGCTTGATCGACTATGCTTTCTAACTTTTTATTTAGTGTTTTAAAAGTTGTTAAGAACGTCCTAAAATACTGAAGTTCTTGCATCGAGTATCAAATTAAATTTATCCACTTATTTTGTTTCTTGTCCACAATATCTTCAATTAGCAAACTAGCGAATACTATTATTTCCAAACTGTTAAAAAAAATTAGAACTGTCTAGCAATTTATTTAAAATATGACTAATTTCTACTAACATTTTGCAACAAAATGGAGAGCTTACAATCAAATAATCAACTTGAACTTCAAACTTCATGTGCCACAAAATAAAAATGACTGCACGAATTTGCCACAAATATTTGCCAAACAGCCAAAAAGTCTAACATTTGTAACTTGAGTACGAGAGTTTGGCTTCACATCATTTCGAATTGTTTTTATAAGAAGAATGCAATTGCAGAAATTTACAAAAGAACCTGAGAAAAATATATTTTTTTTGCCCAATAAATTGCGTGGTTGGTAAAATTGTGATCAAGTATTGTAGTTGTAGTAAAATGGTAAAGAAAATCATAAATGGTTACGAGTAAAAAACAAATTTCATATTAATTTTGGGTTTGGAATTGAAATTGAATTGGATTGGATTGGCATGGTTTCGTTTGCTTTACTTAAGTTGTGGTGTGGTAAAGATTTGTCTGTGAGGATTGTAAGAAAAAATGTACTTAAAAAAAGTATGTATAACATTGAAGAAAATGTGAATCTTAAATAAATTAAAAACAAACATATTATGGATAATTTTATGATTGTCACAACCATTTTTATCTTATTTTTTACCAGTAATTTTATGGTTGTAGAAAAAAATTAAATGCTTGCTTGGCAAACATAAGCAAACATGTTGCTTCTTAATTTAATTAATTTCTTAATAATCACGGTAATCATGCATATGGTTAGCGTAATCATATACCTAATGATAGCATTTACATGATCAAAAATATTTTAATAGTAAAATAACCATAACTTGAAAAACTATTTTTCTAAGTGTAAAATAAACGAATATATGAAGGAGTTAAATGATTACAATGATGATGACTACGATGATGAGTGCCAGTTTGATCTTCAATTACTTACAATGCAAACAGACTAAATCACGTTTATAGTCTGAAAACTTTAAAAAGACTTAAATACAGAGAGTCGTATACGAACGTATATAACAGAAATCATACCGTGTTCGATGATGGTTTATGGTACTAAAACAAAATTTAATAATTTATATTTATTTGCCAACATTCATTGTTAACAAATAAAACTTAAAATACATAATACAAAAATTAATATACATATATTCATACATCTGTATGTATATGTACTCGTCTTAAAGAATATATTTGTCTACAAGAGTTCCTATTGAAAAAATAGTTCCCGAGAAAATTTGGAAATTTAAGGACAACAATTTTCGCGTATGTTTACGCAAAGTCTTTAACTTCAAGTTTTGTGACCCCCAAAAGAGTGCCAATCGATGTTAAAAAAAATTATTTCTTAAAAAAAATATTTTCTTAAAACTTTTTAAAAATTAAAAAACAAATTATCAACGCAAGACAGAAGGATTTACAAAGTAATCCTTTTATAAAAATTGTTTGGATCGGAGCAAAACAGTTTAATTTGGTAAACGATTTAAGAAACCGTTTTCTGAGAGAGTACATGACACTCGTGTTCGATACAGAAGCCTGCGAAAATATAAGAAAATGGATTTTTAACCCTTTAGAGCTTCATGTGACATATCTGTAACAAAACTAAGATCCCTCTCTTGATTATTAGTACTAGCTGAACCCGGTGTGCTTTGTATCCTCTTCCCGAAATAAAATTAGTAGTTGTTTGTTTTAAACAGATCTGGTGTATTGATAGCGAAGCAATTTGTACCAAATTTTAGTTTCTTGTATTATCCTTCTCCAGATATTTAGACATTTATATTGTCCCTGAATGGGACATTTCAAGCTCACTTATATATGTGAGAGCATTAGAAAAAACGTTCTCAAAATAAAATTGATTTTATTTTACGACCTCATTCTCTGGCAAAATTGTATGTTAAACTATATGGAAAATATCGGTCAGCCCAGTGATGTTATACGTAGAGAAAAATCCCTATTCGTAGGGATTTTCTTCTACAAATAATGATCATAGGGAAAAGAAGGATAGATTTTTTGAAATAATTAAAATGTAGGGACTTTTTAAAAATCTGCCGAAATTTTATATATTTGGCAATCTTTTTCGATTTTTGACATAATACTAATAAAATTATTGATACGGCAACAAAACAAATTGCTTAATATCATTGGGTGAATGCTTGCCCCCATTTCAACTTTGATTTTATGGTAAATTTCTGAAACTGTCTTTTACAAGAATATAATTTTTCAGAGCAAAAATATTTAACTTGTTTAATATGGGCATCAACAACTTTTGGAGTAAAGTCACCAAGGTAAAAAATTTGATTGACAATTAAATTTTCTCCCTATAGTCGAAATAAGCTATTTTTGATTTATAACTGCCACATGATAATAGAGATAACGATCTTAAAAATAAGGTTTAGTAAATCAATAGAATTTGTTAAAAAATAATGCTAAAATTTGACCAATTTACTGGTTAATTTATTTTTTTTGATGTTTTCGCCAAATATTTGTTAGCTCTGAACATGTCTTTAGTCATAAAATTGTATCTTCAAATTGCATAGTCCGCTCTTTTTTACAAGACGAATGTAACTGTGAGTGTATCGAAAAATATTGAAAACACCTGTACGATTGTTAGGAAATCACCAACGGTTTTATTTGCATTGATATATTATAATTTAAAAGTTGTAGTGATTTTTGTAGGAACAATTTTTTGAGCACGTAGGGAAAAATAGGAATTTTTTACGGGCTGCGTAGGGACTTTTTTTCTATAACATTACTGGTTCAGCCCCAGTTCTGTTTCATCATTTATTTCAAGGCGGCTTTTTACGACAACTTCTATGGAAAATGTGGCCTCGACGTATTTCTATTTTAACACTAACTGCAACCGTTCTCAAGATAAGCAAATATTTATAGACCATTTATGACACTTTGCAAAGTGTTTTACCATATTATGTTTCATTTAACCAGATCATTGTCACCGACAACCATATTATGGTTAAATTAGTTTCTTTAAAAATAGTTTTGTTGGTTGGGACCATAATGAAACATGTTTTTCTCTGCGTGTATGCAGATAATTTTTTGGTATTTAACTTCTTTAGTAATTATGGACCTAATGGCACTTTTAAAAGTGTCATAATGTCCATTTGCAAAGTGTCATAGTGTCCATGGTCGTAATGACACTTTCAAAATTAAATGTTAATGAAATACAAATTACATTTTTAATTTTCTTTCAACTTAAAACATAATTGAGTCAATTACCACATTAGTTAAATTGAAATACTTTTTAAAAAAAATTTTTGTTGATAAAAACCAACTGATGATTTTTTCTGTGCCGTTATATTTTGCTTTTCTATTATAGAAAAGGTAAGAATGCTTCGCAGGGTTTTGAAAAAATTAATGAAGTTTACGGAGACGATGCTCTAACTAGAAAAACAGCAGCGAAATGGTTTGCTCGTTTTCGATCTGATAATTTAAATGCTAAATATGCACCTAAAAGAGTCGCTAAAAAGTCGTTGAAATTATGGAAAAAAAATTGAGAAAGACCGGCACATAAGCAACGTGGACGTGGTAAGAGAACTAGACAGTTATCAACTATTTGAAGAAAGCTGGATGCACAAGGAAGCTCTATGATTGGGTGTCACATGAATTAAGGGTGAACAATTTTATTAACCGAATTTCTATTTGCGATTCACTACTAAAACGGAACGAAATCGAATCATTTTTGAATCCAATGGTTACGGGCGATCAAAAGTGGCTCACGTGCTACAATCCTGTGCAAAAAAGATCGTGGCCGAAGAAAGATGTAGAAGCTTCGCAAATGGTGGCAAAGCCAGGATTGACACCAAGAAAGGTAATGCTGGGTGTCTGGTGGGATTGGAAGGGAATTGTTCATTATAAGCATCTACAACCTGGCCAAACAATTTATTTTTATCTTTAATGTCAACAATTAATCAGATAGATAAAGCAATCAATTAAACTAAAACGGCCAAAATTTATCAACAGAAAAGGTATTGTTTTCCATCATGACAAAGTCAGACCACACATCACTTTGATGAGCCCGCAGCACTGAGAGATCTAAGCTCGGAATTTATGATGCATCCACTATAGAGCAAAAATCTAGCACCTTCAGGTTATCATTTCTTTCGATCTCTGCAGAACTCTCTTTATGCTGTAAATTAAAATTTCCGTAGAGGCCTGGAAAACGCAACTGGATCAGTATTTCGCTCAGAAGACCCAAAAGTTCTACTCTGATGGAATAACGGATTTACCCCCAATAATGGCAAAAGGTTATCGATCAAAACGGTTCATATTTGGTTTAATTAAGCTCGTTTCAAATATAAGAAAAAGCTGTTTAATTGTTGGTCAAATTTGTAACCGCACTTTTTCCAACACCTATTATAAGAACATTTCACGAGTTTTCGACAAAACGGTTATAAGTTATAATCATTGATATACGAGAACATCATATATTATTTTTTATATAATTTCTCCAAAAAAAAATTTTGAAAACGTTTCTGGGAATGGGTTAGGTCCAGTTGACTAGAAACCCTGATTTGTTCCTACCCATTTGTATATGTATGCACAAAGTATGTATAACACAAGTTTGTATCTAAGTATGAACTATGTAGTGTAAACAATGCATTTACCATTAAGACAAACATTGCAAATGAATGTACACTCATCGACACCTGATAAAAACTCCTGTTTTATTTTTTCTATATCTTATTTCTCTTTTGATCAGATAGGAATAATTTTTTTTTAACCAATACCGTTACAGTTTTAAAAATCTAATACATATTTTGCGCTTACTCCAGACTTTTTTCAAAGGTGAATGCAACGATGTGAAAAAATATTATTTTTAATCACACGAATAATTAAAAATCTGGTTTTACAGTGAACGCAAAATTTGTGCCACGTGCAAAGCTAAACAACAATTAAGAATTAAGAGATAGTCATTCTTAAATAATGCCCGCATTTTCAAACTTGAATGACTTCAAAAACCGCTGCTAATGCGATGTCTTACCTGATAAACAATTTGATGAAGCGCGTTATTGGAGAAATATTTGTTTTTTTTTTTAAAAAAACTTTAAAAAAATAATATAAAAATTATTTTCAATCCAAACTTTTCTATTTTACTCGGACTTAATTAAGTTAATAAAATTACACAGCGGAACAAAATTGAACTTTTTGTGTGTTGATTGGAAGTTTGATGTGATTTTTTACTAATTTGAGGTCGCTGATTTAAAATTTAATATCCGTTTTTCTCTATCAACTCGCATTTTTAAGTTACAGGTACTGATCGAATTTTTGACTTTTTTCCAAATATTTAAAGTTCAAAAAATTATAACTTCGCTCTTCATGAAGCGATTTTGAGAATTATTCTTTTTTTAAAGATGTAATTATTTTCTATCAAAGTTGTTTTTGGGAATACAATTATTTGTTAAAAGATTTTGTTTGTTGTGCCTTATTCCCTTTTTTTTAATAATTGATAAAAAAATACTGAAATTTATTGTTGGAGGATAAGCTGTTCCTATGCGCATTGTTAGCTATGAAAAATAATAAAAATTTTGCAAAAAAATGGCTGAGTAATAGTTGTTTACGTAAAAAAAAATCAAATAAATTAAAATTTTTTATTTTATTTTTTAAAAATCATGAAAAGTCAAATCATTAAAATAGTCAAAGGCTTATTACTTTCACGTAAAGTCATATAACCTGTGAATGAAATGAGATATAGATCATAAAAATCGATGAACGCGTTTTACTTTTATTCACGATCAAGTGAAGTGAAGGAAAAAAGTCCTTAAATAGAATAGCAGCAAACACACACACATAAAAAAATTGTATTTTTTTATGGAAATCGCGATTTTTACCAATTTGTGCACCGTTTACAATGAAATACAGCTCAATTCATTAGAAATTTGTCAAGCTAACTGTTTTTTATAACAAAACTGTGATTTTTGCCAAAATTTAATTTCTTATGAATTTTTAAATAAAGAAAAAATTTTTTTTTTAAATTCTTTTTTTAAAACTTCAACGATATCTGTGAAACTGCTGGGCATACTTAAATACAATGTAAGCACGGCTTAAAAATAATATTGTTAGCGATTTTTGGCTTGTTTTTGAGTGAATATGGTGGCACCATTTTAAAGTTATTGCAATATATGTAGTGAAAGCATAGCTGCCAGATTTGACGATTTATCGTCATTTTGACGATTTTTAGGTACAAAAATGGTCTATTGACGATTGTCGATTTATACCCTAAATTTGACGATTTTCAAAAATTTTTAATATTGGGTACGTTCGTAAATGCATCACTGCGCTGCATCAGAAAAGCAAACTTTTTTTAATGCCGACAAATAAGTAATTATAATTTTTTTATTGTGTGACTATTATTTTTGTTGAGTATTTGACAATTTTTTGGACCACATCTACTACATTGATGTATATATAAACATTTGAAATCACTGATGCAGCGCAGTGATGCATTTACGAACGTTGCCATTATTTCACATTTTATTTTAGCATCTTTGATAATTTGATTTATCTGCATTATTTGATTGGCAGCAATTTCCATGTCTTAGCTGTTCATCATATAAAATAAGATTTTTTTTTAGCACAAGCTTTAAGAGTTCTATACTATAGATTACTTCGTACTTTACTACAGACATTTTACAGCCACTCTCTTTAGTCTGGGTTGACATTATAAAACTTTTGTCTCAGAAAGTTTGATTTTATTGGTGTTTACCAGACTTAAGTTATTAAGCAGGATTTTCGACGTGAAAAATAGGTGTTTGATATTTCTTGGTTTTAGTTAATTTTTTTAACTTTTCTTATGAATGCCAATACTTTTGAATAATTTTTGGTTGTGTTAGGTCAATAGATAATAAGTGTCTAAACGAATATTTTTATTTAATTTAAAATTGCATTAGCAACGAAAACTAAAAATAACAATTAATTTTCAAAACTAATTAAAAGTTAGTGGCTTTTCCAATGACGACCTTTGTGACGATTTATCTTAGTCAATTTGACGATTTTATCCTCAAAACTTGCCGATTTTCGACCAATTTTATCTGGCAGCTATGAGTGGAAGTGTATTAATTTTGAAAATAACGGTATATCGCGAAAAGTCCAGCTGATGCAAAAACTGAGTGCAGATTTGAATTCAGCGTCCCAAATAACCTTAAAAACAACATTCAGTTCTTAATTAACAAAAACCTTGTTCCGTTGTGTTATCAAAAATGATCAGTAAATGTTAATTCATTTCATATTATTAAAAATAATTTAATAAAAATTACATTTTATGAACTTAAGCCTGATTAAAATAAAAAATTTGGATTTAAAACCACAAACAGTTCAATTAAATAACCACAATACTAATCAATATAAGTTCTTTATGTTAATTATTTCATGTAGGCAGACGCGGATCCAGCTTGAGCCTTAAATTAAAAAAAAATTTTTTTTTTAAAAGTTTATTAAAAACGATATGTTTATATTATATAAAAAAAAAACTCAACAATAAGGTAAAATAAAATATAAGATTAGTTCCATATTAATTAAAATAAATGTATCTTTTTAATAACGTTTTGGCTATAAAAATAATTTTATTAATTTTTAATGTTTTTTTTTATTTGAAACAATTTATTTGTCTACATCATATTAAATTGTTTGACCAATTTTTCGACCGAAACAATACATATGCAATTGTTAACAAAATTTTGGAAGAAGGAATATGCTTCACTAATTTTAAAATTAAGTTATGAATTTTAGTCGAACTGTTTGGGTTTTAATCTAAAGATACATATGTAATTATTCTGGTTTAAGTTGATTACAGCTAATTTTTTTATATAAATTATTTTTATTTAGAAAGGAATTTTAAAGCTTATAACAATGGAAAGACAAAAATAACAAAAATACAAATATATTTTTCTAGTTCTTGTTTTGCAACGATATGTTAAAGTTCTAAATCCAAAAATGCTAAAGAAAAAGCGCTAGGGCGCATTAAAATGTGAAAATTTCAAAAAAAATTTGTTAATATTTGTTAATAGTCAACATTGAAATAAATAAAATAATTTTATAGTATATTTAATTTTTTCAAATTGACATACTAAAATGTACATTAAAAGTATAAAATATATAATAGAAAAGGTGACAAGTCACAAAAAGCTATGTCAAACATAAATGTATTATTTTTAGTTGGTTTGCAAGCCAATAAAGAGTCGGCAATGAAGCAAAACTGGATTTACAGACTTAAAATATATTCAGAACTAAAGACCTTAGAAAGTTTTTTCTCTCTCCTATAAAATTTATACATTGGACTTCATCCTTTTCTACTGAAGGTAATGATATATACTTATATAGGTACATTATATTAAAAAATATATTGTATATCAAAGAACTTTTCTTATTAATGCACTTGAAATTTGACAGTTATATAGTTCTTCTTTGGTGAACTTTTACTAGACCAATACATATATTCATATGTATATATGGGAAGGTAGAATGGCAATGCATATAAAATTCAAATTTAAAGCCTACTATGATGAAAATATGATACGAAAAACGATTATATTCACATGTATATAATAAATAATTATCATAACTACTAAAGCCTCTAGTACACGGCATGTAAAAAGCCACATGCGCATGTGGTTCTGACGTAATTTTGACGTCATCACACAACACGCAATGCTTATTGTGGCTTTGCATTGACGTCAGAAAATTACGTCAGAACCACATGCGCATGTGGCTTTTTACATTCCGTGTACTAGAGGCTTAAGGCTTATTAATAATTCAACCGCTCGCTTTTTCAACCCAAACGTTTATTTTTCGGATATAGATGGCACTTGCTGGGATTGAATGTAGAATAATATGTATTAAAATACAGTAAACTAGATGTTTCATTGGAAATATATAATAAATAACTATTAGGATAAATACTTGGATACTTATTGAAAATTTGATTAGAGATTCTATAAAAAACAAAAAAAAAAACTTGATGGGATTTCCAAAAATTTTGTACATTCAAAAATTTGTGTATTATAGAAATAAGCAAAACATATTTTTATAATTTAGGGGGGGGGGGGGCATTTCCTTTCCCCCCCCCTGAATCCGCGCCTGCATGTAGGTCAGAATTAAATTGAAAAAGTTGCTTTCCTATAATTCAAATAAAATTAAGGCTATTAAATTAAAATTTTTGTATTAAGCTAAGGCTTTTATTTTTCGTACCAAAGTAGCATCATAAGATTTTTTCTGTGTGTCCCATTTATAGTGTGCATAGCCGTAGATATAAATGTGTTAGAGGGATCACATGTTTTGAAATAAAAAGTTTTTTAACTCAAATATGAAGAATGGATAATATTTTTTTTACTTCAGTTAAATTTCAAAAAACTTTTCCACTCAAATTTCACCATAAAAAATTTTCTCTTAACACTAAACTCCGGAAAGCGTCAACAAAGTGTTATGGTGCTTAAAAGACCAACCTGACTAACGGACTTGTTCGACCTAGATAATGTTAACAGAAAATGTTACATTTAGTACACAATATAAAAGTTATAATCATGGAAACAGTAAATACGCAATCCCATGTTTCCCCAGGGCACCCAATGGAGGTAAAAATAAAGTTATGAAATATTCGACATTAACTAAGACCGTGTTTTGAATATTTCGATAAACCGTAATTTTTAAAAAACGGTTTTCGTTTTTTTTAAGACTATTATTAATTAGGTTCGCCCGGTGTTTGAATTTCGACCACTTCACATCTGCTGTAAAAATAATTTTGTATACCTTCATATGTACGTACGTATGCTTTTCAAAATCGTAAAGAATTGAAATTCAGCCAAAATTATTAAAAATAATTGACTACAAACAAGGACTACAGTGCAGCCCCACAATCAGCCTAATTATAAATAAAAATTCCCTGGGACTTTTTCCCCTTTTCCATTTTTCTTATTTAAATTCTATTATAAAAATGGGAAAAGGGAAAAACTGCCGGGGAAATTGTATTCATAATTGGGTTGAAAAGATTTTGTAAAAACCAGTGCGTTTATACAGGTGTGTAAAGTAGACGTGTGTTTGGTGGTTAGAATAAAAACGAACTCATTTTAAGAGAACAACAAAAAGCACTCTTTTCACCCATGAGTGTTACAAGTTAAAACACAAACGAAAATATTTTAAAAAAGTACCCAGCGGGAAAAAAAGGAGTACGGATGCCTTCTTGTAGGCCTCCGTACTCCTTCTTTTGGATGTGCAGGGCTTGCTCGCTTCATTCCATACTCATATCTTTTTTACAGACGTTGTCATTGCGGGGTAGGCCTTCCACTCTCGCTTCTTTCGCAGTTACATAAGAATGGTAACTGGATTAAAAAAAATAAAAAAAAAAATTATTTTGCTTCGGCAAAAAAAAAAAAAAACATGTTACTCCTTCTCATAGAAGGGAATGTGGAATGTGATATCTTATCTTTTCTATGAAAGAGCCGAGCCCTTCTATGAGACATTCTTTAGCAGTTAGAAAATAATAGTAAATGAATAAAAAACAAGTGTTAAGCAGGGCCAAAATTACGGCATTTGCTATCGATGGAAACTTTAATTGAAATTGTTTTCACAGAAAAAAGTTGTTTATCAATTAAAAAAATGGTTTCAAAAGTATTTAAATTTAATTAATGTGATAATTGAATTAATTATTTTTTTAGTTGATAGAAAATTAAAAATATAATTTTGATTTAATTAACATTTTAGTGGTTCTGAAATGAATATTTAATTAAAATATTAATTAAATATCAAAAAATATTAATTGATTATTTTCGTTTACAATAAAATAATTTAGACTTGTAAAATTGTTGTTGGGAATTGTCAATATTTTACATATTAACACATTGTTTGAAATGGAAAAGTTTTTTGAAAAAAAAAATTTTAAATATTAAAATTTTTAGTAATCAATATAATCATTTAGGTAATTGGTGCAAAATAAACAAACTGTTTCCTTGATATTATGATTTTCGAAATAATTTGGTGATTAGAGAAAATGTTTAATTTTTTCTGTGTTGTAAGCTCGATCGATATTGATTGCCGTAATTTGGCCCCTGGCCTTTAGTAGGGCCTGCAGTATGAATGCTGGGTAACAACCGTACCTAAAAAAGAGTGGCACGCGTTTTCTAGTTGTCAAAAATTGTCATGCCCATACAATTTGTATGAAGCATCCCTAAATAGCCCGGCATCAACGCTTTGCAATTGGAAAATCCGATTTGGACAACGCGTTTAATAGTGAAATTGGCAGCTTTGTTGGAAAATAATATCAACTAAGCTATTTTTTGGTCAATCTAGCAGATTTTCTCAATTTGTTATTTATATTATGTGGGTTTTATTAAACAGGTAAGTTATAAGTTAACACTACTGTTCGTGACGCAAATTTAAGCTAAGCGGAAGAAAACGTTCCGCCTTCCGTTCTTGTTTACGGCTGTAAGAGTGATATATTCGGCTGTGTCGGATCTATGATACCCTCCCCCCGAGAGTAAGAATATTTCAGGTGTCAGCCCTATACGGGATCTATAAAATTTTCCCTTTATAAAAACGGCCGTCATTATTTAAATTCGCCGCGGTTAAGAATTACATATGTTTAAGTATTTGCCAACATCCAGAAAGCTTTATGATTTAATTTCTGGTCATATAACACTAACTGCCCGTTCGCCGATATCGAACGTTAACGTTCGCATAGTAAATAACATTTTAAACAAAAACAAAATTTCAAAAATTGTTTTTGTTTTAAATGTAATTTTCTATGCGAACGTTAACGTTCGATATCGGCGAACAGCCTGTACATTTGAGCAATATATTATGATTCGAAATACTTTAAGCCCCATTATATTGGACCCATGGTAAATTATTATCACAAAATTGTAAAGAGTATCTAAAGGTATTAACAAACAAATTTCGATATTGTAGTGAAATTTTTTATAGTGGTTTTCAGAAGGCTGCCTCATATGAGACCTAAGATGAATTATGGACCGATTATAACAAAATTGCATGGTATATGGTAAAGTATGGAATATGGTAAAGTATTTACCCATATAAAGCTAAATTGGACCAAATTTTATCACAATATCTATATCTGCTACATTTTTAGGCGTATTTTAATAATTTCCCTTTTATATGGGGAATATGCTAAAGTATGGACCGATCTTCACGACATTTTCCATTGTGATTTGAAGTCTTATAAAACAACGAAAGACCGAATTCTGCTTTGAAAACATTATTCGTGGAGGTCTTAGACGTGCTAAACTGTCTTTCGGTAGTATGCTTTATATGGGGCCAATGTTAAATTATGAACCGATGTTCACGAAATTTGTTGGTGTAATTTATATTCCTATAAAACTGCGACGTGCCCAATTTTATGCAGTTGCATTATTTATTACGGATTTAGGCTTAGTAAACTGTTTTCTGAGAGTAGGCTTTATATGGAGTCTATGGTAAATTATGGAACGATAGTTATAAAATTTGACAGTGTAATTTCTTGTCACATGGAACGAATTTGTGCAAAATCTTATATCAATCCGTCGATTAAACCGCCATTTATGTTCGTTTTTGTAACAAAATTATCAGTTTTAAGGGTGGTGATTAAATATTTATATTCATAACTATAATCCTACTGACCTGATTTTGTTGGATTTCAATTCCAAACTGCTAAGGATAACTAGAAGTATTTTGACACCAACAATCTTCTTTTCTTGTGAGTTTTTCGAAAGTGAGAGTGTTTTCAACAGACGGACATGATAAAATCGACATAGAATTACTCAAGGAGTCAGAATATATTACGTTACCAAAAACGCAAAAGGACATATCTAACATTTTGAACATTTTACAGGAGAATCCAAAAACTATTTAAAAGGATAAATTGATATATTGCCTTCAACTGCTTATAATTTTTTGTTCTTCTTTTTCTCTCGTAAAACCTTCCAGTTGTTTTGACAATTGACAATGTTGCATATTGTGCAAACTGTTAGTTAGCTCTTTTAATGCTTATCATATATTTTTTTTTAAGATAAGGCCGTTTTTGTTAATAAAATCACTTATTTTGGTCAGAATATTCCAATTTTGTGGACACTTGTACTGATACAATATTTCAGAATCAATGGAAAGGTCAATTTTAAATTTTTGGTTACTTAGGACTTTTTGCGTTTAAGGTGACGAAATACTTTATGGGGTCTGAGATGAATAATAAAAAAGTTTCACATGTAATGACAAACTTCGAATACCCTCATTCACCACTAGTGGTGGTGGATGGTATAAAAAAAGTCTTAGAAAAAAGTAGATAGTGAGGTAATATTTGGCACAACACTGATAGAAAAGGCACCATAACGCTGATGTATTTTGACATCAGTACTATGACAAGTTTCTTAGTTTTTGACCCCATGATACTTTACATCACTGTGATTTCAGCTTAAACATCACTTGGCCAAATTGTCATCAGGGTCAAAAATTTAAATTATGTCATCAATGGGATGACACATTGGCATCACAGAAATGTTGTATAAAGCATTTCATCAGTGCGATGATATACTGTCATCAAACTGAGTCATTGTTATTGGCCTTATTTCAAATTGAGAGAATATCATTATTTACTTATCCGTTACACATGTTTGTTTCCCTTATGTTGTATTCCTCCCTTTGTTAACAGAAAAACGCTCAATTATAAGACACTAGCAGCATGCCCGATATGGCTTTCGTAATAAATCTACGTTAACAATTTGATGTATTTAAATAAATAATTAAAAAAATAGAGTATGGAAATTTTTGCTTCTAATTTTACTTTTAAAACATGATAATAATGTTAATAGTATATTATGACATGTTATATTATGCCAGCGCGATGATGACAGTTTTTTATCGCATTGATGACATTTTGTCATTGCACCGATGACATGATATATAATGTTATCGCACTGATGACATCTTGTCATTGCACTGATGACAGTTTGTCATTGCACTGATGCCAGCATCTCATCGCACTGATGACAGTTTGTCAAAATACATCAGCGTTATGAAGCCTTTTCTATCAGAGAACACAAAATGTGGCGTCGAATTGATGTCACTGTAGTCATAGCGTAGATGACGCATAAAATATAACAACATTTTAGGATGACGTTTGTCATAGTATTGATGTCACTCTTTGCCTCATTGATGCCATTAGTAATGACATTGATGTCACAATTCTGATATTAGGGTATCATCAATATGATTATGCATTTTTGTATGAGTGAAGGAATCCTTGTATAAATGTTAACCTCATAGCATAATTTTGTTTTGGCGGATCCTACTGGGTCACAAATAGTGTACACTATCGAAAATTTTTCTGTAAATAATTTGTTGTAGGGTGTCATATGGTTGGGATTGGCCAACGATATTTTTACTGGGTTCTATTGAAAACCATTGTGAACCAGTATTTCAATCGGTTTATGAACCCCTTTTTTTTAAAAAGACGATCGATTTATTTAAAAAACCTAAATAATATTTGAAATTTTCATTAAAACCGTTAAATTATCCCATATTATATTTAAATAAAACAAAACATAACTATTTTTTAATTAAAACTAGTTGAGGGAGGGCAGAAGGTTCTTGAATTTTTCATTTTTACCCCTCTTAGCTGAAAGGGCAATACTGCCCCTATTCACACGCATCTATCAGTTGACTTCAATCAAAATGTTATTGAGCTTCATCTAAATGATGACAGCCAATAACATCGTAATTTGAGGAGAAAATTATTGTTTCATTGCAAAAATCCTTGAATTAGACTTCGAGCTGCTTCGTTATCCGCCCTATCATCCGGACTTAGCACCGAGTGAGAATTTTTTATTTCCAAATCTGAAGAAACGGTTTGGCGAAAAAAGAGTTGACTCCAACGATAAAAATTATCTCACAATTCAATACTTATTTTGGCGAAGTGAGAGATCTTATTTTATGGAAGAGATTTAAAATTGGAGCAACGTTGGAAAAATGGTGAGGATTTCTAAGGAGGCTACCTGAGCTTCATTTAAAAAATCATTGGCTTATTTTACCGCCATCGTATTTTATGGCGATGTTCCATTTAAGAAGCGGAAATACAAAATATGTTGTTATTAAATTACAATAACTAATATTTATTTATTAATATTTATATATGTATGTATATAAAACAATCTTTAAAATATCATTAATTTAAAGATGCAATTTATTTTTTGTTGTTTAAAAGATACTGACACTGTGTCCTATTCATGTGGCGAGGAGTGTATCGAGCAGATAGACGAATAGATTTTCTTTAAAGTGTTGACGTGCAGATTTGCCAGCATTTTGTTTACGAGCACCATGTAATTTTCAATGGATTAGATTTAAACATTTAACAGTAACAAAAGTAAGAAAACTTTTTCGAAAATTATAGGTCTATAAATTGTTTTTATGTTGATTATTTTAAATGTATTGAAAATATTTTTATCATTTTTATGTAGTTATTTTCAAAATTTTATTAAAATGTTGAAGCGTTATTAAAAAAAAAGTAAATTTGTTAATAATTCATTTACAAGATGACAATGCATCGCTGATTAAAATTTTGCTAATGATTTTATAAAAAATTAATTAAAATATTTGTATAACTAAGATTTACATTTAGGCCATGATATGGCAACACATTGCACTAGAGAAGCCAACTGAGAAGAACAAACGAGAAAAATGGATGCTACCGGTTCGCGCAGATTTTTGCTGGTTAAAACAAAGTCATAAAATGTCATAAAAATACATTCAAAACAGAAATCAGAACTAAAATATTTTTAAAAGCAGGGCTGTGTAGTCGGAGTTGAGGTTATTGTACCGGAGTCGGAGTCAGAGTCGTAGTAGCCACAAAAACTCGCGACTCCAATTCCAAAATTTTTCGGCATAAAAACTTAAAAAAAATTTTCTAATATTTTTCAAAATAAAAATTCTTCGAAATTGGCGATGCATTATCGATATCGATTTGAGTCGAGTACTATATTCGGCTGTGCTGAATCTTTGATACCCTCCACCGACAGTTAGAATATATGAGAGTTATAAATTATTAATTAATCTTTATAAAAACGGATGTCAGTATAAAAATTGGTTCGGGTTTAAACTAATTGGACGGCAATGAGCCAGTGTTATGCTTTTCTAGCAATTTCTAGCAATTTGAACTAACTTGAATAAAAAATCATGATTCGTAACAGTATAAGCCGAACTAAAATGATTTTCAGGAGGGGAATTTATATAAGACCCATGGTAAATTTTGGACTAATCATCCCGATATCCTGTAGAGGCAATCCTCAGTTGTGCGATTTTAATACAAAGGTAACAAGTGAATCTCCGATTTTATTGGCATTAAAAAATCATCTATCAACGTTGCAAAAAGAAGAACTAGTAATAAAATACAACTCTGGTTGGTGTATTCCAACGCTTCTGTCAGTTTAGTTTCCCCTAGTTTCCGCGTCCGGTTATCGGTATGGCAAAATTAATTAATCACTTAGATCAACAAATTATAGCCGGTTATGGGAGTTGAGCGGCTATGGTAAGCCTTACTGTAGTTATGTTAAAGATAAACATATAGAAAATTTGTTTTCAAAACGTGTACATAAAGCTTTTACAATTTTTGCAAATAGGAAAAATGGCATAGCATAATCGAATAGAACATGAAAACATATGAACCCCCATTATATTTTTTCTTTCGAAAGCGATTACTTTTTTTATAAGATAATTTTTTCATCATTAAATTTAAAAATGTTAATAAATATTATTTGTGTAAAAAGGTTTTAAAAAGGATATATATATATGTGACATGCAATGCTTATATGAACTGGTCCAAGCTTTTAAATACTTTTAAAAACTAAATTGATTTTTGTTCTCTTAGATATATATGTGAAGAACGCCAGATGGGATTTAAGAGACCAACTAAATAATTACCAGATTTGATGCGACTTTTAACATCATCGCTAGAGCCCCCAGTCGCTGTTAGCAGACTGCCCAAGTAGCCCAATAGAGGACATCACAAGAAGCTCCACTGAATGGAGTCCACGAGGTAGTCGTAGAAGGGGTGGACCATCTCACACTTGGAGCCGTCAAATAGAAATAGAAGCTACCAGAAAGAACTTAAGCTGGAACGAGATTAAAGCACTAGCTGCGGACAGAACTCAATGGTCCAGATTTATTATGGACCTATGATCCTTAAAGGACCGACGGGAACCTAAATATACATATATATGTATATATATATAAAATAAATTTAGAGCAGTGCCAACACTCAGTAATGCCGTTGGAATTCTAGAGCTATTCGGGCACTTTTGTCTTTTATACTTGTTCCGAAATATCGATTACAATTATTTTCTATCTCTAAATTTGCATTTGATGCTTGGAGCGAAGGTTGGTTTTCTGAGCATACTTTCAACAACAATAATTTTGCCACACTACAAAAATCATTGTCCGGCTTTACGAAAGCAAATGAATGTTTTCTCAGACATTGGGTCAAAAACCATCAGCTATTCAGGAAGTTCTGCGAAGCAACCTCTGCACTGTAACCCAGCAAAAACTTTGCTTACAAAAGAAAAATAATGAGAAACTGAGGAAAGGTGTACATATTTTTCTACTAGAAAAAGTACTTATTTTTGTTCGCGATGTCCCAAAAGTAATCCTTTAAAATTTGGCCAATTACAACCTAAAAAATTATACCTTTATTTATACTTGAAAGTTGTATAAAAATATGAAGTTACCAAAAGACACAAGAAATACGTACTTTCAAAAAGGTTAAAATACACTAAGTAAATTTGCTCTGAAATCTTATGGAATTATGTTGAAAAAGTGTACACAATAATAAATTTTTCGATATGTAGGAAAATATTTAATAAAGAGTGCTTTTGCTGCACAAACTCATTTATAGCTCTAACACGGTAATAACAATGTGTGTATTAATATATGTAAATATACGGGCCTGTCATAGAAATCGATTTCGATCGAAAATTTTTTTAATTCCGAGAAAGCTTCTTTGGTTTTTGTTTTGGTTTGCACAATATTGCAACATTTAACTTAAAAATAACAAAATTAATTTGTCGGAATTACAAAAATCGATCGAAATGAAAACACAGATTCAAAACCATTCCGAACAATTTCTGCGACAGGCCTGATTATGTTCTTCAAAGAAACATCGTTAATATTATATTGATATCACTAATAACAAAAATATATTGTGTTGGTGATTTTGGAACATATTTATGTAAATATTTACATACATTTAATTGATTTTTGGAATTTCCATGTATATCACATAGAAAGTATTCTAAAGATTTTATAATATTACCGGGTATCTAACAGATATTAATATAATATATTGCAAATTGATTTAAAAAATAATTTTTTTTTTATTCCTATGCTAATCCCGCGAAGCTCTTCGCTTGTCTGCAGGAGGCCAGAGTCTCTGGCGGGAATCTAACCCGCAACCCTGGCACTGATAAACTAGCTCACTACCAGCTAGACTACCGGGGCACCCCATCATATAATAAAAACTTATTTAAGTAATTATACGAAAGTATTTTTTTGTAATCTATAATTATGATTTATTTAAGATATAATATTAAAGTTATTATTTTATATGTAACTAATAACGCAAAAGGTGGCGAATAAAGCGACAAAGTTATGAATTCAGGAAGTCATTTGTATTTTGTATTTGTATTTATTTGGTGGCTTTCTGCTACAACAAGATACAGTATCTTATAAATTACAGAATTAGAATCCGATTTGTTATTAAATATTAATGAAAATTTTACACAAAGTTTGGACTTAAACCTAAATACATATTGGAAGATCAAATACATAAAAACAAATTGAAAATTAATAAATTTAAGCATTTTAAAGGTAATATTCCATTAGTAATTTTTTAAACTTTATTTCGTTGCTAGTGAATTGTATGTTTGACGGAAGATGGTTCCAGAGATAAATTGTGAAAATAAAAAATTGGTGAAAAGATGCTGTGTCTCGATACTTAAAAGTTCTGATTGAATTATTTCTGGGTGAAGAAGTAAATGTTAGCTTTGCATATAAGTAACTGGGCTCTTTAGTTGTAATAATTTTAAACAGAAAAACAAGATTTTTCAGCTTCAAATAATCATCAAGAGAGATATCAAAGATAAGTTTAGTGTACAAGGACACACTCTCAAATCTTTTTATACCAAATATAAAGCGAGTTATGTTATTAAATTAATGTTACTCTTGTCTTTACCGCTACAGCTTGCAAATATTTCCGATGAGTAAAGGAGTGTGGGTATTAAGTATGTTTTAGCTAAGAACATTCTTATCTTAGGTGGTGTAAAGTCATGACTAGATCATAGACTTCTTAGCATACTATATGTTCTTCCACAAGCTTGGTTAATATGATCAGTCCAGGTGCTATTAAAAATAATTTCTAGATTTCTGACAGACTTAACCATTTCGATTTTAGAGTCTCCAAGATATATATATATATATATATTTCATCACTGATCATAAAAAACCTCTTACAAATTATTAAACACTTACAGCCTGTTCATCGATTTCGAACGTTAACGTTCGCATAGAAAATAACATTTAAAACAAAAACAAATTTTAGAATTTTGTTTTTGTTTTAAATATAATTTTCTATGCGAACGTTGACTTTCGAAATCGTTAAACAGGCAGTTAGACTTTTTGGATTAAGTCGCAAACCATTAGCTGAGATTAAAAGTAGCATTGTAAGTTAAGTTTTTGCTGGGAAGTGCAATTTAAATTGTGCAAGACATTTTGCATTAAAACTTATTTCATATAACAATTGAAAACAACATTTTTTTGAAATCACGTCTGGACCGGAACATTTTTGAACCCAAAGCCCCTAAAACAAGTGATATGCACTATTTGCCACCATGTAGTGGTATACCAAATTTTATTCATATGCCTAGTGTAACTTTTAATTAAAACTCTTTTATTCCAATTGCAATCAGGATGGCTAAAATAAACTTAATGTGTTTTTACGCAACTACAATTTCTATAAATTTAAGAACCTAAATCATAAGAAAATTTACTAAAGTGCTATATTTCTAACTATTTCTTAAATTCTTTCAATTCTCAAAAAAAAAAATTTCTTAAATTTTCGGCACGCTACTTAAATTAAAGTATCTTTATAGATTTCAAATTCCTGGTAGTAAAATTCTAACAATATTTACTTATTTTGAAAATGTATCTATAAGAATAATATTTTCATTATTCATTTAATATTTATTTAGTTTTAGCATGTACATTGTACAAGTATGTATTGTTTCCAACAAAATATAAAAAAAAATATCTTAAAACAAACACACACAGATACCAAATAAATCTTTTTTTCTTTTTTTGCAAGTGTGTATATTCCTGCTCGTTATATACCAGAGAAATATAAATTTTTCAACATTATAGATTTACTTTTATATACAACACATTTTCATTTATAGTCAGTCGTACTTTAAACAATACGAATACAAAGTTGTATATAGAAATCCAAAAACAAAAACGAAATTGCAAAAGATACAAGATACACAATCCGTAAAATAGTATGACGGAGCCGCGCAACTGTTTGCTGCGGCAACACCCATACAAATACAAAACATTCGTATAAATAAATTTACTTTTATATTTTATTATTGTCATTCCATTTCAACTTCAACTTTCAATTGAAATGGTGTTTATTGTGTTTCTCTGAATGTGTAAGTGGATGTATCTTTGAGATTGAGATACAACTACTTGTAACACTCTCTCGCTTGCACTAACTCTCTGAGTTGTGTACATAATTAAATAGGCTCTCTTGGAGTGTTCCATTGTCGTCTCGTTTCACTGATTTTGGTTAGGAACTCCACCCCTTTTTTGTCCAATCTCTTTTTCTCTCATTTCCTTGTGTTTCTTTTCAACAAAACTGATATATTCTCTTGCGAAACTGCGCTTGCTCTTAACAATTATGGAAATCGTTTTGTATGTAGGTTGTTGTCCTGACTCCCTATAATTTTTTTTTCGCTTTAAATTATTTGATTTTTTTTTTTTGTTTGTTTTATATATATATTTTACTGTTGTTGCTATTATCCTTATTCATTTTCGGTTTTTAGTGTCTTTTTCTCCATTGCCAAACCTTTTATTCTTTCTTCATTTATTTGAATTTGTATCTGTAGCTCTGCATGTTTCTGTATTTATGTATAAACAGTGCAACCTTTAGAATCCGGACTATACAGTGATCCGGGCAGACGATATTTCGGAGAGATGATAATTTTTTCTGTAGTCTAAGTAACACTCCCAACTACAAGATGAATGCATAGTGGTAAATTCATCGAATGCAGGTAGAAAAATATCAAAAAAAAATAATAGATATATCTTCATGGCGTGTGTAAATGCATCCAGATCTCATTTGTTTCCGTTTCAAGTAATAGAAAAGTCTGAAGAAGCAAGTTCATTTAAAAACGTTAACTACCTGTTACGAATAAATCTATTTAAAAGGGTTGGATGCAGGGATGTTAAATGGGGTTTTAAATTTTGTACCAACTTTCAAAAAAAATGTACTTTTTGGACCTGCACGGAACCATTTTTTTAAATTTATTAAAACAAGAAAAAGGACATAAAAATTCTATTGTTCACAAAAAAACAAAACTTAACATTAGCATACACTCTATGTATGAATTAAATAATGTACATAAAAGTCTTATAAATATATGAGATCAAAATCGGGCACTTATTTGTTCAGTTAATAAACTATTTGGAATTTTTGCATCACAACAGCATTAATTTGTCGATCTTAACCAATCCTCTGTTTGTGTGAGACTTGATAATGTTGGCACATGTAGTCTGTTTCTTTCCTTAGTTTTTATTATATTTTGAAAAGAAAAAACTCTGTCCGTTGCAGACGAATGTGGAAAGGATAAAATTCCAGCAACGACTCTAGAAATACCAGGAAACATATGGACATTCAGCTCATTTTGTAAATTAGCTACTGCCGACCAAAAACTACAAATGTTTTCAGTTTTTAACGACTGCAGTTGCTCGACATCAGCTAAAGCTCTAAATTGATTATTGATTGAATGAAAATGCATTCGGGAACATTTTTGCTAGAGGAGGTGCAATATTATTTACTTGTTTTACTTGAAATAACATTTTTAGGAGTAAATTTATGCAACCACTTTAAAACTTCGTTATTAAAGTTGAATTTGGTTCTAAAAACTTCGCAAAATTTTATACAAAATTGTTTTGCATTTTCTTTCATTTCTTTAACAATATCAATATTGATATTATTTGTTCCGCAATAAATTTCTTCAAGGGGAATGTGATTTTTGTAAAGGTCTACGGTAGATATATCACATTCATCCACAACATTTTTAATCTTGAAATTACGTTCTATTTGGCGGAACAAAAAAGTTAGACTTTCTAAAAATACATGCAATCGAGCATCTTCTGATTGCATTTCTAAATTAACCATGTTAATAGTTTAAATGCATATTGCATAAAAAAAAGATCAATTTAAAAGAAGGATTTTTTAAAATCCTGATGAAAGAAATAATAATTAAAAAAATAAATATAATGAAAAGGACTCAATCATTTGTTTGCTATACAAAAAATTCAAAAAGGGGGAACTATGACAAATTTTTAAATTTTTCGTGGTAGTACCACGGTACTTTAGAAGGTTAAAATGTACCAAAAAAGTACAATTGTACCAACTTTCACATCCCTGGTTGGATGTCAACTTTCGTGCTTGAAGAGTCTTGCTCAAAAATGTTAAGCAGTTTCTGACTAATGCCAATAAGACTTTGAAACTTTATTGGTATTTGACATTTCTAAAAGATGATAAAAATATCTGTAATATTTTTAAGTCATTACATATGACGGGCTTAAAGCACAAAGGGCTTAAGTCCATTTCTTTAACAATTGAGATTAAGTGCTCATATACCCCGTGTGCTACAAGCGAAACAGGTATTTTGATGGCAACTGCTAGAATTGGTCGCCATATCTCGCTACCGGATAAGAATTCCACATTCACCTCTTGTGTTCTGAACTTCACTGAACTTCCATATGCAATCTCGATTAAAAAACCACTTAAACCCCTTGTGCTTCAAGCCCCTCATATACAAAATACAGTTTTTATTACTAAACTCTGCATCGCATAATATTACCAGCTTTATCTGCTCTTAACCCTTCCCCTTATTTCTGAAATATATACTTGGGCAAGCGGTCAACATGAATGCGCTTTCGATTTATTTGATGAAGATACAATTCAATCGTTGAATTGACAGTTCTTTGGAGAAGTATGAGAAAATTCACAACAAAGTTTCAAAATAAGAAGCAATTGAATTTTATTTTCAAAGGAATTTAAAAGTTGAGCTGAGAAATTGTATAACGATATAAGTTTTAAGTCAAACTAAGTGCATATTTCAAACATTGAATATTTTTAATTACTTTTACTCCCATTATCACTTTTACCGATATCTAAAGGTTGGATTTTTTCGGACGTAAACAAAGTTCTCTTTTATTACAACTTAACTTTAACCTGCCAGGGGCTAATTCTGACAGTCGTGATCGAATACTTTTTCGTTTCGAAAGCAATTTTGTTTCTTAATCTTTCAGTCAATACTGAACCATGGCCCAATTAATAGGTCTGCGCGAAACTACAACAATGAAACAATAGAAAAAACAACACGCTTTTTGTTTGTGTAAATTATGTTAAAGATGTCAAAACCCAAATGCATTTGGTTGTGTAATAAATGGACAAGATGTCAAAAACAATTGCAACAAAAACAATTGCTCGGTAAAAATACAACTCTACAAAAAATCAGCAGGCGTTTCGAGCAGACCTGCTAATAAGGCCATATACTGAACCAATCAAAATTATTTTTTCAGGGTTGTGAAAACTCCAATAAATACTTTGAAAAAATAAGTTCAATGCATTCAGTATCGACTGTAATAATAATAAACCAAATTGCTTTCGAATCGAAGGAGTATTTGATCACGATTGCCACAATTAGCCCACTGGTCTTTAACTTATCGTTCTCTTTACGTTAAAATTAAGTTGTAATAATGGAACACTTCTTGTACGGCCGATAAACTCCTACCTTTAGCCATTGGTAAGTTATGAAAACGGGCCTTAGTCTAACATGTTTTCTGTTAATTAACTACCAATTTGACAGTGCCGAAAGAACGCATACTTTCGCTCTAATACATTTGAAACAAAAACAAAGTTCTTAGAATTTGTTTTTGTTTTAAATGTATTTTTGCGGAAAAAAGAGTTCTTTCGCATTTAGTGAAATAGGCAGTAATTAAATGTAAATGAATTTTTAAAAGTTTCAATATTTCTTGTTGTTGCTTAACAAAAGTTTTCGTTAATAAATAATAATTTCAGCCATAACACATGAACAAATTTGTGGGGTGCAATAACGCCTTACGAAATAAGGCCTTTAAGGCTCTATTTCACTTCCAATTGAGAAATAAGGCCTTTATTGCGAAAAGGGCTTTATTGCACTTTGAAAGTGACATAAGGCCTTTATTGAAATTTAGCCAATGGTGAAATAAAGTCTTTATTTTATATTTTTTGATTCTTTTGTTACACTGTTCAATTTATTGTTTTTTGTAGTGTGAGCGCGCAGGGAAACTTTATTCAGCGAAGCCTGCCGCGTCCCATGGAGGAGAAAACCCCTAAGAGCGGCCTCAGGCCGCCACGCAGAAAAACTTTATAAAGCCCACAACATTCACCACGGATTTTGAGTATGGCTTAAGAAAAGCATTAGCACAGGTTTACCCACAAACAAAATTAAAGACATGTTGGTTCCATTTTACACAAGCTGCAAAAATGTGTAATGATTAAAAAGATTTTTTTTTTTCATTTTGGTGGGATTTATTTCGTTTCCAGAAGTGGGATTAATTATTAATGTTCTATTAATTTTTGTTAATATGAAATTTTTTTATAATTGTTCAATAAAATATAAGAAGAATAAGAAATTTTATTGCTTCATTTAAAAAGAAATTTAAGTGAAATAAGACCTTTACGGCTTTATTTCACTTTCAAAGTGCAATAAACCTTTTTGGAAATAAAGGCCCTATTTCACTTTCCATTGAGAAATAAAGCCTTAAAGGCCTTATTTCGTAAGGCGTTATTGCACCACATCGAAAAAATTATTAAATTTCTCCAATCACCAAATTTATACTAAATTCATAATATCAAGGAAACAATTTGTTGATTTTGATGATTATATCGATACCTTCCTATTAGAATGTATTTAGCGACACTTTTTTCGAAAATTACTTTTTAATGTGGAACTACACTAGAAGCTAAGCGCCTCATTTTGGCCTGGGTTTCGCTGCCCTATCATGGATGCAAAGGAAACTAGAGAGAAAATAAAATTGTATCAACCGTCAAGTTTTCTCACTGGAATAATGTTGCTCTCTGAAATTTGTTTTATCCGCCAAAGAACTTATGCTAAGCCACATTTTTAAAAATGTAATTGTCGTAAGCAACAAAAGGTCCACACAAAAATTTTGTTAGATGTCGCTTATAACACTCCAGATTATGATTCTCTTTGAGTTTAAATAATTTTTCTATGAAACAATTCATACAAGAACGATACATACAAGAATACGAGGATATTATAAAAAATACATTTGGTGAGAAAGAAGACGAATTGGCAGAGACAGACGAAGAAGATGATTTGTCTGACAATCAAAATGATTTTAAATAATCTTAACATTTCCGTATTTGATTTTTTGTTTAGAAATAAATGTTTTGTTACTTTTTATATAGATTTTTATTTATTTTATTGTTTAACAGAACAAATCAAAATGAATTAAACGACACAATTTATTTCAAACCTTTATTTTTTGTGTCCATGTCAATGTTTTAAGCGCCATTTACCATTGTATCAAGCGCCAATGTCTTGACCACGAAAAAGTACTAAGCGACAAAAACTTTTTATCTGATTAAAATTTTGGTTTTGCAATGATGTCAAGTTTTGTATTCTGAAAATCGCTTTCCAAATATGTTCCTTTCAATAAAATACATAAATAAATAACTAAATGAGACGTTTTTTTCGTTTCCTACACAATTTTAAAATTTCGCTTAATACATTCTTATGGGATATTGATTACTGAAAATTGTAAAATTTTGAATATTTTTTTCAATAAATTATATTTTTAATTTTAATTAAAAAAAAATGATCAAAAAACTTTGCCTTTTCAAACCATGTGTTAATTTATTAAAATAAATATTGACAATTCCCAACAACAATTCTACATCTTTAAATTGTGTTATTTTAAACGAAAAAAGTCAATTAAGATTTTTTGTTATTCTTTCAACTAAAAAAATAATTGATTCAATTATCACATTAATTAAATTTGAATACTTTTTAAACCATTTTTTTAATTAATAAAACACTTTTTTCTGTGAATATAGAGTTCACAAATTTTTTTTCAGTAATCCTGACAAAGGCTGAAACGATATCTGTATGGATTAACGAGGTTATACTGTACTAAATTGTGAATTGTATTTTATAGGTAAATACAAGTCACAAGTTAGTCTGTTATATAGAAACCCACACAGATACATCTTGCGATATGGATTTTTATATGTAAATGTATGATTTTTATTTGTACATAGAAGAAGTTGACATTAGATGAGTGTGGCTCTGTGTTTGTTTAAATATGTGTGTGTTGTATATAAGTTTTAATTTAAAACATCCTGCAGGATATTGAATTATCAATTTTTAAATAAATATTTTTGTTTTTCTGAATTGAAAACACAAGAAGAAAAAAAAACGAACTCAAGGTAAAAATAATATTATTAAAATTTTTAACTTTTGCTAGAATTCTATTGATAAGTAAAAGTGGGTGTTATAATTTTTGAAGTTTGATAGGAAAATATGTGATTATGAAAATGGGCCTATTCAGAAATATAACACTGTTCTGCATCTGTGATTAGTTTGCGATGCTAATGCAAATAAGTTAATGCCAATGCTTGTTTGTCGAGCAGTTTTGTTGCATTTTTGACACAATATGCATCAGGCAGTTTTGTGATGCGTGCTTAAGATTTGTTTGCGCATCATCCGGTTTTGTTTTTTGTTTTCAAACAGGTCAGATTTGCAGTGGTGCTTTTGCGAACGCGTCGCGCATCAGATGCAGCGTAATTACGCATTTCGGAACAGATACTATATGAGCGCAAAAATGCGCCAAACACACATTATAAACATGGCTGATGTAATAATTGAGTAACGGCCTTATTTAAAAAAAATAAAACAGGGTAATAAAGTGTTTATGAAACGGATTTGGTATGAGACTCAAACGCACAATGAAATTATTAACAACAAACTTTCACTAAAAATCCGACACTTATCGGAAACATGAGTTTTTGTGAAAACTCCCGTATTACAAATTAATGACGCTGAATGGCGATCGTGTTAATGATCAATATTGCCAATTTGGAATACCCAACAAATCTAGTGATTTCAAGTGTCAATCGTTAATACGTTATAGCGGTTAGCGGGAAATCTAGTGATTTTTAAATGTCCCTTAGCGAAAATTTTTTAATTAACAGATTTTAAAATGTATCTTATTAAGTTTTTTATTTTTCTCTCATATGACTACTTGTTTATGTTCATGGTATTACTAACTTTTGTAGTTTTAGTTAACTGAAGATTGATGCTGCTTATAACATGTACAAATGTTGATATTCATATGAATTCGTCTAATATCTTTCAATTTCTACCGAAACAAAACTATCACACGGTTGTCAGACTTAACGCCAAAGAAAAAATACTGTTTGTTGAGCTTAATTGACAACAATATCGCTTAATTTAATACCTCTGCCAGTGGTTATATAAATTTGTTGGCAAATAAGCCTGCAATGCTTGTCAAACTATATGGCAGTATTTTCTAGTTTATCGATTTTTAAAGAAAAGCTTAAAAAATAATTTATAGCGAAGTGTATAATAAAAAATCGTTGCGAAGTCTAAGGAGCTAAATAAAAATTATCAATTTGTTTGTTAGAATTGTAAATAATTTTTTAGCATGACAGTTGACATAGTGTTTAAAATAATGGACAGAAAACGTATAAAAATGATAAACCTAATGAGCCAGTAACGCAGTTTATAAATTAATAACAACTTTTTGGATTAAATATCTTCAGAATGTTTTTTAAAAATAATTGCATATTAAAAATACAAAATACGTAGTGGTAGACTTAAAATCAAATATCTCTCGTTGTTAATATATTTCATTTCTTTCCCTTTTCCTTTTTTTTCCATATTTTGGTAAACGCAAAAGTGCATACATATTTATAAAAATTTCGAAAATGTTGGCACAAACGGCAAGGAAAGGCACTTATATTGATATATTGTCTCTATAGAGCCCAAGCAATACAATTAACTAAATTTTATCTAATTAATTTCATTTAATTGCTTAAAAAGGCACATAACAGCCAACTTCATTAACTGAAATATACCTTTTCCCATTTTTTATTTAGATTTCGGCGTTATTATAAGTCACTTCAGAATCACTTTCGGACTCGATCGAACCATGTTCGTCCCTCCGGCTGCCTGGCTGGTCGTCTGTCCATGTAAGCCTTGTGCGCAAGATACAGGTCGCAATGTGAAGACAGTGATTGATAATACTTGGTACGTATTGATGAAATTCGGAACGTATGTTTTAATTGCTATAAGGACGAAGCTTATTAGAAATGGTGAAAATCGGACCATAATTTCACATGGCCTCCATACAATCTTCTTTCCGGAATAGAGTCTTAGTTTCCATTAATCATCTTTTTATGTTGATATTTAAATTACATTTTCGTTCAGACTTATTTGATTGCAATCTAAATTATTTTACATAATTCAATTAGAATCAGTCCACATTTGCCCATGGCTTCCATACAAAAACCCCTCCCGAGAATTGCTTTAAATGCCCTAACTTGCTTATAAATGCTGGTATTGATATAAAATCTAGCGATCGTAACCTTTTTAACAATACTGTAATTTGTCATTTCTTTAGTTATTAGCAAATATATAATCCCAATACTATACTTATATGGATGGCACCCGTAATGAATACCTGTAATAAATAGTCCATCTTAATGAATTTTATATATATGGGGGATTAAAGAATTTTATGTATATGGGGGACTCACAAGGTGTGCTATTAAGTCATATCGTCTTAATGTCCTAAATAATAATTTACAATAGTTTAAATAAAAATATTGTTGTGTTAAAAAAAAATGTAATTGTAAGTAGAAATCTAAATTATAAGCTGCTGCACACAGCAGTCACATATATTTCTTGTAATTATTTTAAGACATATGACTTTACAACTTTATGACTACCTTGTGAATCCACCAATAGTTTTTTGTTTTTGCCCAATTTTTCTTAATTTTGGGAAGAAATTTTTACATATGTTTAGAAAAACTCAATCTTCAAAATGATGTATATAACGTTCGTCAAAGCCCAGCGGCTTAATTGATGCCACAAAATACATCCTTTTGCCCCAATGTGCGTCGTGATGATTTGAATTGACCGCCACGATCATGCGATTTGACACCGTTGGACTTCTTTCTTTGGGGATATTTAAAAGAAGAAGTATACGTCAATAAGCCAAGAACAATTCAAGAGCTAAAGGATGAGATAATTCGGTACATTAAAGACATTGAACCTCATTTATGTCTCAGAGTCATTGAAAATATGGACAATCGGATAGACGTATGCCACCGAAGCCGTGGCGAGTACTTGCCCGATATTTTGTTTCACGCAAAATTTTAATAGATCCTTCTAACATAATAAATCAATAGTTAGATAATTCTCTAAAAACTTTTTGTTTTATTTATAATTAACATTGTGCGCTTTGGTTGGACAATCCCTTTATAATAGAAAATTAAAAACTTTTTAGAAGCTTTAAATTATAAAAATACTCTATTAGCTGATGTTTTAAGTTCGCATATTAAAACGTTTTGAAATCAAAGCGAGAAGAAAAACAATTTATCAAAATGATCAAAACGTAACTGCAGGTTAAGGCGAACAAATCTCATATAGATGTTGATATCTAAATAATATTCGGCACAAAGAACTCTTATATGAATCTCAACTTCATAACATAATGTTGTTCTGGCAAAGAACTCATATACGAATCTTAAACTCATAACATAATTTGGTTCTGGTGGGTCCATGATTACCCATGGGTCCTAAATAGGGTAAACTCTCGAAAATTTGTTTTTAAATATTGTGGCTTAGGGTATCAAATGGTCGGGGTTGACCGACTATATCGTCTTACTTGTTTTTGCTTAGGAAAATCTTAAGAAAAGTGAAAAATAGTTCAGACAGTGCAATGGTGCCCTTTTAATATTTAAAAGTGACAAAAATTTCACAATAGTGTCATAAATCCTATAAATGATGCCGACTGCTTTTTTCGCCACCAACATTTAAATCAAATTCATAGCAGCGGAGGTTTATTCGATTTAAAATGTTGTTTGCTATACAAGAGATAAATGAAACTATGAGAAATGGACTACATTCCAGTTTTCGATATATATATATATTTGCCCTTTAACAAGTTGGAAACTTTTGTTAACAAAAGAGAAATTTCGTAATTTCGTTTTTTGTAACCATTATCCTGTTTAAGTATCGCAAAAAAATATTTTATGGGAAAATTTGGCCATAATTCAGGAGTCAAATATTTCAGCCTTTTTGTGTTTGATTATATAAAAAAAAATAAACTTTTTGTTGTAATTTTTAAATTTTACCTTTATTGAAATTGTAAATGACACATGTTATAATCCATATTATAAAAACAGCACTAACAAAAAAATAAATTTTTTCCAAGTTTTATAACATACGATTTTTCAATTTATGCTTCTTTTTTTTGTTCTTTTAGGGCCACATAAAAGAATTCCTTTTAGTGAAAGAGTGTGTAAGAGTTTTGTGTTCGTCCTGCAACCATAAAGAATACGAAAAAGTACTTAACCTGGACATAAATTTTGTCGATAATATTTTTTAATGTTTTCCTATAGAGAAAAGAATGAATGAACAAATGCGAAATAAAGTTATCTGCAACAATTTTATATGAAATATTTCATATTTTTATACATTTATGAGTATTAGTTTTTGAAATGTGTGTGAGGTTGTTTTTTTTAATAGTTTCCTAAATTCATAAAAAATGTTTTTGGGAAAAATGTCCAACCATTAAGAGGGTGATTTAGGAATTTTTGAGAATTAGATGCAAAATACCTCTTTGGTTTTTTGAAAAAAAGTAAAGAAATATTTACATATTAAAATGTAAATGTAAAAAGAAAAACTTTCCATATGGTTTTTTAGGTGTTCAAAAACGTTGTGAACAGACAAAAGGTTTTGACACTTTGTATGATGGATGATGTTGAATATGTTATTTTAAAAAAAATATTTCAAATATTATTTTTTGCTTGTTTTAAAATGGTAATTAGCAAAAATGTTGCAAAAAGTGTTTTGAAACTATTAGTTGGATAACAAATGTTTGACAAATGATGCAGGCTTTTGGGATTGAGCTAACTACAAAAGTTACTGCATACTTTTGGGTGTTGAAATATTTTAAATAAATTTTATCCTGTTTATTTTAGTTGTTAAAAGCGAATAACTTTTAGTTAGAGATTCACTTTGTTTCTAATCGATAACAACATATATAAGTTACACTGTACGGCATAGGCAACCGTTATTATGGCAAAAATAATTTTATCCTGTAAGAGTATTTTACTGGTATTTTCTGACACTTCTCAACCTGATTAACTGTTCTTGAGATTCTCATGTAATAATATGGCTAGGTTTTATCAGCTCTTTATTTAAGACATCCTTCAAGTTCCATCTTAAACAGAGTAATAACTTAAAGCAGTACAAATATTGCATTGGTCTTTAGTCCATCTCCAATTCCCTCGAATTTCTCATCGCATTATACCAAAAGCTTCTGAATTATATTTGCTTCTGCATAAGTAATAAGTTGTGCTATTTCCCATCATTTGGTAAATTATCTTGTGGCTTACATGGACTCTTTATCGAGAAGTGTCCCAATTTTTTTCCTTCGTCATCCCGACAGATTTTACAGGGCGGTGAAAAGTACCACAGGGGATAGAATAGTCTGTAATAATATATATAATTTTTTTTTTTTTTGTTATTTAATATATAATTTTGGTAATTTAGAAGTAGAAAATAACTGCGCGGAAATACTGGTTATAATTTGGGTATGCTTTGTGGCTTATTCACGAACACATGCTCTTTTAAATACCCCCAAAGGAAGACAAATCGTGAGCGGTTAAATGCGGCGAAATCAACTTATCAGATTTTGTAGAAATTTATGACTTTTTCGGCTATTAGCCTTGAACAAATAAAAAAAAAAAAAGTATTTACTGGTAATCCATCGAATCTGGTTAAAAAGCTGCACTTTATAAGGGCACATTTTCAATTAAGTTTAATGTTCGCGACAACCGAAGTTGTGTGCAACGTCTTCTTGTTGACATTGGTGAATTTTTCCACCGACACGCTTTTCCACGTTTATGAAATGTTCTTATCAAATAACTGTTTGTGGCCTTTAGTTTACTTTTTTGTTATGTTATAATCGGACTTCAAATGGCCAAGCAGTTTAAAACCAGTTAGAGTGCTATATTCGACTGTGATACCCTCCACTGACAGGAGTGTGCTCTATATGATATCTTCATATGTATTGTTAAAGGCCGGTATTCACTATCCTACATAATCGTACGATTCATTCACACGAAAATCTAACGGAATTCTATCCGACATATAAAAAATGTCTGCAAAATCTGCTGTCAATGCCACACTATCCAACAAAAAATATGCAAAATCAAATGACTCACCTACTTTATAAGAAAATACAACTCTGATCGCATATAATCTATAATTTGATGAACATTTTCAAAAACATTTGCAAGTCGGACAGACTTGTCAAAAAAATCTGTCACTCAATTCATGTTTAAGCCACACTGTCATACATTATGAGCACACACGATTTTTTTCACATATCGTGCGACTAAAAAGGATAGTGATTACCGGCCTTAACTAATCTTCATAGAAATTAACGTAAACGAACGTCAGCATTAAAATTTGTAGCGGTTTAAACCTATATTAAATAATTGCACGACAATCAGAAAGTTTTATTCTTTTTAGAACTTTGAACTGGCTCGTGTAAAATATCATGATTCGTAACTGTTTTAGCCGAACTAAAATGATTTTTAGGAGGGTAATTTGTATTGGACCTATGGTAAATTGTGGACCAATCATCACAAAATTCTGATTTCTGGCATAAAGAAACCTCAATTATAGTAAGTTTCAATACTGCAGTTAAATAAGTTTTAGCGTTTACAGTGAATTTCAGAAGACTTCCTAATATGGGATCTAAGGTTAATTACAAAATTGCGTGACATTTTTTACGGCCATATGTTCGACAAATTTTACCGCAATATCTATATCTGTGTTTCGCGAGTAGGGCCTATGGTCAATTATGGACCGATCTTCACGAAATTTAACAGTATAATTTACTCGTATAAAGCGAATTTGTGCCAAATTTTATATCATTCCGTGCATTATTCCACCAATTATGTTAGTTTTTGTATCAAAATTATCAATTTTTTTAGGGTGATGGTTCCACATTTTGATTCATAGCTCTGATCATACTGAACCGATGTTGCTGGATTTCAATCCCACTGCAAGGGATAACTATAAGCAACTTAAGATCAAGTTTGTTCTTTTCTTTTGTGTTTTTCGAAATAGAGCGTGTTTTCAACAGACGGACAGACAGACGGACATGGCTAAATCGACTTAGAATAACTAGCCAGAATATATATACTTTATGGGGTCTTAGATATATAATAAAAAAGTTTCACACGGAATGACAAACTTAGTATACCCTCATTAACCACTTAAGGTGGTGGACGGTATAAAAAGTTTTTCTCAAAAGTGTCAGCTGTTAGAAATGTACTACTAAGAATAAACCAAATCAGTAAAATTCACAATAGTGCTTTTTTTATCGAATCTGCGCCATAATACCAAAGGAAAATTCGTTCGATCAGCTATTTCGACTACAGCCGAAAATTGAATTCAAAAAGCTTCGATCACAAATTCAGCAACAGTTTCACTTGGCGTTCACAATAAAGCAACAATTTTTTTCTAAGCCACACACGTTTTCAATTAAGAAAACGTTTGCAAATTTTGCCCACAACAATATTTAGTATTTATTATTATTTTCTAGAACATATTGTTAATATTGTCATTCAAAACTAAATAAAATTATTATAAACGCCATTCACCATTTCATACAAATTATTGCGAAAGTACTCGTAGAAGAAGACTTAATTTTATAAAAAAAAAACTTTATATATAAAATACTTTGGGAAAAACAAGATTGAAGAAAAAACGTAATTGTTGCTTCTATTGTGAATGAACCTTAATAGGTTCCCTATTTTTTTAACTCTTTTTAAGCATATGTGCATAATTTTATCAAACTATATACTAACGCCAGGTACTCTGTACAACATTTCACGTGAAATGCTGTCAAAACTCATATGAAAAAAACTTGTGCGGAATTTCTATAAAATTTTGTTTATAGAGTTGTGCTCTGTTCAATTTGCGCAAAAGTTGCGAAATATTGTACTTCCCAGCAAAAACTTTACTTACCTGGTAAGTTAGCAAGTAACGTTGGAGAAAAATAAACACTACTTATTTTTCGGCTGAAGAACTACTTATTTTTGTTCGAGTTGTCCACAGAATTCAGTAGTTACAATATACTTACTAGAAGTCACAAAATATCTAGTTATTATTTAACTACCAGTAAGTTGAATTGTAAGTACTTACTAGAAGCCAAAAAATAACTAGTTTTTATTTAATTGGCGCTAGTTAATAGACCTAATAAGTAGTTATGGAGCTAGTTACCAGTAAGTAAATATTCAGGTCTGAAAACAAGCCAACAAATAAGTAGTTATTTAGCTGATTATTAGTAAGCAAATATTCATAACTGAAAATAATAGTAGTGAAAAGTACTTACTGAGTTCATTACTAGCAAGTACTTATTGAGGTTTTCAGAATAATGACAACTACTTACCAGGTAACGTATGAAATAACTATGACCTATTACCAAAATTCAAAAAGTTTTTCCTGGGTTATTTCACGTGGAATTTTAAGCAAGTAAAAAAAGTTTAAACTTAATAAAAAAAAATGAGAACGGGAAACATAAATACAACTACCGGTAACAGTTTTTCATCCATATTAACTTTCATTTTAATTAAAGTTTTTATTTAAAAAAAATACTTTTTAGTAAAATACATTTGGGTTTTGTTGAAATACGCAAAACAATGCCGCATATTTTGAAAGATTAAAAACGTCAAATTGTGCAGATTCGCAAGACAGGTAACATTGATACATGTCAAATTTCTTGAAAATTTAATAATAGATGTTGCCTAAATTTTTCACAAATTGGCCTAAACTGAAGATTTTGTATACGATTTTCATGCAGACACAGTCTATCTCTCGAACATCTGTCGACTTTTAACGTGATTCGACTGTCTGAGAAAATATCTGTCTACAAAAATTATTATACGGCGTCCCAAATGCATCTGCACAATCGCATATTTTTGTCTACAGTATACAAAATTTAACTTTGATGTTTTCAATAAACCTAATAAAATCTACTCCTACTCCAACTCAATGGCATAAGATCCTAATATACATAACTATTATTTAACAAGCGCTATTTACAAACGTAAAAAATGAAAACTGATAAAGCGTGAAATTTGTACATACTTGAACAATATGCTCAAACAAAATAACCCCTACAAATCCATATTAATCCTTCAATTGGAAACAACCAGCAACCAGAAAAATCCACCAAACAAAAAGCGAACACAAGGAACAGGACTAAACAATCAAAACAAATAATTTCAGGTCCAGTGAGTAGAAGTGTAAGTAAAGTATTGTTCTGGTTATTCATTGTTTTGTCACAGATAGCGACACAAAAAAAGTTAAAAAAAACTAAGCTCTAAAGCTAAAACCATAAATGCTGTTAAACTCCAAACATTTCTCTTTCAAACTCCCACCCAAAAGAAGCGCTAAAAAGGAGTCGGAAACACTTTTTTGGTATTAAAGTCCGTTTAGTAAAAACAATAAAAAAAAACGTATTTTTGTTCAATCGCTAAACAAAAAATTAACAACAGACTAAATGGCGCATATACATACTGTAGTATATAAAAGGATCGTTTGACTGCCTCATCATCCATAAACCTCTTTTTCTCTATAATAAAGCCAAACCATTTTGTAACTCACCAATTCAGTCATTCATTCATTCAAACATTCAATCACAGTCATTGGAAAACAAAATGTTTAAGTTTCACTTGAAGTGAAACAATAAATTTACATCACGGAAAATTGTTCATGAATGTAAAAAAAAATAAAAATAAGATAAAAAAAAAATGGAAACCCCTTTAAAATATCGCAACTTTTCTCTTCTATTTATCGGCTATCTTTTAAAATCATACATATCATATTGGCGGTTGCACAGTGTAACGTGTTTGCATTTGCTAAATAAAAACTAATATATAGCTTTTTCAGTTTAAATAAAAGCTTTTTCAAATTAAACTAAACCTTTTTCAAATTAAACGAAACCTTTTTCAAATTAAACGAAACCTTTTTCAAATTAAACGAAATCTTTTTCAAATTAAACGAAACCTTTTTCAAATTAAACGAAACCTTTTTCAAATTAAACGAAACCTTTTTCAAATTAAACGAAACCTTTTTCAAATTAAACGAAACCTTTTTCAAATAAAACGAAACCTTTTTCAAATTAAACGAAACCTTTTTCAAATTAAACGAAACCTTTTTCAAATTAAACGAAACCTTTTTCAAATTAAACGAAACCTTTTTCAAATTAAACGAAACCTTTTTCAAATTAAACGAAACCTTTTTCAAATTAAACAAAACCTTTTTCAAATTAAACGAAACCTTTTTTAAATTTAACGAAACCTTTTTCAAATTAAACGAAACATTTTTCAAATTAAACGAAACCTTTTTCAAAATAAATGAAACCATTTTTAAAATTTGTAGGGAATTCATTTTTGGAATTTCTTTGAATTACTGATTAATGAAGAGGCGACACTTACAATGTTACCATCAGTGGTAAAATAACTTAATAATGATTGGGCATGAAATTTTAACTTTGAAAATGTCTTCTCTATCGGGCTTAGCATAGGAGAATAAAGCTGTAACATTTTAATGTACATTCACTATTGTCCACCATATGTCATATTACTTGGGATATATGGATTCTGGCATACTCCATAATTAAAAATGAGTTTTGTAGCATTGGGCTGCTTTCAATTTTATCTTAGAGCTCCCGAAGAAATACTTAGAAACGGGCCGAATTGACAGTGGATACAGAAATAACTTTATGGTAAACAACGCCAGTATTATCTGTCGTAGCAATTAGTGTCATATTCTTTCTCTTTACTGTTGGCAACACTTTGGTTTCACCTTCTTAAGCAAAAAAAAAACTAAATTCCTACAAAATTTTAAAAATAGTTTTATTTAATTTGAAAAATGTTTAACTGTATTTGAATAAAGTTTCGTTTAATTTGAATAAAGTTTCGTTTTTTTGGAAAAAGGTTTCGTTTATTTTGAATAAAGTTTCTTTTATTTTGAATAAAGTTTTGTTTAATCTGAAAAAGGTTTCGTTTAATTTGAAAAAGGTTTCGTTTTATTTGAAAAATGTTTAATTTAAACTGAAAATGCTATAAATCGTTAACCTCTACCAAAAGGTTTTCGAAGTTGTTACATGTCACAACTGCTCCGTTAAATTTTGCTATTGAAATTCAGCCAGATCGGTCGGACCACGACTGCCTCTAATTTTTTTTTTCCTAAATTTCCATGTTGTTGTTGCATTGTTATATCCATCACCGAAAGTAACCTCGCATACAGGGGTGCCAGATGCTTTTGATACAAAATCGTCATATTTTCAAAAAAAAAAAAAAAAAGAAATCGGCAAATTAATAATATCTATTTTAAGAACAATAAAACATATTTTTATTAACACTAAAAATAACAAAACAGAATAATTTAGCATTTACTTACATATAAACCATATAAAAACATAAGAATTATTGAAATAGAATATTTTTATAAATATATTATAGTTAATATTAGCATTGTGGTTATTTTATTGAACTGTTAATGGTTTTAAATCCAAATTTAGATATTTTTAATTAGGCTTAAGTTCATTGAACTTATTTTTCATTAAATTATTTTTATGAAGACAGGAATTTTACAACATGAAATTATTTAAAATTTTATTGATAATTTTTCATTCTTGACTGCGCTGAGATTTGAACCCAGGCTTTCACGGAAAGGTTGCCCAGACTCGTTTCGATTGTAACCACACAATCTCGTCAGTGGGGTTTGCCGTTTTACTTAATTAATTAGTTAATTTAAAAAAATTTTGTACATTAGGTTAAAACTGTTTCTAAAGTTGAAAATTTGTTTTCCAGCATATTATTTTAACACATATTTTATAGATACATATTTGAGTTTAATAGTTTTATTTAATCCATTTTGTTATCAACATCAAAACAGTTTGCATTATTAAATTTTAAGTAATCTTAAGAAAAAAGAATTCATTGCAAGGATTAATTTTCCAGGGAACATCGAAATTTGGCTTTATTAAGGTTCACTTTGCTACAAATTCTTTCCACATTTGTGTAAGAATGTGGAAGGATCATAATTTGTAGTACAAACTTCGACAGCACTGGAAATGAATCCGTAGAATGCCCACGTTTTAAGTGTGAAATGGTTTGCCAAAAAGTTTGCAAATTTACTTCAATTCTTTCTAAATCTTCTAAATTCTTTCTAAATTTGTTTTTCTTTTTAAAAATAAAGCTGTGGACTCCTGCAGAATTTCCATAAAAGAAATATTTTTCTTTTTCATAATTTTGTTAGGGTTATCATATAAAGGGTGGTTAAATTTTAAGGGCCGATGTTGATTTTGAATAAGACACAAATTATTTAGGAAATTATTGTCATTTCTTTTTATTATGATAATATTAGTATTATTCAATTATGTATGGAACAAAATATCGGCCAAATGGCGGCACACCTCCATCCGATGGTCCAAATTTTCGATGACGCTGAGGCATAATTGAGGTTATATGCCTTTAATGTGCCGAATTTTATCATCCTTTAGCTCTTGAATTGTTGCTGGCTTATCGATGTACACCTTTTCTTTTAAGTAACCCCAAAGAAAGAAGTCCAACGGTGTCAAATCACATGATCTTGGCGGCCAATTGACATCAGCACCACGTGAGATAAGACGGCCATTGAATTTGTCGCGCAATGAAGCCATTGTTTCATTAGCTGTGTGGCAAGTGGCACCATCCTGTTAAAACCACATATCGTTCACATCCAAATCTTCCGATTCGGGACATAAAAAGTTCGTTATCATCTCACGATAGCGAACACCATTCACAGTAACTGCCTGACCGGCCTCATTTTGGAAAAAATACGGCCCGATGATGCCGCCATTCCATGAACCGCACCAAACAGTCACTCTTTGTGGGATCATTGGTTTTTCGACAATCACTCTTGGATTATCATTCGCCCAAATGCGGCAACTTTGCTTGACGAATCCTCTGAGGTGAAAATGTGCCTCATCACTGAAGATAATTTTCACGATATACATTTTGATAATAAGCCTGAATTTCATAATAAGCCTGAATAACTTTAACGCTTTGCTTGATTGTCCATGGTTCAAATTAAGTTAGTCTGAAATTGAGAAATGACAAATGAAATGCAGAAAAAGAATTGACGTTTAGGTGTGGTTCACATTTAACATCGGCACTTAAAATTTAACCACCCAAAAAAAAAGATTCTATATACAAATTAGTACAGTTATTAACAATTTGGTTAATTTCGCTTTTGTTGGGTTTTAATTTTGATAGTAACTAATTAGCCATTAAGCCCAAATACTCCGCATAAAAGTTCAAAAAATTCTTGGTGTTCATAAATTCCGTTAAGTAAATTTACTTTTTTAACCGTTTTTTTTGTTTGTAAAATTAATTAATACACTTTAAAAGAGGCTTTCTACTTGGTTGTATAGGTTATGGCAAGTGCTCCAAAGTTTCCTAATACTAATAAATTACACGTTGACAAGAAAAGTAACAGTGGTTTAAGTGTTTATTAAAGGGCTGCGCAAAATATACTTAATGTTCTGTGTTCTACTTCACACAACTATTGATCATATTATTTCATTGTAAACATACATAGCAAGACAAACATAACAACACATTACTCTCACCAAAACAAAACAAGCATAACTTGAAAAGTTTTTCTCTTCTGCTTTGTTAGTGCTTGTATTATCAAAACAAACAGAATATCAACACAAAAACAGACAATGAAATAAAGAAACGGTATATTATAGTAAAAGCATCGAGTGCACGTAATTAGGAATTTAAAAAATTTAAAGTGATCTTAGCTTATAACAGAAATGGATGCATTAAATGTAAGCAAAATTGATTTTTTTGAATTATTTCCTAAATGTATATTTTATTTTAGTCGACCTTTATTATTATATTAGGTATAACTAAATTATCAAGCTTGATGTCTTTTTTTATTTTTATATAAAACTTTAAACGTTTATTTAACCAATATTTCTAATTAAAAAATTTTTTAATTTGTCAGTTATTGTTAAATTTGTTAAAAATTGTTGAAAATTTATAAAATAAGGAAGAAAAAACCCTGAAGAAGGCACTCAAAGGAGTGCCGAAATATTGGTTAAATAAACGTTTAAAGTTTTATATAAAAATAAAAAAAAGACTTTAAGCTTAATAATTTAGTTACCTATATTATTTCCTAAATTTTTAATAATATTTCAAAGGAACCTACAACCGAACCCATTGAAAACCACTCAAACGAAATTAAATCAAAAGTTTCTGCCTTTGCAATTTTCTCTTTGGTTTATGTTTACAATCAAAACATTCAAACATGCTTGGAATGTTCTATTTCTGTTTTAATGTTCTACTTCATCTTTGTTCTAATTCAGCTTTAGTTTAGTTCAGCATTGTTCTTGTGCAGTTTTGTTCTATTCTTCTATATTTTAATCGTAAAGCAAAACAATTGTTTTTGGAATTATGAGTTTTGTAATGAGAGAGTAATATACACATACTATCTACATTTAATGAAATTGCTTGTAAGCAATTTTTCTTGTGCTTGTGCAGCTCTTTAGTGTTTATCAAGAAATCGGCAAATCTGCACTTTGCTAATTTTAAGGCAAAAAATCGGCAAAATGCCGATAAATAGGCAACTATGGCAGGCCTGCTTGAATAGGTTAGTTTTTTCTTTGAATATCCATACTTTTTTGCTTTTTTTACACATTACAAATACTCACATGTATTCTGCCCTCCTAAGAAAGAAAGTCACATCTCAATTTTAGTAGTTTTGAGATATTATGGTTTTTTGTGTTTTATCTTTCGCGTATTGAAATATAATATTTTTGAAAAATCCCAAAAAAGATTTATAAATATATTATTTGATTCGATTTTATTACCATAAAAGACAGGGGAAATTTTGATGATAAACAAGAGAAAATGGACTTATGACTTTTTTGCATAAGGCTGATTCATAAGGTAATCATAAAGTTGTAAAGTCATATGTTTTAAATTTATTACAAGAAATATATATGACTGCTGCGGGCAACCGCTTTATAATTTAAATTTCTACTGTACAATTATGACGAATCAATGAACACAGTATTAAAATAAATTTTTTTTTTTTTTTCGAAATACAAAAATTTTTTTTTATGCAAGTGTAATATGTTATTTAGGACATTATGACGATTTGATAGCACACCTTGTGAATCACCAAATAGTATAGTCTCTCTAAAAAAAACTTACGAAAATCAAATTGTACAAATAAGTTCAACATTTTAAGATACCAGTTGATGATTTTTTGCAATTTTACTCTGTTCAAGTTATTTTTTTCAACCAAACAATTAAAAATTTTAATGTTTTATTACATATGACATTTGTTTATTTCAATACGAACATTTTGCTCCCAACAAGACATAGATTGGTGCAAAAAAGTCGATTTAGCACGTTTTTGAATTGAGTATTGTTAAATTTAAATTATGTCAGATTTTGGTGTTGATCGGCCTATCCATGCCACAGTTATGCACAAAAAAGTCATTTAGCATACAACTAAATGTTGTATGTCCCGTAAAGTTTAAGAGCTGCTTCTGCAAAACTCACTTTTTAGACTTAGTATATTTTGAAATGGAGCTGTCGATACTATTTTTTGCTCACTCTGTATTACTGTATTACAAGAACAAAATTCGCTGGTTTCTTAACGTTTTTCGTACTGTCGTTGTTTGCAAGATCTTGTCCGTGTATTGCACACACAAAGAAGAAAACTCATTGAAGAACTCATTAACACAAAAATCAGAAACACATTCACAGTACCGAATCTGCTTTCATCTCAATTTTGGAATTTTAGCACTTGTGACTTTCTTTCTTAGGAGGGCAGTATATTTATATCTCAAGAACATTACACAGAAAAAATTATCAGTAGTTATTTATCAATTAAAAAAAATTGTTTAAAAAGTATTTCAATTTAATTAATGTGATAATTGAATCAATTATTTTTTTAGTTGAAAGAACATTAAAAATTTAATTTTGATTTAATAAACATTTTAGGTGCTTTGAAATAAATATATAATAAAAATATTAATTAAATAACAAATTACTTATTTTTATATAAGTCTACCGCGTTAAGTGTTCTGGTAGAGTATTTATCGCTTCTATGCATTTTATAATTTTGTCTTTTTTCGTGCATTTAAACTCGAAATGCATCTATAAAAACTCGCTTAAAGCATAAACTATGCTAATAGAAAAATGCGCTTAAATTCAGCACCATCGTGAATAAAATCTATTTAACTTGCACGAAAGTACATTAATACATATGAAGTTTGATAAAAAGTTTGCAAATTAACAGTTTGATGAAAAACTTTTTGTACTCTTTTTCTATTTTGTTTTTTATTGGCTGAATTTTGTAAAGATTCTTATACGAAAATACGAAGTTTGATTAAGATTTAGAAAATTCATTTTGACGAAATATTTATAGAAATATTTTTTGTAATTGACAAATGTTTTAAACGAAATTTTTTTTAAAGCAATTTATCAAAATTTTGTAATACGACTGGCACGAAATACAAAAAAACTTTGAAGTCTTGTGTTGCACAAGGCTGTATTCCAAACGACATTATAAATATATATTTAAAATTTCAGACAGTATTTATATTTCGCTAGAACAGGCAGACATTATTTATATGTAGGTCGCTAGAAATTTACGATTTTTCGTAAAAATTTAATTTTTAGAAAAAATTTACTGTCTGTCCCACTATTTCGAACGAAAATATCGTTCGCATTATTTACATTAAAAACAAAAATAAAATTAGAAATATTGTTTTTGTTTTATATGTAAGTTAAGCGAACGAAATTTTCGTTCTAAATCGTGACATTCAGTTATTATTATGTACATTAAGGTGGGCTGATTTCTAAGGACAAAAATTTGTTGATATTGTGCCATCGATTTTTTGATAGCCCTTGGCATGAGGGAAAAAAGTAGTACGACATATAAAAAAAAAACTTTTTTGCGTAAATTTTTAATATTTTAAAAATATCATATCCAAGGTAAAATTGTACGCTTAAAACGATGGCGATATCATTTTTTCGAAAAAAAATGTTGTTTGGGGTTTCAGACGAGTTTTTGTTGAAAAAACGTTTTTCGATTTTTTACTCTCTTTTGTTATTTTCAAGGCTCCAAACTTATTTTTATGTGTTTTCTACTGTATCAATTTGCTCATTTCTAAAGAAATTCGCACGTTAAAGGCGATGGTTATATCAGTTAAAAAAAAAATTGGTTTTGATCGAAAAATGGATTCGATAAAAAAATAAAAGAAAAAAAATGACATCGCCATCATGTCAACCGTACAATTTTACCTTGGGTATGATATATAATAAAACAAATTTTTAACATACCTACTAAAAAAGTCTTAAAAATTAACGCGAAAAAAATTTTTGTCGAGACTCGCCCAAAATCTCAAGAAAATTTTTTTTTGGAAAAACTGCTATCGCCATTGTTTTTAGAGTAACATTTCACCTTGGAAAGGTATTATTTAAAAAAAATTATATCAGCCATTTTCTTTTTATTACCTATTAAAAAACCTTAAAAATAAAAGTTAAGAAAGAGTACAAAAATTTGAATTTGAAAATGATTTTTTGATATGTCATAGTGGAACTTTTTTTTTCTCATGTCAAAAGCTATCGAAAAATCGAGGGCACAGTATCGACTGCTAAATCCACCAAACCTTATGTACATACAATAAATTTACATATTGACAAAACTCTCTTAAGTATTGCTTGTTTTATTTGTTCAGTATTTATTATTAAATTTTTACGTAATTTTTATTCTTCGAGCTCAATCTTTTGAATGTGGCCCTTTAAAGCCGCAGGATATGCCTTTCGATGTGAGTCAACTAAGAGTGGCAAATATTGTTTCTCTTCCTCATATTTTGTTAAATTTGTTAGTCAAAGCAATCCCATGCTCCAAAAAGCCGTGTACAATTCTTAAAAGAATCGCTCTTTCTTTCATCTGAATATAAACGTCCTTCCACACTGCCGGGTCTTTTGAAAGGAATGCGTTAGCCTTTTCGTATCCCTCATCGGTAAGTAAATTAAGGAAAATACTTGTGCGCTTGATAACACGCTTGTGACTTTTAACGATATTCCTTTTATATTCAAATGTTACACGATTACCTAATTCAGAAAAATACCAAAGATATCCAAAGATATAGCGACCGTATACAAAACTAAAGCTAGATTTACACGATTGAAGGTATATTGAGTGTTTGTAGGTAATTCTCATTCCCTCTGTAGTTTTGTTTGCTGATAGCTTTGGCTTTTCTAAAATTATTGAGGAGAACGTTTCCTGATGATCTGGCCTAAGCAACCAGTGAAATGCGCATAGGAACAGCTTATCCTCCAACAATAAATTTCAGTACTTTTTATCAATTATTTAAAAAGGGAATTAAGCACAACAAACAAAATCTTTTAATAAATAATAGTATTCCCAAAACAACTTTGATAATAAAATTTAGCAAGTGCACGTGCATAAAAAACTGAACTGGCAAATTGTTTTTATTTTGATTTCTTGCGAAAACAATAAAAGCACTATGTTTTTGTTTTTAATATGTTTTTTCTTTACCCACTTACAACTACAATTAATGCTGGGAGAATTCCAAATAATTGTAGCGGGAAATGTAAGAAAAGATAAAACTCATCACAGATTTATTGTTTGGTATTTTGTTTAAGCTTTGATATCGTTGCAAAAAAGACTTTTGAGTGTTTGTAGGTAATTCTCATTCCCTCTGTAGTTTTGTTTGCTGATAGCTTTGGCTTTTCTAAAATTATTTAGGAGAACGTTTCCTGATGATCTGGCCTAAGCAACCAGTGAAATGCGTATAGGAACAGCTTATCCTCCAACAATAAATTTCAGTACTTTTTATCAATTATTTAAAAAGGGAATTAAGCACAACAAACAAAATCTTTTAATAAATAATAGTATTCCCAAAAACAACTTTGATAATATAATTTATTATTATAAAAAATAATTTATTATTATAAAAAAAAACAATTTATAAGTATGGACGACGACACAATCATCAACATTTTTAATATTGGAGGAAGAAGTAGCTGATAATAATGCAAAAAAAAAAGAAGAAAACAAAAGGATCATTGGGTTCGACCTTTTGTTTTGGAAGGTAATGGTATGTATGTCTCTTTTAGGGAGCGATTGAAAAGGAATGATCCCGACCCATACAAAAACTTTGTGCGAATGTCACCAGACGATTTTGATTATTTGCTTAATCTCGTCACCCCATCAATAGAAAGGCCAATACTAATATGTGGGAATCTATATGCCCCGGAGAACGCCTGCAATTACTTTGAGATTTTTAGCGACTGGGGACAGTTACGCAAGTCTGATGATCTTGTTTAAAAGATCAAGATCATCGATATGCGATATCGTGCCTGAAGTCTTCTCTGCATTATATAATGTATTAAAAGATGCATTTTTATACATTTTATATATTACAGATGCCAGCAACAGAGGAGGAATGGAAGAGTATTTCCCAAAATATAAATAAAAAGAGCAATTTTCCTAATTCAATCGGGGCATTTGATGGAAAACACATCGATATTATAGCACCAGCACACTATGGAAGCGCATATTTCAATTATAGAAAGAAAAACAGCATTGTTTTGATGGCGCTTGTGTTGAATCAAAAGAATGAACATGCTGTCAAATTATTTATTGTTATCAATATTGCCAAATGCGATTTTGATGCTTATTTACACGGCATCAATAAAATCTTCAAAAGGTTTGTTCAAAAAATTTTGATCAATAAATTTTGAAGAAATTTTGCTGTTTACACGAGTTTGAAGCATTTTGAAGAGCATTTTTGAAGAAAATTTCAATCGTGTAAATCTAGCTTAACAAATATACTTATTTAGCTTTCTTCAACATTTCAGTGAGATCAAACTGATTTGGAAACTTAAATAGTTTCTGGCAATAGATGGTTCTTGCGATCTAAGAAGCATGGTGAAAAGCAAGAAATGCAAGACTGTAATTGTGGTTTTAGAAGAGCTTGAACCGGCAACTCTATAAATCAGTAAACATATAAACCATCTCTTACCACATAAAAACTACCAATAGAGACCATATGAATTTTACAACCTTTATCGTAGTCTTAGCACTATATTATTTCTTAAACTTCATATAAAATATTCGGCACTGATTGACAGCTGTTGAGTTTAAACTACAAATAAATTTAAGCTTAGTTCAACGAAACCATTGTTTAAACATTCACTGATTTATTAGCCATAAGTTGTTATTTTTTGTGTCTGCCAAAATATCCCACAGAGCATGAAAAGTTCAAGGTAATCGGCCATTGCTTGTTGGTTTTTAATAGCGTTCGAAAAAAATTTATACATTACTTTTCGTAGTTCGAGTGAGCGGCTTTTTTTCGCTTTCTCAATTTTAGGGCATTATTTTTGAAAACGGTAAAATTGTTACACTTCCTCCTGTTTAAGTTCATTAAATATATTAGAAATCAGGACCTCAGCCATATTCTATTAAAGCAGAAATATGGTAGAACACTATAAACTGCATGCATCTTGATACACAAATACTAAAAATCGAAAGTTTTAGCGACCTCTAAATCTGTGGTTTTCATGGGTAACCTCGTATATCCATTTTTTCGATTTTGAGATATTAATGCCATATTGATTAATTTTAAACGCTCTTTACCTGTTTCTTAAAATTTATGAAAAAATATGGACCAATTCCATTTTTTTTACATAATGACCAATTTGAAAAAGTTCAATACCTAGCCCATAGTTCGATCTAGAATGTTTTTTCAGCTCTCCTGAAAAAATTGATTTTAAGACATACGCGGTTACCCATAAAAACCACAGATATATGGTACATTTGTTCAAATTTTCGGTACGCACACTTCTTTTATCGAATGGTACAGGGACGGCCTTGTGGAGACAAAAAAAATTTAATCTGCAAATCCCATATATTCTTGAGCCGGTCTATTGTATTATATTGTGATATGCAAATGCAGGATATGCATATAAGTGAATGCTTGTAAGCAAAACATTTTCGGCTATTTTAACAGGTGTCCAGATAAGCGATAAATACTGTATAGCATACATCTCGACGTAGTACTCACGGGGAATATAGATTCAACCAATACATAAAGCCTGTATGGTCCTTAAAATTGGTAGATCTATAATTAGATTAAGACTAACAGGGATATTAAGAATAAGGTTAAAAGAGAACTTTGAGTTGTGACGCCTTTTAGGGTATCACTAAGTGGTTCATGCCAACTTCTTGAGAAGGGAATTTTAGCTCGAGCCTATTTGGGAAGTTTTATACAAATAGGGAACTTTTTTAATTTAAGCAAACAAAAAAAAACTGATATGTTCCACTGTGCGCTTTTTTTTTTAGCGCCCCAGTGACAGACATACAAAATTGGTATTTTGGTTTCAATGAAAAAAGACAACAAAAACCCCCCAAAATCAGTACATGTTTTTCTGAGATACTCTTACACATATGTACATACAATTGAGTTTATGTACCCAGCGGTAAATACTAAAAGGACAAGTGGCAGGCAGGTCTTTTTGAAGGCCTCTATACACATTTCTAAAGTACTCACTTCTTATGATATTTTGCCTTTAGAAATATGTCTTCCAGAAGGTTAAAATTTCTTTCTAAAATATACAATAACCATTCGCTTCTCTCTTCACAGAAAAAATTTTCAATAGTTTTTTTATAAATTAAAAAAATTTTTTGAAAATTATTTCAGTTTTATTAGTGTGATAATCGAATCAATTATATTTTTAGTTGAAAAAAAAAATAAAAATATTATATATATTTAATAAACATTTTAGTTGCTTTGAAATAAATTTTTATTGTTATATTAATTAAATAACCAAAAATCTGAATAGATTTTTTCGCTTAAAAACAAACTTAATAGATTTTTTCGCTTAAAATAAACTTGGAGAATTGTTGTTGGGAATGGTCAAAACCTGAAAAATATTTAATTAAATCAATTAGCACATTGTTTGAAATGGAAAAGTTTTTTGATAATTTTTTAATTAAAATGAAAAATTTTTTTGTATTTTTAGTAATCAATGTAATCATTTTGGTAATAGGTGCAAAATCAACAAATTGTTTGCTTGATTCTAAGATTTTGGTTTGAATTTGGGGATTAGAGACAATTTTTAATTTTTTCTGTGTTTTTTAAGAAGGGAGAAACGAAAATGTTAATTTATAATTTTATTTGTTTTTGGTAACATTTGGTACTGCTTTCTTTGTTCTATTCTTATATTTTTTTAGTCTAGTTATTTTTACGTGGATGAATACGTTTCGGTGCAGCTGTTCCGTTTTCTTTACCAAGCAATCTTACATAAACGTGACGTTGCAACTGAGCCTGATAATATTAAACATTTTCTGCGTTTTTGCGTATCAGCTGTAAAATAATCTTAATTTTAATTATGTTTACATACATGACGTTTTTTTTTTTATTATCATACAAAACGCAACAATAACAAAAGCTTAATTTAATTCATTATATAAATTTTGGCAAGCCTTCTGTTTTCTTTTTAATGCCTTTTACCACGTTTACGTATTTTTAGTAACTACCAACCATTGAAGACGACCACAACTTCTTTATATTCCCTCGTAAAAGTCCTTCATCTGAAAGTCTTTTGATATTAATTCATGTAAGAAGAAGGAGTGTGGTAGGTCTTACACCCAATTATACCCTGTGTAAAAAAGAAGTAAGTATGGAATGCGACGAGGAGTGCTTGTGTCTGCTAAGTAAGGCCTTCTATCAGGCCTCTTCACTCATTCCTTTTACCGCTTGGTATCTACTTGGAAAATGTTAACTTGGGAGTCGGTCTATCAAAGGTAGGTGTTGTAGAGCTTTTACTTTTAATTCATATTTATAAGAGTGTGATTGAGTGTTGTATTTTTTTAAAAGGACACTGGTAACATGTGTCCATATTACACAATCATTTTGTTGTACTTCATTGACTGTAAACAAACAAAATATCGCGCTCATTTTTAGCTGTTTGTCTGTGTATGAGTTTCATTGTTACATAATTTGTTATTGTTTTTACATATGGACAGTTCTAATATACTGTTGCACAGTGGGCATTTAAAAAGAGGAGAAATTAATCTATAAAATCTAACTGGTTGGCCTTTTGTTATATATAATCAGAAGCCATAACTGGGACTCTGCAGGATTAGAAATAAATCATTTAAAATTCGATTTATAAGGGAAATATTGACAAAAAGATTTAAAATTTCGACGATTGCTAGTGCTTATGCCATTTATAGAGTATAAAATAGGGAAACTCCAGATTTTTTGGTTTTTTTTTTTGGAAAATACTCGTACCTAATGACTAAATGGTCTTTGAGCTTGAAACTTAGATGCCAGCAATATGACTATCGGTATACCGGGTAAGTATAATATTATATATATAATATATATTATGTGATATATATTATGTAATATATATTACAGTGCCTATAATCTTCTCTAAGTCTTCTAAATAGAGAAGCTGTATAAAGATGAGATAGTGTAAATCCATCAAAAACAGAACTTTCAGCAGAGAGTAGCTAAACACAGAAAAAATAAAAAATAGTTTCTACCCAGGAAAAACTTTTTGAATTCTGGTAATAGGTCGTAGTTATTTCATATATTACCTGGAAAGTAGCTGTCATTACAATTGTCATTATTCTGGAAACATCAATAAGTACTTGCTAGTAATGGCCTCAGTAAGCACTTTTCACTACTATTATTTTCAGTTATGAATATTTGCTTACTAATAATCAGCTAAATAACTACTTATTAGTTGTCTTGTTTTCAGTACTGAATATTTACTTACTGGTAACTAGCTCCGTAACTACTTATTAGGTCTATTAACTAAAGCCAATTAAATTAAAACTAGTTACTTGTTGGCTTCTAGTAAGTACTTACAATTCAACTTACTGGTAGTTAAATAATAACTAGAAATTTTGTGACTTCTAGTAAGTGTATTGTAACTACTTAATTCTCGAACAAAAATAAGTAGTTATTAGGGAGATCGATTATTCGACTTTTTTCAATAACCGGATTTCCAATATTACGAATAGTTGCTTTTTTAAAAAACCCGGTTTTCGGTTAAGCAATTTTTAAATAATCGGTTAACCGGTTTTAATTCGAATACTTAAAAACACAAAAATCAAATAAGTTTTTAAAATAAAACGTTAATTTGAATAAAAACAAAACAATTTGCAAAGGTAAGGAACCAACAAAATACATGGATATGACTTAGATCAGACCTAACAAATATTTTACGATAAAATCCAAGACAAGTGGGACCAGTAAATTGATCAAACTTTAGCTAAATTTTCCAAATTTTTTTATTGATTTACTTAACTTTATTTGTAAGAAGATATTTGTATAATGTAATTTAGAAACTGTTGAATGATATTTGATCTAGACAAATGTTTTGCAAAAGCAAATAAATTATATGAATTTTATAAAGTTATTGTTTGAAATATTCTATCAAATTTATTTGGAATGAGTTTTAATTTGTAAGTGGTTAAGCTATCAAAAGTTGCGAACAAAATCTCTTAGCCAGGATTATCTATTTCAAATTATTTTGTTTCAGCATTATAGAAACGAATAGTGAACTGAACATTCTTTTTGTGTAAAATATTTGTCAATTCGCCGACTACAATTTAAAACATTCCATGACATTCAGCCATGTCACAGAGCACAATTCCGTTCGGAAACGGAATTCATTCCGTATTTTTGTGCTTCAGAAAATTATGAAAATACTTTGCGGAATGAAACCATTTTTATTTTCATAAACGAAATGGGAGTTTTCTGTATTTTAAAGACCAAAAAACTATCAATATATACTTTCTATCAATAAAAAAATATGTTTTCTTCGATTCCGAACGGAATTGTACTCTGTGACATGGCTGATTGTTTGATTTCTTCAATTTTGTTTTTTAGTTCTTGGTGTTTTAATAAATATAACTGGTAGAAATTTTTCCCATATCGTTGATTCCGGCGTAATGTTGTAGTTTTCAGAATGAAGAGATGCTAGAACTACTTAAGAATTTTAGTGCCTTTTATAAGCGTTTTGTATTTTACAGTGTTCATAATGTTTTTTGACATTTGTTACATTTTGTTTTGACATTTTTCATGAAAAGTTTAAGTTTGGCCAATATTCAATTAGAACATACTTAAATTACGGATACATCTACAACAAGAGTAAAAAAATGTATATAAATTACACACAACTAAAATAACCGGTTTATTATACCAAAATAACCGGTTTATTCGATATTCGAAAAATGGGAATTTTTAAATAACCGGTTAAAATCGGTCGAATAATAACCGTTCGATCTCCCTAGTAGTTATTCAGCCGAAAAATAAGTAGTGTTTATATTTCTCCAACATCACTTGCTAACTGACCAGGTAAATAAAGTTTTTGCTGGGTAATCACCAAATTCATAGAATCAAGCAAAAATTTTTTGATTTTTCACCTATCACCAAAATGATATTTATTACAAAAAATTTGAACATTTTAACTGTGACTTTATTTCAATAAATGATATTTTTAATTTTAATTAAAAGAATGATCAATAAACTTTGCCGTTTCAAACAAAGTGTTAATTTATTTAATTAAATATAGCTCAGGTTTTGACATTTCCCAACAACAATTCTACAAGTTTAAATTATTTTATTTTTAGCAAAGAAATCAAATAAAATTTTTTATTATTTAGTTAATATTTTCATTAAAAATTTATCAATTTAAAACAACTAAAATGTTAATTAAATCAAAATTATATTTTGAATTTTTTTTTACTAAAAAAATAATTGATTTAATTTTCACATTAATTAAATTAAAATATTTTTAAAAAAAATTTTTAATTGATAAAAATTTACTGAAATTTTTTTCTATGAAGTATTCTTATATTTATATTGATCAGTAACGCTTAATTGTAGTCTCCAAACATTTACTGGTACGTCGATGTGCCATGCTGGTCTTAAACAACTATTGTCACTTATGCTTTAAGGTATGTTATAAACGGCGTTACCAAATGTGCAGATTTATCTGTATTTTGCAGTTTTTCTAAGCATTGGGCAGTTTTTAAGTGTTTTGTTAAAAAAATAAGTTTTTTTGTAAATTATGCAGATTTTCCATTTTTGGCATTAAAATTGTTTAATATAAATTTTGTTATATTATTTTTTATTTTTTAATCTTACCTAATTTGCTTAACACATAATCGTATAACAAAGGAAAGCTTTAAGAGTCAAACACAAAACACAATCGGCTTGTAAACACGCACTTTTCGTTAACAAATAAACCACATAAAACTAAATAAATAATTTTTCAATATATTCTAATAAAATACGTTTATTCTTTTAAACTTTTACGTTTCATCGTTTCCTTCTTGGCTGAAAATTTTTTACTTAAATGACTAAATTTAGCACTAGGTAGCGCAAACAGTTTGTAAAATATACAACATTTAAATTTTTCTACAAACATGATTGAATCGTTTGTCAAATACCCCAATTGACAACGCATGAGGATTGTACAAATGTACAATTTTGACATGTTTGCCAAGCCGTTTGAGTTGCTTATTTTATTTATTTGGCTTTTCTTTTGAAAGTTTAATTATGTCCCTATTTACATTTTGTGATTTTTGATGTTTTAATTTTAAAGTTGCATTAGAGTTTACATTGTAAAATTTTTATTGCAGCATCTTTTCATATATGTTCACTTGGCAAATTGCAAATCTGAGCAAAATCTCAAGACTACATTACGTTGTGTACCCCTCTTAATTCCACTCTCTTTCATCTAGACTACAAAGCACCGATATTCGTTAATAATTTATCTAATATTGTGTTTGTTTCTATATTACACGCATGTTAAAAAAAATTAAGTAAATTTTATATATATATACATTTGCTATTTTTATTTGCAGTTTTTTAAGTTAAATTCAGTTTATTTTTTTCTTTCAAAAATATTATGGCAACGCTGGTTATAAGTAAAACCTACGAATTATATCCTGGGAACGTGTAACAGTCATTCGGCATATTGTTTTTAGGCCTGTTTTGATGTGCGAGACGTTAGTATGTTGGTCTGCTTCAGAGAAGCTCACTGACGCAAAGAGTGAATACGAATTTTTATGATAACGACCTACTAGGGAGATCGATTATTCGACTTTTTTTAAAAACCGGTTTTCGAATATTCCGAATAGTTGCTATTTAAAAAACCCCGGTTAACCGGTTTTAATTGGAATACTTAAAAACACAAAAATCAAAATAGTTTTTAAAATAAAATATAATTTGAATAAAAACAAAATAATTCACGAAGGCAATGTACCAACAAAATACATAGATATGACTTAAGGTATTGTGTTTTTGCAGTATTTTGAATTGCTTTTTTTTTGCGAGTACACACGCTTTTAAGCGATTTGTATTTACATTGTTCATATTGTTTTTTGATTTTTGTTACATTTTGTTTTGACATTCTTCATAAAAATTTAAGTTTGCCTAATATTCAATTAGAAAAATACTTAAGTTACGCGAACATTTACAAAAGGAGTAAGGAAAACGTATGTAAATTACACATTATGAAAATAACAGGTTTATTATACCAAATTAACCGGCTTATTCGATATTCGAAAAATAGACATTTGAATATAACCGGTTGAATCCGGTCGAATAATAACCGTTCGATGTCTCTATGAGCTACTATGCGAAACTCCACCAAGAACCCTTTTTTTTAAATGCTTTACTGCCTACTGATTAAACTGATGTCCAAACAACTGGCTCTTAACCCTGCGTTTATACATACAACTAACTTTGGACTCATACATTTTTAACAGAATTTTTTAGTTATTACTAGTCTTCACCTTCATTTAATAGAGGTTTTACTGTTTCGATATCAAATGTATCTAGTTGGTTAAAAGCAAAATCTGGATTGTCCCCTAATATTTACATGGTCAGCTCAAAGCCATCAAAAGGCGTAAAAGATGGCTTCGTCATCTTCCGACTACATAGCAAAATTATGTTTAACCCTTGTGTTAATATCCGGGTACCGGAATACCCACGTAGGTATATTTACATGAAAAAAATTTTATTAACAATAACAAGTTTGAACAAGCTTCTGGATCGGCGTTATTTTACTTAAAAGAAAGCGAATTAAGATTCTAGATTTCATTTTTTGCTCCGTTTAAACTCAAAAAAATTTGCTAAAACTTTAACCATCGCAACATGCGCATTCATATTTCCCATACAATTTGTATGGGAAATATGAATCAAAAACTACGAGTATTAAAAAAAATTATATGAATAATTACTTGCTATACATTTAATAACGTCTTTAGAGTGTTCAGCACAAACTGGCCTTGTACATTCAGCGCAGCTTTTTCGATTTATCTTTTTCTATTTTCTTGTAGCACAAGTGACAAGATCCCGTAATTTTTTTCTTCCTGTTTTATCCAGCTTGTCAAATTTATTAGAAGCTTTCAATGGCAATTTTGGTTGTATAATTACGCATAACTAGGGTAACAATGGTAATATTCCATGACGACAAGTGTTTCGCTATTGCCAGAGAAGTAAAAAAAACGACCTCGATAAGGATAAAGTACAGCACAAATCAAGATACCATAAAAACGCATAAATTTCTGTTATAGTTACAGGCTTCCATTGACGCTGAGAATTTGGATGATCAACGTTATTAGCTGCATAGATAGACAATGCTTTTTTTCTTTGTGTATCGCACGATAATATCTACTTTATTTTCGTTAAAGATAATTTTAAAAGATTGACTTATTGATAACGTTTCTGTGCTACGATGTGGTCCACTACGCTGGCGTAAGATATTGTGAATGTCAACTTGATGTTCATTTGTTGGCTTTTCCTTGCATATAGAATTGTCTTTTCCAATGTAATTGCCAGTTTCTATAAAAAGTTATTAAAATATACATTCAATATTTTATATAGACACGTACGAGATTTTTTTTTTTATTTAAATTATAGATTACAAAAATGTTTTACTACATTCTGGCTCCGCATTTTCTACTTTACTGTTGTATTCACTGTTATTCCTACCGAACGTAGCATCTTGTTGTTGTGCCTCATCTTCATAGACTGCGGGGACCACTCCTCCTCTTCACAATAAGATACGTCGTTTATGCTGAAGTCATCCTAAGTGTTACCTTTTAATATCATTTATTTGAAAATATAAAGCTCGCTTACTTTAAAAATTGAGCTCTCGAAACTTGCTCCATATTTTTATTTTCGTTTTAACTTTATGGGACCACACAAACACGTTTGAACAGCTCAACAGTTCAATAAACGAAATTCTGTATCAACAATTACTTTAATTTAGTTTCAAAAGCATTAGTATTATAATACGGGGAAGCACCATTTACTTATCATGTATGACCAAAAATGTGCAACTAAAAAATACTGTCCTGTATAAAAAATTTTAAATGTTGGTCGTTTTGCAATTCAAAGTTAAAAAAAAAATCATATTTTATCATAAATATCATTAAATACGTTTTTAAAAAGTTTCAAAATTTAAATTTGTTTCATAAGAATATTAATACATTATAGTTTATAGATACAAAGCTACCCCGGGTGTTGAACACTGTGGGTATTAACACAAGGGTTAAGCTACATGATCATTAAAACGATAAATTGTTTCAGATACTAGACGAGTTATAAAGGGAGTATTTTGATTTGTAAGAACTCTATGCTGGGAACACAAAATATGTACATATGGCTAAATATTAAAACTGAAGCCTATCTTTCTCTTAGGTACTTTGATTTCCATAGAAATTCTATAGCAGATGAACTATTTCTACTATCCAGAAAATTGCGTTATCATGGGATTTATGTGCCGTAATTTGCTTAGATCGGCGCAGGATAGATGACTTTCATTCTCTAGTCAAATATGCCCCTTATACATATAATTTTATTAATATAATTAAATTTTTGAGTGGCAAATGTTATTAAATTTTCTTTTCAATGGGTCTTACAGAAGTTAGTTAACGAGGAAAAGATTCCACAGAATACTCGCCATTCTATGGGCTTAGGATTTCTTTACATCTTAGACCATTTTTATATGAATTAGAATGTTTACTTAGGAAAATATACTTATGAATCCAAATTTGATATTGATTGAAAATCGAGGCGTGAGCTAATAAGCAGTAACTTATCCTCTTGGGTATCAACAAGCACGGAGCCAGTATTCAGTTCAGAGGGGTTTACATAGTGGAAATTCCTTTGGGACAGCCTCCAAATCCAATTTATGAATTTAAGCGTACACAGAGAGAAAAATACGGTATAAAAATGCCAAAATTTACACCATCCGTAGTCAAAAGTGAGCCAATTACGTTTGTGTTCAAGTTGATAACGAATGGTATCGAAATTGTTTAACCACCACGTTGTCATTTTGTCACCATTTGGTCTCAATCTGACAACAAAATGTTAATATATTTTCACCATAATGGTGTCATGTCGACAACAAGTTGGTTTCATTTTTGATAAAATACTCAGAGCTGCCGTTTTTGGTTATTTCTAACCAAAATTGGTTATTTTTTTTCACAATGTGGAGATGTGAATATTTTTTAATTTGGTTACTTTTTTCTAAAATATAAAATACGTATGAATATGTTTTTCTTGATATACTTGCAATTTACGTTTTTCAAATTTTTAACCTTTTTATTTACATGGGGGGTTTATTGTGTATATCGATTCGAAGGAAATTATTTACGACTTCGAACTTTCCATTACGATTTTCTCATTATTTGATTCAAAAGAACGGAATTTTTTTTTACTTCACGAAAACAAAAAATCCCTTTAAAAACAGCAACCAGATATTTTTTTGTTTTTGGGATTTTTGTTAAGAAAAAAATTGCCAAATGTAATTTTTATATTAGAAACTACCATGTTCTGAAATTGAAATCAAATGAAGTTGTGTTGATGGAGGTTTTCAATTAGTTTCTTTTTAAATGGGCGTAGTTTTTCCTGATTTAAGGAGTAGTAAAGATAATTGGTACTTAAAGTAGAAAGTGCATATATCACGCGGTATCGATTTCAGAACATGACTGAGAAAGTACACAAATGTAGTTTTAGTGTTTCTAAAAGCTTGAATTTAAGTTAAATTTTCTAAATTCACACTATTTCTAGTAGTATATTTTAAAATATTAATATACACATAGAAATTTTAAAGATTTTGGAAAAACAAAGAAAATGGCGTGAATTTAAAAAAATTTGAAATTTTACTTTTTATAACCTGTCGGTATGTACTCGTATATTTATTTATTGTTTTTTGGATAATGATTTGGCAATATGTTTAATTTATAAAAAAAACCTTTGGCTGTCAGTCATCTATATTTTCCTCATTGAATTTACGTTCTGAAATACGAATTTGTTTATATTCAATAATACTATACAATGATTCACAAAATATTTGAAATAGATATTTGAATCTTGAACAATTTTGAAACAGCAATAATACCAATTATAATTTTAAATACAATTTACAAACAAGAGAAACAAGTTATTACAACATCTTCATTACATAGAAGTAGTTAAGTAATTTACTATAGCGGAATTCACCCTTGATAGTAAAGTCCCTTGTAGACCTTGTTAATCTTATAATTTTAGTAAAAATACTAACATTTACAACACTGCAACAACTAAATGTATTTGACTAAAATAAACTACGCTGTGGTTGAAAAATCCCACAAAAAGCAGTAGTAAACAAAGTGTGTGAATTTACCAGAATAAAACAGTTGAAGAAACTTTATCTGTCTCTTTCTCTCACTCAGAAAATTCATTAATTTACAATGCATTCGAAAAAGACACTCACGCTTTGAAGTATAAAATCGTATTAAATATAACAGAGTTGTATACTTAATACAAAGGGTGAATACCGCTTATGTTTTACTTGTGCTTTTTTCATGAAAAGAGCTTTTCTTTGAATTTATGGTACAGCTTTCTTCACATCTTCTTTATTTATAAACCGCAAGCTTCTATATGTCACATTAGCGCCTTTAATAAAGGAATTTTTAAATTTACTACAAATTCCATATTATTGAACCTTTAAAATAATCATAAATACCTACCATATTTATAGATACAAGGAGTACAAGGAATTGATTTCTTTAAGATCAAAATTTACATTTTCTTCAAAAATAAAATCTCTTTCGTAGCAACCAAATGTGGACGTCACAGCTTATTATATTTTTTTCATTGTCCAAGTTTTATTTATTTTTCACTTATTTAAGTTATCTATAAAAATTTGCACTTTTTTATTTAGATAAACCGCGAATAATGACATCAATGGTGTTTTTAACATCTTTGGTTACAATTCAACAACAGTGTGTTAAAAATGTGACAACAGATGTTATCGAAATATTAACAAGACTTTGTTATTAGTTTAATAACATTGATTGATAATTTTTTAACGTGTTTTTTCGCTCTAGGTACCAGTGCCTGACTAGCTCAGGGAGGGGGAGGTCATGGATCCCCGCCTGAGTATCACAAAGGGATCGAGCTAAACAGAGCTAAGAGAACTAGTCTGGAATAACTGATCGCCTAATCTTTTTTAACGGGTGTTTTAAATTTAATTTTAAATTGGCGCATCAAAGGAAAAGAGATGTTGAAGAATTAGTACATTTATAAGGAAGGACCTAAGGCGTAAGACTATTATACTGGTTTTTATACTATATCTTAAAGAAACGGTCTAAATTAATAAATATTTTGCGGATTAAAGAAAATAACGTTTTTAAAATTTAGAATCTATTATACTTTAAAAGTCTGACATATCAAAATTCTAAATAGTGAACCTTAAACTTGACTTAAAAATCGTTCTATATAATAAATATGTTACGCAAGATCTGCCAACAAGTCTTTTCGTTATGCATCGCATCAATATCAGTTTCCATTACTCTCTTATCACCCACTGTACATATTTCCATCTCTGCATATTGTCTTTATCCTCATATTTCATGAATTCTTCTATATGTTTTCCGTTAGTGAATGTTCGTTCTAGTATATTATATTTTTTTGGGGGTCTTTTTACTCATGTGCTCGTAACCTTACCCGTGTTCTCGTACGTATTAATGGGGATTTTATTTTGTTTTATTTTTCGAATTTTATTTTATAGCAGACATTAATAGACATAACGAAAAAATAACATTTAAGAGTCAATAAAACTTGTTAACGCAGTAATTGCCAGCAATTTATTTATTTCACTTCATACACGTATTTATTGTCTAAACATGGATACACATACACACATGCACTCATATATATCCATACACGTCGTATGGTCTAGGTCTCATATCGTGGCCCACCAACCAACCAACCAACAAAACATCCATCCAAACATTCATCCATTCCGTACGTCCATCGTTCATTTATTTCAGATTTTTTCCCTTTTTTCTGTTTGTTTCTTTGTATGTGTAAATATTTTTTTTGTGACTGTTTATGTGTATGTTCATGTGTGCGTATCCTGTGTATGTTCTTTTTTGGACAGTATTTATTTATATGGTAAAACTTTTGTTTGGTGTCCATTTAGCTTAGAGGCGTTTAAAAGGGATTTTTCCTTCAAAAAGTTTGTGATTTTTTTTCATTTCAGTTGTGTTTGATTGTGGCTTTTCTGTGTTTTTCGGAATTGTTTTCCATGTCTATTAATGTGGCTGACATCAATGCGAAAGACTATTTATTGTGTGTTTGGGGGGAGGGGTGTGCTGGGGTACGTTACGTTTTGGGGAAGCCAATGTTTGTTTGTCAGTGTATATTCTTTTTTTTTTTTTTTGGGTAATTTATGTGCGAAAATGTTTAAATGAATTTCTTTCGGATTTAAGTTAATGTTCTGGTATTTGATTGCGTTTTAATTGTATTCTTTTATTAAGTCCATAAATTATTTAATAATATTATAGTCTGAACCAAGAATTATTGTTGCAGACAATAATTTATATTAAGGTATAAAGAAAGTTTTCGAAAAGAGTCGCAAGCAACGTATAAATGAGAATATAATGGAATTTAGGGAATATTCATACACCTTTGAGAAAATAGATTTCAGGCGCAAATCAATTTGTCCATGTCTTAAAGATTTGTATAAAATTGTTGGAGGGTGTAACACAAAAAAAGTATACTTTGCCTTTTTGAAATCTTACGAAACTATCGAGTTCGTTTGAATCTAGTTATTCGTAAATACTAAGAAATTTAAATTTTCACAAAAAAAAATTTCAGAAAACCTTTTTGAACATTTTCCATCACTTTTGCCAGAACTTCTGGCTATATGTTCCCGCATTCGTGAAGTATATTCTCCTTAAGGACTTCAAGAGTCTTAGACTTTGTGACATAGAATCGTGACTTCAAGAAACCCCACAGAAAGAAGTTTGGAACAATTAAATCGGGAAAATTAACCAAAACTAGAGATTAGGCCACCCAGAAATTATTACGCACAGAAAAGATTTTTTTTTTATCAATTAAAAGAATGGTTTAAAAGTTATTTAAATTTAATTACTGTAATAATTGAATCAATTACGTTTTTAGTTGAAAGAAAATCAAAATTTAATTTTGATTAATTAAACATTTTAGGTGTTTTGAAATACATTTTAATTAAAATATTAATTAAGTAACATAAAATCTTAATTGACTATTTTTGCTTAAAATAAAATATTATTATCAAAGTTGTTTTTGGGAATACTATTATTTATTAAAAGATTTTGTTTGTTGTGCTTAATTCCCTTTTTAAATAATTGATAAAAATACTGAAATTTATTGTTGGAGGATAAGCTGTTCCTATGCGCATTTCTCTGGTTGCTTAGGCCAGATCAACAGGAAACGTTCTCCTAAATAATTATAGAAATGCCAAAGCTATCAGCAAACAAGACTACAGAGGGAATGAGAATTACCTACAAGCACTCAAAAAGTCTTTTTTGCAACGGGAAATGAAAGAAAAGATAAAAACTCATCACTGATTTATTTTTTGGTATTTTGTTTAAGCTTTGATATCGTTGCAAAAAAGGCTTTTGGAGTGTTTGTAGGTAATTCTCATTCCCTCTGTAGTCTTGTTTGCTGATAGCTTTGGCATTTCTATAATTATTTAGAAGAACGTTTCCTGATGATCTGGCATAAGCAACCAGTGAAATGCGCATAGGAACAGCTTATCCTCCAACAATAAATTTCAGTATTTTTTATCAATTATTTAAAAAAGGAATTAAGCACAACAAACAAAATCTTTTAATAAAATAAAATAATTTAAACTTGTAGAATTGTAGTTGGATAAAACATCAAGACGTTGAAATCCTCATAATGGCATACTTCGCTCGCTGAGAGCCGTAGTACTCGTACTCTCCCCGGTGGGATTCAAATGGCGGTAAATGTCAATGGTGCTTTGACACTTGTGAAGTAAACAGTTACAAAAAATACAAGTCAATTTTGAAATGGAGCGATATACTCTTCAAGAACGCGAAAAATAGTCTCGATTTTTTTGCGCACAGAAAAAATTTAAAATTTTCTCTAGTCACCAAATTTATAATATCAAAAAAAATAATTTGTTGATTTTGCTTCTATTACCAAAATGATTATAATGATTACTAAAAAATTTAAAATTGTGGATATTTATTTTCAAGAAATAATATTTTTAATTTTAATTAAAAAACAGATCAAAAAACTTTGCCATTTCAAACATTGTGTTAATTTATTTAATTAAATATAGCTCAGGTTTTGACAACGTCCAACAACAATTCTACAAGTTTAAATAATTTAATTATAAACGAAAAAAAACATTTAGCATATTTTGTTATTTAATTAATATTTTATTTTAAAACATTTTTCAAAACAACTAAAATTTTAATTAAATCAAAATTATAACTTTAGCTTTCTTTCAACTTACAAAATAATTTATTCAATTATCGCATTAATTAAATTGAAATATTATTTAAACCTTTTTTTAATAGTTAAATTTCTGTGCAACTTCAATAGTGAGGCACACTTAATTACATGTGTGCAACTCTTAGAGGGCACTAGAATTTGATGTGTGTAACTCTTAGAACAAACTCAATGTTCCAACGAAATCTTGGGGTGTAGGAGTGAGGAGACAGGTACGCCCCACAAAAAAAAGTATTTTTTTTCTTATATCTGAAGAACTGCAATGGTGAGGCACACTAAATTTGATGTGACTCCTAGAACAAATTGAGGTATAGGAGTATGGAGACGGTAACCCCCATACAAAAAAAAATTTTAATTAATTAATAAAAGTGATTTTTTTTGTTTACGCATGCACCAGCTAATTTGCGTAAATTTGAATGACTTCGGATACCAATAACCCAAAAATTTATATCCTTAACAAGCCTAAAGGTATGTTCAGACCAGGCATCAGAAATTAAGAACCGAAAACTTAAATTTAAGTTTTTCATTTGAAAAATTCAAAACTCATGCCTACAAAATAAATTTTTTTTTTCTATCAGTTAAAAAAAAATAGGAAACACAAAAAAGATATTTATTTTAAAAGTACAATATGTGTTTTGTACATAAAAAGAACAAAAAAACAAAAATTTGAAAAATACACAAAAACTTTTTTTTTTTTTTTGTTTTTGAAAAATATTTATCATTGGTGTTCTTCAAAGTTCAAAATAATAAAGTTCTTAAAAAAAAAACGTTTTTGAGAAAAATATTTTTTTTTTTGTTTTTAGAAACTAACAATAAAAACTCAATTTGAAGTTAAAATTGAGAATTTTAATTAAAATTATAATATAAAATTGTGTTTAAAATTGCAAATGCAAAAAATCTTTAGAGATTCTTAATTATCAAAACTAGCTGCTATTGCATTAGCTGTACCCGCAACACAGGTATCTGTGGAGACAGCCTTCAGTGCTTTGCCAATTATTATGACCAAAAATAGAAGGAATTTAAGTTCTGAGTATGTAGAAAATTTATTGTTGCTCAAACTCAACAACAAGGTAATTGATAAGATTACTATTTAATTCTAGGATAATCTTTATCATGTTATAACTACGTTTTATTAATTAGCTCTATATTTTTTACTATAATTTTGTACGTATGAGTTTAAATTTTGTCAATTAAAAAAATTCAATTTTAAGTTTTCGGTTCTTTTTTTTCATGTACAAAATAATATTGTACTGAAAAAATAAATATCTTTTTTTGTGTTTGCTTTTATTTTTTTAAACTGATGAAAAAAAAATTATTTTGTACGCATGATTTTTAAATTTTTAAAAAGAAAAAATTAAGTTTTCGGTTCGTAATTTTTTGTACAAAAGAACATAAAAAAAACATTTTTCTAAAAACCTTTTTTTTGAGAATTTTATTATTTTGAACTTAAAGAAGCAATATCAAACAAAATATTTTTATCTATTTTTGGTTATTGTAAAATTTAAAATATTTTTCGAACACCAATGATAAATATTTTTTTAAAAACATAAAAAAAAACGTTTTCCGGGCCTTGGTTCAGGCCTAACAAATATTTGACGAAAAAATCCAAAAAACCATGACCAGTTAATTGGTCAAACTTTAGCTTTATTTTTAACAATTTCTATTTATTTACTAAACTTTATTTATGAGTACAGAATTGTATAATGTTATTTATAAACTGTTAAATGATGTTTGTATTAAAAATAATTTTTTAATAAAACTAGTGGTTACGTGCAGGACGTCAAATATTTAATAGGTGTGAACATAGCTTAAGAAAGTTAGTTCGTGAGAGCGAGAGTGTTCAATTTTTGAAATCATACACACCATTTTTTTAAATCATTATAATATTCAAATATAACCATTATCACGTGTGACTCATGCCTGACTTACACGAGACTCATGACTAAAAAATCACGAAATTTCCACATCTCTAATAAAAAAATATAAAACAATGACAACAACAACAGCAGTAGAAGTGTTAGCAGTAGTCGCGAAGCGCTTTATGTTGTTAAACTCAACGCGTTAGGTTATAACTGATTCGTATATAACATCTTTATTGATGAATTGTTAAGCCTATAGTACACGGAATGTAAAAAGCCACATGCGCATGTGGCTCTGACGTAATTTTGACGTCACTACAAAGCTACAATGACTATTGCGTGTTGTGTAATGACGTCAAAATTACGTTAGAACTACATGCGCATGTGGGTTTTTACATTCCGTGTACTATAGGCTTTACTTAAATTTTTTTCTAAATTATAATACATTTTGACTAAGAATGAAATTTCGTATGAAAATGGATAATTCTTATGTTATGAAAGTGAATATTAGAAATGCCCTCTTCATGTTGATTGTAAAAATTACTTATCCTGTGATATTACGATATTAAAGTGCAAGGATATTTCACTTTGTAATTGGATAAAAATTGTAAAATGTAAATGTTTGAAAAATTCTATGCTCTAAACTGCTGAAAAAATAATAATTTTAAAACTTAAACTATAAGAAATAAAATTATCTAAACAATTTTATATAGCATAAGAATAAAATCCTTTAAATTTTGCACGTATCAGAGGTTTGCGGGCCCCCTAAATTTAAAGTTGAATCTCAACTACCTGTGCTACATATTTATATGTATCTAATGTTTTACTTGTTTAAATTTAACCATTTATTTGAATTTCGTCAAAAAATAAGACTATAAAATGTATTTAGTTTCGAATAAAATATCATACTGGTAATACATCTTCCAAAAAAATTTAGCATTATTTTTAAAATTTTGTAAAATAATTTTTAGCATTTTTGGTCATGTCTAATGCCAGATTTAGCTGTAAAATTTTTTAAGACCTGGTCACACTGCAAGTTAGGAATATCGACACTATTCAGCTGTAAGAAACTAAATTTTTTTCTTAATAAATGCATTTGTTTTGAACTATTTGCGCAAGAATATTGTTCCTTAATTTTAGAAAAATAAATTGTTTATTTTATTAAAAAACTTTTAATTTAAAAATTATGAAATTTTTTTTTGTTTTGTAAACAAAAACCTAAAACAGGTGGTTGAATAATTCTTGCTAGTAAAAATTTTACAATCGGAAATATTCCAAAAAAAATTTATCTCTCAAATTTATATGCTCTTTTTTCACTCTCTGGTTGCAAGTTTTTCGAGTACAAGAACACTTACTAGTAAAAATTATTGAAAATTAGCAATAATTTTCTGAAAATGAACACGCTTTTATTACTTTTCTAAAAAAAAAATTTGAAATGAATTTCCAATATTAATAATAATTTTTTAAATCGACTAAACAAATAAAAAGAACAGAATTTAATGTTTAACCACCAAAGAAATTAAAGCAATTCATCATTTTTACAAAAAATAAAAAAATATATTTGTTTATAATTTTGCCACCCTTTGACTATCAAACAAAAGTTAATCCACATTAAAAAAAAAAAGAAAAAAATAACATAATGACAAAAGCAAACATTTGTTGAAAACTTTTACTCATTAGATATGCAACAAATGTTGCATAACGCACACGCCTAAACATATGCAAAAACATTACACACAAACAATTTATAAAGAAAAGAAACAAAACAACAAAAAAACCCAAAAAATGTCACATACAGTCAAATCTGTCACAAAGAGATGAAAAACGAAATGACAACAAGGAAAGAAAGAACAAAAAATAAATATCTGTGTGTATTTTTAGCGCCAAGTGATGATGAATTATGATTGATCAGCCTCCTAATTACTGGGCAAACACCACATCATACAAAGCCATACCGAAACTTACAAAAGGACAAAAGGCAATTCTAAAAACAAAAAGACTTTCCTTTTTTGTTTTGTTTTTCCAAACAAATAACAGCCAGCAGGAGAATGAAAAGAAGGACTACAGCCGGCTTAACACCGCAAATGCTTCACAAGTCATAAGCGGCAGGCTTTATTTGTTTTCATGTGTGTTATTTTGTGTCTCCGGTAAATTTTTTCTGGTGACAATTAAACAAAAGATTAAATAACCTTAATCTACATACAGGGATACTTAAACACATATTTGAATATTTATACATCTCTATTAGGGAAGCATTAGTGAACCGCCCATTAAGTAATATAAATATATATTGATGTTGCCGTGTTTCTGGAGATTAATTATCTGTTATTGTTGTTGGTGTTAATTTTTTAAAATTTCTATGTCCAAATCTTGATTTTGTATTTTGAAGGGAATTATTACTTAAATGTAAACAAATTTTCTATTATCCTTAATCTTAATGACAAATTTCCGACCATAATCTCTAAAGGCGTGAATATATTACAAAATGTATTATTGTTATTTAAACAAGTAAGAAAGTATAGTAGGTCAAGCCCAAGCATATGATACCCTACACCCAAAGATGTTATACACTTTTTAAAAGTCCTAGCGCAGCCTGAAAAAGTTCCCATTTTTCCCAACGCGTAAAAAAATGTCTCTACAAAATTCCCAACAACTTTTTAATTAGGCTTAAGTTAATTGCATTTAATTTTCATGAAATTATTTTTATCAAGAGAGGAATTGTACAACATGAAATTAATTAAAATTTATTGATAATTTTTCATTTTTGACTGAGCTGGGAATTGAACCCAGATTTTTACGGACAGGTTGCCCCGACTAGTTTCGATTGTAACCACACCGTTTAACACTCACCGCCATTGACGACGGATGACGTCAATAGCCAATCATCAATCTTTAAACTAAATGCTATTTCACCTTGGTAGATCGAAATTTGATTTGAATGAATTTAATTGAATTTGAATATTTTAATTGATTTACATGTTCTTCCTGTTTTTCGTACTTTTTGTCAATAATTCTTCTTGAAATCCAAAGTACATTTTTTTGTATATCCTGTTTTTCAATTTTTAAATGATTATATCGCGCCATAACCGTAAAAAAGCTCAAGCGACAAATGCAAAGTTTACAGGAGATTTTTATTATTAATTTCCAGTTTAAATGTAGTCAGAGCAACAAAATTTAGTATGAAGACTCATTTTGCTCCAATGCATAAAATGAATACAATTGCATTCTCATAACGGCAATTTTTGGCGCTTAGCTTTTTTATGCTGTCATTCTGATAAACTACTGGAAGAAAATTGTGTCGGTTGAGATAAAGTATTCTTATGACGAACGGGGTTTTTTTTTGTATTTACTAAACCATATTTTTTGAAATATATTTCTTTTAAGGTCGTTATTATAACATTTTATACAGAAATGTATGTATTTACATATAAAGGGCTTTTTATTTGTATTTTAAATTAAATATTTTTGTAATCAATACGCTAGAAGACCAATTGTACGAATCATTATCGTAATGTTGGGAAACACGTGTTTAAGGACTGCAATTTTTTCTATTTTACGCATACATACAAACATATCCTTGCCTTAATATAGAAAGGTTCTAACTCATCAAACCATTTTTCGAAATATGTATACGAAATTCTTGGCTTACAAAAAAAAAACACAAAAAAAAAACACGAAATTTTGGACATACTTAAATATTAGTCTCTTTCGAATTCACTCTATATCTATGACTGTACTATCTTTTGCTGCTATCTGCTCTTCGCCTTCTAATATTGCTTCTTTTAATACAAGATTTCAAAAAATTTCATTGTCAGAGTTGACTGATTACCCAAAAATTAAAATTTATTTGTCTCCTGTCAGAATCGGAAAACTTTTCGGAGCACAAATTACCACATTTTTTTATTTTCCACGGATTAGGCAGAATACTTATGTTGCGAACCCTTTGATATTCCAGCCATTTTGATAGTGTTCTCTGCATTTTAAACCCTCTCTGTCCCACACATGTTTATTTTCCAATGTCATTTTCTGCAATTGTGAGTTCATCAGAAGAAGTGTCTGAATCACTGTATGGAACGATGTAGTGTTTATTGAACCTTTAGACAAAAATAGTTCAAAGGTGTGATATCGCATGATCTAGGTGGCCAATTTACCGTAGCAAAACCGGAAATTAAGTTCTCACAAAAATGATATCTGAACAAGGGGATTGTTTCACGCACAGTATTGCTCGTAGCGCCGTCTTGTTGAAACCAGAGCTCACCGAGAGCATGCGCTTGAATTTCAAGAAAAACATATTAGCTTAACATGGTGCATTAACGGTTACCATTTACGGTAAAATTCTGATTTTCCTCATTTTTTAAGAAATATGGACCAATGATTGCGCCAGCCCATAAACCACACCATACCGTTGTTTTAAGTGGATGTCATGGTAGCTCTTTGTACTCGTCAGGTTGCTCATCACCCCAAATACGGCAAATTTGTTTATTTACATATCCATTGAGCCATAAATGTGCTACAAAATTGACCAAAATAACATTTCACGATAAAACCACCGGATTTTCATTAAGTTCCGAATGGACCACCTCAAACGTATTCATGGCCAACATTTACATGATATCCCTTTCAAACAGTAAAAGCCATAAATTGTTCTTTAACCTATTAATGAAAACTTTAAGTTCACTTTTAAACTTAACCCCCATATTCATAAAAAATATTTTAGGTTTATAGCAGGTTTATGAAACGAATTTTCTATGAACATTTGTTTAAAAAACCTCTTATTAATCAAAAATATTTTTTATGAATATGGGGATAAGTGCTTTTTTTTATATTATAAATAAAATCTCACGATGCATAACCCTTTATAAATGTACATACGAATATTTAAATAATATTTTCATAACAAAAACAGCTGATTGAAAAAGGAAAGAAATTGTATTGTAAACTTTTAATAGCAAAAATGGAAAGCCAAAAACTAATTTTATTATTTAAAAAAAATACAATCGGAATTAAGATTGTTGCGTAAAGAAACACCAGCATTTGTTAAATATAAGGTTTCACAAACTGCTGCAAATTTACTACCCGTAATAAATGATACCTGAGAAAAGACGCCTGATACGGAAAAATAGCAGCCACATGACGAGGAGTTTATATATGCATATTTTTAAATCTAACAATTTTATTGCAAAACAAACAAAAACAAATATAAACTTAAAAAACAATATTAAAAGTATTAAATGCACCTCTTCATTAGAATTCCACTACTTTTCCTTTTTGTAGGTACGTTTTCTGTAATTTAAGGTCTTTGTAATGCTACACAGTTTATATTAATATATAATTTTCATACCGTGTATTTATTATTGGCTTATCCATTTATACAAGTGTTTATTTTTATTAATTATTAATTGACCACAAATTTATTTTCCCCGCTCTTTTTATATTTTTTTTTTTTTTTTTTTTGTCAAACAGTCAGATTTTTCTTGTTCAGAGCTATATTTTTTAGTACACTAGTATGAAATTCATAGTTGTATCGCTGAGTATTGCAAGATTTCGTGAGATTCTGCCAAAATCTAGTGACGAACTAGATTTTGTTTTATATGGGAAATCTAGTAGAAATTAACAAGATTTCGCTCAAAATCCCATAAGTACTAGATTTCGTGTAGGTGTAAATGTAGTATTAAAAACCATTGGCGGATTCACGAGGTGTGATATCAAGTCATATCATCGTTATGTCCTAAATAATATTTTACATTTGTTCACAAAAAAATGTTGTGTTTCAAAGAAAATAAAAATTTTATTGCTGTGTTCATTGATTCATCATAAATGTACAGTAGAAATCTAAATTATACGCGGCTGCCCACAGCAGTCATATATATTTCTTGTAAATATTTTAAGACATGTGACTTTACAACTACACGACTTCCTTGTAAATCGCCCAATTTGGGATTTTCAGTTTTTTATTAAGAAAATTTTAGCTTAATCAAATTTTAGTCGCTGTCACAAAAGACAAACAAATTTTCAAAGTGCGCTTAAGCTAAAATTATTTTTGTTATTAATTCAAAAAGTTACACAGTGTGACTTGTGTGTGATTTTTATAGATGATGCAAATTATGCCAAAGAATTCATTTATAAAAAAAACTCTTTATGAAAATTATGCCACTTGAGCGTTTTTTGCGGTTATGGCTCCATATATGTATCAATAAAAATAAAACCGCTTGTATATAAATTTCATTTAAAGTTTTTAAACGCTAGCTTATGTGCGATAATTTTTTGTAAAAATCACCTGAATGAAACTGATTTTTTTAGAAATTGATTTTTCACTGATTAAAAATGGAATGGATTCATTGATATGTACAAATAATGATTTTTCAATATTTTGAATTATAATATTTGAATTAAAAAAAAAATAGAAGCTTTGCATCAGCCGCACAAATAAAAAGATTGGCTAAAAGAGAAGCCCACAAATTAATGCCAATATATGCAAATAGATGTAAGTGCTACTCGTTTCTTTTTTCTTTTCTGAAACCCGATTACTTTTGTTTCAAATTAAACTTGGTTCAAATATGTAATGAAAATCCATAATGGTACGGCTTTTATCATAAAAAAAATATTTGAAATACATTAAAAAAAATACATATGGGGGATTTCATGTCAACTGACCCAACTTTTGAAATCGATGTCTTTCGATTTGGATGAATTTGCACCAAGGTTAGTCCTAGTGGATAGTAGCTTAGACACAAATTTTCAACAAGAAGTGTTCTTTCTCATCCATGTAACTTATTATCTATTGGTGTTAGCCAAATTTGTCCCAAACAAATTAGATAGCTATTTCTTCAAGCTTTCGGAAAAATTTTTTTTGTTTTTTTTTTTTAAATTTTTTAAAATTTTTTTTTTTTAAATTTAAAACTTATTTTTTATTATTTTTGAAGCGGGTATTTTTTTTGCTCAAAAGAAAGCTTAGGTCTTTTCCTTTAAGTTAGGTTTGGTCGCTATTTGAGCCGCGAGTGGGTTATGTATAAAAAAAAATAATTTCTAAGTCAAAATTTTTAGCATATGAACTATTTTGAATTTTTTCCTATTTGTGTGTAAGTGTTTCTAAAATCTTAAAATTAAAACTTATGCTGAGAGACTAGAAAAATTAACCTTTCCGACGGTATATAACATACCTAACAAGCATTTCATACCCTCGATACTGTAATACCCACAATTTGTTAATCCCAGGAATAAAATCACTTTATTTCTATAGAGATGTTGACAAATTAAATTTTTTTATTTATTTGTAATAAAAATTAAATTAAAATAAAATAATAATTATAAAAACAAAAAAAAAAAAAATTATCTAAAAAATGTAATCTTAATCACATAAGATTAGGGAGATCGAACGGTTATTATTCGACCGGTTTAAACCGGTTATTTTAGCTTTGCCCAAGTCGGTTATTTTAAAATGCCCATTTTTCGAATATCGAATAAACCGGTTATTTTGGTATAATAAACCGGTTATTTTAGTAATGTGTAATTTATATACATTTTCCTTATTCTTGTTGTAGATGTACCCGTAATTTAATTATTTTCTAATTGATTATTGGCCAAACTTAAACTTTTTATGAAGAATGTCAAAACAAAATGTAAAAAAGGTCAAAAAACATTATGAAGACTGTAAATAAAAATTGATTATAAAAGTGTGTGTTCTTGTAGAAAAAAACCAAAAACTATTCAAAATACTACAAAAACGTGTGCAGTTAAAAAGTACATAGTAATTTGTGCAAGAGTATTCTAAATATTAAATATATTTTTATATAAAGGTTATCTCAAGATATTTTTCGAATGCGATTAAAAAGACAAAGATAGTTGCCTGAAGTGCCCTAAAATGATAAGTTGCAAAGGTTCTTCCATGTCACGACTTATTAATCACCTTTAATTAGTATACATGCTTGACATTAATGTGATCCAAATAAAACTTAACTCCGTTCGAAGTACTTCTAAGGAGACGACGAACAATACTTTACTAAAATACGCTGCAAAAAACGAATCATTTGGTGAAATATTAGTCCGTTGTGTTGCCGAGGACGAAATGCCCGTTAAGGCATTAAAAACTCTTAAGTAGTGCTAGCATCTATTCATGCTGAAAACTACAACATTTCGGCGGAATCAACGATATGGGAAAAATTTCTACCAGTTTTATCAAAAATTATTTTCGGGAATGAACTATTTTATTAATTAATTCATTTATTAATGATGTGCTAATAATCCCAATTTTTGAATGAAAATACTGATATTTATTGTTGTGGGAAAGCTAGTTCCTATGCGCATTTCGCTGGTTGCTTAGGCCAGCACGTCACGGAACTTTTTCCAAATACTTTAGAAAAGCTAAAAATATTATACAAGTAAGACCATAAAGTGAATAAGAATTTTAAACCACTCAGGTCTTAAATGTAACAATATCAAAGCTTCAACAAAGTCACAACAATAAACCGTCAATCTTTTCTTTTTTACATTCCCCTACAATTGGCTGGGTTTTTTCCAACACGAATTGTAGTTGTAAGAGGATAGAAAGAAAAAAAACAAAATTAAAAAACAAGTTGCTTAAATAAAGCAGCTTGCCATTTCAGTTTTTTATTTGCCGGGCACATGCAAATTTATTATCAAAAATTATTTTCGGGAATGAAATATTTTATTGATTAATTCATTTATTAATGATGTGCTAATAATCCCAATTTTTGAATGAAAATACTGAAATTTATTGTTGTGGGAAAGCTAGTTTCTATGCGCATTTCGCTGGTTGCTTAGGCCAGCTCGTCAGGAAACTTTTTCCAAATACTTTAGAAAAGCTAAAAATATTATACAAGTAAGACCATAAAGTGAATAAGAATTTTAAATCACTCAAGTTTTATTTATTAAAACACTAAGAACTAAAAAACAAAATTGAAGAAATCAAACAATGTCATGCAATGTTTTAAATTGCAGTCGACGAATTGACAAATATTTTACACAAAAAGAATGTTCAGTTCACCATTCGTTTCTTTAATGCTGAAACAAAATAATTTAAAATAGATAATCCTTTCTAAGAGGTTTTGTTTGCAACTTTTGAAAAATATGGTTGATTTATATGGATAGCTTAACCACCAACAAATTAAAACTCATTCAAAATAAATTTGAGAGAATATTTCAAATAATAACTTTATAAAAAATCTATAATTTATTTGCTTTTGCAAAACGTTTGTCTAGATCAAATATCATTCAACCGTTTCTAAATTATATTATACAAATATCTTCTTACAAAAAAAGTTTAGTAAATCAATAAAAAATTGTTGAAAAAAGCTAAAGTTTGATCAATTTACTGCTCCCACTATTCTTGTTAGGTCTGATCTAAGTCATATCATGTATTTTGTTGGTTCCTTACATTTGCAAATTGTTTTGTTTTTTGTGTTTTTAAGTATTCGAACTAAAACCGGTTAACCGGTTATTTAAAAATTGTTTAACTGAAAACCGGGTTTTTTAAAACAGCAACTATTCGTAATATTCGAAAACCGGTTATTGAAAAAAGTCGAATAATCGATCTCCCTACATAAGATCCTTTTATAAATTTTTTTTGTTTTTTTAAATTTAAAACAATTTTTGTATTTTTTTTTTTGAAGCGGGTATTTTTTTTTTTTTTTTTTGCTCAAAAGAAAGCTTAGGTCTTTTCCTTTAAGGTAGTTCTGGTCGCTTTTTGGGCGACGAGTGGGTTATGTATAACTTAAGTCTTCCATCGACAAGCGGTATAAAAGTATGGTATTGAGCGGTGCCATCGATTGTTTCCGCAGCATCGAATCTGCTCTTCAGTGTTTTTAAAATTTAAAAAAAATTAAAAAAAAACAACAAAAAAAAAAAGAAACTAAATTTAAAAAATAAACAAAAAAATGTTTTTCCGAAAGCTTGAAGAAATAGCTATCTAATTTGTTTGGGACAAATTTTGCTAACACCAATAGATAATAAGTTACATGGATGAGAAAGAACACCTGTTTGGCCAAAATGTCAAATTTTGACCCCCTCTAACTCAGAAACTTTTTGACCGATCTTGTTGAAAATTTGTGTCTAAGCTACTGTCCAATAGGACTAACCTTGGTGCAAATTCGTAAGACATCGATTTCAAAAGTTGGGTCGCTTGACATGAAATCCCCCATATGTGTGTATGAAATTTATATTGGAAAAATGACACGGACGGAAAGCATTTAATAATGATTATAAAAACTATCATTAAATTACTCAAAAAGGGATCAGAAAATTGCATCACTAATTGCAGAAAGAGAACTACTGACATTTACTTCATGTACGTTATTTGGTACTTCATTTACCTTAGGGTATGTGTTTCGAGCCCGATCCAACATAACTTGATCATTGCCTTCATACTAATCGGATTTGAGTTCAAATCTTTTCTTGACATAACTTATTTATAATTATATCAGCAGTAAACTTGCCATAATAAATTCAATAATCCCGGAAATATCTGCACAAGTATCCAATGATTTTTTCCCAAAAAATGTGCAGGAACTCAGGATTTTTGTCCCGGGAAATCCCGCATGAAAAACTCCACTAATAACATAATTTGGATTTGGCAGGTCGTTGATTACCCAATCATTGATTGCGTTGTAAAACCGTTCCGTTCAGCACACGACTTCACCCTAAGCCAACTGGTCAAAGTCACATTTATAAAGACGTGGATATTAACCAGATCACCATCTGATATGCATGTTATTAATGTATATGGGTTATTGACAGGGCTGTGGAGTCGTCAAAAAATAGTTCTAACTCCGACTCCGGCTCCTACTCTTACGTCGACTGGTCCTTGTTTGATTTTAAACTTTTATTTAATGCAGTTAAATGGTTAAATATAGCAAGAAAATTATTCTGTAAAGATTTCGAATCAATATTTTAAATATTGCTTCGCCAATTTTCAAGAATTTTTGTTTTGGAATATTTTAGAAATTTTTTTTTTAATTTCTTATGCTGAAAAATTTTGGAGTCGGAATCGCAGGTTTTTTTTGGGTACTTCGACTCCGACTCCGGTACAAAAACCTCAACTCCAACTCTTCAACTCCGACTCCAACTCCACTGCCCTTTTTGGTGACCAAACTTGTCACGCCTTAAGGCATCAAAAGTTGGGTAATGGCAGACAAAATTCTCAGTCACGACCGCCATAAGGTTTCTGAGAAAGAACCTAAACAGGTTTAGCATAAATCGTGACCTCTACCAGGTCATTAGAGGCCAAATCTTCTTGGGAGCTGTGCAACAGCGCACACTCTTCCATATTTTCTCATAAATAAGGTGAAGTCTTTCCGCAACTAGTTGCTTACACGTTGTCAGAGGAACGCTTAGGTCTCAAAAATCTATTGTTTCAAGTTGGGAACTCAACATATAAAATTCGTGCCTTCCGTAAGCGAGATGGCAAGCGAAACTTTAACATCCCTTTCCCAAAATGGTGTAAGCGTTCTCAAGGGATCTGATGGCCGCTGTATTATCAGAAGGTAAACGGATATTCCCGCTTAATATCCAAGTTCTGATACTGAATTTGCTCTGCGGCTACCTTAATGACCATTATTTCGTACTTTTTTATGCTGCAGGCATCTGGTAGCCTGATAGGCTATGATTTACGGATGGGAAAATTGAAAAAATATATCGATATATATCGTATCGATATTTTTTAAGAGTATCGATATTTATTAATTAAAAATATCGATATATCGATGTATCGAACGTATTAAGGTAAAATTTTTACCAAATTTAAAAACTTAATATACGAGTACCTATGTCAATACATATTTATATATGTACAAACATATTACATGTAATTCCATTTGTTTACGTCTAAACGGAAGGCAACGGTGTTTCCAGCACTGGGGTCTATTTTAGATGAACTTTGACATCTCGTGGCGCCACTGTCATCAAGTGGTTTATTTTAAGTGTATATTTCAATTTTTTATATATTTTCGTTAAGTTTTTTATATATTAATTTTAAGAAAATGAAGTTGTTCAAAAAAAGTTTTTTTTGATTATTCTTTGTATAACCGCCATAGCAGAAAGTAGCTTTTTTTTTCTGGTACGTGGAGTCATCACGGTTTAAAAAGTTAAATAAAACCTGAAATTTTTATAACGAGTGAAGCCGAACAAGGAAAGTGTTTTATTAAGCTGATCGAGTTTTAGTGGAAACCTTCACCTTTGCACCTTTCTTTCTTTTTTTTTTCCCCCCCTAAGTTTCATTGCTATATTGGGAGCAGCCCTCAAGCGCTGGCAATACTAGAGCCACCCTTTGATACAGTCCATATCTTGGGAAGAACGTAATTGTCGTTTTTACCATTCTAACTTTTTATTGTTTCTTTTAATTTCAAATTTTATGCCTGCCCCACGATTTCGAACGAAACTTTCATTCGATAAAAAAAATTTTAAAAAATAGTAAAGAATAAAAAAAAGTTTTTATTTATTACCATATGAAATCTAAAAAAAAATATTGGGATTATATAATGCCGGATTATATACTGCCGGTAAACGAAACTTGTGACACATACTATACAAGTAAACTGTGCAATACTTTAGTTTTAGATATAAGAACATGCAAATAAAAACAACAAAATATTTTTTTTTATTATTATTAACATTCCAACTTTCATGAGTCTATTGCTGCTAATACGGCATAATTAAATCGATTCTTTGCATATTTCTAGGAACCCTCTCCAGAATATTTTGCCGCGCTTATTTTTTTGTTATCATCTCTTAAAAAACCGAGACAAAACTGAACTGTGTAGTCTATGAAAATGTACTATGGAAAAGCGCCGTTATTTTCTTAATATTAGTTAAAAAAACATATGACGCAGTTCTTAAAAAACAACAATATTGTAAGCAGTTGAGCAACGGTTAAAATGTTGAATTTTATTATAAACAGATCTTATAAATATCGAATTCGATAGTCGTAGATAAATATCGATGTATCGATATATGGGTATTTTTCATATCGGCGATATACATATATCGATTATAATTTTTTTTAATATCGATATTTTGATATATACCACACCCACTTCTCCAATTCTGCCCACATTTTGTCGGATTTTGTGTATATACTTGTACCTAATTTGGAAACTTTGTCTCCTGCCATTCTCCACATGTACAAAAATCTATAATGTCATTGTATTGGAAATGCTGCGCCCACTTCTCCAATCCCGCCCATATTTTTAGAGAGGTTGTGTACTAATAACCTAGATATGTGTACAAAATTTGGATAATATTTCTCTTACCGTTCTTAAGAAATAGAAAAAATATTTTGTACCACTCCCACTTCTCCAATCACTCCCACAATTTGTGTATTGATAACTGAAATTTTTGTACCTAATTTGGAAACTTTGGCTCTTTCCGTTTTCCAGATATAAAGAAATTTTAAAGTGTTTGTGTTTGGTGATTGGCGATTTTTCGCCAAACATGGCGATTTATAAACCTATTTGGCGACGAAATTTAGTGTTTGGCGACATGGCGATTTTTTTTTTGGCGAAATTTAAAAAAGTTGGCGATCACTTTGGAGATTTCTAAAACGCATTTGCCCTTTTTTTTTACTTATACCAAAAAAATTTTATGAGTATGGGTATAGTTTTTTCTCTGAATTTCTAATAAATTTTTAAGTCTCAATAAAAATGCGATTGTTGTAGATGATAAATTTATAAAATAGCCGGACTATTACATTGAAAACATTTAAAAATTGTTGCTATAGAAATTTGGAATAAAGCTTAAGCTTAATTAGATTTTAATACCATTTTCCTTACCAAAAGTTATCAATCATTGTATCTCCAACGAAAAACAAGTCAATTTTAAATTTTTTTGGAAAATAAATTCTAAAAAGTGACGGTTTTGATTGCATATATTTATGGAATTCTTAAAATTGTATAGTATGCAAAAATAGTGTGGTATGCAGACATAGTGGAATAAATAGCGAAAGTAAATCACTTTTTAAAAAATATGCATTGATATCAGGCTCTATATAATAGTATCAAGCGTATTTTTTAATGTGGTGTACAGAGCTAAAAAAGTCACAGTTTTTATATATTTTGACTCGGGTTTTCACGAAATTAAATCAAAAATTTCTTTTTATTAAAAAAAAATAAATAAAAAACATCGCATAAAATGTTTGAAAACCTTGATTTTATATAAAACTAGCTTAACCCGGTGCGCTTCGCTACACTGACCCCGAACATTTTTATATTGAAATTTATAGTTTACTATAATAGTAGCTTTAACCACGTTTGAAGACTCTCCCTTTAATAGTTCTTCAGTTGAGCGATATTTAATGTATGCATCCTATGGGAGGTATTTCCCCCCCCTGCACCTACCCGCTTTATTTTTATTTTCAAAAGTGTAGTATACCATAAGAGTGACTTTTAGAAAGTTTGAACATTCTCACTATTACAGTTCTTAAGATATGCGATGTTAAACATTGGCGTCCTATGGGGTATTCTTATACCCCCGCTGCTATTTTATTTCAATTCCGGGGCTCAGAAGATCCTACTACAAAAAGTTCAGCAAAATGCGTGCAGCGGCTCTTAAGATATGCGATAATTAATATTGGCATCCTATGGGGGGTACCAATTCCCCTGCCCCTATAGAAAAAATAAGTAGCCTATTTTATTTTTAGGGCTCACGTGATGTTACTGTAAAAATTTCAGGAAAATCGATGCGATAATTAATATTGGCATCCCATGGGGGGTACCAATTCCCCTGCCCCTATCGAAAAAATAAGTAGCCTATTTTATTTTTAGGGCTCACGTGATGTTACTGTAAAAATTTCAGGAAAATCGATGCGATAATTAATATTGGCATCCTATTGGGGGTACCAATTCCCCTGCCCCTATCGAAAAAATAAGTAGCCTGTTTTATTTTTAGGGCTCACGTGATGTTACTGTAAAAATTTCAGGAAAATCGGTTCAGTAGTTTCGGAGTCTATAAAGCGACAAACAAACATACATAATTCATTTTTATATATATAGATAGATCGAAAACGAATCTAGGTAAGAAGTTAATTTTTAAAAATAATTCACGCAATGAAATTGTTGAGAGGACTGATTTGAATTCAAGTATTCCAATCCAATTTGAAATATGGGCATTTCCTGGGGTCACGAACGTACGTTCGAACGCTTTTGATTTACAAATAATATAGGAAACAAAACTTTTCCTAGCATTTTTTTCTATTCGATAGCATTTTGGTAACACTTTATTTAGTGCAAAAGATAGATTTCGTCGAGATTAAGTTTTCATAAGGAGAGTTACGAAACATGTGGTCACGAACGTACGCAAAATAGAGGTCAACTTTGGCTGACAGTAGTGAAAGTCAAAAATCTGCGAAATGGAACGGAATATTCAAACGTAATTAATTTATTTAAAAAGCGTATTAATGTAGGGGTCTATCCAGTATTTACACAATAAAATATCTCTATTGGTTTTTGTTTAATTGGCTTAAGTACCTGTCGCGAACGTACGATTTTTCCATATGTTTTAACCGTTAATTAACCGTTAATCGACCTATTTTTGTTCTCCTTATACTTTTCTCTTCTTTATTGATTGTGGTAGAGATATTTTAAAGAAATAGTGCAAACATAACAAATTTTTTTGCATGTAAAATAATTATATATAAAAATGTCTTTAGAAGTAGCTTAAAATGAAAATATTAAATTTCCAGTTTCCAGCCCAATTTCCTCAAGTAAAACAGCTAAGATATCATAGAATAACATTTATACCATTCTATTATAAAAACATAGACTTTTTTTATAATTATAAACAATTAAACACGAAGATTATCAAGATTTTATTTTTCCAGCCTGGTTGACCATTCGGAGGAAATGCCCATATTGGATTTGAATACAACATTTAAGACATTTATCCTTTGTTTCATTTCTTGTCGAAGTAACATTATGTTTCAAGAAAATCGAATACAAAATTTTACAATTTTTTTTACTTATTTTCACATAGAAAATCACGCTTATATAAACTTATTTTTCTTTGGATCCAACTCTATTAATACTGCATACTTCATAAAATTAATTTTTTTGCAAAATTTAATTAACTGATCTCACAAATTCTAGGTTTTAAGATAACCAGACTTGTTATGACAATCGCACGATTTAATTTCGCAAAACACTAGATTTATTTTGCGGTGTTCTAAAACTCGTGCGCTTTGCTTTCGATATGCGGTAGTTTCTTAAAAATTATCTAGTTTCCTTCAGCATACTTTTGCAATTTGAAGTCGCCAAACACCTATTATGCGATTTCAAGTCAGAATCGCAAATGTTAAGTGTTTTGCGATTGTCAAAACTAAAATAAAAACACACTAATAAATAGAGTAATGCTTTATATTGAAAATTTTAATAAAGGAAAACTACACTTGCACTCCTATTTGGTGATTTTTGGCGAATTGTTTTTAACAAAAATCTAAAAAAATAAATTTTTTGCGATTTTCGGTATACTATTTGCCGATGAAAGTGAAAACAAATCTGAAAACCCTGATCGCGCTCATTTCTTTGAAAGGTTGTGTATTGAAAAACAATATGTTTGTACCTTATTTGGAAACTTTAATTCTTTAGATATACAGAGGAAAGTAATAAAAAAACCACAACATCAAGGGACTTATGGGTAAAATTAAAGGCAGTCGTGGTTCGCTACTATCTCAGTCATTTATAAACCGATCAGGCTAAATATCAATAGAAAAATTTACCGCAGTAGATGTTACATAAATATATAACCCCCCATCATTTCTGCGGTCTTCGGAAAACCCATTTCAATATACATACGGACAGATGGACATCGTTAAATTAACTTCGCTCCTCATATGGACCCAGAATATATATTCTTCATAGGGTTAAAGATCAATATTGTAAAAATTACAAACGGAATGACAAACTTATTTATATCTTTTTTACCTTCGGCGAAGGGTATAAGAATATAGTTTTGATATTTCTCGCATACTTTTATGGTCAATTGACTATTGTAATTATTATGGTGATCGGACAAGATCAGAGATGGGAGTGTAGTTTGGCTATTAAAAGCGATCCAATTGTTGATGTCTAATCACAGTGCACCGGAAATCAAACATTTTTTTCCAATCAATTTCTATCTACTTGATGTCTAATTATTTGTAATTAACAAGCCAAAATTACTAATGAAATATTTGTAAGTTTATTTAAATAAAAAGTGTGAAAGTCAGGTGTTGAACAACAACCATAATATTAAAATTATTTTTTAATTTTTATAATTACATTTAATTGAATAATTATTTTCAATAAGAAAATTTAATTTCAACTAAAAATAGAAAATTAAAAAAAAACTAATTGAGAAAACCCACATAAGTGGATGAAAAAAAAAACAACAACAACTGTAATTATGAAAACTTTTCAACTTTTTCAAATTTTAATCTTTATTAAATATTTAAATATAGAGAAGTATAAAGAAACTTAAGTGAAGAAGGAAAAAAATATATATTAAAACTAATATTTAAATATAAAAATTCTTAATAACAAAATAACATGCAAATTAACAATTTAATTTCATTAGTTTTGCCCACTTTTTGTAAAACTAAATGGAAAAACTGAAATTAAGCACTGAGCACAGGTACACAAGTACGAGTGCAATCGTCTAGTTTTCCATTTTAATTTTTATTTTTTTCCTAACAAATTATAAACTAAATTATTATTTTATAAATACATCCATTCATAGTTAATACAATTAGTTATTTTAACTTCTTTCAGTTAACTTAACTTTAACTATGAAATGACTGCATAAGTTGTTGAACACTTTAATTGTTTGCGTTTGTTGCAGCAATATCATCGTCATCGACAGCAAAACATGGCAACAACAACAGCAATAGCTTCGACAGCATTATCGTCAGCAATTTTTTTTTTGCAAAAAAAAAATAAAAACAAAAGAAAAAACATTGAAATTGAATGTTCATTTTTAAAACTCGCACCCAGACTTCAAAATTAACGGCCCTTTTGCTTGAAAGAAAAAATATTAATAATATTTAAAAAACAGCCTTTCATCAATGCTGCAATGCGGGTTTGTTTATGTGTTTATTTGGATTAAATTTAGTATTACAGTGACTTTAACAAATATAGGTACGTTAATATTAAAACATTTTAAATATAAAGATTTCTTAAGCTATGTTCACACCTATTAAATATTTGATGTCCTACACGAAACCACTAGTTCTATTAAAAAATTGCTTGCCTTTGCAAAACGTTTGCTGGGTCAAACATCATTTAACAGTTTCTTAATTGAATTATACAATTATCTTCTTACAAATTAAGATAAGGAAGTCAATAATAATTGTTAAAAGTAAAAGCTAAAGTTTGATCATTTTGTTGGTCATGCTTTTCTTTGGATATTTTCTCCAAGTATTTGGTCTGAATATACCCTTAGGTTTTTTTTTTCAAAAGTTTCATTGAAATCTATTGCAATCAATTGAGTGCCACGGCAGGCTACTTGGTAGTGAGTCTATCAATCACTACAACGAGCTGAAGGCTTAAGTTACTATTGCTTATGGGTCTACTACGGATGGCAACACAGCAGAAATGGTTCTTCCAGTTATCAAATCTATATAATGTATGGCAAGGATGTATAATATCTCCCCTCCTATTCAACATCTTTTTTAATGTCATCGCGGGTACTGCTACTAGAGAAAGCAGAGAAATAAGATTGGGATTAAATGACAACAAGAGAGCCTGGAAAGGGCTGATGATATCTGCCTCCTTTCGCACAACTATCGCCACATGTCAGCTAAACTCAAATTTCTTGAGAGCGAAGCTTTAAAATCTTACTTAACCCTTTGACGACCAAAGTTAAACCGCTTGTAAATTGAATTTTTTTTTGCGATTCATGTTTTTGGACGTATTTTATAAAAAATAAAATTTAAAAAAATTTAAAAAAATTTACTCCTTATTGAAAAAAAAGCATGGGACATATATGTCCCATTGGTCGGTAAGTGTAAAAAGTCTGAAATATTTTTTGCACTGAACAAAGTGAAAAAAACTGAACAAAGCGAAAAATATTCTTACGCTCTTGCATTTATTCATTGTTTGGACAGCAACGAAAGCAGTCGAGCACGCATTTATGACTTTTTTCCAACTTGCATTTTGCTAACAACGATGGACAGCCAACCCGTGACGACCCATCGTATGATCGAGCATATAAAATACGTCCTGTTTTGCACCATTTTAATGTGGCATTCGGGAATGCTATGAGCGAAAGTAAATGCCAGTCAATTGATAAGCACATGGTAAAATTTAAAGGTCGAAATATAATGAAACAATACATGAAAGCCAATATATTGGGGGTTCAAATTATGGTGTCGTTATGATGTCAGCACTGGATATTTACATAAAATTGATATTTATACAGGAAGAAAACAAATGAAGGAAGTTGGTATTGGTGAGTCAGTTGTCTTGAATATGGCTTCCGGTCTTGAGAACTTGGGCATTGAGCTGTATTTTGATAATTTTTTCAATAGTCCATTGCTATTGCATAAACTAAAAGTTAATGGTATTCGAGCTTGTGGCACTCTCCGTCGCAACCGTGCACAAATGCCAAAATTCGACGCCGACAAAACATTTAAACGTGTCGATTTCATATCTTTCGAATCTGAAGGACTATTGTTAAATGGATGGATAATCGAGCCGTTCATATGGGATCTAATTTCTTAAATCCGAATAATGCAATAACCGTCAGAAGGCGTCAAGCTGGTTCAGCGGAGAGAATCATTGTAAAATGTCCTGAAATGATATCTCAATATAATAAAGGAATGGGAGGCGTAGATCTTATGGATCAAAGAAAGGTAATTTGTTAAGCAAAATATGCATATACATATGTATACAAATATAATTTATTTACTAAGAAACGCTTTCTTTTCAGTCATATTATGAACACAGCCGAAAGTCGAAGATCAAATTCTACCTTCGTCTTTTTTTCGATTTAATTGATTTACAACAAATTATCTACGAACATATCATCTCCATTTTCAATTTCCCTTCTGGAATTTCGTGCACAGCTCGCCACACAGTTGATAAATTCTTTCTCTTGTCGTAAATATGAAACTAGCTCAACGTCACGAGCTGGATCCAAACGAGCAAGACTGACCACAACCAATATTCCATTATCTGGTCACTATCTCGCCAGAATGGATAACGGCGTGCGGAAGCGATGTATTCTTTGCACCAAAAATGGCATAGACAATCGAACAAATTCAATTTGCTTCACTTGCAATAAACAATTTTGCTATGCCAAGGAACGAAATTGTTTTGAAATCCACCACAAATGATTGCTGTACCAACCATATTTAAATGATTGTTTTTTTTTTATTTTACAATGAATTATTTTTTTCAGTTTGTCGTTTTTATGATTTATGTTACATTAACTGGAAGAATCTTGTGAATATTCTGCTATCTTGGAAGCATATTAATGAAAACTGGTGGCTGCAGTGATGATATAGACTTCTGAGTTTTAAAAGCTTACTCGTCGTTTGGTATCTTACGATCTGTATGGAAGTCCACTGCTATCTCAAAACGAACAAAGATTGGCATATTTAGGACTTGTGTGAAATCGGTACTCCTTTACGCAATTTAATCTTGGAACACCACATCGCATGATATTAATACGGGGGGTGACCCGGTAGGCTAGTTGGTAGTGAGCTAGTCTACCGGTCCGGTGGTTGCGGGTTAGATTCCCACCAGAGACTCTTGTCTCCTGCAGACAAGCGCAGAGCTTCGCGGGATTAGCATAGGAAAGAAATTCATCAACCGCTGCCTGCGAAGTGGTTTTTGGCTATTTGGGGAAACAAAAGCCGTCACTGAAGCTACATAAAAGAGTATCGCAGAAAAATTGAACAATTCTGGCAACGAGTGTGGGTACATTAAAAGGCAAAAAAAAAAAAAAAAGAAAAAACTGTCGCACAATAAAATAGAAACTATATACTACACTACCGGCGGAGAACTTTCAGAAGAAACAAACTTGGCCCCTATTGAACATGCTGCAGCCGAGCTTTTACAGATGGAGCTGGCAGTAAATACTAAAGAACATGTCTTTTGGGCAAACTTAGCTGAAGTCTGGGAACATGAGACTGAGCTCCGAAACTAACGAGCGGCAACAACAAACGGTAGAGGCTTTGATATATTTAACTATGCAAAACGAGGTTGATAAAATTGGGCTCAAACATTATTTTTATATGAGATTTATTTGGTTTTGAAAATCAACGAAATTTACCTTTTATTTCACATAGCCCCCATACAGATATGCTCCCCTAATAAGTGTGCTCTGACATCTTACATTGCATTTTAAAATTTCAAACGCTGCATTGCACGTGGCGTGGAAAATTTTAAAACAGTACATGAATCTCTGTAGAAAGCAACAACAAAATTACAAAACATTGATGACATTATTTTCGCTTTCAATGTAATTATTTAGCGTTGCGTTGCGTTTTACATGATTAGGGAATTAATGTCTGTGTCTGAAAGAATGCATTCTTAGAGTATTGGGAACTCTTTTTAGGATTTGTAGAGTTAATTCCTCAACGCTTCACAGTGCAGAATTCGAGTGTACTTTGCATCAAATCTCAAATTAGTCGTGACATAGCCATACAACAGCTGTTAGAACCAACCTTATGGGCCACACTTTATTTGATTATAGGTAATTTACCATAACGCCATAACCATAACCATGCAAATAAATTGAATTATGGTTTCTATGGCCATGGTTACGGCTATATCATTATCCCAGCGGGAAAATGCAATCAATAGGAATCGAGAATGTAATACCGTATTCAGATATGCATCTTAATTGAGTTTTGCGCAATAAATGCCATTATTAAAAAATTTCCATATAAAATTTCCATTTAGTTATTGTTCAATTTATACGAAATTCTTATAATATTAAGTAAAATTAAAAACCCACACTGTAACAAGTGTGTTTAGTTAGTAAAACACAGCTCAATAAACAAACAGCCAATTCACATGGAGGCCTTTACGACTTCGCTTTGCCGACGTCTCTTTTGGTTTGATGGCAAGCGGGTAGAGAAGAAAAAGGGGTAAACAAAACGACTCGCTTTGTGTTTTTCATGTCGTTTTCTTATATTCCTCTTCAAACTTATTTCTCTTCTTCTTGTTTTGTTTTATTCTTTTTCTTACTTCGAAGCGTCATGTTGCAAACAAATACGGAAATAATAAAAAAAGAATATAAAACAAAAGTTTGAGTTTTAATTTAAACATATTTCTTATTTAATAAAATACACTTTTTTATAGTTTTCTTAATGAGAAAAATCAACTAAAGCAGATTTACCGATAAGGCAATAAAAATCAACCCTGGTTGCAAATAAAAATTAAAATTGAAAAAAGTGACATGCCACTAAAAATCACCGTATAAACGCAAGAGGTTTTTGGAAGTTGCTTTAAAAGGGAATTAAGAAAAAACGACGTCGTAAAAGCCTCCATGTGAATTGGCTGAAAGTGTTTTGACATTTGCTAACTGAAATGCCAACAAAACAAAGGTCCATCCATTAGGTCTGCACAAGAAGCCAGATGTTTATTCCTTAAAGATGTCTAAGGTTGTTTACATTTTGCTTATACATGTACATATTTGTTTACATATGCATACAGAACACATTTTTCCCTTTTCACACTGTCAAACGCTAATTGAGTTAGCTAAAATGTGTATATATGAACAGGAAAATAAACCGAATATTAACTCAATAAAAAATATATATCTGAACACCATATAATACATACCCAGCAAAAACTTGCATTGCAAAGTTATGAGTTAAAAAGCTAATATAACTACTCTTCACTACTTATACATTGGCATTTTAACACGGTGATGTCATTGGAGGCAAGAACTTACCACCCTCGCTTACAAATAGGGAGTCAATAAGTCATTACCAAGTTTGCTTACAAATAGACACTTCACATTGTTATCAACAAAACTTAATTTGTCAAACAAATTATGTATTTGATTTAATTTGCTTTCTAATGCAAAATTTTACTACCCTGCATATCGTATCCAATACACCTGAGAACGATATGATATTTTCATGGAAAAACGATATTATAAGGAAAGGTACAATTTAAATACTATCATTTATGATACAAGATCGATATCATATATTATAATTTATATCACCTAGACGATATCGTTATAATATCGTTTGGATGATTGATAAGTGTAGTTTTTAGTCAAAATTATAATTTTAAAATACATATCAAAATCAATTAAGTATTTAAATTTTTAATTTTCATTAATAAAAAATAAAAAAAAATACAAATTGTAAGAACAAAAATGGTTTTAAAAGCAATTTGTATTAGATTTGAATAAATAAAACCTTAAATGTATCTTATTATGAATCGATCTTCCACATATATAAAAATGAAAAATGTTTGTCTGTTTGTTTGTTTGTTGGCTTATAGACTCCTAAACTACTAACCGATTACCCTGAAATTTTTACAGTAACATCACGTGATCCCTAAAAATAAAATAGGCTACATATTTTTTCGATAGGAGCAGGGGAATTGGTATCCCCTATAGGATGCCAATATTAAAAATCGCATATCTTAAGATCCGCTGCACGAATTTTGTTGAACTTTTGGTATTAGGACCTTCTGAGCCCCAAAATTGAAATAAAATAGCAGCGGGGGAAGTGGTACCCCCCATAGGACACCAATGCTTAATATCGCATATATAAGAACTGTTATAGTGAGAATGTTCAAACTTTGTAGAAGTCACACTTATGGTATACTTCACTTTTGAAAATAAAAGTCAAGCGGGTAGGTGCAGGGGGGGAATACCTCCCATAGGTTGCATGTATTAAATATCGCTCAACTGAAGAACTATTATTATAGACTCCTCAAGATTTTCCTGAAATGTTTACAGTAACATCAAATGAGCCCCGAAAATAAAATAGGCTATTATTTTTTCAATAGGCGCAGGGGAAGTGGTACCCGCTAGGATACCAATATTAAGTATCGGATATCATAAGAGCCGCTGGATCCATTTTTTGTGGTAGGATCTTCTGAACACCGAAATGGAAGTAAGATAGCTGCAGGGGAAGTGCTACCACCCCATAGGACGCCAATGTTTAATATCGCATATCTTTAAAACTGTTATAGTGAGAATGTTCAAACTTGGTACGTCACTCTTATGGAAAACTACACCTTTAAAAATATAAATAAAGGGGGTAGGCGCAGGGGGAGTAATACCCCCCATAGGAAGCATATATTTAATATCGCGTAACTGAAGAACTATAACAGCGACAGCCTTCAAATGTGGTTAAAGCCACTATTATGGTAAACTATGAATTCCAAAATAAAAATGGGCGAAAGGACGAAAATATTAAATACTTCATAATTGAAGAGAAATTTCTTTTAGCTTTGTAGGACCCGCTCTTATGGTAAACTACACCTTACAAAATAAAAATATAATATATAAATGAAAAAGTATATGTTCGTTTGTTCTCTACAGACTGCTAAGCTACTGAGCCGATTTTCCTGACAGTTTCACTGTAATTTCCTGATTATCCGGCGCCTAGCAAAGGGTATTAATATATTTAAATTTTCAAGTAGGCGTGGCACCAACACAATAAAAATTTGAATAACCTTATATCTGAAGGACGGTTACAGTAAGAGTCTTCCAATATGAAACAAATAACTTCGTTATCAATACACGACATCTGCCAAAAAGTCGGCTGGATTAGACAAGCGGGCGTTGCACCTCCTATATAATGGCAATAAATATTTCTACGTATTTGGCCTACTGTAATAGTGAAAGTATTCTAGTACAAGTAGCTTAGGTAATAGCCTACAACATATTTTAAAAGGTAGGTTCAATGGGACAAGTAGGCATGACACCATACGAAGACACTTGAAATTTCTGTATATCTGTTGAACGGTTACTGTATTTTATTTTCTTGGAGGAAGCAAAGCGCACCGGGTTAAGCTAGTTAATTATAAATTTCGTTCATCAACTCATAAACAAGTGCTTTTGTATCAGATGATATGTCAACCATTACTTAACTACTTCTATGTAATGCAGATGATATGAAGTAGTCATTGAAAAGTAAGTTGTTCAGTAATTTCCAGTCAATACCTAGTTTTTGCTGGGTATCTTGTATAATGTTTGATGCCAGAATTCATTATTCTTAACACAGAGCATGTCCTAGGATTGTTATAAATTATTTTAATGTGTCCTGCGAATTAATTATATAATTCATCCTTTATAATACAAGTTAGTAGGCGAAATAAAGGCAGCCAAAAATATCGGATTTTCATTAAGGAAATATGTAAAAGAATAACACGACTAATTGTCACGAAAGGAACCAATACATTCCTTGTTCTGGATATGTGAGAATATACGTGGTAATCAATGCGTAATTATTGTGTCAAAAAATATTACCTTCTCGATTCCAATGAATGCATTATTATTCTTTCGAAAATAATACATAATTTTTTTTTTAAATTATATATGTAATCAATTCCTCATTTTCTCGCTGAAATGTTTATGTCACGTCTAATTGGACTTCTACTCATGCCAGAGCAGAGTAGAAGGCCAGAGCAGTAAGAAAATAGAGCTTTTAATTATTAGAACTGATTTAGGATCTCTCTAAGGATCCTCCTAAGGATTAAAAGGAGAGAAAAATTGGTTTAAAAAAGGATACTAACAAACCTTAGAATGACTCTTATTTTTTTCGCACCTGTAAAAAATGTATTTCATATGAGTATTTAAAGCAATCGTTGAATTGGTTGTTGCTGAATTTTTTAACATTTGCGTTTTATGATGATATTAAATATAAAAAAAAATTAATTCTTTTTTCCTTTTACAAATAAAGCAGAAAAAAAAGAAAATATAATAAATTAATAAACGCATAATATGCAAACGATAGAGTACTAAAGCAACACCCGATATTCAACCAACAAATGCATTTAAATATACACTCATTCTCTCTCCAATCCTACAACAACAAATGTATGTGAGTATAAGTAAATACGATTCGTTTTTTAATTCCTATTTGAGGAGAGTGGCCATCTCAAATCTGGTTGATCTATAAAACTTTCTCAGCTGTAAAAAGAAGTAGTAAAGAAGCCTTTTTTTTGCAGACCTCCCGGACGAATTCCAACTTTATTTCTACATTGGAGGCAAGGGCTTGCCTTTGAAGGCTTCTAAAACATAACAACTCTTGATTTTGAGCATTTTTTTCAAATATTTGTGAAGTAAATCCTACAACTCGTACTAAATTTAAATTTTTTCTACTAACTTTAGCATGAGTCGTTCTTAAAAATTCAAGTAGGAATAACACTAAAAATTACTTAAGACAATCCCCAATATGCGTGCATATTCATGTGTTTGTAAAAGTTTGTTGTAGAAACAACAAGAACACTACAAGAAAAATTAAATACAAATTATTTTCATCTTTAAAATAAGAAGCAAAAATTCCCATATTCGTTTTGTTAAAATTATTTAGTAAATTACATCAAGTTTTCAAAGTAGAATGATGGCAAAAGCCATAGCGGAATTTTTTCTTTAAACAAACGGCGCAATACAACAAAAGTAAAATAAGTATGTGTAACGATTAAGTAAATAATATATTCTCTCTATCTGTGGTACTCTGGAGTAAGTGTGTAGGTAAGAAACGGATTATTTCAAGTACGAAACTTAGAAGTTTATGTGAATAATTTTATCTCACTTTTAATTAAGTAAATCCCGTTTCGGATTATTTTAAGTACGGGGCACTTGTTAAATTCGAACTTAAATCCAGCGTTCTGCATGTAACTTAAGGAAATTCGTACTTACCGTACTATTGACACCGCTACAGCCTGATTTAATTACGGATGGCTTGTTTTGTTTTTTCAGTGTACACATTCCCACTTAACTAATTATAGAAAGATTTCGATAGACCTTTTTTAGAATGGATATTTTAATTTGTTAGATATTTCTAAAAGACCTTTTCAAAGAAGGCAGAGTTGAATGAGTAAAAGTTCGTTAAAAATGCAATTGTAGGCCTTCCAAAATGCCTGAAAAGGGGAAGCGCTTGCAATTTTTCCCGCTGGGCTCTCCAGACTTAAGTTTAGTTTCAATAAAATATAAATGTTATAAACATTAATGCTAAAACTTAATTTAAACAATTTAAGCTAAAGAAATTTTCTGATCTGGCCACCCTTAAATAAATGATGTTCTTTTAGTTTTTTTAATGTTTATTGTTCATTTTAACATCAATAACTGTGTGGATGTTTGTAAATTTTTCATTTAACTTTATTCACTGTTGAACAATTCATGTCAAAAAGACATTTCAATTCAATTAAAGTTTAAAGGAGTGTTCAACATGTTGAAGCCTTCATTCCAAACGATTCACAAACATTTTAAGGTAAAATTCTATAAAAAAAACAGAAACTTTATTTTAATAAAGTTTATTTATTTTTTCATTTTCTTTAAGTTTAATTTTTCCCTTCAGAGCTTTGCTCTCGCCGGGTCGCACTGCAAAAGGTAATTTAAGTTTAACACTTAAGCTAAAACAGAAAACTACAAAATAATTATTAAATGAAATTTATGTTAATTGTATTTTGGATGTCAAATTGTTGTAAGTCAACAGAATTCTATTAAAATATTATTAAGTTAATATAAAATCCTAGAGTTATTATATTTTGATCCGTATAAATAATGGAAGAAGTGTTTAACACGAGGATGGGATTGTAAATGGAATTGAATTATAATAATAATAATTATGGATTTTATGCTGTTTTAATGTTGAACTAGAAAAACACTTGAGTATTCTCGCAACACAAAAAAAAAACAAAGTCTGTTCGCATTTCCGAGGCGTCAACTTATGTTGCATACAAATTTGTCTAGACTTTTTGCAAACTTGCATACGTTGGATACATACCAAAAATCCCAACATTTTCAATATTTCACTGAAAAGAAACGGCAACTGTTCAACAGTTAAATCCGAATTTTAATCCGAATGTATAAACTCAAAAAATAAAAATTGTTTTCAATTAAAATATAAACATATAACATTAATTAAAAAATTAATTAAATATGCACCAGTTTACGTATTAATAGTATCAATTAAACGTCTAATTCACTTGATTAAACGTTTAGTTTACTTGATTAAACGCTTAAGTCACTTGATTACATTTTGAATTAAAACTGATTTTCTTTTTGATTAATGCTTTTATTGGTGAGAAATTTCGTAGAATTTTTTCTGTGTAGATGGCCGATACCTTATTTTTTACCGTCAACATGAAACGTCGCACAGTGGAATGGCTTTATAAATTTTGTTTTTGTTTTCAATATAAATATCTAAACGAAAATTTTTATTTTAGTTGAAAAATAGGCAATAAGTTTTATTTAATTTCTTTCAGGTCAAAACCTACAACACCAGTACAATATGGAAAGTTGACAAAAGAAAGATAAGATTGCTTGTTGATAGTTTTTAATTCATTATATTAATTTTAATTATATTATGCTAATTATAATCAATCGACTAAATTTAGGGTTTTAGGGTGAAACAACATGTTAATGTTATTTTTAACTATAATCATGTATACAGGGTGGTGCATTATGATATATTTTTTATACATATAAATACGGGAACAATTATTTTGTAGTTGATTTTTAAGTCGTTCAACGATTTTAATGAAATATATATCGTTTTAGAGGTATTTGTGTGTAGATATGCACAATATAAATTTATTTTCTTAATTTTTAGAACAAAAGTGTGTAAAAGCGTTTTCATTTATTTTGCAAACACACTCACATGTATTAACGGTGGTTGAAAAATACAATGCTTTTTGTTTATTTAAAACAGTGGTGTCAATTATGATTGTGTTGGTGCGATTACTCTTGTCTCTTACATTCCCAGCGGGAGAAATCTGCGGTTGCGAGGCCTATTACGAGGCCTAATTAACATACATATTTTGCTATGAAGACTTTAGAGCAATTAATAATAATACAATTATCGAAAAATTTTGAGTTATGGACAGACACAATCAGTTATTATTTAAATAAATTTAATTTGGAACCTGCATTTCGCAGAAACTTTGCTTATTTTTTTTGGAAAAAATTAGCCCTTTACAATATTTGAGGTCTTTTTACAACCTTATACAATTCTTTCCAATATTTTTAATATTTTTTAAATCATTGTACAATGTTAAAAACAGAAATAAAACAAAACAGAAACAAAGATAATAAATATATTATATCTGTTTAGAGGCCTCAAAACAGGCCGTGCGATATTTCCCGCTGAATGAGAGTGTTTTGCAGTAAACAATTATATTTTACGCTCGCAAAACAAAAGAGCGTAAGCGTACATGTGAGTTTTGCTTACACAATTGTGTATTACGCTGACATTCCTTATTTAAAATTTCGTTTGCTTGTATTTTGAAAGAGACGCACGCACATGGGTGAAAAGAGTGCATATTTTTGTTTTCTTAAAATGCGTCAGTTTTTGCTGTAAAGGGTGATTCAAGTAGAGATACTTTTTTCAATAGCCTTTTTTTGACTCACAAGTAGAGTCGTGTCATGCTGTCATGTTATTTTTGTTTAGTATTGTTTGGCATTTCATAATGGAAAGACTAACGCCTGAACAACGTTTACAAATCGTTCAACTTTATTACATAAATTCATTTTCTGTGAGGAATGTGTTTCCTGCACTTCGCTCAACTTATGGTCAAAATAATCGGCCTACTGAGCGTACTATTCGCAACACCATCACCCATTTTGAAACCCAGCATTCATTATTGGATAATATTCGACTGAATAGACCACGTCCAGCACGCTGTAAAGAAAATAAAGCGGCCGTAGCTGTGAGTGTACACGAAGACCGTGGAGAGTCGATTCGGCGCCGTTCGTAGCAACTCGGACTGACGTATGGAACGACTTGGCGCATTTTACGTCGAGATCTTAAATACAACTGAAGCCGCCGCTCGACCTTCCCAAGCGTCATCGCTTTGCTCTTTGGGCTCTTGAAAAGTTTCAAGAAGATCCGACGTTTTCGAGGCAAATTTTGTTCAGCGATGAGGACCATTTCTAGCTCAGTGGGTATGTAAACAAACGCAATTGCTGCATTTGGGACGAAGTGAAACCTGAAGAGATTCATCCAGAAAAAACAACGGTTTGGTGTGGTTTGTGGGCCGGCGGAATCATCGGTCCATATTTCTTTGAAAATGATGCCGGTGCGAACGTAACCGGTAATGGAGACCGTTATCGTGCCATGATAACCGACTATTTGATGCCTGAAAATGAAGCTCGTGACATTTGGTTTTAGCAAGACGGCGCCACTTCCCACACATCGCATCAATCAATGGATTTATTGAGAGAACACTTCGGTGAGCACATAATTTCACGTTTTGGGCCGGTCGATTGGCCACCAAGATCGTGTGATATCACACCGTTAGACTTTTTCCTGTGGGGATATGTAAAGTCTAAAGCTTATGCGGGCAAACCCGTTTCGATTCAGGCCTTGGATGAAAACATCACGCGTGTTATTCGCCAGTTACCAGTCGAAATGCTCGAACGAGTCATCGAAAATTGCACTCAACGGATGAACCATCTGCGACGTAGCAACGGCCAACATTTGATAGACATAATCTTAAAAAAATAAATGCCAAAGAATGTTCTTTCAAATGATAATAAACACAATAGTGATAATAAACATAATAACGCACTGTTTCTGTATAGGTAAATATCGAGTGGTCGAATTTCGGCCACTGGGCGAAACTAGTATGAATTAAATCGTTTAGAACTTTTTTATTTATGCGATTATTATTACTTTTTTGGTTAGGTATATATTAGGTGCGATCCCATACTTTTTGGGTAAAGTTCGGTACAATGAGAATTAACAACAATTTCTGCCACTAGTTGACAAAAATAGGGAATGGGGTCTTTCTCAAAGGTTCAAAGCTCTCTGTCTGCTTTCCACTTGGGGAAAGCAAGAAGCAATTCTTCTGTTAGAAATTCCCAAGCAGCTCACGAATTACGGTTTTGTACCAAGTATTCCCTGGTAATGTCTTTCAGGCAACCGGATGAAGTGAGAAGGCCATCAGTATTGAGTATTGAGTAACCTGAATGGCATGTGAACATCGATGCGTAGCAGGTAATTAGGTGACATCCGAGGACGTACCGTAACTGAAGCTCTACTCATTTTGTCGTATTAACGGCTTACCTGCCTAGAGGTTATTGGCCGCCCCAATACTATGATCGAATGCAGAGGTCTAATTAGTCGCTCATTCTAAAAACCACTGATTAACGAAACAACACAAATAATATTAAGTTGCCAGAAGCTCTATTTGGAGTGACGTTCTTACAATTGTAAGATTCGTTAGCTAGAATAAAAAAAAATTGACAAAAAAGTACAAAAGTACTGGAACCATAAAAACCAAATTTCTTCCCCAAAACAATTCGTTAGTATGAAATATGTTCAAAAAAGTACATATATGACACATTAGCATGTACGAGAGTAAAATTCAATTATGTTTTTAAATTTTTCACCATTTTTTATTGTTTATTTTATCAAAATTTTTTATTTTAACTCTTTTGGTAATACTTGTTTGTAGTTTATTTTTTGACACAGCTAATTGTTTAAAAATATTCCCAATCCGCCCAAAAAAAAATACGGGCTACTTCGAACAAGAAGAAGAAGAATATTTTTCTCTTAAAAACTCTCTCACTTTACCAAACCTTGAGTACGGGAACAGTTTTCGGAAAGATTGGGATCGCGCTGGCTTCCAACGTTAAGTACGGGATTACACCTTTTATTGGGGAATTTTTGACAATTAGCTTGAAAAATTAAATCCTGTAAGTGATGTCTATTTTCTGCTTCGCACATACGTTCTGTTTTTCTTTAACTTTTCGCAAAATTTCGGGTGTAAAGGCCACAATTTCCTTTCGAATGTTGGTTTTTAGTTGTAGAATGGATTTTGACTTGTTAACAGAGTGTATGTTAACAAGTCAAGAAATATCTCCAAAGAAAACTGTATTGGCTTGAGAGCGAATATGTCCATTACCAAAGCCATGGAGGCACCTGCAGTATGTACTTATCAGTGTGGCCATTTTGGCATTTGTGCAACTAAATTTTCCATTCAAATTTTTTTTAAGCTGCAAAATTTTCATTTAGCACTTGGCATTATATTGAGCATTTTTTTTAAAATATTTTTAGCTTTATTTATTTAAAAAATTTGGACGAATAGTTTTGTTGATTTACTTAACTTTTTTTTTTATAAATTATATAAATTAAATAAATTTTGACTAAAATAAATTAAATAAATTTTGACTAAAAATAGTTGTACCCAAAATAAAATATCGTACGAAAAGGGATAATTCTTATAAATTAAATAAATTTTGACTAAAAATAGTTGTACCCAAAATAAAATATCGTACGAAAAGGGATAATTCTTATGTTAAGATACATCTTACCTGTTTTGACAAAAAATAGAATACTCAAAGAATATAAGAAATGCCCTTATTATGTTGATTGCAAATATTATTTGCCCTTTGATATTACGATATAAAAGTACAAGGAAATTTCACTTTGTATTTAGATAAAAGAAATGTAAATGTAAAAAAAAATTTTTGCTCTAAACGGCTAAAAAAATAACAATTCTTAAGCTTCAACTTTTGTTAAACTATAAAAAATGAAATAATTTAAAAAAATTTGTATATCAATGAAATAAATCGTTTAAATTTTGCATGTATCAGGGGTTTTCTGGTACCTAAATTTAAAATTAACTCTCAATTACCTGTGCTGCATATTTGTATATATCAGATGCTTTATCACAATCTACCCCCTTGTTTAAATTTATTTCAAATTCGTTAAAAAATAAGTCATTTAAATGTATTTAGTTTCGAATAAAATTTCATACTGGTAAACGATTTTTAAAAAAAAATCTTTAAAAAATTTTAGCATTTTTAAAATCATTTTTAGCATTTTTTGGCCATCTCTAATGTCAGATTTAGCTGTGCAATTTTTTTAGATCTGGTCACACTGGTGCTAATGTACTCAAAATTCACTCAAAAGTCTAATATACTCAAAATTCTCTTCAGCGACCACCATGATACTCTAACTGAGCTACCTAAACAAGGGCGGCAAGCGTTTTTTTTTTTTAATATGAAAATTCTATTTCAAATACATTTTCAATAAGACAAATCGACATAGCGATTTGTCAAATAGGCTTTTCCAGCCGGGTGGTGTCGAATTCGCGTTCTAAAGGTTTTTTTCGTATAAACTTTATGCAAATGAACAGTTTTGACATACAAAAAACGCTTGCCGCTCATATTTAGGTAGCTCAGTTAGTTGTGTCGAACGTCTCCTTGTTTATGTTGACGGACTTTGTTGAACGCTCTCCCATGCAAGTTCAACATTTTGAGCAGTGCTTACGGCACGTACTCTTCCGGCACCAGGAAGGGTTCTTACAGACCCATGTTGACGAAAATTTCCAATCAAATCGTTTACTGCTGACGCTGTGGGTGCAATGCGCGTATTAAAATGACGACGATGTGCACGCGGTGTCAACACAATGAATTGTTGGTTTAAAAAATAAAATTCAATTATTTTTGTTCGTTGTTCGATTGTTAAGTTATTCATAATTAATTCCCCAACTTTCCTTCACAAAATGCTGAAAAAACAAATAAAAATAATGATTAAAAAAGTTATAAAGAATTCAAACAATTATGTTCATTCTGGGCTAATGTTATTTAGAAGAAGCAAGCCATTCCATAACCTCGATTAGTCGTGAATTGTAATATATACTTTCTATATTCCTAACAGATTTGGTATTAAATCTATCCAATCCATAAAGCTCGATGGTAATTGTGAGTCACTCCTTAACGTCAAGTTTTTGGCCCAAGTTAATTTGTCATTTCTTTGTTTTTTTTTTTTTTTTTTTTTTTGTTCACCATAATCGACCAAATGTGTCCACAATCGGGAGAATTGTGGGCGAATTTTCGCAAGCCGGGTCTGTAGGAAATGTGCAAATATCTGTGCATGCTCGCCCAGCTTGTTATGGGCCGGCGGCGTCATCGGGTACTTCTCCGAAAATGAGGTCGGCCAAGCAGTTACCGTGAATGGTTTTCCCTAGCGCGAGATGATAACGGACTTCTTGAGGCCATAAATTGGGGATATGCACCCGGACGATGTGTTATTCCAACAGCATGGTGCCACTTGCCACACAAAGAATGAAACAATGGCTATTTTGCGCTAGAAATTCAATGGCCGTATAATCATCGTGGCGATGTTAATGTGATTTGACCCCGTTGGACTTCTTTCTTATTGGATGCTGTAAAGAAAAAGTGTACGTCAATAAGCCAAGAAAATTGCAAGAGGTAAAGGGTGGGATTATTCACATTAACTACATTGAACTTCAATTATGTCTCAGAGTCATAGCAAATATGGACCATGGTATAGAGCATAGCTTGGAAATAATGATTAGAAATCCTAATGATTAGCAATTGGATTAGAAATTTTAAATGGGCTGAAAAATTGATTAATTATGATTAGTTAGCCATTTTAGACGATTACTAATTGATTAGATTAGAAATAATCAAAAATCTAATCACAATTAGTGACGATTAGCATTTCTAATCAAATCTAATCAAAACTAATCCAATAAATAATTGATTAGATTTCTTGATTATTTTTGATTAGATTTGATTATATCAACTATTTTTAACTATTTTTGTGAAAAGAAAATATTTATTTATCACATTTGTTGCTATATTTACATAATGTAACAGTTTTTCGATATCAAATCAATTAGTAATATGAATTTTTTATCAAAATTCAATTCTAATGATTAGATTATTTTATTTATCTAATCGTAATGATCTCTAATTCTAATCGAAATTCCCCAGCTATGGTATAGAGGTATGCCAACGAAGTCCTGGCAAGCATTTGGCTGATATTTTGTTTTACACATAATTGTCATAGAGCCTTCTATTATAACACAGAAAAAAGTATTTTATCAATTAAAAAAATTATTTAAAATGTATTTAAATTTAATTAATATAATAATTGCATCAATTATTTTTTTAGTTGAAAGAAAATTAAAAATTTAATTTTGATTTAATTAACATTTTAGTTGTTTAGAAATAAATTTTCAATTAAAATTTTAATTAAATATCAAAAAATCTTAATTGACTTATTTCGTTTAAAATAAAATAATTTAGACATGTAAAATTGTTGTTGTGAATTGTCAATATTTATTTAAATAAATTAACACATGGTTTGAAATAACAAAGTTTTTGATCACTTTTTTAATTAAAATTAATCATTTATTGAAAATATTTTTTCAAAATTTTAAAATTTTTAGTACTCAATATAATCATTTTGATAAAAGATGCAAAATCAACAACTTGTTTGCTTGATATCATGAATTTGGAATAAATTTGGTGATTGAAGAAATTTAATAATTTTTTCTGTGAATAATAAATATAAAGATAGTTCGCTGAAAAGTTTTTGTTTTATTTACAATTAACATCGTGCGTTTTGGTTGAATAACCCTTTGGTTGAGATCGAAATAAGTACTCAAGAATTAAGAATTTTATTGGTTGACAAAGAGAATTCCTGTAATTGCCCAATAGTTTATATTTTATATACTCGTACTTTTTAATTATTATAAATTTTAAGGGCCGATGTTGATTTTAAATAAAACACAAATTATTGTCATTTCTTTTTAGTATGATAATATGAGTATGGATCAATTATGTATGGAACAGAAAATCGGCCGAATGGCCGCCGTAACATCGGCGGCACACCTCCATTCGATGTTCCAAACTTTCAATGACGCTGAGGCATAATTGAGGTTCTATGCCGTTAATGTGCCGAATTATCTCATCCTTTAGCTCTTGAACTGTTGCTGGCTTATCGGCGTACACCTTTTCTTTTAAATAACCCCAAAGAAAGAAGTCCAACGGTGTCAAATCACATGATCTTGGCGGCCAATTGACTTCGCCACCACGTGAGATAACACGGCCATTGAATTTGTCGCGCAAAAGAGCCATTATTTCGTTAGGTGTGTGGCAAGTGGCACCGTCCTGTTGAAACCACATATCGTCCATATCCAAATCTTCCGAGTCGGGCTATAGCGAACACCATTCACAGTAACTGGCTGACCGGCCTCATTTTGGAAAAAAAAACGGCCCGATGATGACGCCAGCCCATAAACCGCACCAAACAGTCACTCTTTGTGGGTGCATTGGTTTTTCTAAATCACTGCTTATTGACGAATCCTCTGAGGTGAAAATGTGCCTCATCACTGAAGATGATTTTCACGATATGCATTTCGGTTTGAACGCCCATTTTCATAATAAGCCTGAATAACTTTAACGCGTTGCTCGATTGTGTATTTTTCCGTGGTTCAAATTGAGTTATTCTGAAATTGAGAAATGTCAAATGAAATGCAGAAAAAACTTGACGTTTAGGTGTGGTTCACATTCAACTAGAGTTTTTTTATTCCCGCACTTTTTGGATTCCCGGGAAAGCGGGAAATAAAAATCCAATTCCCGCGATCGCGGGATTCCCGCCCAAAGTTTTGTATTTATTTATTAACTTATTTCTCCAATGAAATTAATATTTTTTATTGGCTATTGCGCTTAACATAATTAAATTAAGTCTCTATTATGTAACAAAAAAGTAAAAAATTTAAGATTCAAATTATTTTAAAACACTTAAGAGGTTATATTGATGTCAATAGGATAATAGAAATAAATATACATACGTATATACATTGTCAAATTCAGAGCTTATTTGCATAATTAGAATGAAAGTATTAGTCTTACGGGAATAAAAATTTTGCAAGGGTGATTAGGAACTAAAAGCTCAATCAAAGTAGGAATTCCGAAACAATTTTACCGTTTAACAAATTAAGCAGAAAGGAGAAATTGTTTTTACTACATATATTTAACAACATATCTTTTACAATTTTATAATCCTTAATCTGCAGTGCTGTATGAAGGCATACGAAGTTTGTCATTCCATGTGATATTTTTTTAATATTCATCTAAGGTCCCATAAAGTATTTGTATTATTAGTCCTTTATTAATTCTAAGCCGATTTTGCCATTTGGGTGTCAAATTCTTTCTAGATCTTCTAGGCTGTTTGGGATTGAATTCCAGCAGAATCGCTTCGGTACGAAAAGAGTTATGCACCCAAATGTGCAACTACCTCCCTGAAAACTCAACCAAAACTAACAAAAATTTGTGGCGAAATGCACACAAATTTCTACTTTCATAAGACTCAAAATCACTTGTAATGGCGCATATAAAACACAATCTTGGAAAACACTTTACTGCGCACTTAACCGCAAGCTTTATAATAATGTTGTAAAATTTACAATTCAGTTTGCTAGGACAAGAAATAAAATTTCGTGATGATAGGTCTATAATTTATCATAGGCCCAATATAAAGCCCATGCTCAAAAATAAGTTTAAAAGCCTTAAACTGTAGAAAATTTAAATATTGTGGTGAAATTAAGTTGGATAAAACAACTTTAGACTCAAATCTGACATAAATTTCCCAGGAAAGCAGGAATTGAAAACAACTGAAAATCTCGGGAATTCGGGGAACAAACCCTACATTCAACATTGGCCCTTAAAATTTAACCATCCGTTATATAACATTTTTGCATAACTTTTTATCTCGATCCACAATTACGATTAAAAACGCCAAAATAAACTCCGTAAAACTTATTGTTGCATTTTTAACAAAACCATTAAAAATTACTGTCTTCCTAAATATTTTTTTTTATTTACTTCATTAAACTAAAAAAAAACTTCAAAATTTTCGGTAAATTTAGTTTGGGTTACTAAATGACTTCCTAAGGCGTTAATGTGTAAATTATTTGCCATTAATATGATAATTTAAACTTCGTATACAAAAAATGCAGGCATCAACTTTCTTATTTTCCACCCCAGATTTAAGTTCGATTTTTGTGTTGATTTTTTAACGCAAACTTTTGCCAAAAAAAAAAAAAGAAACAAAAAAAAGTTGGTAGCCCCTTTTTGTTTTTTTTTTTTGGAAATTTTTATCTTTATTGACATCTCACTTGTGTCACCACAATCGCAATCACATTCACTCGCTCTCATACACACACATGTGGTAGATGTGCGGTGGGATCTCTTTGCACCACGATAAACTTTCTAGACATTCAAAATACTTAAACAACATTCACATAAATCCAGATACACAACAGACACAAAAACACTTTATTTTACCAAAAAAAAATAAAAGATTTAAATTTTCAGTTGTTTTTTTCGCCAAGATTTTTCCTAACTTTTTTATTGGTAATTTTTTTTTATTTTTTTTACTTTTAGGGGTTGCAGGAGTTGAGCAGAACAACCATTTATCGCCTTACGTTGACATTTATTATGTGCGAAAACGTTTTTCGCAAACGTGTGTGCTTGTGATTTTGATTGTGTGATATTTATAGATGGGGTGACATTTATCAATTGTCTAATGATTCGAAAACACATCGAAATACTCATAAAAATCATTGGAAATTTTCTTTGAATGTATGTGTTTTTTAATACACATATGAATATAAAATGTTTTGTTATTATTATTTATGGAATCGTTCTAACATACGTTTATAGTAATAATCTGGAAAATGCACAATTTATCATATAAAAAAATATGTTTTTGTGAATATCCTTGATAAAGCTCAGCTGATATTCAAATCGAAATTTATGAGTCAAAATTGATTATTTGGGTATTCACATTAAATTTCTTTTAAAGATTAAAATAAGAATTCTTAAGTGGTTTCAACAACGTTCTTTTTTCAGTAGAGGAACCAATAAAGGGGACATGGTTGTCATTTTGGAAACTTTGGATCGAAAATTGGTAGAAACTAAGAAATCTTTCATGTAAAATTTAAATTCTCAATATTCGAAGACGATTAGCGAAATCGCGTAGTTTAGATTAAATGAATTTAAATACATATTTGGTAGTAAATTATTTCTTAAGGGTGTTTTAATAAGCCCGATTGATTTAATTTATCTATATATGGTTAGCTAAAATGCAAAAAGCCGTAGCTCACAAAAAATTCAAAATCGAGTTTTTGATTGATTATTATGAATTCCATTATACTAGATGTCCTGACAAAAGGTAACCCTTCTCCGATCAAATATTACGCTTTTATTACCAAAAAACAAAGGGGCGTAACTACAAGTGTTTTTATTTGATAAATGCAAAACGACGTTATAAAACATTTTTTTCTAACAAAATATTATGAAATGGTTTTCGTTGAAAATTGTTTGAAGCATTCCATAGACGACTTATCAATGCATGTTTGGCTGACGTCAGGAAAAACTTGGTTAAAAATGTTTATAGTTTTCATTTTACAAAGTTTTTCACTTCTCCTGTAAAATTATATTTTTATTAGATACGCCTTTTTGCATTTTAGCTAACGATATATAAAAATGAATGTATCGTTACCTAAAACGCAAAAGACCCTATCTATCCTATACATCATTGATTCTGATGTATTGCATCAACTCAAATGGCCACAAAACAATTTGGTATCTTTCGACCAAAATAAGCGATTTTATTTAATAAAAACAAAAGGCCCTATCTACAAAAGATAACGCGAAAAATGCTTAAAGGACTAACTAACAATTTGCATAATATACAACAATGCTAATTGTCAAAACAATTGGTAGGTTTACCAAGAAAAATAGAAGAAACATTTATTTTAAGCAGTTTAATACAATTTAAAAATTTATCATATTAAAAAGCTTTTGGTTCTCCTGTAAAACTTTCAAAATGATAGATGGGGCCTTTTGCGTTTAAGGTAACGGTATGTATGTTTATTTGTTTGTTTGTGCCTTATGGCAGTCCAAACCGCTAAGCCGATCATCATGAAACTTTTACAGTATATTACTGATGGTTTCGAAAAATCTATTGAATATATATTTTCTTGAAATTTTGAGTGGGCGTGGCACCTCCCTTACAAAGACAGTATAAATTTCTGTATATCTGGATAACGGAATGGCATATAGTTTCCAAACATATTTTTAGCGTCTTGGTTATCAATACACAACATCTGACAAAATTTGGGCGCGATTGGATAAGTGGGCGTGGCATAAAATTGCTTTATTTATATCTAAAGAACGGTAAGAGAAAAATTGTGAAAATTTGGTACACATATCTAGGTTATCAATGCATAGCCTGTCTAAAAAAATAGAAAGTACTGGAAAAGTGGGCGTGGTACCTTCCATAGAAAGACATTATAGAATTCTGTATATTAAGAGAACGGTTAGATCCAAGGTTTCCAAATTAGTCAACAACATATTTGTTATCAATACACAACATCCGACAAAGTGTGGGCGGGACTGTAGAAGTGGGAGTGACACCTCCCATATAAAGAGATTATAGATTTCTGTATGTCTGGAGCATGGTAAAAGCCAAAATTGCCAAATTAGGTATAAGCATCTCTGACAAAATCTTTGCGGGATTGGAGAAGTGGGCGTGGCATAAAATATAATTATTTATATCTAGAGAACTGTAGGATAAGAGTTGTCCAAATTTGGTACACATAACTGGGCTATCGACACGCTACATCTGTCAAAAAAAAAAAAGTGGGAGCGGATAAGTGAGAGTGGTTCATTTCATACAAATTCAAAAGAGATTTCTGAATAGCTAGAGAATGGTCAAAGCTAAAGTTTCCATAGTTGGAACAAATAGCTTGGCGCTCAATACGCAACATAAGTCAAAAAGTGGACGCGATTAGATAAGTAAGCGTGGCACAAACTAGAATGCCGTATATTTGAAGAATGGTAAGAGTACATTCGTAAAATTGTGTCAGTAACTGATTATAGGTTATTAAATTCGTTTTCCTTACTGTTAAAATTTAATGAAAATGTAGTTATTTTACAAATCAATTTATTTTTTAACATTTATGTTTGTAATTCAAAAAATAAATTACCAAAAAATTTTGTTTTTCCGTACTAATATGGTTATGTAAATTGATTTTTTGTCAGTTAAATTATATTTTTTTAAAGCAAATGTAATTTAAAAAAGTTAAATAAAAAAAAAAACAATTTATGTAAAATTCAATTATTTCAAATGAAATGTGAATGATCCGTTTTTTAAATAAATTTTTAGTCGTTTTAAATGAATTTTCCCTGAGATTTACCTACATAATATTTTGAGTGTAAGATTGGGTAATTTTGGTACAATAAGAATGGCTATCAATATCTAGACAGCACCTGTAAGTACCCAGTAAAAAATGTGCTCCAAAAGAAGTTTTATTTATGAATTCATACCTCAAATCGCTTCAAGCCTGCTGATGGGATGCCTGATTTTTGTATGGAGTGTTCCCGGTTTGGAGGACTATCTTCTGCTGACAATAAGCGCTTCATTTAACGTTATAGAAAAATGCTAACTATAACGGCTAACTATATTAACATATTCATAAATGTTTTGATTTTACTGTATTAAATGCCTTTTTTAAGCATTTTCGTAAACCATAATATATTTTCATTTTTTTTTTCGCTTTAAAACTTTTATTCGTTATCATTTACTGCTGTATAAGAGCTCTCTTATTGAAGCGCTCGATTACGCGCTTTATCTCTTAAGTGCTTAAAAAAACACAAATTTTTTTACTGGGTAATGTGCGGGATAGGAGAAGTGGGCGTTCATCATACTACATTTCTGTTTATCTAGAGAACAGCCACAGCTAACATTTATAAACAAATAGCTTGGTATATATATAAAAGGCCCACTGCCTTATTGTAGACATAGGCGGGACAACTTCAATACAAATACCATATTGATTTCTGTGCAACTGGTAACAGTAAGAGAATTCAAACTTGGTACAAATAACTTTATAAGCAAAGCACGAGGTCTGTATTGAAAAAATACATATTTTATTTTAATGAGGGTAGCGGAGCGCACTGGGTTAAGCTAGTTAAAAATAAGACAGATTTATAAAGGGTTTATTAAACAAATTTTCATAGAAATTCCATTTCACAAACCTTCTATAAACCAGTTTTAGTTTTTATTAATAAGACCATTAAATTTTAATAAAAATATTTTTATTTCGAAACATAAATATATGACATTAATATTTAAAAATATATTGGGAACGCCCGAAGCGCATCCTGGCATTAAGCCACTATTTCAAGCATTAAAACCAACGAAAAATGTTAGGCTCTAATTTTTGCTGCTTAATCAGCAAATGTCAGGGATTTAGCGTAGTCCCACTGCAAATAATCGAGAGCTATTTGAGGCCCTATGTTCCTCATAGAAACGACGGGAACACATCTTCTTCTATATATATAAAAATGAAATATGTTTGTCTGTTTGTTGGCTTATAGACTCCTAACCGACTGCACCGATTTTCCTGAAATTTTTTACAGTAACATCACATGAGCCCCGAAAATAAATAGGCTACTTATTTTTTCGATAGGTGCAGCGAAAGTGGTACCCCCCATAGGATACTAATATTAAGTATCGGATATCTTAAGAGGCGCCGCATAAATTTTCTTGAATTTTTTGTAGTAGGATCTTCTGAGAACCGAAATTGAAGTAGGATAGCTGCAGGGGATGTGCTACCCCCAAAGGACGCCAATGTTTAATATCGCATATCTTAAAAACTGTTATAGTGAGATTGTTCAAACTTGGTAGGAGTCACTTTTGTGGAAAAACTATACTTTTAAAAATATAAATAAAGGGGGTAGGTGCAGGGGGAGTAATATCTCGCATAGGAATCATATATTTAATATCGCGTAACTGAAGAACTATTACAGGGAGAGTCTTCAAATGTGGTTAAAGCCACTATTATGGTAAACTATAAATTCCAAAATAAAAATGGGCGGGGTAGACGAAGGAGGAACAATATCCTCCATAGTACGAAAATATTAAGTACTTCATATATGAAGACAAAAGTCTTCAAACTTTGTAGGACCCACTCTTATGGTAAACTACACCTTTCAAAATACAAATATAATATATAAATGAAAAAGCGTATGTTTGTTTGTTCTCTACAGGCTCCTCAGCACCAACTTTACAATAAAAATATGAATAAGCTTATATCTAGAGGACGGGTACAGTAAGAGTTTTGCAATATGAAACAAATAAATTCGTTATTAATACACGACATCTGCCGAAAAGTCGGCCGGATAAGACAAGCAGGCGTGGCACCTCCCATGCAATGGCAATAAAGATTTCTACGTATTTTAAGTACTGAAATAGTTTAAGTATTCAAATTTTGCACAAATAGCTTAGAGAATAACCCACAACATATTTCAAACGGTAATTTCAATGGGAAAAGTAGGCATGGCACCTCCCATGCGAAGACGCTTGAAATTTAAGTATATCTGTTGAACGGTTACTGTAAAATCATTAAAATTTAGACCAAGATTCTTTGCTTTTTAAAAAAATCTAACCAAGTTTATTTCGATGGGGGCAGCAAAGCGCACCTGGTTAAGTTAGTTTTTTATAAATAAAGAATTTTTTAAAGTTTTCATTGTTGTTTGGGGTAGGCTTTAAATGGGTTAATGGAAACCTTAATCATGTTTCCTAATTTTTTTTTTCATTTAGGGTATTTTTTTCTGGAGGTATAAAACTTTAAGTTTGCAACGCTTTTTTAACTGGCGGCCATTTTGTCAGCTGTCAAAGGACTTTTGTTACGTTTGGTTTGGCATTTCAATATAAATAGACTGACGACTGAACAGCGCTTCGAAATTGTGCAAATTAATTTTAAAGTTCATGGTTCTGTTCATAATATGTATCACGAATTTTGTTTAGCGATGAAGTTCACTTTTGTTTGAATGGATACGTCAATAAACAAAACTGCCGTGTTTGCAGTGATGACAATCCTCAAGTTTTTGTTGAGAGACCGTTTAATCCAGAAAAACTGACTGTTTGGTGTGCTTTATGGGCTTGTGGGATCATTGGTCCGTACTTCTTTAAAACCAATGCTTATCAGAACGTTATAGTCAATGGTGAGCGCTAGAGAGCCATGATTACTGACTTTTTCGTTCATCAATTGATAAACGAAGCTGTGGCGTTAACAATATATTGCAACATGTCACACAGCTCGTGCCATAATTGATTTATTGAAGGAAACGTTTGGTAACCTCATACTTTCGCGTTTTTAATCCGTGAATCGGCCCCCAAGATCGTACGATTTAACGCCGCTAGACTATTTTCCGTGGGGAATATGTAAAGTCGCTTGTCTACGCCGATTAGCCCGAAACGTTTGACCACTTGGAGGACAATATTCTTCGCGTTATTGCCGATATACGGCCACAAATGTTGGAAAAAGTCATCGAAAGTTGTTCCTCCAGATTATATTACGTCCGCGCCAGCCATGGCGGTCATATGCCAAGAGTCATATTTAAATTATATATAGATTATCTTTCGAATAAAGTAAATAACATGTCAATTTAAAAAAAAAAATCTTTGTTTTATTTCATTTCATAGTTCTATACCTCTGTAAAAAATACACTGTATTTAGAGGAGAATCCAGCTGATAGGTCTTAGAAGTATAGGTCCCTATTAATAATAGAAAAGTCATCTTCAGCGATTAGGCCCATTTCTGCATGATTGGAAACGTCAGCAAACAATGTTGCCGAATATGGGACGATACCAATCGCCATGAGATCCAAGAGCTTTTGACACCGTTAGACTTTTTCTTATGGGGCAGGTCGTTGCGAATAAGCCACAAACCACAGCAAACCTCAAATTAAACATTACCCATTCCCTCGGTCGAACTTAACTTGATTTATGTGCCAGAGTTTTGGAAAATTAAATATGTCGGATACGCGACATCCAGCGATACTGCGGCGGATATTTCTACAATGTTATTTTCCATATCTAATGACATCGGTAGGTCATTTAAACAAATAAAAATTGTGGATGATCTATTACAGATATTTATGATATCTTACATATAAAGATTTAAATGTTCATGCGGAAAGCTTAAAACTAGTAGTTTTTCCGAATTACATAAATCATTAATTAGTATTAGTTTCCGTCGCCGTTTTATATGCAACTCCTCGCAAAGAATATGAAGGCTTCGTGCAGTAGAACAAGTGTCGCCACAGTACTTTGCATTAAGCAATTATTTAGCCTGATGTTATTTAAGTACTATAATTTGACAGCTTATGAAAGGCAAGATGGCTTTAGGAGCCTTTGTAACAACTAACGGCAAGGAATCGGCCAATTGGAATATCTCTTACTCAGACCTTTTACAGCATAATTTATTTTTTATTTTTATTTGCATGAACAGTCAGTTTTATTTACAAAATTTTAATTAAAAAATAAAAAAAAATTCAACAAAAATCCAATACTTCATAATTTTTCTATAAATATTTATTGAGTGTTTATGAATTTTTATTTTCTGCAATTTCTTCATAAAAAAGTTTTTCATGTTTATTATCCCAATTTTTTAGTTACCGCCCACATCTAAATAAAAAAAATATAAAATTTCTTAAAAAAAAATAAATTTAAAATGTGCTCAATTAAAAGTTTATGTACGTGACAAGAATTTTGCCCCGAAAATATGAAAACGATTAAAGTGAAATACAAGAAAAAAATAAAATATCCCAAAAAATTATTTAGTTTAATAAATTTATTTTTATAAAATATATTTACTTCATAATCATCGTCATCATCATCGTCATTATTTTGGCATTGCCATTGATGGATGGTTGCAGGTTGCTTTTAGGGAGGTGTGACCCACTGGTCGCTGTTTGTGTGCAACGATGAAACTTCACAGAAACTTGAGAAATTAATAATTTCTTTTTGATGGACCTGCGTATTGAATGATGGTAAAACAACAGAGAAGAAAGAAAAAATATAAAGTTTTATTGGGTTTTTTTTTGATTTCTCTATAAAGGAAAAATTTTATTGTTTTTTTTTTTTTTTTTTTTTTTTTTTTTTTAAATATAGTCGGTCGCTTGCATATGGGGACAGGCATTCGGTGAAGTATGAAGAAACATTTTATTTCAAATTGTTCATACACACATGATCAGAAAGATCAATCAATGCGAAGTTTAACTTCATAAAATTTATATTCGTAAAGTAGGTTGGAAAGGCGGTAATAGACACACAGTGGGTACAAAGTCGTTTAACACTGGGAAAAAAAGTTTTTTTCTCAAAGAACTGAATGATTAACTTTTTTATACCCACACCACAATAGTTTAAGATAACTCAAAACCACTTTTTCAATCGATATACCGATGTCCGTCCGTCCGGCTGGCACGCTAGCTCGCTCTCCAAGACCACCATCTTATTATGTAAGTATTTAAATGAAATTTGTTCTAAACTTATGTTATTGCAATCTAAATCATATAACAATATTTTATTAACATCGACCACAACACCCATGCAAATACTAGTCCCAAAAAAACTTTTAATTAGAGATGTAACGAATACCGATACATCGGCGATACTTCAGATTTTCCGATATACCGATATCTGCGATACTTTACTGTCGATACGACGATACTTTTTATACATATATTTTTTGGAGTAATTGTGAACAAACAATTTAATTTTCTGTACTAATTTTTTGCATAGCAACTAGGACAAATAACACATTAAAAACCAGAGCATAAAATCAAAACAGAATAAGGAAATTGTTTCATATAATTAATGAATCAAAGGATTTGGGGAATAGTCCTATTATTTGACGGATGACTTGGCATTAGCTATAAATAAAAGATTTGAGGTCTTAGAAAATAATGGAACTTATTGTTGATCCACAATTCGTGGCCCTCGATACAATGCTCGAATATTTAAAAAACAATCGAGTTCAATCAAATCAAAAAATCGTCTTATTGAGCTACTAAACATGTCTCTGCATTCCGAAAGTGTTGAAAACACGGTGATCCCTACAGTTGGCAAAAGTTCTAATAGCCTAAAAGAACTGGCCTTTATGGCGCTTGGGAAAAATTTATAAGAGAATTCGAGGAGGTCTGTGTTTATCATTTGCTGTGATTCTGCTAAAGAAGAAGTCCAAAGAGTCCTTCTAATATTTCTAGAGACGCAATGACATCGTATACCCAAACTTAAAATAATAGCACAGAAATTCTCAATTTTCAAAGTAGTTCTCTCGCAACTAAGAGACTTTTTTTCATTGCAGGTCTGGTTCGAACCAACTTGCGAAATCGTCTACGAGGGCGGATCAATAAGTCCATGACTTTTTTAATGAAACACAGTTTTTTTTTACAAAAAAAAAATGTATTTTTCGACATAATTAGTGTATCCCTTCCAAAAAATAGGATTTTTCGAGGTCCATAAAATAGGTATTTGTTTCACCAATAATTTCATTTCTGGAGCTAAATATTTTTCCACCGAGCCATTTCTTAAGGTTCGGAAATAGTCACTGGGGGCAAAATCCAGAGAATATGGCGGATGAGGTACCAATTCGTAGCCCAATTCATTTAATTTTGCCATTGAGAATGCACACAAGTGCACCCGTGCATTGTCTGGATGAAAAAGAACTTTTCCTTGGCCATATGGGGTCGTTTTTTTTAAATCCTCGTTAAATCGGTCCAATTAGTTGGCATAATGTTCACGTTTATTGTTTTTCCTTTTGAAGGTAATCGCTGTGGATTATCCCGCGTGCATCCCAAAAAACAGTTGCCATCACCTTATTGGCCGACAAACTTACCTTGGCCTTCTCCGGACCCGGAGAAACCCATTGTGTAGACTGCTGCTTGGTCTCCGGAGTGTTGTAATGGAGCCATGTTTCATTCACAAAACGCCGCAAAAACTCATTCGAATCGCGGTTAAACAGCTCCAAACAATCCTTTGAAGTTGTCACACGATTACGTTTATGGTCAATTGAGAGCAAACGCGGCATCCATCTTGCAGACAGCTTCTTAAACCCAGCTGACCATTTAAAATCGAAACTACACTGCCATATGAAATTCCTATGGCATCAACAATCTCCGCACTTTTACTCTTTGATCGGCCAACACCATATCGTGAATTTTTTCGACATTTTCGGGTGTATTGACTTCAATTGGCCGTTCAGAACGTTCAGCGTCATTTGTACTTGTGCGACCACAACGAAGTCAATTAACCACTTTTTCCCATTGAAATCGACGGTGTAGAGTCCCCATAGTATTTATCAAGCTTTTCCTTGGTTTGATTGACGGTTTTTTTTCGCAAAAAATAATGTTTAATGAGCACTCGAAATTCACTTTTTTCCATTTTTAAAAAAATCCACGAGGTTGTATGTTTTGAACAGCTGTTAAACGCAAAGTAAATGACGGAACTTGACAGTAGTCTATTAACAGGTGGTACTTGATGGGAGCAGTGTTGCATTTCCTATAACTACGAGGGAAGTTCGAAAAGTCACGGACTTATCGATCCGCCCTCGTATCTCCGCAAAAATTGAGAATAGAAAATTTATTTTTTATACAAAAATCTTATTAATGTAAATTTTAAATATTAATAATTTAATTCTTACGCTGTTATTTTTGTAAAAAAATTTTTTTTTAGTTAGTTTTATCATGAATTCAAATCTAATTTTTTGTTTTTTAAATCTCTATAAATTTTAAATATTTATAAATTCTAACACTGTAATTTTGCATAATAAAAAATTACTCTACTTGAGTTTTGAAAATTTTAACTTGAACTCAAATTCAATATGAGTATGTTTTAAAGTAGCATAAAATCATTGGCGGAATGTAAGTATATCCTTTTAATTACATTTTAAACGTTCATAAAGATCGGTCCATAAATCGCCATAGATCCCATATAAAATCTCCTCTCGAAAATAACTCTAACAGGCTTAAAACCGAAACTCATAATGATATTGTAATGAAATTTGGTACAATTTAGTCTTATATAGCAAGAAGTGCGCCATCATAATTGCTGAACGATAATTAATTATTTTATAAAAATTACACTTTTTGAAAATAATGATATTGTAAAACAATTTCACCAAATTAAGTTTAATGTGACGAAAACTCACAATTTAAAATTTTGCGATGATCGACCATTGTTCTTACATAACTCTTACCTAAGAAGAACATTTTAGTACACCTTAACCTGTAACAAATAACGATATTGTGGTCAAATTTGGTCCAAATTATTTAATATGACTAGAAACTAGATACTTGTGCTGTCAGGTCTTAGAACGATTGGTTCATAACTTATGACAGATTCTATATTAAGTATTATTCCAAAATTTTGTTATTATTAGTAAAGGGTATTAAAGATTCGGCACGGTCGAATAAAGTTTTGTTAGCTGGTTATTACCTATTGAAACACTTTAAAATTTTATGGACCTATTCTGTATCCACAGTTTTTAAGCTTTTCTGATTTAAACTACACAGACAAAATTATCAGTAGTTTTTTTTATCAATTAAAGAAATTGCTTAAAAAGTATTTCAATTTAATTAATGTGATAATTGAATCAATTATTTTTCTAGTTGAAAGAAAATTAGGAATATAATCTGGGAATTATTTCCTTTCATAAGCTACTTTATTATCTTCAACAACTTTCATTTTTTGAACTTATTCTATGAGCTAAATTTCAGTTATAATAGTCTGGTAGTGTATAAAGTCATTCCTAAAAATTTAAGGAATAGAACTATTACAAAAAGCTTTATAAAATACATAACTGAAATTGAGCTCATAGAATAAGTTCGAAAAATTAAAAATGTTGAAAATTAAAAATATAATTTTGATTTAATTAACATTTGAGTTGTTTTTAAATAATTTTTAAATAAAATATTTATTAAGTAACAAAAAATTTTAATTGATTTTTTCGTTTAAAATAAAATAATTTAAACTTGTAGACTTGTTCTTGGGCAATGTCAAAACCTGAGCTATATTTAATTAAATCAATTAACACATTGTTTGAAACGGCAAAGTGTTTTGATAATTTTTTAATTAAATTAAAAATATCATTTATTGAAAAAAAAATATTTAAAATATAAAATCATTTTGGTAATCAATAAAACCATTTTGGTAAAAGGTGCAAAATTAACAAATTGTTTGCTTGATTCAATGAATTTGGTGATTAGAAATAATTTTTAATTTTTTCAGTGTACTCTAAATTTTCCGCAACAATGTTTCTCTCAGTTTTTTAAATGCCTCCTTTAAAGATGCATTTTCAATAAAACAACAATTACGGTGTGAACAGTGAGCAAGTAAGTGATTGACTGTCTGTCTGTCTCTTAGTCTTTCTACATGTATGATGAGCAAGTGATTGCACCAAAAGTTGTAGCGAAATGAAGTATATAATGTTTTTTTTTTTCATTTGAGAAACTATTAAAATGATTATGACCTCATGAATACGAGTGCATGCTTAGATTATTGATGTATTTTTAATAGCAATCAAAAGGCCAAATGAGTTGATTACAAATAAAAGAAGATGATGAAAAAATACTGCTAACAATTGCGAAAATTAATCGTAAATATGAAATTGAAGGATCACTAAATATACCGTAAAAATTTTTCTATTCGATATTTAAAGTAATAAAGATAACATTAAGGGTTTTTTACGGATGAGAAAGTTAAAGTGTAAAAAAATTAAATTTTTGTAATGGCTGCAAAATGATCTTCTTAAAACTATTAAAAAAACATTAAATTAAATTAAAAAAAAAAATTTTATGATACAAAACAAGTAAAAAATTTTTTTTTAAATGTTTATTAAAAACGATATGTTTATAAAATATTAAAAAAAATTATTAATTTTTATTGTTTTTTTTTATTTAAAACAATTTATTTGTCTACATCATATTAAATTGTTTGACCAATTTTTCCACCAAAAAAATTCATATGCAATTGTTAACAAAACTGTGGAAGAAGAAATATGCTTCACTAAATTTAAAATTAACTTATGAATTTTAGTCGAACTGTTTGGGTTTAAATCCAAAGATACATATACATATAATTATTCTGGTTTAAGTTGATTGCAGCTAATTTTTTTATTCAAATTATTTTTATTTAGAAAGGAATTTTAAAGCTTATAACAATGGAAAGACAAAAATAACAAATATACAAATAATTTTTTCTAGTTCTTGTTTTGCAACGATATGTAAAAGTTCTAAGTCCAAAAATGCTAAAGAAAAAGCGCTAGGACCCATTGAAATGTGAAAATTTAAAAAAAAATTGTTAATATTTGTTAATAGTCAACATTGAAATAAATAAAATAATTTTATAGTATATTTAATTTTTTTCAAATTGACATACTAAAATGTACATTAAAATATATAAAAGAAAAGGTGACAAGTCACAAAAAGCTTTGTAGAACATAAATGTATTATTTTTAGTTGGTTTGCAAGCCAATAAAGAGTCGGCAATGAAGCAAAACTGGATTTACAGACTTAAAATATATTCAGAACTAAAGACCTTAGAAAGTTTTTTCTCTCTCCTATAAAATTTATACATTGGATTACATCCTTTACGACTGAAGGTAATGATATATACTTATATAGGTACATTATATTAAAAAAATTATGGACTCACCATTGTTTCACTCATTTTTATGTATTTTTGTATATCAAAGAACTGTTCTTATTAATGCACTTGAAATTTGACAGTTATATAGTTCTTCTTTGGTGAACTTTTACTAGACCAATACATATATTCATATGTATATATGGGAATTCAACCGCTCGCATTTTCAACCCAAACGTTTATTTTTCGGATATAGATGGCACTTGCTGGGATTGAATGTAGAATAATATGTATTTAAATACAAAAAACTAGATGTTTCATTGGAAATATAAAATAAATAACTATTAGGATAAATACTTGGATACTTATTGAAAATTTGATAAGAGATTCTATAAAAAACAAAAAAAAAACTTGATGGGATTTCCAAAAATTTTGTACATTCGGAAATTCGTGTATTATCGAAATAAGCCAAACATATTTTTATAATTTAGGGGGGGGGGATTTCCTTTTTTCACCCCCCTGAATCCGCACCTGGGAACAAGTATTGCATAGAAACTGCAACACGAATTCTTATTTTAAGCTAACAAAGTGTCTTTTATTTATTCAAGATCATAAAATAATTAGATTTCCAAGGCCTTGGACTAACTGAACTTGCAGTTAACTAGATGTCGTAGGTCGCAATTATTTATAAATTATTTTATACAATTTTCATTCTTTTTCTCTTAAATTACACAAGACAATGGTCAATATTTTTGCACCATTTTCAAACAATATTAAAATTGTTGATACCTTACAATTTTTTTTAATGTTCCTACAATTTTTTTAATTTTTGTTTTTTTAATGGGTATTTTTTCTAAATTGTTTAACCACTGAATAACAAATAATTCGATAGGCATATGTAAAAGAAATGACACAACTGTTGCAAAATTATTTAACAAATGGCGATAACAAAATATTATTAGAGTAAAGATATTTTGTTTGCATCTTAAACAATTAAATGGTTGTGAAGAATATAATGTGTTTTCAAAGTTATCATTATTTAGTTGTTATAAAAATGATTATTTTTCAGTGAACCATAATTAAATTTATAATTGCAATAAGCATTGACATGTTAACAGTAACTCTAATATTGTTGGTATTAAATAAAAATAACAATATTTTGTGTACGACAACAACATATTGTTACAATAATCATAATGTAGTTGCAATAACCATGCCCAACCAAATTTTTTCTTTGCGTGTAGGAACTAGCTAATCACCCAACAAATAAGTTTAAGTGTATTTATCAAAAATAATAATTGTGAATAAGGCACATCATAATAAATGAATAAATAAATAAAGATTCGATAAACATTTTGTTTGATTTATTCAACATTTACAAAAATGTATTTTTACAAATGACGTAAACATATACATAGTTAAAAAATATTGGCCCATACTCATAGTCAAAATAATGTATACTTTAAACTAAAACCGGCTTTAAATGCATGTGAACGCCATTGTTCTAAAGTATACTTTAGAAAAAGTCGACTCTATTTTTGACTATGATTATGGGCCATTATTTTGGGAAACAACTTTTTTTTTATTGCCTCAATAAACTCGGTTGTTGACAAAAATTCTATATCTATCAATACCGCAAAAATCGCCATAGCAGAAACTTCATACTTTTTTCATCAAATATGCGATTTTCGTATTCAAATATGAAAATTATTTTTTTCTGTGCTGACTGTCAATGAAGGGTTTCGTTTTTCTAAAGGATCTTGTGGAAATATTATTTATTTGACACGTTTCTTCCAAAAGGCTCGAAATTTACAATGTACAAACGAAATTTACATTTACAAACGATATTTATCGACAACTTAAGCGAGCGACAACAAGTCACTCATTATTGTTCTCATAAGCACCGCAGTAATTATCGACTTGTCGGTCGCTTAGGTTTACGGTTTAAAACGAAATCCATTTATTCATTTATTAAGCGCTAGTTTGAAAATAAAAATCGGCAAAAATGTTAATTAATCTATACAAATACATCTCTGTGCTAATTGATGTGCTACAAATGACAACAAAGTCATCCTCCAGACTTGCAATTTTTGTTGATGCAATTTTTAAAAATTCTGCTTTAAAATTGCATTAGTGTCCATTTTATATTATAGTTTTGCAATTTTTGTATTTTTATCTTGTCTTTCCTCTTCTTCCTTTTATATTTTATAGATCTGTGGCATTTTGACAAAACATCTTAAGTCGAGATAAGATAGCAAAAAAGTTTTTAAAAAAAATAATTTTTATTCAATAATAAGAAATGTCGTTTATAATAAAAAAAAATCTTTAAAATCGAAAACAAAAATATTTTTGAATAATAACCAACATTTTTTCCAACTTTTTAAATTTGTCTTAAGATGTTTTATCAAAATGCCACAAATGTCATACAAATACACCTACAGTTATGTGACTTCAAGTTAAAAAGTGTGAGAATAAAAAAAAGTGCAGAGTACATGAAACTGAATATCAGTATGACCAGACCTAAAAAATTTTTACAGCTAAATCTGGCTTTAGACATGACCAAAAAAATGCTAAAAATGATTTTCAAAAATGCTAAAAATAGTACTACTATTTTTTCAAGAATTTTGTTCAAAATTTACATTTTATTGGCTTATTTTTTAACCAGATTGAAATAAATGGTTATATTTAAACACGTGGGTAGACCTTGGTAAAACATTAGCTACATAAAAATATGTAGCACAGGTAGTTGAGATTAAATTTTAAATTTAGGCCCGCAAACCTCTGATACATGTAAATTCTAAGCGAAATTTCTATGCTGTACAAAATTTTTTAGATTATTTTATTTCTTATAGTTTAAGAAAAGTTTAAGCTTTAAAATTTTTATTTTTAAGCAGCTTAGAGCAAAAAACAATTTCACACATTTACACTACACAATTTTTAGTCTATACAAAGTGAAATTTCTTTGTACTTTTTTATCGTAATAACAAATGGCAAATCATTTTTACAATCATCATGATAAGGGCATTTCTGATATTCCCTAAATATTCTATTTTTTACGGGATGTTTCTTAAGTTAAGAATTATCCTGTTTCATAGGAAATTTCATTTTGAGTGCAACTTTTTAGCCCAAAATTTACTGTAATTTATAAACAAAATTCAATTTAAATAAATAAAACTATTCGTCCCAGATTTTAAAATAAATAATGCTAAAAAAAGCTAAAATCATTTTTTAAAAATGCTTAATAAAATGCCAAGTGCTAACTGAAAATTTTGCAGCTAAATAAAAATTTTTTTATGCAATATTTAGCTACAAAAATGCCAAAATAGTCACACTGCTGAGTATCCCTCCCCAATCTTTGCACTCCTCTAACCAATAAACTTAAGAATTGCTGCAATAAAAATTGCATGTCTGGATTTGAAAAAATAATACTTCATTACTGGCGTTGTTTAAAGGAAATATTATAAAAAAAAATATTTAGTACTGTTGTTATAATATTGCAACAAAATGCATTTGTCGATAACAACTACAGCAGAAGTGACTGATTTTGACATTTGTGATCGCATAAAAGTGGGGCGGAAGTTTGTATGAAAGCAATTGAGTCATCGCTCGCCTTACATCTTCGATCGACTTGTCGCGCTTGACATTTTAAGTAGGGCGTAAAGCAGCAGTTTTTCGTTGAAAATGCAAGCGAGACATAGCAGTCGATGTTGTGGGTCAGGCTTGTAAGCTGAAAGCCAAAGTTAAATACCCGGATAAAGTTAAGAAAGCGGAACACAGTTGGAAATTATAAGCCCAAAAAATTTAAGGGTTCCGTATACTAAATTTTATGCGGGTATTTTATTTTGGCGTTCGGCTTATAATATAGTCTGTTACACGGAAGTAGAATTAACTTTGTAAGAGTTTATTTCAATTTTGTGCTATCTTTATACATATATTTCAGTCTTTTTATAACACTACTTATTAATTGTCTTACACTGATAGAAAAGGCGTCAAAGCTCTGATGTATTTTGACGTCAGTACTATGACAAGTGTCTTCGTTTTTGACCGCATGACACTTTTCATCATTGTGATGCCAGCCTTAACAACGTTTGGCAAAATTGTCATCAGGGTCAAAAATTTAAATTATTTCATCAATGAGAGGACATATCGGCATCACAGAACTTACGAATCTGAGTCAGTTTAATAAAACGTGTCATCAGTGGACGAATTAGTAACATCGTTGAAAGGACTTATTAGGCTCAATTAATTAACAAACTGTTATTAAATTAAGTTATTGGAATTGACTTAAGTTAAATTGAGAGAATATTATTATTTACTTACCAGTAACACATGTTTGTTCACTTTTGTTGTATTCCGCCCTTTGTTTATAGAATAACTCACAATTAAAAGACACCAGCAGCATGCCCGATATGGTATTCGTAATCATTCTACTTTCAAAATTTTATGTATTTAACTAAATAATTTAAAAAATAGAATATGGGAATTTTTACTTCTCGTTTCACTTTTTAAACATGAAAATAAGGTTGATAATATACAAAATGTGGTATCAAATTGATGTCATAGTAGTCATAGCATAGATGACGCATAAAATATAACAAAATTTTATGAAGACGTTCTTCATTGGATTAATGTCACTTTTTGCCTCATTTATGCCATTTGTAATAACATTGATGTCACAATTGATGATACAAAGATTTTTCTATGAGTGCATAGCACGAATTCTTATAATGTCCCATTTTACTGTCTTCATAAAACAAAGCGATTTGTATTATTATCTCTGTTTAGATATTAGAGATTAACAGAAGTTGTTCTCCTATCGCCGCTAAGTCCTTTTTAAAGCATATCTTTTAATTTCATTCCAAAAGATTTAAGAAATAATGGTGTTAAAAAGAAAGATAAAAGACATTTAAGATTCTACCTTGTGATATAATTTATTTATTATTATTATTACTATTATTATTTATTAATTGTCTATGGATTTTTCCTTACAGACATTTTACAAATTTAAATTTACACTTAAATATAATAGACTAGGAACTAACATTTGAATAGATTACATTTATTTTACTGCATATCAATTTAGAAAATCAATTATTAATCTACTTATTGACTTTGGTTCTAATGAAAAATCTATAAATCTATATAATTGATTGAAGGTGTTACACATTCTTCTAAGGGGGCCAGCATCGCCATAATTCGCTCTGAAAAATTTTCCAGATAACGGGATGAAATTTCGAGATGAACGTTGAGGAATATTAAATGAAATCTCATTAATTAAAAAACCAGCGCAGATATCACCATTAATAATGTTTAAAATAAACGTCACATTCAGCATTGTTCTACGACTTGTTAGAGTGGGGAGTTTTATCAGAGCCAATAGAGCTTAGTATGAAGGCATGGTAAGTGGGTTAAAATGTAATCCACGAAGACAGAAGAGCAGGAATTGTTTCTGTACCGATTCAATTGAATTAGAATACGTTTGGTAAATGGGGTCCCATATAATTGATCCATACTCAAGATTCGGCCTAACAAGTGACATATATAAGGTTTTTGTAACATACGGGTCATCGAACTCTTTTGCCCAGCGTTTTATATAGCCAAGTGTTCTCCTAGCTTTATTTATCATAAACGTTTTATGCGAACTAAAGCTCAGTTTAGGGTCAAGTAGTATTCCAAGATCAAGGAAGTTACCAGGGTAGGAAAATATTCTACTCGCGAGCACAATTCGAGTCAACTCTCTCATTTTAAAATTTTTTACGAGTCATAAGATTTTTGTGCTCGACTCGTAAGCAGATAACAACTCGTTTTAAAATTTGTGGTTACGAGTTTAAAAATAAGACTCGCGAGCACAAATTTTAAAATGAGAGAGTTGACTCGAATTGTGCTCGCGAGTAGAATTTTTTCCTACCCTGATAACAATCAATTTTTTATTTTTATTTTTTTTTTTGAAAGAACACACCTTAAAATTCTTTAAATAATTAATTAAATTTGTATACATGTTATGAAATTTTTTAATTCTAAAAAGTTAAAATACCACCGCTAAAGCCTTACTTCTGATCCATTTGCTAATGCTGTTCTGTGTTTCGATGAAATATTCATACATACACACATTTATCCACACATACAAACAAATAAACAGGAAAAAGACATTTTTAATTAAAAAAAATTCATACGCAAAAATAAAACTCGCGAACAATTCTTTTTAGCTCGACTCGCGAGTTGAGTTTTATTTTTGACCCTTAAAATTTGAATTCTTTTCGCGAGCAATATTTTTCAACTCGCAAAAATAAAACTCGCTTTTTTAAACTCGCGAGCAGTAAAGAATAATTATTTTCAATGTAGAAAATAAAACTCGCTCGAATTGGACTCGCTCGCGAGCGTGTTTAATTCGAGCACTCTCCGTACTCTAAAAGTTACCCACTGTATCAATATGAATACTTCTTAGGAAATAATTTACTGTAGCTGGATTATTTCATTAGTTTACACTTCTTTAAATTTAGCTCCATTAGGTTTGCTTCACACCATCCATAAAGACAACCTAGATCATTTTGAAGATGTTGATGATCTAACACATGGTTGTATGTTAAAAAAATGTTAACATCATCAGCATACATAAGAACATTTGATAATTTTATAACTCCTGGTAAATCATTTATAAAAAGCAGAAACAATAGAGCTTCAAGGTGGCTGCCTTGGGGTACTCCTGATGGCACATTTATTTTTCTAGAAAACGTTTTATTGAAAAGCACGCTTTGGACCCTATTCGATAAATAAGAGTAAATCCACTTTAAGGTGCGATCTGTAAATCCTATTAATTGAAGTTTCTTTACCAAAAGAAAATAATTGACTTTATCAAAAGCTTTGCTGAAATCATTATCTGTTTGATTCCTTATGAAAGATCCACGATTGATTGCAATTGTTAGTTGTTGAAGGTTTGTTGTGGTAGAGCAGCCTTTTTTAAATCCGTGTTGATATGGAGATATAATGTTTGAGACTTGATAATATAAATTTGATGTTATTAATTTTTCAAAAATTTTAGGTATAGTACTGAGTTTTGCAATACCACGATAATTTTCAATATCAGATCTAGTGCCAGACTTAAACAATGGAGCAATAAACGATTCCTTCCAAATTTTCGGAAAATACCCAAATTTAATTGATGTATTAAACAACACTGTTAAAGGAATAGATAAGGCTTCTGCAAATGTTATCAAAATACTACTCGGAATTTTATCAGGGCCATATTTGTAAGAGAATTTGAGCTTTTTTAGATCATTTGCCACAGTTTGGTTATCGAAAAACGGTATTGATATAGCCTGATTTTCTACTAACGAAAACGGATAATTACAAGTTTTATCCTATGCATCATTCGAGTAAGTGGTAGAAAAAAAAAATCAGCGAACATATTACTTATACAAGTTACATGATTAAAACTTTACATGATTTAAAACCTTTAAACAAGCCTTAGTCAGGAGTGAAAAGATTTGCACTAGCACCGGCTGGGTAGTCCCAATCTCATGGCAGTCTTAACCACTGTGTGACAATCAATGCATTTACCAACAGCGCCTGTGTGTGGGCGCAACCAGTATACACTCGGCAGAGTTATAAACAGGTCCCTTGTTCAGGAGCTGAAGCTATCTAACATCCGCTTACATCCTTGTAGCATCTGCTTAGCAAGATCTGTGTAATAGGGGTTTCGCGAGCCGGCCCAATTTACCCACATGTAGTGGAAAAACAGTCCAAATCAGCTGAAGTAGACTTTTTAAGAGGCATAAACCACCACTACCACGTGATCGTTAAGGAGCCTCACCAATAATCAATCCGGAGCCATGTGTGCGGGGGATACTGACACCCGAGGTACTATGATCTCTGGTCAGCCGCGATCTCAATAGAGCTATCAAATATGAACTCTGCCGAATTCCAGGTTTTTACTGCATCTGTATATCTATTAAATATTTCCCAACAAAACCCCGGGGGACAGAGGATACAATAATTCTAAAACATCTGAAAACTGTTTTTTTAAGAAACTGTTTTTTTTCTTTTTAATAAAAAAAATAAATATGTATATAAAACATACCGCCATTTTCTTTCATCATTTGCTTAAACGCCATTGGCTAATTCGATTATTAGCAACCAACTTTTTTACACATTGTCGTTGCAAAATATATTTAATGAAACTAATTTTTCATAGGCTTTTATATATAGAAATAGAAAAAAAAAATATTGCAAATACATGAGAAGGAAATTACATTCGTATCTAGAACGCGTTTCCGACATTAAAACAACACGAACAACCACATAACAAAATCAACAACATCAGTGGCGGTAACAGCAACAGAAATGAGTACTTGAAAATAAAGAACAACCAACACAACACTTTGGACAACTTAATTTTCTATAAACATGCAACAAGAATTGCTTAGAACCCTAAAAAGCCCTCCAATCCTGCAACTACTGCCACTACATACATTTCAAATAGACGTACAACTCAACTTATTTTGAGAACAAAAATAAAAAAAAAATTATTTAAATAAAACAATTTTAATATACAATATGTATAGTTTGTATAAATTTATATTTAATGAAAATAAACTCCATTTATTAACCTTTTAGTATGTCTACTGCTAAGACCTGCCTCCAGGTCTAGCAAAAAATAAATATCAAACAACTATCAACTTTAAAGCGTATTTGTGTTGGGAAACAGTGTTTAAAAGAAAATAATCTTAAAAAGGGGCATTCCAATGTAAAGCAGAATGAGGTTGGTTAAAGTGGAGATACGTCAAAAAATAAAGTAGAATCGATAGTGACTCCGTTTTGATAGATCTAGACCACCTCTCTGGGCTAGAGCCCAGTCCCATGTCTTAAGATATTTAAACATATTGCTGAATTTAACCCGCAATAACTCAGCGAGATCCTTTAGAAGGAAACTGCCAACTAACTTATGTCTGGTTAAATTAAAGGCTGGGCAATCAGGGGAGGGGGCTGATTCTGGCAGTCGCGATCGAATACTTTTTCGATTAGAAAGCAATTTTATTTGCTATTCTTTAAGTCGATACCTAACGAATCGAAATTATTTTTTTAGAATTGTTAAGCATTTATTTGAGTTTTCACAGCACTGATAAAAAAATTTCGATTAGTTAATTATCGACTGCAAGAATTATAATGCTTTCGAACCAAAAAAGTGTCCGATCACGACTGCCAGAATTAGCCCCAGATAAGAGATGAATTACTGTCTCCTCAGTTCCAAGCTCTTTGCAACTGTGACAGAATTCATTAACCCCAAGATTACCGTCTTGGTCTGGCCACACCAAATTTGTGTTTTGCTTGTAATATTTTTCGCATAATAACAAAAAATCAAAAAAAAAACAGGGACGTGAATTTTATAAATGATATGTTCTAAATCTAATGAAACAAGTTTGAATCAAATCAGAACACTACGTCCCATTATGCGCTTAGTTCAATCTAACTACAAAAACCTAACGCAAAACTCGTTTCATATCAAATTAGATGCGAAATAGCAATGTGCGAAATTAAAGACTTCATTTTCGATGACTTGCATATGGAATAAAATAATAAAATGATAAAATTATATAATAAATTTGTATAATCTAAAGTAAGTAGCATACGTTCAATAAAAAACATATTTATTTACTTCTTATTTAATTGGGATTTTTAGCTGTACAAAGTATGGTCTGGCCAGACCAAGAGGAGAACTTAGTGGTAAAAACTTACCGAGCATCCTAGAGTTAAACAGGAGACCAACCTGCTAGAGTGTCTACCAGCTAATACAAACATAAATCTCTAGATGTCTTTCCGGGTGTAGTTTAAAACATGTAAACATCATTTTTTTATATTGGACACGTTTACTGGCTCTACATTCAACTATTTAGTTTGCTTATGACAGTGTTTAAAGATTTTTCTTTCGTTACGTCCCAGAAGTACTGTAACTGTCTCAACTTTGGATGCATCTACTCCCAGTTATAGCAAACGTGTCTGCTTGTTCGTTGCAGAAATTAAGGTAATGTCAGATAGTTGGCCTAGTCAGGATAGCTCTTCCTTACACTGGTTAATGATTATGTGATTTGAGCGACAGGATTGCAGCCTGGATTAAATAAATATCTCAAGTTTGTCGAGGATTTTGTTGTCATATACGTTTAACATGCTTCTCTTATTGCCATTTGGTAATACCAGATTACGCTAGTTTTATGTGGAAGGATTTTTGTAATTACTTAAGGGCCAAATTGACGGTGGTCAAATCGTACCATATTGGTAAGCAGCGTTGCTTAAATTGCATTAAAATTTACTAAAAATGTCTTGCAACTGTGTGAGCATTGTATGCTCATTTGTATTTTGTTGACGTATAAAATATTTCTATTGGCCACTCCTGCTTACAAAATTGTAAGATCTGACCACCGTCTATTTAGCCCTTTAGACAGAATCTTAGTAAAGATCCATTGGTGCATACCCTGGCGCTATATTACTTAGGTAGAACTCCCCTGCTCCATTTCCACCTTGACGCAAATACAATATAAAATGTTTCATAAATAAGGGTTGCATATGGAGGTCTCACAGCTGAACCGTACCCAAGCATAAATTTTAATGTACGAGGGCGGATCAATGAATGAAACACAGTTTTTTTTACAAAAAAAAAATTATTTTTCAACACTTAGTCCAACGTTTCTCTAATTTGTGTATCCCTTCCAAAAAATAGGATTTTTCGAGGTCCATAAAAAAGGCATTTGTTTGACCAATAATTTCATCGTTGGAGCTAAATCTCTTTCCACTGGTCCAATAAGCTGGCATAATATTCGCCGTTTATTGTTTTTCCCTTTTGAAGGTAATCGATGTGGATTATCCCGCGTGCATCGCAAAAAACTGTTGCCATCACCTTATTGGCTGACAAACTTACCTTGGCCTTATTCGGAGCCGGTTCACCCGGAAAAACCCATTGTTTAGACTGCTGCCTGGTCTCCGGAGTGTTGTAATGGATCCATGTTTCATCCATAGTTACAAAACGCCGCAAAATCTCATTTGAATTGCGGTTAAACAACTCCAAACAGTCCTTTGAAGTTGTCACACGTTTACGTTTATGGGCAATTGGGAGCAAACGCGGCACTCATCTTGCAGACAGCTTTCTTTAACCCAGCTTATAATTTCAAATCGAAACCACACTACCATATGAACTGCCTATGGCATCATCAGTCTCACGCACTTTTACTCTTTGATCGCCCAACACCATATCGTGATTTTTTTCGACATTTTCGGGTGTATTGACTTTAATTGGCCGTCCAGAACGTTCAGTGTCATTTGTACTTGTGCGACCATAACGAAAGTCAGTTAACCACTTTTTACGATTGAAATCGATGGTGCAGAGTCCCCATAGTATTTATCAAGCTTTTCCTTGATTTGATTGACAGTTTTTTTTTCGCAAAAAATAGTCTTTAATGAGCACTCGAAATTCACTTTTTTCCATTTTTAAAAAAATCCACGAGGTTGTTTGTTTTGAACAGCTGTTAAACGCAAAGTAAATGACGGAACTTGACAGTAGTCTATTAATAGGTGGTACTTGATGGGAGCAGTGTTGCATTTCATATAACTACGAGGGAAGTTCGAAAAGTCATTGATCCGCCCTCGTATATATAAATTTGAAAACTTGTGCGAAATTCTCCGCAAAGTTTAACTCTATTCAGTTCTGTAACGGACTAAATCAAAAAGTGTTTCGTTCCTAAGGTAACGGTTATAAACCGACATCCCTGGCTCCAAAAACTAATGACAGTTCACTTTTTTTGAGAGAGAGAGAGAGAGCGGGGAGATTTCTCCCAACGGAGACGGTACCGCGACCAAACCAGGTATATTGTACCCAAAAAAGACAGTTCACTTACTCAACCTCAAAATATTTTCGATTTGACTTTTTTACTTGGTTCGCCTCAGCTCTGAGCCCTCCATATCTAAGATCTTTGCATGTCCGTATGTTCTTGTCTTCCAATATCCTAATGGCTATTAGCAGAATAATGCTCTAAAATGTACGCAATTTTAGTTTAATTTTGAGTCAGAATTAGCATTAAGATAATTTAGTTAAATAATCTATTCAAAAAAATCTAATTTAATGAATATTAAATTTAACGTGGAAGCTTACTTATCTTAAGGGGGTGGATTCTACAATCATTCACAATCGTAGGAGTAATTATGAGTTTATGATTACAGTTAAAACTGCGATTAATAGCTATTATGAATTTAATACAGAAAATATTGATCTATAAACTACATAAGTTCTTGGTCCTTATGAGTAGCGATGTTGATTTACCGATGTCCGTCTGCCAATAGAAATAGGGTTGCCGAATACCCCAGATATGATGGGAACTTGGTTGGTATATACTTATATCACATCTGATCCGCTTTATTTTTCTATTCAAATTCAGCCTGATTGGTCCACAAATGGCTGAGATGTGAGTAAATAAGTCAAGGCGGCCTCTATTTATACCCACACAGAAAAAATTATCAAATTTCTCCAATCACCAAATTTATACCAAAGTCATAATATCAAGCAAGTAATTTGTTGATTTTGCACATATTACTGAAATGATTATATTGATTACTAATAATTGTAAAATTTTGAATATTTTTTTTTCAATAAATTATATTTTTAATTTTAATTAAAAAAATTATCTAAAAACTTTGCCATTTCAAACAATGTGTTAATTTATTTAAATAAATATTGACAATTCCCAACAACAATTCTACATTTTTAAATTATTTTATTTTAAACGAAAAAAGTCAATTAAGATATTTTGTTATTTAATTATAATTTTAATTGAAAATGTATTTCAAAATAACTAAAATGTTAATTAAATCAAAATTAAATTTTTATTTTATTTCAACTAAAAAAATAATTTATTCAATTATCAAATAAATTAAATTTAAATACTTTTTAAACCTTTTTTTTAGTTGATAAAACACTTTTTTCTGTGCATAAATTCTTTGTTGTTGTTGTTTTTTTCTCTGTATATCTGGAGAACGACAAGAGCCAAAGTTTCCAAATTAGGTACAAACATCTTGGCTATGAATACACAACATCCGACAAAATGTAGGCGGGTAAGTTAAAGTGGGCGGGTTAATACCCATACAAAGACATTATTGATTATGTTATAAATAATAAAGTGCCTTTCATCTATGTTGTGAACCAAGCTCTTTTTTTTGCATATTACACAGTGCAACACATGATTTTGAGACTTAATTTTGACAATTGCACGTTAAAGATGTCCCAAAAATTAGAACTTCTGCATCATTAGTTTTGTCAAGTAATAATTTAATGGACATACGAATTTTTTTGCTCAAGGTGGATTTTTATCACTTTTTCTTTATTTTAACACGGCTATATACCGTGTGGAATATCTCTTTTGTGTCTAAAGCAAAGTTGTAGATATTGGATAGGAGAAAAAAAAGGCTGAAAAATGTTGTACTGTTTTATTATACCCTCCACCACTGGTGGTGCATGAGGTATGCTAATAGGTCGATTACGGATGGTGAACTAACTGAAGTTGTATTGTAAGCAATGAATTCAAATATGGCTATTGTGGTAAAATTTGGTCTGGCATATTTTTATAAGACAAGAAATCAAGCTGTCGAATTTCGTGAAGATCGGTCCATAATTTACCAAAACTCCCATTAAAAGCCAGCTTTGGGAATCATTTAAATACACCTAACACTGTGGTGCACCGTAGCAAATATAGATACTGTGGTAATATTTGGTACAATTTATCTTTATTTGGCCAGAAATAACACCATGCAGTTGTGTTTAGTTATTTGTTGCTGTCGGTAGAGGGTATAAAAAATTCGGCATAGCCGAACAAAGCACTCTAACTTGTTCTTATTATGGTATGTTTACCTACAATTTTTTTCGGTACGTTAAGCGATTTGGACGTTGCTTCAATATAGACCTACGAAAAATTGTTCTTGACCTTCCTCTTTTATGGATTTCTTGATGATTCCGTTAAAAAGTAGCGCGGTTTACATCTTCATTTCCCGCACCCGCTGGAAATGGTGTTCATCTCTGGTTAACTTTTAGTACTATTGCGAGAGCATTAAATTGGTTCTGAATGTTTTTTTTCTGTTTGCCATCAGCACAATTTCTCATTTTATTGGCGGTTTTTTTATCGTGCCTCTTCACTTTCGATATTCAAGATCAAGTCCAAGGACGAAATTAAGAGCAGTGGGATAACGCGCAGCTTTGTTTTACAGGCATCCTATACTATTACCATGGAATATATCGACATACAAAAATTGTCTTAAATCTAAAAAAGAAAGTCTTAAGTATGTTTTTTCCGCTTATAAGCGGTCAATCTAGAGTATTTATACATCAGTTTTGAAAACAATTATATCATGAAAGATCGTACTATTTCTATTAGATTATAAATTCCAAAAGGGGCTTGATAATCCGTTCTAATTCGAATATAATTTAAGTACCTGATAAGCCTGCTAAAACTATTTAATACAACAACAGGCGCCCTGTGCAATATATTATAAAATGCACCTTTATTTATTTATATTTTTTTTCTTTGAAAGCACGAAAAGGCAAAAAATCATATTTTGTCTGCAAAAATCTTATAAGCAAATTATAATAAAATTTATAAGTATGTCGATTGACTCTTGGTTAAAAAAAAGAAGAGTTCGAAGTGAATGTCAACTTAACAGAGTTCGACTGATTTTAAATGTACTGAAAGGATTCACAAACGATAATAGAGAATTACTTCAGACCCGAAAAACTACATCACTGGAAAAGAATATTAAGGAACTCGATATAACTCCACAATCTTACTACTTATTATGGCGAGCAACTAAAAATATTTAAAAGCAGGTCATTTCTAAAACCTCCTCGCAAAACTAAAATGGGAGCTGAGCAGGAAACGAGTTGGAAAATGAAACCTGTTTGTTGAACGTTTAAAAAATGTAATTTACCAAATGCCATTTCAGTCGATTTTCCACCAGTCGTTAGCGGATCAGCTAAGGGAAATTGAGAAGGCTATTGCTGACTTTAACCCCAAGAAAGCAGTTGGTATTGATAAATGTGACGTGTTGGAAGATAACTGAGTTCATATTCGGCTCCAGGATGCCAAAAATCATATGAATCAGTTGGAATGATTAAAAACACTTTTAAAAAAAAGGGCTTTAATGTCTACCGATGTTATTGTAAGTTCATGTTATTATTAAATACACATTTTCGATTAAGAGATTAAGAATATATGCGAGGTAGGCGTGTCTTTTGACCGATTTTATAAAAATTCGCACACATTAATATTTGCCTGAAATAGATATGAGTAGCGAGTTTTCAATAATATCAATGCACAGAAAATAATAAAAATTTATTAAAACTAAAAATATATATTAATTAAAACAAGTAAGAGTGCTATATTCGGCTGTGCCGAATCTTTGATACCCTCTACCGACAGTTCGAATATTTCAGGTGTGGACTCTATATGATAAATATATATTATTATTTAATCTTTATAATAACGGACATCAGCATTAAATTGATTGCGGCTTAGAACTGTATTATTGACCGACAATCGGAAATTTTATGCTTTTTTTCGAAATTTTTTGATTAAAATATTGGCTTGATTAAAATATCATGCTACGGAACAGTTTCAGCCGAACTAAAATGGTTTTAAGGAGGAGTATTTATATTGGACCCATGGTAAATTATGGACCATTCATCCCAAAATTCTGTAGAGTGATTTCTGGTATTAAAAGACAAATACCTACAGCAGTGCTTGCAGTGAATTTCAGAGGGCTGCTTAATATGGCATCTAAGGTAAATTATGGACCGTATAACACAAAATTTTTGTGTTATTATAATTTGACATTTTTTATGGCCATATGAAGTTTAGTTGGAACCAATTTTAGCGCAATATCTACAATATATCTGCTACGGCTTAAGTCATATTTAATTAATTTCCCAGAGTGGGCTTTATATGGCGCCTATGGTAACATATGGACCGATCACCACGAAATGTATAAGTGTAATTTCAAGTCCTATAAAACTGTGAAGTATTAAATTTTATTATGATAGCATTATATATTACGGTTTTAGGAGTAATAAACTATTTTCCCGGAGGTCTGGAGGAATATTGCAGTATGATTTCTAATTCTATCAAACTGTGATGTGCCAAATTTGATTACAATTGTATTATTTATTACGGTTTTAGGCGTACTAAATGGTTTTCCGGGAGTATGTTTTATATGGGGCCTTTAGTAAATTGTTGACAGATCTTCACGAAATTGAACAATATTATTTCTAGTCATATAAAACGAATTTGTGCAAAATCTTATATCATTTCGTACATTAGTCCATCATTTATGTTAGTTTATGTAACAAAATGAGCAATTTTTAAGGGTGTTGGTTGCACATTTTGATTCATAGATCTGATCCTACTAAACCAATTTGGCTGGATTGCAATCCCAAACTGCTTATAATAACTACAAGCAAGTTGATTCCAAGTTTGTTCTTTCCATTGGAGTTTTTCGAAGTTTACCTTGTTTCAACAGAAGGACAGACAGACGGAAATGGCTAGATCGACATAGAATTACTGAAGGCGCCAGAAATTATTCTCTATGGGGCCTTAGATGTATAATAAAAATGCTTTACACGGAATGACAAACATAGTATACCCGCATTCACCACTAGTGGTGATGGAGGGTATAAAATTAATCAAATTTTCACCAGTAAACAATCTAAGAGTATCAATTTAATATTATCCAAAAAGTTGTTTTGGGAATACATAATTTTTCATTAAAAGATTTTGTTTGTTGTGCTAAATTCCTTTTTTTTTATAATTGATAAAAAAAAAACTGAAATTGATTGTTGCAGGATATGCGCATTTCACTGGTTGCTTAGGCCAAATCAACAGGAAACTTTCTCCTAAATAATTTTAGGAAGGCCAAAGCTATTAAGCTATTTTTATCAATTATAAAAATAGGGAATTAAGCACAACAATCAAAATCTTTTAATGTATCAATTAAATATTTTTTTATATTAACAATATTTCTGTAGTGATGCTATTGATATAAGTAAACATTTAATTCACTTGATTAAATATGTAATTAAAGTCGATTGCATTTTTAATTAATGGTATAAGTGAACAAATATTGGTGAGACTCCCTTTATGTTCAACCGTTATATCGTATGATTCATCTTGAGGTTTGATTTATAATGTAAAATAAAACACATCAAATTGAAAGTGAACTTAAGCTTTTTTGTACCTGTTAAAAAATCAATTTATGGCATTTACTGTTTAAAAATGATATCAAGTAAATGTTGGCCATGACTACATCTGAGGTGGTCCATTCAGAGGGTACAATTTTGGGCGACTCGTTTGAGAATAACGGCTGGTATCTCGCGAATAAGCCGAGTAATATTGACATCCACAACGTCAATCGTAGCTGGTTTATTCCTATAGATCTCTGACTTTACATATCACCTGAGAAAATAGTCCAAAGGTGTGATATCGCACAATCTAGGTGTCGAATTTACCGTAGCAAAAGGTAACATTAAGTGCTCACCAAAATGATTTTTCAACAAGGTCATTGTTTCACGCGCTGTATAGCTCGTAGCGCCGTCTTGTTGAAACCAGAGCTCACCGAGATCAAACGATTGAATTTCAGGAAGCACATAGTCCGTTAACATGGTGCCATTGACGGTAACATTCGGATTTTTCTCATTTTTGAAGATATATGGACCAATGACGCCGCCAGCCCATAAACCACACCATACCGTTGTTTTTAATGGCTGTAATGGAAGCTCTTGGTACTCTACGGGTTGATCATAAGCCCAAATACAGCAATTTTGTTTATTAGCGTATCCATTGAACCAGATATGTGCTTCATCACTGATCAAAATTTCACGATAAAACACCGGATTATCATTGAGTTTTTTCAGAGCTGACTCACTGAAAATAAGACGCAAATTTAAGTCGCCTGGCTTTAAATCGAGAACCCAAGCTGCTGAGAGCCACGACGAATCGATGCGTCATGGTCTTCTCGTACACTCTCAGCTACAGCTGCTATATTCACTGTACTACGTGCTGGTTGTGTTCTTCCCGGTCGGGTATCATCCAATAGTATAAACTGGGACTCAAATTGACGAATGGTGTTAGCAATAGTGTTTTCAGTAGGTCGATTATGCGCACCATATGTTTCTTGAATCGCACGAAATACATTTCTCACAGACCCGCTGATTTTCGTAATACAGCTGAACAAGTTGGAGACGCTTTTGTAGTGTGAGTCTTTCAAGGATGACTTGCCAATCGATACTGAAAAAAAATGACAAAGCAGTTTGTTATCGAAAATCAAACCTCACGATAAATCTCCCTGTATATATAGGATCTAGTATATTTATATATTCACTAATTGCATGTATGTACGTCAATAAAAAATGGCCATACTCTTCCTGAATTTTATATAACACATAAGCACAATATGATCTTAGTAGACTTTGGTCAAAATATTCAATTAATGCATTTTGGTTCTCAACTAAAAATTTGGTAAATAGGTCTCCTGGTTCTATTTGTAAGCCCCTCCTTAAAATATCTTAATTTGATTATTTCAATTAGAGAAGGTGATCTATAAACATCATAAAAAAATTATTAAAAACAAAGATAATAAAGAGTCTAATACAAACCCTTAAAATAAGCCGAGGAAGATTATGTTCCATGACTTGTAAAACTTTTGGTTCCTTGTGCAGCTAAGGCAGGAATTTAGAATCTTTGTGCATCTGGATGTAAAATGCGTGTAAAAAAGGAAACTAGTATTTGGGAGTTAATCATTACTTTCAAATTAATCAGGCATCCAATTTGTTTTGGCTACTAAAATGTCGCATCGGTTCTGAATTCCGAGAGAGCCAATTGAGAATCTAATGTGTGGATTTCGACAGTGCATTCTTCCGTACAACGGAAAGGCATTTTAAATTTATTTTGTCCTGTAAGTCGGTAATAAGAATTTTCCCCTTTATAGGGGTCACTGCGAGGACTTGATAATAAAACACAAAAGTCAGTTAATCTTTATGTCTAAATAACGCAGATGTACATTTTTCCAGATATAGAGAGATTATTCTGGAATGATTTTCTGGTCCAAAGAATGTAAAATAACTAATTCTTAATAAATTGTTTATAATTAATAAATTCATTTACAGCTCTGACTTGTTGCCAAACACCAAATGCGTTTCTTATGAAAATTATTTATATTTCATTTTTTTCATAGGAATACTGAACATGAAATAATTACAATTTAAATTAATCAACACGAACGATGGCGGTTGTATGACCGCCTGTATGTTCAAGTGAGACTTAGATGGCCGACTACAGATAAATTTATTTGTATTTTGCTAAAAAAAACTCAGGATCCGCTGCTTGATGGTTGGGACAACAAATTGATCCCAAATTTAAAACAAAAAAAAAGTAAATGGAAAAGCATAAGCCCAAACAAAAAAATCAAAAAAAAAAAACGAAACAACTCAACTAGATTCACGTGACATTATTTTTACTGCATTTAACAGTGTCATGCTGCTCACTCCTGTGGCAAGAAGGGCCTTTGCCTCTGGTTAAATTCCCTCAACATGTTGTTTTAATTGCAAAAGTAAACACGCATTTTTTAGCAATTAATCGCACCCAGTTAAAAAAAAAATTTTATTACTTTTAAATGAGAAAATTATGGAATAAAATAATGGAAAAAATTAAATAAAATGAAATTAAACACATTGCAAAATACAAAATTATCAGCCACATTAACAGCAACAGTAGCAAAACAACTTCTTAAAAATGTTGTTCATGTAGCCGTAATACAATTTTAATTGTCGACTAAATTTGATAAATATCGTACATGAATTTGGTGTAGATTATGCATATTTTTTTATTGTTTCAAATAATTCCACTCAGTTTGTTCTTGTTACTTACTGCCTTGTATTATATTTAACATTTTCATTAGAAATTATTTTAGGATTCAAGGAATAAATAATTTTCAAACAACATGATGAATTAGGCTTTGTAGTGATTGAGAAAACTTTGAATAAAACACTATGAGAGATGAGTAGGGAACTCCACCCAAAGATAGCCACAACTAATATATATTTTTTTTAATTTTCGTCTACATTTATATTTTTTTTTAAATAGTACAACCCTTGGTCAACGATTGCTTTCCTTCTAGAAAAAAAGAACTTATTTAAATTAAGTACAGATTACCGTAAAAGGCCTGATCAACATAACAGAACGTTTTACGTTCGGTACTCCATATTTATTGCACATCGTCACGATAATAACCAGTACAAATCGTATATTTGACAAAGAGTTTTAACCAGTACAAATCGCATATTTGACATAGAGTTCCTCTTTGGGGAATAGTTACCGAAAAAATAATTTTTTAAATTATGATAATTTTTTAATCACAAAATTTCGTCAATTTCTTCTTGACGGAAATGTTACCCCGGGAGATAATAAAACAATGGACACAAAATGTTTTTATACCGAACTAAATTTGTTAATTTAAGGAAAATGTTTCCTTACTAGATTGGACTTTGTAACCGCTAATCTTATTTATATAAGGGAAGAAAACCAAGTAAAAGTGCTATATTCTTTTTTGCCAAATCTTTGGTACCCTCCACCGAGAGTAAGAATATTTTTAGGCGTATTCCAAAAGTCCGTTTTTGACCTTAAATGCGACCTATGGTAAATTATTGTTCGATCTACATGACATTAAGTTGCAAGATTTCCAATCACATCGGACGAATTTGTGCAAAATTTAATGACAATCAGTGCGTTCCGATTTGACTGAATTAATATCACAAACTTCTATCGATTACTAGAAACAATTTGACATCAAAATTGTTCGTTTCTGTTGAGTCTTGCGAAAGTGAGCGTGCTTTCAACAAACATTCAGATTCAGCTAAATCGACTTGGAATTACTCAAGGACCCAGAGTATATATTTTTAATGGCGTGTTAGAAGGTTATTAAGCCTCGATCGTTACTGTTCGTTCAATCGACGAAGCTCATTTACTCTTTATCATATAATTTTTTTTTTTTTTGAATTCAAATTACGCTCTATTTTCAACAACGTTAGCCGATGACGAGAGTTTTAAAAAGGTTATTAATTTGAAAACACAAAAAGGTGCTCAAATTCGTACCGAATTTTGGGAGGGAAAATGAACTTTTTTTTATGCTCTATTTTTTTAATAAAATGCTAAACTAAAAAAAGTTTTGTTGACTTGTTACTTCAAAAATCATTCCGCAAGAATTTTTTTTTTAATAGTTCGGTGATTCGACGAATATTAATCTTAATGTACTTAACTTTCACTTTACCAATACCCACCTGGGTGACTTTTTCGGTTTAATTTCTTTAATAACTCTTGTATTTTTTTTTTTTTTTTGATTTGAATGAAATTCAGACTCACTGAACACATTTTAGAATTCTGTAGAATTTAATAAAAACATGATAAAATTTATTTATAAAATTGTAGGGGAATGTAAGAAAGAAAAAATTGACGGTTTATTGTTGTGACTTTGTTGAAGCTTTGATATTGTTACATTTAAGACCAGAGTGTTTTAAAATTCTTATTCACTTTATGGTCTTACTTGTATAATATTTTTAGCTTTTCTAAAGTATTTGGAAAAAGTTTCCTGACGAGCTGGCCTAAGCAACCAGCGAAATGCGCATAGGAACTAGCTTTCCCACAACAATAAATTTCAGTGTTTTCATTTAAAAAAATTGGGATTATTAGCACATCATTAATAAATGAATTAATTAATAAAATATTTCATTCCCAAAAATAATTTTTGATAATTTATATTTTTTATTTGGTTTTTTTGGATTTTTTTAAATTTTCTTTAAAGTTTACCAACACCCCCCCGGGTGGTACAAAAGAAAAATTCTTAACTCTATACATGTTTTAAACTTTTATTTATTTCAATTATAACTTATTATCCCATAAAAGCTCAATTTAACATATTATTTTGATTATATTTAATTATTATAAGTAATTGTAATGCAATTACGATGACGAAGCATAGCAGCAGTTGTCACATGTAGTTTGAGATACGTTGTTTTCTACTCAAATGGCCTTGCACTTTACGCAAACTTGTCGTGTGTTTCTCTTTTGTTTATGTGAGAAACAAATATGACATTTACATTTATTTTTATACGTCCAGTTGCATCCTTTGTGGAGTTTCATCGGCCTCGAAATCAGTATCCGCAACCGTAGCGGTAAGTGGTTCACCTGAAAAGTATATTATTTACATACTGTCTCTTAGTTTTTTTTTAAATTTTTACCTAAGATGCACTCAATAGCTGACCTAATAGAAAATCTTCCAGTAATTTGAGGTATTTTTGACTCGGTCAATATTAACCCTTTAACCACTGCAAATACGCATAATATTGTTGTATGAATTTTGGTTCTTGGATATTTTTGGGCTGAAAATACTTATTTCATGCCATTTCCAATAAAAATTATCCCGGAAAGCTGCAGACGTAAAAAATGAAAGACCGGCTGTAGACTGCCTTAGTGGTTTAATGGAAAAAAACTAAATAGTTATTCAATTTTATTACAAAAATAAATTTATTTTATTTGCAACAACTTCTCCATAAAGTAAAATCTAAAATTTAGGAAAAATAAATATTATATCATTCTTGCATATGATATTTTTGAAAACTTAGTGGATGTTACACTTGGCACACAAAGTGCTTGTTACGAATTTTTAATACGATTTTTCTTTATCTCCATTTCGGAAAATTATTGATTTGGTAAAACCTAACACTATCCGAAAAAATGAACAGCTTTTTTACCTATCGCTTTTCGGTAAAAGTACAGTTATTTTTTGCGATACTCAGCCGAAATTTACTCATGGTAATTTCATTTAGGTTTTCGGTTTTTTCGCCGTTCGCGGCATTTACTTTGATATAAAACAAATGCATTTGCTGTGGACATATCAAGAAGATGGTAAAAATTCTGGTTGCTATATGTTGCTTTATTAGGGTATTCATTTATTAGGGCATTCATTCGGTGAACCGTTAATCGGTTAACCGCTTAATTACTACCCGATTAACTGACCGGTTAATTTAAAATTGGCTATTTTCGATTAACGATTAAACCGGTTAATTTCAGTTCATTAACCGATTAATAGACGTAACAAAATTTTTAATTTTTGTAGTATTGTAAAATATTTTTTTGTGTTTTTAATTATTTATTTCGTCTCATATGCAAAAGACAATGCGTTTAAAAAATATTTTTTCATACAAACAAAGAAGGGATCTTCATTTTAAATAGGTCTTTGCTGTCAACAGCTTTTTGTTTCACGTACTTTTTATAATGTCATTTCCATTATGACGTGGCGAGATATTTGTACGACAAAATGTAAAGAAATTTAATGAAGAAGTCGAATTTGTAAAAAGTTGTTTTTATATAACAAAGTAATAAGTCAGCACTATATTCAGAAAACAATTTACAACAATCAACCCTAAGGATTTGAAGATATAATCAAAAATGCGCCGGCGCACAGTGGCGCCCGTAGAGCAAGCGAGGTTGCAAAAATCAAAATTTTCATGACTGCCGACGAAGTTTTGAATAAACCCATGTTATAGGAAACATTTTAACGATTTCAAATATGCCACTCTTAATAATATCACATTTTTAGTTTAGAAGATATAACCGTTCAAAGTTGACCGACTTTCGGTTTTCAAAAAAACACACAATTTTTAGTCAATTTGTTGCGATTTCAGGTGTAATATCACGAAAAATAGGTATCGAATCGCCTTATTTTTTGTTTGTATTGTTTGATGTATTTATTAAATGTATAATGATAAAAAAAAATTAACTGTTTGCTTTGTGTTTCTCCTGGTAAATCACTATTTAAAAACTATCCGTTTTTTTCACTATTTTTCAACTTTGACGGAAAATAAAAAAAAACTATATTTTTCTATATTTGCCATATTTGCAAAACCTGTTCTTTGATTATTTCTTTACATAATTCAAAAGGTTTTATCTGCCCGTACGTGCCCGTTTGGCTTCTAGAGGTAAAAAAGTTTAAAAAGACATGGTTGCAGAAATTGTATGGCGTCCATCCCTTATATGTTTTGACTGACAGTAGTTTGATCTAATAGTTTGAAAAAAACTACTCATTGAAATTAGAAGGTACGTACCTCACATAAACAATACTTTGGCGTACAAATGGTCAGGAACAATATTGACTTATGGTCCCTACAGGTAGGCACAAATCTTATTTGGACACGTGCATAATATCAAAATTGCATTATTCAGCCTAAATCCATATGTATGCAGGGAACAGGTAAATTTTTAGGCATGGTAGCATAAGCCTATATATTGCAAAATAAGCATAATGCCTGGATTAGTCTACGCCTGAAAGTTGGCGCAACAATTACTGAAACCATTTAACAATTTAAGTACTGAAAACATGGCGTTGAACAATTTAAAATTATTTGAACTGTTTAGAAAGTCAACAACACCAAAGTTTTTCACGGAAGTGAAAATTCTTCCTGAGAAGTTGACATTGATCAGCAAATGGGGCTGCGATGGATCATCCGGACAAAGCGTTTATAAGCAAAGGATATCTTCCGATGACGCTACAATATCGGACGGAAATATGGTTTATGGCATCTGTTGTTCCTTTGCGGAAAAAACCGGATGATTCCTTACACTGGAAAAATCTACGTCCGTCATCAGTGCATTATTGCCGACCAATAATGTTTCAGTTTGCAAGGGAATCGGCAGAACTCATAAGGACTACGGTGAAGGACATTGAAGAATAAATAAGCAAGATTAAGCCTACAAAGCTGCAAATTGGAGAAGGAAAATATATTGAATGCAATTACGAGTTCCACCTGACCATGGTTGACGGAAAAGTCGTAAACGAACTGACAGGAACAACCTCAACAATGTCATGCCCGATTTGCAAAAAGAGTCAGAAGAACTTTTTTCAATTCAATTCAATTTATTTCATATATAATATGTTACATCTCAATTTTATTAATCTTTTTCTGCTTAATTATAATATATTTCAATTAGTTATCATATACATATATATAGACAGAATTATATTGGAGGCAAAAATTTAGCAAAAACCTATTTAAACCCCTTTTTTCGTTTTATTTTTATATTTTTTTTATCGATTTTATATTATTATTTGTCAGAAGAACTTTGGTAATTTAAACGATTCTACAAATGAGGAGAATTACGAATATGGAATGTCACCATTGCACGCAAGGATAAGGTGTATGGAATTCTTGCTAAAACTGGCATATACCCTACCACAAGAGGAGGAAAACTTCGATGAAAATACATCAATAAAGGATAAGGAAAAGATCAGAAAGAAGCAAATACAGGATGCTTTTTTAAACAAGTTGGACTAAAAGTAAACTGTCCCAAGCACGGATACGGTAACTCAAACGACGGAAACACTTCTAGGAGATTTTTTGAAAATGATGAGGCAGTAACTAGAATCATTGGAATTGACAATCAAATCGTGAAAAGATTGGGAACGATCTTGGATGTTTTAAACTGCAAAGGAAATGTCAATTCTACAAAATATGGAGAATATGCGTCGAAAACTGCATCTCTTTTAGCAGAAATATATCCACAGAAGAAGTTAACCCCGACCGTCCATAAAATATTGGCGCATTGCAAAGATATAATTGAGTACCAGTCTTTGCCAATTGGAGAGCTTTCTGAAGAAGCACAGGAGTCTCTTAACAAATTTTATAAAAAATATAGATTGCAGAACACATTCAAAGCATCAAGGGTAAGGCAAAATAAGGACCTCTTCAACATGTTGGCAGCATCTTCCGATCCACTTATTTCTTCCCTGCGGCATGTGAAGTCACGAATAGAGTTACAAAATAATTATAATTTAAAAATGGTTAGTCTTTTAGATATACCATCTCTTACGAATTGTGATGAATATTTTACAGAAAATTGAAAAAATAAATTTAAAAAAAAAAATAATTTTTTTTTTAATTTGTTGGGTAATAATTTAAAACATAAAACCCTTAAGAAAAAAAATATAAACAATCTAAAAATGTAAAAATAATTTTTTTTAGTTACCATAAAATTGATTTTTCTACTAATTTTAACTTTGATAACCCATAAGTAGGCCCCTACAAAGCGTAGCACCTTTTCCAAACGCTCATTTCATAGGCTGAACAGTTATCTATCATATGCTGTTTAAACTGTTCAATTATCTTATTCGGTTCAAAAGATATGATTTTTGCAACGAAAAAACTCAAATGGCGCCACTGTGCGGCGTGACGTTACAAAAAACAGAAGTGGATTTTGTCTTGCATTACAAAACTGCATAAGTCTGCGAATTATGCAAGACTTTTTGTATAAAACCTTTTTTAATAAGGACTTATAAAGATTTATTTTCCAAGTTATCAAATTTAAAAATATTTGCTCGTTTTAGATACATATTGAAATTTCCAGCGAAAAGTCTACTTTTTGTAATGTTACGCCAGAAAGCCAATAAGCTTGTATATGTATAAGGACCATGTTGTTCGAAAGTTATCCCTTTTGTAGCTTAATGTAGAGCTAGTTTCGCTTACACAACATATAAAAAAGTAAATTAAACGTATACAATTTTTGATAAACGATTTAAATTACTTCTGGCGTTACGTTACAAAAAGGATACCTTTCCCTGGAGCTTTCCATATGTATGAATGTGTTTAGTTATTTGTTTCTTCTCATATATTCTCACACCTTTAACAGAATTAACCGAAACAATTAGAAGAGTTGAAAATTAAAAAAAATTGAAACAGGACTCTAATGACATATTGGAAGATTTTATACGTTTAGAGAAATCCAGGAAAAGGACTGAGAAATTAGATATTCTGTATTATGGATTGCGTTCGATTTCTGCAACATCAACGATAAGTGAAAGAATTTTTTCCAAGTCAAGATTTATCAAAACTAAAGAAAAGAATCGCTTAAATCCTAAATATTTTTCTAAAAGATTATTTTTATGGTATCCTTAAACTATTGAAATAACTAATAAAATTATCAAACAGTATATTTTTTAATTATTACATAATATTTATGTATTATTTAAAAAATATGTATTACATATTTATGAACTACTATTTTGTTTGCTCAAGAATTGTTATGTTTGTTATGTTATTGCTTTTTTTTAAAAATTAACTCCAATTAATAAATAATTAATGCATTTTTATAATATTTTTAAAAAAAACTTTATTAATCGGTTAACCGATCCATTACAAAATTAACCGATTATTAACCGATTAAACCAAAACCTCGGTTAATTAATCGAGCGATTAACCGATTAAAGCAAAAGCTCGAATCAATGAATACCCTAGTCTTTATGTATGCTCCACCCATATGCGCATTGTATACTCGTATTGTCTATGGACATGAGGTACATCTTTGGTAAAATTATTTAATAATTTTTGGCTCCAACATATATTTCATACCTGAAGTGTACCCATTGCTGTCGCATAGAACAAGCATTTACACTCCTCATGCATGGGGCTTGTAAATTCTGTCGCAAGTCATTAACCACTTTGGCTGAGCACATCTGCCTGTCTATACATATATAAATATATATGTTCCTATAATTCATACTAGAGCATAGGGCGCCTGAGCGATTCGTTAGCATTGTTAATTTAAGAAAGGTGGATTGTGGCTGACCCTCCTGTGCGACCAATCCCACGTTGCAATCAGGCTTCCGCTAAACATTTTTAAATCGCTTACCCACTTGCCTGTGACGTCATGATTTTGACCATTCATGCTACATGACTTTTCGCCTTCTCACTCTAGCTAGCTTTCAGCGAAAGCCAAGAAAAGCCATTGCCCGGGTACTACTTGTCCTATGACCGGAAGTAGTGAGCTGCTTGGACAGTCAGCAGAAGAATCATTTTTGGTCACTCCCAAGTGAAAAAGTCCCAGTAGACGAGCATTTTTTGGAACAGAGTAACATATTTAACATTTCATTATCATTGCATCATCTTCCGAATTTAATTCATCACTTCATAGGATCTTTGATTCTGTCATCAAAATCATCATCATCTTCAATTGAATTTATGAAAACAGTGATTTCTTGATCGCTCAGTGAATGAAGCTTTATTTATTTATTTATTTATTTTTTTGCTTACCGCAGTCTCTAGTTATTGTTTCATTAGATGACATATTAAAAGTTTTATATTTTGATCTTTACAAGTCAGAAGACGAAATTATAATGTTCACTTACTAGCGTAAAATACGTTACATTTTTTTATTTTTATTTTCCTATGTCACTAAGACCGTCTACAGACAGTGTTCAAGAAAAATACAATTTGAACAAATCTGTTTTCCCAAATCTTAGACTTAGAAAATATTATTAAAGTAAAGTCGCACAGTGTCAGATTTTATAAATTTAGGGGACTAAACTCAAAATTTTTTTTCCTCAAGTTTGAATTCAGTATGAAAGAAAACTGCCCAAATAATAAATAAATGTATATCAAAGTTAAAAAATGTGAAACAAGACAATGTAACGATGCTCCAAGTGTCGTGTTTATTACAGACAATAGGAATGTTAGTTCCACCTGCTGCGTGTGCACTAAATTCAAACCATTATAACTTTGGTTTTTTATAATATTTTTTGACATTTTTTGTTTGTTTTTTTTTTTAGTTTTTATTCTATTTAATAATAGTAATAAAGCTTATTAATAAATAGCTGATGATTAATTTTCCGTGACGGTTTAGATAAATCGTTTTATTGTAAGTACCCAGAAAAAAATGTGCTTCAAAAGGAGCAGGTTTTATGTATGAATTCATACCTCAAATCGCTTCAAACCTGCTGATGGGATGCCTGATTTTTGTATGGGGTGTTCCCGGTTGGAAGGACTGTTTTCTGCTGACAATAAGCGCTTCTTTTAGCACAATAAAAAATGCAAATAAAGCGCTCCTAATGTTTTGCTTTTACTGCTTTAAATGCCTTTTTTTAGGCATTTTCGTAAATAGACCTTCTTTTTGTATATTTTATTCATTATCATTTACTGCTGTATAAGAGCTCTCTTATTGAAGCGCTCGATTATGCGCTTTTTCTCTTAAGTGCTTCAAAAAACACAAATTTTTTTAACTTGGTATATCTAAAAAGTGAGATATCTTTCATGGACTCAAACATGTATAGAATATCATTTCATTTCAGTGTTTTTTTTTTGCCACCAAGTGATAAGTTGATATATAACATATTGGGATTACAAGATATTTTTCGCACCTTTTTTGATACAGCATACACATTTTTTCAAAACTTCAGCATAAACTCGCAAATGTCGCATCAACAAATTTTCGATGTTTGGTGTTCGTCTGTGTCAAATAATAAATATGAGCGCGTCTTGGAGTTTATTTTTTAAGAAATATTAGTAACCAGCATTTAACCCGCTACTTCGTTAGCGTCTCCTTTTCTTTCGTGGACATATTTTTACGCCAAAGTTTATGTTTCTGGTTTTAACCCGCTACATTGTAATAGGTACCATTTTCACCTCTTAAACGTTCGAATTTCGAAAAATCCCACTTTTGTATTTGTGTTTTTTATATGAGTTACGAATGTAATATAATTTTTATTTATATGTTTATTGGTTTAAAAGATAAATGGCGTACCAAAAAAGTTTCAAAAAACAGCTTTTACCCGTTTACTCCTTACTTCAAAAAGTGCTAGACACCTGTCCGCTTATTTTTTAATGAACAATAATAGGTATTAAATTTTTTTGTATCTCTTTTAGTTTGGCAGATATGGGGTTAGCGAATTTCCGTTTTTACCATCTTTTTTGGCAAATATGGGGTTAGCGAATTTCGGTTTTTACCATCTTTTTTTCTATTGAACAACAATAAGTATTAAATTTTTTTGTATCTCCTTTAGCTTAGGAGATATGAGGTAAGCATGATCGGTTTGGCGAGAGGCCTGCCTTCGGTCCGAATGTCAACTTTTTAGCTTCAGGCGTTTAGGCTGTGCAATGAAAGATAAATAGATGGAGAAAAATATCTTGGAAACAGTAACAAAATTAGGTACAATTTTCACCCCTTCAACGGTCAAATTTTTTGATAAGTTTTGATAAGTTAAGAATTTTATATAATTTTTTTTTCTATATGCATTGATTTAAACGGTAGATGGGAGACAAAAAAATACCAAAATACAGGTTTTACCCTTTTATTCCCTAAAAAGGCCGAATAGTACCAGACACCTGCTCTCTTCTTTTATTTAATTAACAACAATAAGTATTATATAAAAAAGTACTACTTTAATTATAAAAGTATCAGTTAGAGAAAGAAAAAAGTACCAAAAATCCCCCTACAGATTCTCACTCACTCATGAACTTGCATATTTAATTTTATGTTTCTAGGTCCAATATTACCAGCAAATCAAAAAGTACCAGGTAAAGCGCCTATTGCAGATGCTCATTCACTCAACGCGTTGCTTTTTTAATTATATGTTTGTAGATGCAACTAACAAGAATTCAATAAGTTCCCGTTGGTAAACAACACTGTACGAAAAAGTACCAAAAACCACTCTTACCGATTCTCATTTACTTGGGAACTGTCATGTTTAATTTAATGTTTATAGGTCCAATTTTAACGGAAATCCAAAAAGTACCAGGTAAAGAACAAAAAGTACCAAATAAACCCTCTTACTGATTCTCATTTACTCAGCACTTTGCATGTTTAATTTTATGTTTCTAGGTCTTATACTAACGGAATTTCACAAAGTACCAGTTGAAGAACAAAAAGTACCCTCATAGGTTCTTATCCACTCAGGACATTGCATGTTGAAGCTTATGTTTCTAGGTCCAATGTTAACGATAATGAAAAAAATAGCCAGTTGTAGAACGAAAAAGCTTAAGTAAGAAATTTAATTTCCCGCATTTCCCCTTTTTGGTAGTTTTTTTCTCCCCATTGAAGCATAAAAAATTTCAATATTGTAGTGGGAGCCCATAATTTAATACGCATATGGCAATGAATAAAAAAAATGTGTTGTAAAAAAAGTACCAAAAATAGTTACGGTACAGTACCAAATTCGTATTTGGTTTTTTTAGGTAAATTTCAAATGTGATATAACCCTTATTTCTATGTTTATGGGTTTAAAAGATAGAGGGGGTGACAAAAAGTACCAAAATACAGGTTTTACACGTTTACTCCGTTAAAGGGCTGAATTTCCAAAAATACCAGACACCTGTCCGCTTATTTTTCTAAAGAACAACGATAAGTATTAAATTTTTTTGTAACCCTTTTAGTTTTAGAGATATAAGGTTACCGAATTTACCCTTTTTCACCCCCTAAACATTCGAATATCCGAAAATCCCGTCTTATCGATTTGGGGAGAGACCAACCCCTGCTCCACATTTCAAGTTTTTTAGCTTCAGGCGTTTAGGCTGTGCGATGATAAATCAGTCAGTGAGTCAGTCAGTAACGTTACAATATTATATACAGTGGTTGCCAGCTTATTTGATGCAAGCAAAACCAAAATCATAAAAACCATCTTGCTTATGCAAAAACCATATGTAAACAAAAATTAAAAATGATTTGAAAAAGCCACGTTCTTACTTCAAAAAATGTTTCCATTTCTTTTGCTATTTTCCTTCCTTCTATAAAAAATAAACAAAAACAAAATAAACAGAGTTTTCAAATCGATCAGCTTATTTGATGCAATGACCTTTCAGTGATACTGATACAGTTATGTTCCGAAATATAATGCAATTTTTTTAGTTCTTTTAATGTTTGTCTTAACTATTACGTTTTGCATAATTTTAGTGTGATCTTGCAAGTTCATGTGTCATAACAAAGATTTTTTAAATATGGGTCGGCGCACAACAGTTGAACAACGGGAATTGGTTATTCATCATTTTAAAATTGGAAAACCACAGCGTAAAATAGCAGAAATTGTTAATATACCATAATCTACAGTGCAACACATAATAGAACGCTTTTTAGGGAGAACAGGGTGAAGGACAAGGGCAGAATTGCGCTAAATAAAATTCTGACCCCAAGTGACGAACGATGGATCATTAGAAAATAAATGAAAACCCCAGGTTATCGGCACAAAAATTGGCTGATGAAGTACATAATGGTATTGGCAAAAATTGTAGTACAGCAACGATTCGCCGTGTGCTCCGGTCACATGACTTTCACGGTCGAGTACCTTAAAAAAGCCTTTTATTAACAAGAAAAATAAAGTCAGCCGACTAGCCTTCGCAAATAAACATATATCGAAAGGCTTAGAATTCTGGAATACAGTAATTTTTTCAGATGAGTACAAATTTAATATATTCGGCTCGGATGAAAAGTATTACGTTTGGCGGAAGCCTTATACAGAATTTCAATTGAAGAATTTGCGTGCGACTGTTAAACATGGCGGTGGTAGCGTTATGGTGTGGGTATGTATGGCAGCAACGGGTGTTGGAAATTTAGTATTTATAGAGGGAAAAATGGATAAAATAATGTATCTTAACATTCTTAAAGATAACTTACTTTAAAGTGCTGGAAAACTCGGTCTAAAAAAAGTGCATCGCTGCAGGAGTGGAATAATATAACGCCAGAAACTATACAAAAACTTGTTGCATCCATAATCCAAAATCGGTTGAAAGCTGTTATAGACCAAAAGGGCTTCCAGACAAAATATTAAAAATACATTGTCTTAAATATTACGTTATTTTTTAGGTTTTAAATTTCTTGCATCAAATAAGCTGTTATATTTGAAAACTGTTTTTTTTTTTATTTTTGTTATTTCTTTAATAGAAAAACGTGAAATAGGAATAAAATTCAACTTTAATTTGAAATAAAAAGGTTAATTTTTCTAACACTTTTTGAGTTTTTTCAAAATTTTATTTAGTTTATGAATTATAACGACTTGAATTTTTTAGATTTGCTTGCATCAAATAAACTGACAGCAATCAAACTATTGATCTTAAAAAATTAAAAACTTTTGTTAGTAAAATTTGTCACGAAATACTGGAAAAGTGGAGAAAGTCTCAAAGATCAAAATTTAAGTTTTTAAACTGCAACAGCGATTGGCTCGCACATAAAATTGATTTCTCATTATACTTATGTAAAACTACTGATTCAGAGCCCAGTGGTGGCATTGACTTGGAACTAATAAAAAGTTTTCACATTATCCTAGAATGTTTAGCAGCAGGAGAACCAATAAATTCCACAGCTTTTGAAAATTTCGCTGTAATTACAAGAAATATTTATTTAGAGAAATATTCATGGTTCTTCATGCCAGTGACGGTACACAAAGTCCTATACCATGCAAAAGATATTATAATTATAGAATACTGATTTATTGCATAGACTTTTGATATCATCAGATCCGTTAATATGCAGTTTGTGCAAAAATCCGAAAACTAAAAAACATGTTCTAACTCCTGAAGTTTTGGCATTGTTAAAAGAGCCAAACATTTATAATAATGACACTGATGTCTCTGATTTGGAATAAATAATTTAAATACAACTTTAAAACTTTCATAAACTTACCATCATGTATTATATAATTCTGTACATACAATATACTTCATTGCTATCCAACGGAAAGCTAAGGTAAAATGTAACAAGAAGATACAAGATAATAGTCTGGTAGTGTATAAAAGTCATCCCTAAAAATTTAAGGAATAGAACTATTACAAAAAAGCTTTATAAAATACATAACTGAAATTTAACTCATAGAATAAATTCGAAAAATAAAAAATGTTGAATATAATAAAGTTGCTTATAAAAAGAAATAATTCCCAATATCTATTCTGTAAAAATATTGAATGAATAACAAAATAAAAAAATATATATCTTTTTGACCAGGTGTAACATTTTTTTCAGTGTAGTAACGTCCGGGTAACTTTACATTATTGTTTTAGCGTAATGAATACCCTGGTGAGCATTTCGCATCTTTAAGTGGGACACCCTATGCATATTTATTATTATTGTTATATGGGAATTGGGCACCAGTTCTCCGATTTTGCCCAATTTTTGAAAAAAGATGCGTAATTTTATGATAACATCTTGTGTAAAAATTCGTAGCTTTACCCCTAAAATGGCATAATCTGACTCTGGGAGTCGATTGGAAAACTCTAAAGTATTTAAATTTTTAGTTTAAAAAATAAATTAATTTTGCGATGAATTTAAATTAATTTCGTTGTTTTTAAATCTTATAGAAAACAATTTTAAATATTTATAATCTCTAACACTGTAATTTTTTATTTATAATAAAGAAATTACTCTTCTTGAGTTTTGTTAATCTTACCTTGAATTTAATTTTAATATTCGTATCGGTATCGGCGATATTTCTCTTTGAGTATCGGTATCGTATCGGCAAAAAGGCGTATCGTTACATCCCTAGTTTACACGTTAGTGGGGGAGGGGTAGCATAAGGCCCGACAAAACTTGCTTTCTTGTCTGTACATAAAAATTAAATATTTTTTTTTTTGACAAATTACCAAAAACACGTACTTAGGTGAATTCATAATGAGCCTGTGATAAAAAGGGTGGGAGTTTGAAAGGGCAAAAAAATTAGTGACGTCTCTGTTGGGAAAATATATGAATTCGGAAAACAACAACTGACAAGATTCGTAAATATTTTAAAGAATTTTTTTGAGGCCATGTAAATTGATGAGAACAATTATGTAAATTGCATTTAAAATTTTTTTATACGATGTTTTTTTTTTTTTTTTTTTACTCTTAGAAGGAATTCAGCCATTTTATTGTATTTTAATACTAAAATCATATTTAACTCACATTTGAACAGAAGGTTCTTTATTCCTGTAATAACAAGCGTTTAAGCCTTAACTGGGTACAATGAATTTTAAGTAGTTTTCTTTTTTTTCTTTGTGCTCTTTCTTTTATTTTTGGCATTTTGTGTTATTTTTATCATGTTTACAATATTTTACATTTATTACCAATTTCAAATATTTTTTCTCCTTTTTTGGTCGAAAAACCAAAACAGGCGACTGTTATCTTTGAAAAAAAAAAAAACAAAAATGTATTCTGGCTTTTGAATAAAAGTTATTTTTAATGTATTTTTACTTGATATACGCGATATTATGCAAATGATTACACGTCTACTACATGTTACCCTGTCTACTACTGCAGCTCCTGCTTCTGCCACACAATTTTGTTGTCGTCGTCATTTTGTTTTCTGCTTTTCGAATTTTGTTTGGCTTAAAATGTTATTTTTCATAAATTGTTGGCAAATCATTCAAAAATGTGAATAAAATAAATTGTTGCAAGTGCCACAGTATAATTGGCCACCATATTTTATTTTTGTTTCTGAAAAGGAGAAAATATATGTTGACAGTAACCCATAAATTTTACAGACTTAATTATCCAAGACTCCTCCTTTTGGAAAATGGTCAAAATACAGATTATGCATAAAATAAGAAAATTAATTGACTTTCAAAAACGTGTATGATCAATTTGAATTGGATCAATGACATTTGCTACGTGACTTTATTTGAAATATTAGAAAGTCTGTTAAATGTCAGCTGTACTGAAGTTTTGTTAAGGATAGAGTGATACAAAAAAATTAAAAATTAATTTTATCATTAATATACGAGGGCGGATCAATTTTTCGAACTTCCCTCGTAGTTATATGAAAAAAAAATTATTTTTCAACATAATCTCATTTTAGCTCAATACACTTGTTCCAACGTTTCTACAATTTGTGTATCCCTTCCAAAAAATAGGATTTTTCGAGGTCCATAATATATGCATTTGTTTGACCAATAATTTCATCGTTGGAGCTAAATCTCTTACCGCCGAGGCATTTCTTTAGGTTCGGAAATAGGAAATAGTCCGGATAATATGGCGGATAAGGTACCAATTCGTAGCCCAATTCATGTAATTTTGCCATTGAGACTGCACACGTGTGCAAGAAAAAAGTTATTTTTCTTGGCCATATGAGTTTTTTTTTAAATCCTCGTTAAATCGGTCCAATAAGTTGGCATAACATTCGCCGTTTATTGTTTTCCCTTCTAAAGCTAATCAATGTGGATTATCCCGCGTGCATCGCAAAAAGCTGTTGCCATTACCTTATTGGCCGACAAACTTACCTTGGCCTTCTTCGGAGACGGTTCACCCGGAGAAACCCATTGTTTAGACTGCTGCTTGGTCTCCGGAGTGTTGTAATGGATCCATGTTTCATCCACAGTTACAAAACGCCGCAAAAACTCATTCGAATTGCGGTTAAACAACTCCAAACAATCTTTTGAAGTTGTCACACGATTACGTTTATGGTCAATTGAGAGCAAACGCGGCACCCATTTTGCAGACAGCTCTCTTAAACCCAGCTGATCACTTAAAATCGAAACCACACTGCCATATGAAATGCCTATGGCATCAACAATCTCACGCACTTTTGCTCTTCGATCGGCCAACACCATATCGTGAATTTTTTCGACTTTTTCGGGTGTATTGACTTTAATTGGCCGTCCAGAACGTTCAGCGTTATTTGTACTTGTGCGACCACAACGAAAGTCAATTAACCACTTTTTTCTATTGAAATGGACGGTGGAGAGTCCCCATAGTATTTATCAAGCTTTTCCTTGGTTTGATTGACGGTATTTTTTTCGCAAAAAATAATGTTTAATGAGCACTCGAAATTCACTTTTTTCCATTTTTAAAAAATCCAGTAGCTCGTTTCTGTATTTCTCGCATTGCAAAATTTCTCACATTAAGTGTGAAACAAAAAATTCCATCGTTTCTCGATTTGTGAGAAAAAAGTGTTTCTGTATTTGATTGCGAGAACAGACAACACAGATTCTGTTTTAACTGGAATACTTCCAGTAATTAAGTGTCAAATGCAAGCGAAACGTCAACGAAAGAAATAGATATAATAAAAATAGGGCTGCCAGATTTGTCGATTTATCGTCATTTTGACGATTTTTTGTTCCAAAATTGGCAAAGTGCCGATTTGCTGATTTTTTCTGGTGAACATATTATTCAGTCTTCGAAATAAAATAACTTTAATTAGTTTAGTATGATTATATATTCTGCACCACAGAAAAACGATATCTTTAAAAACATGGCAGCTTAAAAATATATGGGCAAAATTAAAATTTCGAAGGAAAACTGCTAAATTTTTATTTCCTTAGATTATTTAATACATTTGTTTATGTGATCAATACATTAAACTATTACACCATTTTTAATCAATGCACTATAGGAAATTTTGGCCTTTTTTTGGCAAGTTCAATATGATATTTTGTTACGCCTTTAAGCGATATTTTCAGGAAAAAAAACAGTCTGAAATTTTAAATTGTTATCGGATTAAAGAGAAAAATAAAATAAATAATTTTATTTAAATAGACTTCAAGTTTAAGTATGTATAAAATATGTATTTTACCCATGAACTTTACCAATTTTTTTGATAATGTTTTAATAAAAATCGAAAAAAATTTGTCAAAATTAATTTTAAATTGTCCGATTTTTTTAAACAAATTAGCCGATTTTTTTTTTATTCTTTCTTAGGAAATTAACGATTTTTTCAAAAATTTATCTGGCAGCCCTGCATAAAACGAAAGCAATGAAGGGCTTAAAGAAATTAAAATAAAAAAATTTAACAATTGTGTTTTATTTATTTTCATCATTAAAATTCTTTCCCTTCAAATAAAAAAAAAATAATACACATACTTGCGTACATACATACATAATTTGTGCTGCATTTATTAAAATTTTATTTTTCTCGCATCAATTTTAAATGTAACTTATTTTGACAGTTCTTGTGAGAAACTTTTAGCAAAATATTAATACAGAAACACTTTTTCTCACATCCTTCCAATAAATGCTGGAAAATTATTTAAATGACAGATAATTCTCCCAAAGTAAATATACAGAAACACTTATGTGAGAAAACCCATTTTTTGTTTCATATTGCACTGTTTTTGTTATAATTCACTTGTTTCATGCGGGAAATTTTACGATGCGAGAAATACAGAAACGGGCTACAGGAGGCTGTATGCTTCGAACAGCTGTTAAACGCAAAGTAAATGAGGGAACTTGCTCAAAACTTGACAGTAGTCTATTAACAGGTGGTACTTGATGGGAGCAGTGTTGCATTTCATATAACTACGAGGGAAGTTCGATATGTCACGGACTTATTGATCCACCCTCGTATCAATGAAAAGCCTGTATTAAGTTTGCTTATGAAACTATACTCTTTAGTAATAAGAGAGAAGTCCAAGTTAATTAGGGGAAATATTAACGCCGAATTTGATGGTGAAAAATGGCTGAAATTTCTTCCAAAAAAAAGTTTTGCGATATCAAATGACTTAACTGGTATTTTACTAAAAAAAATTTAGACAGGACTAAACGGTTACTTATTACACACATTTTGCGTTTGTACTTATATGTGTAATACCTAAAATAAAGGTCCTTGGCCTACGTTTTAGTATACCGATCGAATCAGAAGGCCGTCCGTCCGGATGTCTGTCCATAAAAAACTTGTCCGCAAAATACAGGACGCATATTTTGAGATGAATTTATGAAATTTGCAGTGTACGTTTTAATTATCATATGGACCAGGCCTATTGAAAATAGTGAGAATCGGATTATAATTTTACATAGCCGGAAAAGTCTCTTTCACAGAAAAAAATAAAAATTTATATCAATTAAAAAATTCGTGATTTTAATTAAATTTGCACCAGTAAAAAAAATTAATAGTATAAATTAAATATTATTTGATATTTAAAATATTTTCACAGTAATATTTTTGATATTAGTAAGCATTTAATTCACTTGATTAAATTTTTAATTAAAAGTTATTTTATTTTTGATAAATGGTTTAATTGAAATTAATTGAAATTATTGAAATTAATAAAATATGTCTGGTTTCTTAATTGTTTTCATACTCTGTATCATTTCTACTAAGTTTTGTGCTGGTAGGTCCAGAATTGGCCATAGGTACCATAAAAGCTGGCTCCAGAAATCAATTTAAGACAAAAAAAGATATTGATCTTATTAATATTAGGCACAAATGACTCTTTTATAAATAGTTTGTTTTGGCGGCTCCATGGATTGCAAATAGGGTACACGTTCGATAATGTATCTGTAAAAAATGTAGGGCTTGACTGATTTTACTTTCTAACTTGTTTCATCTTAAGTTTGAGATGCTAAATTTTATTCACTTATCCGTCTGTCTGAATTAAAACATATACCGTAAGTTGCTTCGAAGCACTCACCCTTATTCCATTTAGCGTCATTAATACGAAACGATATCGTTTTGTGTCGATTGCTGTAAGTCGGTATGCCCATTGTGAATATCAAGTCTTATCGATAAACGTGGATGTATTGCCGGTATGCCGTACGCAACGTTAACGTCTGCATCGATATAAATTGACTCTGATTTTGTGGTCAGTCTTATTTGTGTCGAAACAATTTTATTCGTTTTTTATTTTTCAATAATAATAATGCTGAATTAAAAAAATGAAAAAAGAGCAACAAAGCTTCACGAAAATTGCAAAAATTTGCAAACATAGCGAAAATTCGCGAAAATTTTCAGTATTGCAAACATGCCATAAAATTGCTTATAAGTCCCTAAAACTATAACGAATGGCAAAAATTCTACCATAATGGCTAAATTGGCGGAAATTCGCGAATATTACCCATGTTCGCGATAGAAGCAATTTTTCCTTTAAGATTTCTTATTCTTTACAGTTTTAACGATTTTTAATAAATATTAAACTTTTCTATCATGCCGCTATTCGCAAATTTCCGCTAATCTAGCTATTTTGATGGCTTGTTTGAAATATTAAGAATTTTCGCTCTTTTTGCAAATATTTTCCGACATTTTGTTTTTAACCGATTTAACGAGTTTAAATAAATTTTAGGGTTTGTTTCCAAGTTTGCAATTTTTCGCGAATTTTAGCCATGTCCGAGATGTAAGCGTTTTTTTCACGTGATACTCTACAGCTTTAACCATTTCTAATAAAAATTAAACTTTGGCATCATGCCGCAATTAGCAAATGTTTGCGAATTTCCGCTAATTTAGCAATTTTTATGGAATTTTTGCCATTCCCTATGGTTTTAGGGATTTTAAGCATTTTTATGGCTTGTTTGAAACATTAATATTTTTCGCGAAGTTTCTGTATTTTTGCAAATTTTTGAAATGTTTGCCTAGCTTTGTTGCTCTTTTCGGCCGTTATAAAGAAACAGACAGGTCACTATTAACACTGTTGTTTTATACGGGGCGAAAAGTGCAATGACTTATGCCATTAGTAAGGGAATTTTTCAGAATAAATCAAGCTAATCTTTTGGAGAGCACAACATTTTTAAAAAACGAACATTAAATTGCATTTTTTTATTAAAAACTGAAAACAAAACAAAACAAATGTTATTCGAGATGTGCTTTAAAAAACGATAAACAATCGACATCGTTACATTGCTGTTATGGAATACAAATTTTGTATCGTATTGATGACGACGTCGATAAAAATTGATTTTGATATTAAATTGATGACGATCAGAGATCAGCAATGAATCGCTTTTTCGCTACTCATACTGACTCATGAAATTTTAAGTATAAGTGAGTAGAAATCATTTAAACTCAACTACTCTGATTCACTCACACTCACAAATATGAGTGTGACGTCGACTCATACTCACACATTTAAAAATGACCTCAATTTGATTTGTAATTTCAGGAAAATACTTATAATACTCACATTGATTCAGCTCATTTAACTCATCCAAGTATATTTACAAGTTTAGTCATTTAACTAGTATAAAATGTATAAAAATATAAAAAAGCATAAAATTGTAAGTTTATACAGAAACATTTTGGGGAAATTACATTTTTTTTATTATTATTGATATTTATGAGCAGGTTGTAAAAAATGGATAGAAATAGTGAGATAAAGGAAAAAATAAATAGCGGAGTTTTCCAATGTCGCATACTTTGAAAGATTAAAAACGTCAAATTGTGCAAACTCTCGAGATAGGTAACATTGATACATGTCAAATTTTTCGCATGAAATAATAGATGTTGCTGAACATTTTTCACAAATTGGAACAGAGTACTAGGCTTTAGCCTTGAAAGGTGATTATTTACAGTTTTGCACATACATACATAAGTATGTGCTATTTTTTACTTTTGGTTTTTTGCAAAATTGCGGTTGTTATGGCCATAATTTCATTTCAAATGTTGGTTTAAAGTTGAGGATTGTTCTTGGCTTGTTAAAATGCACTCCTCTTTTTAAGTATGCCCGAAAAAAACTGTCGGGAGTTTTTAAATCCGGTGAACGTGGAGTGCAGTTAAGGCCGCTTTAGCCGACCGTAAATGTAATGAAATGCAATGTAACGTACCGTAACGTACTGTAAGCTCATTTGTGCACTTATAGAACATGTAAGAACGTCTCATCTCTTTTTCAAAAACAGAAACAAAAAAGCATTGGTATCAAGGACTGGAAAACTATTTTTCTTTATGTTTTTTAAAAATATTTATCATTGGTGTTCAAAACATGTTTTCAACTGTACAAAAAAAAAAAAAAAAAAATTATTTTGTTTTATTTGTTCTTCAAAGTTCAAAATAATAAAGTTCTTAAAACAAAAACGTTTTTGAGAAAAATATTTTTTTTTTTAGTTTTTAGAAACTAAATTTGAAGTTAAGATTGTGAATTTTAATTAAAAAAAAAATAAAAAACGTTTTTGTGTATTTTTAAAATTTTTTTTGGTTTCTTTTCATGTACAAAACACATATTGGTACTTTAAAAATAAATATCTTTTTTGTGTTTCCTATTTTTTTTTTAACTCAGAAAAAAGAATTTATTTTGTACGCATGAGTTTTGAATTAAATTTAAATTTAAATTTTAAGTTTTCGGTTCTTAATTTCTGATGCCTGATTGGTATACATAAAACAACACACACAGTGATGGGATTTGAAAATGTTCAAATGGTGACCGCTTTGCAGGAAAAGTACCAAGTGATTTAATTGGTATTAAAATTGTATTTCGTGTATGTATAACTACATAAATAATTTAATATTTTTTATTTATATTATAGACTTATAATAAACAAATATGTATTATAGCATATACATACACGTTTACTTGATTATTTTGAAAATGTGCATACACAAAATTAAGTTTTGATACCATTAAAAACCACAGTTTTTTTTCTTGTGTATATGTATCCCTTTTTTTATGTTGTCAAAAATTATTTTCGGGAATGAAATATTTTATTAATTAATTAATTTATTAATGATGTGCTAATAATCCCAATTTTTTAATGAAAATACTGATATTTATTGTTGTGGGAAAGCTAGTTCCTATGCGCATTTCGCTGGTTGCTAAGGCCAGCTCGTCAGGAAACTTTTTCCAAATACTTTAGAAAAGCTAAAAATATTATACAAGTAACACCATAAAGTGAATAAGAATTTTAAACACTCAGGTCCTACTTGTAACAATATCAAAGCTTCAACAAAGCCAAGTGTATTGTAAGTTATTTTGTCAAAAGTCCTCATTTATTATTACTAAAAAAGAGTTTATTTACCCGCATTCCATTTAAAATACAAGCGGCCCATCACTATCTATAACTGTCACGTAACCTCGTAATGAAAATATATTTTCTACAGGACGGCACGTTATGGTTAAGTCACATTACAGTCAGTTAAGCATATGTATTGCTTTCCATATAATACAAACGATCAGCTGTTTACATTACATTTACATTTCTACATTTACGGTTAACGCGGCCTTTAAAATCGTTTGTTCGCGAAATAATATGTTCGCCCCATCAGTTTTTACTGTGGATACATCTTGTCAAAACCACAAGTTTGGATGATTTTCCACAGCTGGCCTAACAATATGTTTCAACATTGACCATGTTATGTACCACTATGGGATATTTTAGAAAAAATTGGAAATAATTCTGGATTTTAAAAACGGTAAATCTGATTTGAATAAAATTTTATGTTGCAATTAAGAAGTTGTTCACAAGTTTAATTTTTGGATTTGTGTTCGAGTTAAAGTTTTGGATATAAACCAATAAAAATGATTGCCACAAGTTCTTAAAGAGGGCTACCTCGTGTATTGAAAACATAAAAGTTTGCCTTTTTTTACAGTCTTATTTGTGTCGAAACAATTTTATTCGTTTTTTATTTTTCAATAATAATAATGCTGAATTAAAAAAATGAAAAAAGAGCAACAAAGCTTCACGAAAATTGCAAAAATTTGCAAACATAGCGAAAATTCGCGAAAATTTTCAGTATTGCAAACATGCCATAAAATTGCTTATAAGTCCCTAAAACTATAACGAATGGCAAAAATTCTACCATAATGGCTAAATTGGCGGAAATTCGCGAATATTACCCATGTTCGCGATAGAAGCAATTTTTCCTTTAAGATTTCTTATTCTTTACAGTTTTAACGATTTTTAATAAATATTAAACTTTTCTATCATGCCGCTATTCGCAAATTTCCGCTAATCTAGCTATTTTGATGGCTTGTTTGAAATATTAAGAATTTTCGCTCTTTTTGCAAATATTTTCCGACATTTTGTTTTTAACCGATTTAACGAGTTTAAATAAATTTTAGGGTTTGTTTCCAAGTTTGCAATTTTTCGCGAATTTTAGCCATGTCCGAGATGTAAGCGTTTTTTTCACGTGATACTCTACAGCTTTAACCATTTCTAATAAAAATTAAACTTTGGCATCATGCCGCAATTAGCAAATGTTTGCGAATTTCCGCTAATTTAGCAATTTTTATGGAATTTTTGCCATTCCCTATGGTTTTAGGGATTTTAAGCATTTTTATGGCTTGTTTGAAACATTAATATTTTTCGCGAAGTTTCTGTATTTTTGCAAATTTTTGAAATGTTTGCCTAGCTTTGTTGCTCTTTTCGGCCGTTATAAAGAAACAGACAGGTCACTATTAACACTGTTGTTTTATACGGGGCGAAAAGTGCAATGACTTATGCCATTAGTAAGGGAATTTTTCAGAATAAATCAAGCTAATCTTTTGGAGAGCACAACATTTTTAAAAAACGAACATTAAATTGCATTTTTTTATTAAAAACTGAAAACAAAACAAAACAAATGTTATTCGAGATGTGCTTTAAAAAACGATAAACAATCGACATCGTTACATTGCTGTTATGGAATACAAATTTTGTATCGTATTGATGACGACGTCGATAAAAATTGATTTTGATATTAAATTGATGACGATCAGAGATCAGCAATGAATCGCTTTTTCGCTACTCATACTGACTCATGAAATTTTAAGTATAAGTGAGTAGAAATCATTTAAACTCAACTACTCTGATTCACTCACACTCACAAATATGAGTGTGACGTCGACTCATACTCACACATTTAAAAATGACCTCAATTTGATTTGTAATTTCAGGAAAATACTTATAATACTCACATTGATTCAGCTCATTTAACTCATCCAAGTATATTTACAAGTTTAGTCATTTAACTAGTATAAAATGTATAAAAATATAAAAAAGCATAAAATTGTAAGTTTATACAGAAACATTTTGGGGAAATTACATTTTTTTTATTATTATTGATATTTATGAGCAGGTTGTAAAAAATGGATAGAAATAGTGAGATAAAGGAAAAAATAAATAGCGGAGTTTTCCAATGTCGCATACTTTGAAAGATTAAAAACGTCAAATTGTGCAAACTCTCGAGATAGGTAACATTGATACATGTCAAATTTTTCGCATGAAATAATAGATGTTGCTGAACATTTTTCACAAATTGGAACAGAGTACTAGGCTTTAGCCTTGAAAGGTGATTATTTACAGTTTTGCACATACATACATAAGTATGTGCTATTTTTTACTTTTGGTTTTTTGCAAAATTGCGGTTGTTATGGCCATAATTTCATTTCAAATGTTGGTTTAAAGTTGAGGATTGTTCTTGGCTTGTTAAAATGCACTCCTCTTTTTAAGTATGCCCGAAAAAAACTGTCGGGAGTTTTTAAATCCGGTGAACGTGGAGTGCAGTTAAGGCCGCTTTAGCCGACCGTAAATGTAATGAAATGCAATGTAACGTACCGTAACGTACTGTAAGCTCATTTGTGCACTTATAGAACATGTAAGAACGTCTCATCTCTTTTTCAAAAACAGAAACAAAAAAGCATTGGTATCAAGGACTGGAAAACTATTTTTCTTTATGTTTTTTAAAAATATTTATCATTGGTGTTCAAAACATGTTTTCAACTGTACAAAAAAAAAAAAAAAAAAATTATTTTGTTTTATTTGTTCTTCAAAGTTCAAAATAATAAAGTTCTTAAAACAAAAACGTTTTTGAGAAAAATATTTTTTTTTTTAGTTTTTAGAAACTAAATTTGAAGTTAAGATTGTGAATTTTAATTAAAAAAAAAATAAAAAACGTTTTTGTGTATTTTTAAAATTTTTTTTGGTTTCTTTTCATGTACAAAACACATATTGGTACTTTAAAAATAAATATCTTTTTTGTGTTTCCTATTTTTTTTTTAACTCAGAAAAAAGAATTTATTTTGTACGCATGAGTTTTGAATTAAATTTAAATTTAAATTTTAAGTTTTCGGTTCTTAATTTCTGATGCCTGATTGGTATACATAAAACAACACACACAGTGATGGGATTTGAAAATGTTCAAATGGTGACCGCTTTGCAGGAAAAGTACCAAGTGATTTAATTGGTATTAAAATTGTATTTCGTGTATGTATAACTACATAAATAATTTAATATTTTTTATTTATATTATAGACTTATAATAAACAAATATGTATTATAGCATATACATACACGTTTACTTGATTATTTTGAAAATGTGCATACACAAAATTAAGTTTTGATACCATTAAAAACCACAGTTTTTTTTCTTGTGTATATGTATCCCTTTTTTTATGTTGTCAAAAATTATTTTCGGGAATGAAATATTTTATTAATTAATTAATTTATTAATGATGTGCTAATAATCCCAATTTTTTAATGAAAATACTGATATTTATTGTTGTGGGAAAGCTAGTTCCTATGCGCATTTCGCTGGTTGCTAAGGCCAGCTCGTCAGGAAACTTTTTCCAAATACTTTAGAAAAGCTAAAAATATTATACAAGTAACACCATAAAGTGAATAAGAATTTTAAACACTCAGGTCCTACTTGTAACAATATCAAAGCTTCAACAAAGCCAAGTGTATTGTAAGTTATTTTGTCAAAAGTCCTCATTTATTATTACTAAAAAAGAGTTTATTTACCCGCATTCCATTTAAAATACAAGCGGCCCATCACTATCTATAACTGTCACGTAACCTCGTAATGAAAATATATTTTCTACAGGACGGCACGTTATGGTTAAGTCACATTACAGTCAGTTAAGCATATGTATTGCTTTCCATATAATACAAACGATCAGCTGTTTACATTACATTTACATTTCTACATTTACGGTTAACGCGGCCTTTAAAATCGTTTGTTCGCGAAATAATATGTTCGCCCCATCAGTTTTTACTGTGGATACATCTTGTCAAAACCACAAGTTTGGATGATTTTCCACAGCTGGCCTAACAATATGTTTCAACATTGACCATGTTATGTACCACTATGGGATATTTTAGAAAAAATTGGAAATAATTCTGGATTTTAAAAACGGTAAATCTGATTTGAATAAAATTTTATGTTGCAATTAAGAAGTTGTTCACAAGTTTAATTTTTGGATTTGTGTTCGAGTTAAAGTTTTGGATATAAACCAATAAAAATGATTGCCACAAGTTCTTAAAGAGGGCTACCTCGTGTATTGAAAACATAAAAGTTTGCCTTTTTTTACATAATTTGATCTAGAATCTTGCATATATGTATAAGATTAAAATTTGTCCCGAATTGTGACAAAAATTCTATATCACTTGGAAAAAACATATGTGAAATATGTAACGGAGCTTTTGTAGTGACTGGTTGAAATAAATAATTGTGAGAGAAAAAGGGAAAAGTAAGGAAAAAAAAGCTAAAACCCTTGACCTACAAAATCCTACTTACTACAAGTTTTTTTGTAAAAAGTGATCAATATAACTATGCAACCATCCAGTCAAGGTACATACTTATTTATATGTCTTGCATGAATTTGCAAAAAAAAAAAATGTTTGTGGAAGTGCTTTGTTTTTTAAGTTTATATAGGATATGCAAAAAATAAAATGGATTTTCTCAGTATAAGTGGACATAAAGTTCTAAATTGGGCGTAATTAAGCAGAGATTTTAACTTTTTTTTAAATGTTGAATAAATGAGCGTTATTTTAGAAAAATTAAGGCTGGGCATCGGTGCGGCTTAGAACTTACCCAATAAAAAATGGGACTTCCAATGAAGCAGGTTCGTTAGGGAGAAATGTAGAAGCTTCGCTTACCATATCGCTTACGGAAGACATGAATTTTATATGGCGAGTTCCCACTTTGAAGCAATACATTTTTGACACAGAAAGCGCTTTATTTAGTGCATATAAAAATTGGTGAATGGAACAATAAGCTTTGCACACTGAATTTTTTGGTACTGTTAGTCTTCCGTAGTAAAGGAATGTCGTAGCTCTTCAAACTTCATATATATTTTTTAATTTATTAAGAATTCGTTCACTTACCTTACTGGTTCTCTGTATGTCTTATTGCGTAGCGCATAAATGTGTGCTTAGTTTTTAAAGTGTACCATTAGTGCTTCGCAAAATAAGAAATTTCTGTAATCGTTATGTCCGAATTAGTTAAAGCCTCACGAGTTGAGTTTACCAACAAAAAGTGCTTCGCGTCTTCATATTTATTTTTTTATATTTTTTATTGGAGATGTGCAAATGTCGTCAATTGTAACGAGTGCGTCACGTCTACGACACACATAAGTCACGCGTGATCGTGGTTATATTTAAAACCAATAGTAATGTAAAAAAATTGCGTGTATGATTCTCAAACAATAACATACTAACTTTCTTGGGCCTGTTAAAAAAATCAATTTTTGGGTAATTCGTTTCCGAAGTCATTCAGGAGCGTGCGTGAATAAAAACGTTCATTAATTAATTCAAAATTTTTTAGTATGGGGTCATCCATCTCCCCCCTCCTATATCACCAAGATTTTGTTGGAACATGCAGTTTCTTCTAAGAGTTACAAACATCAAATTTAGTATGCCTCACTATTGTAGTTTTTCATATATGTATAGGGGTATCCATCTCCCCCCCTCCTGTACATCCAAGATTTTGTTGGATTATGCAGTTTGTTCTAAGAGTTACATACATTAAATTAAGTGTACCTCACTATTGTAGTTGAGAAGATATGAATTGATCCGCGAAAAAGGGCTTTGGGCCCCAGTGTGCGCCGTGTGCCACGCTGTTTAAATTGCTAAACTAGTACAGTGTAATTAAATCAAGTTAAATACACTAATTGAAGTGAAAAAATATTTTTTTCAAAGATTTTTAAGCAATATATTGCTTATAAAGCTCTAATAATACCCCGGTATAGTTTTACTTGCAAAAGAATTTTTTGACATTTCAAAAAACCGAATTATAATTTAACAGATACAAATTATTGCATTGAATTCTTTGTATGGGCATTGTAAATTTAAATCCATTTATCTCATCTCTTCTCGGCTGCAAACATACAGCAAAAAAGGGGAATTGGAAAAGCATAAAATAAAGTTATTGGATGTTGTAAATAACCGTTTCATAAAACATAAATTTCATTTGTGAGATACACATCAAATAATTGCAAATATATGCAACAAAAGGATGCAAAACATATTAAATGGATTTGAGAAATCTACATACGAGTGACACTACAATACAAACAGGGAACCAAAATAGTATTGCCACACAAATTTACATACACTAGATGTCAGCTATAATTTCATACCACCCAACAACACAAGCTGCAACAACAAACACCAACAGAAGCTGTACTGTCATGTTAAGACACATACACACACTCAAACAAGGGTTCGTTCGTGTTGTACTATAGTTGCAATGTAAATAACAACACTCAACATACAACACAATGAGCTTTCAATAAATTGAGTTGTATTTTGATGTTGTTGCTGAAAAAGGATGGAAACAAGGATAACGTTCTCATATTTACTTGCTAGTGTGTCTATTGGAGGTGGATATAGGCAGACAGTCTTACTGTTACATTGAGACTCGGCAACTTTATTTCATTTTACATGCAAAATATTGTTAAAATGCACAAAAAACATCTGGTTGCAAAAATACCGCAGGATACTATGATTGCATTCGTTCGTCCTTAAACGATGATGATGATGGCGTTGGTCTGCTGTATCTTTATGAAATTCATAAATTTTCCTCCCAAAAAAAAAAAAACAATAATATGCAACGTGTGTTAGTACACTAAAGTCCTTTATCCAATGAATACAAAACAATGCACTTTAATGTTCATGTTCATTAATGTTTATTTGTATGTGTTTACATGTGAGTATATTTGTGAATGAATAATACTCCTGATAATGAACTTTTCCAGCAAACAATCCTGGTAGCCCCCAATGGCACGTACTTATGCACATCGCAGCTCTTGCAGATACAACTGCAGAGATACGAACGAAATGCATTCACGAAATAATTGAGATTTAACCAAATAAAAATGTTACAAATGAAATAAGTGGGTAAACACCGAATAATAAATACATTTTTCTCGATCTTTATAATTACTTCACAAAATGATCTATAAGAAGACCCTTCTAACAACCAGTCTTATGGCCAATTTCACCAATTTATTTAAATATCAATTTATAGTTTCGTTTTTCATGTCAAATAAAAATGAAATTATATGAAAAACTATATTGAAATATGAATTGATATTTAAATACAATTGGTGAAATTGGTCACTGAACCTTAACGAGTTTGTATATCCTGATCCGTCATGATCTGCCTATTTGAAGTTAGTCTAGGACGATTGTGAAGCTTCGCCTTACCAATACCCACCCGGGTGACCATTTCTATTTTTTTTTTATTAACTCTTATATTTGCTTCAGTTGAAAGAACATTTTTTCTTTTCGAACTAATTGCTTTCTTTAAAAAAATTAAGGGTGACCCGGTAGGCTAGTTGGTAGTAAGCTAGACTATCAGTGCGGGGGCTGCGGGTTAGATTCCCGCCAGAGACTCTAGTCTGTATAACTATAACGGGTTGAAGGTCTGAATTGCTCCGATAATTAAGTTAGAATATAATTTGTAATTTTATTTGTAAATCTATAAATGTATATACATAAATAAATAAAAAAAAATTAAAAAATCACAAAATCTTGTTATCATGTAACACCCGGCTGGGTACTGGTAGCCGAAGTACATAAAAATCTTTGGTCCGTACATTAATTAAGCTGAAGCCGTATCAATAGTACGGTGAGTACGGATTTCCTTAAATCAAGTACTTAATGCCAGATTCAAGTACGGATTATTTAAGTGACCCGGACTTAATTAAAAATGAGATAAAAATTAATCTCAAATTGTGCTTGATTCAAGAATTTCTAAGTCGGTTTTGAACGCAAATTCGTACTTAAAATAATCTAAAAATGAGATATTGATTTTAACGTAAACACTTACAGCCGTACCTAAACAAAAGCGGCACGCGTTTTCTGCTCATCAAAAATTTCGATGCCCATACAATTTATATGAAGCATCTTAAATATCCACAATGAACTATCAAAAATCTCAAAAAAACACAAGTGTTTTGGGGTATTTCATATAATTCCAACTAGGGATGGGCAATAAATATCCATATATCAAAATCTCGATATTTAAAAACAATATAATCGATATATATCGATGATATTAAAAATACCCATATATCGATACATCGATATTTATCTACGACTATCGAATTCGATATTTTTAAGATCTCTTTATAATAAAATTCAACATTTTAACCGTTCAGCATCTTACAATACTGCTGTTTATTAAGAATTGCATTTTATATATTTTAACTAATATTAAGAAAATAACGGCGTTTTTCCATTGTACATTTTCATAGATTACACAGTTATGTAAGTTTTGTCTCGGTTTTTAAAGAGATGACAACAAAAAAAAAAGCGCGGAAAAAATATTCTGGAAAGGGTTCCTAGAATTATGCAAAGAATCGCCTTTATTATGGCGTATTAGCAGCAATAGACTCATGAAAGTTGGAATGTTAATAATAAAAAAAAAATTTTTTGTTTTTTTCAGCATGTTCTTTTACTTGTATGGTATGTGTCACAAGTTTCGTTTACCGGCAGTATATTATCCGTCATTATATAAACCCAATTTTTTTTTTTTAGATTTCATATGGTGAATAAATAAAATTTTTTTTGTATTCTTTACTTTATTTCTTGAATTTTTTTATTGTAGAATTAACTGTCGGTCCCTCGATTTCAAACGAAAATTTCCTACGCATAATTTACCTTAAAAACTAAATTTTGAAATTGGTTTTTGTTTTTAATAAAAGTTAAGCTAATGAAAGTTTCGTTCGAAATCGAGGGACAGGCAGTAAATTTGAAATTAAAAGAAACAATAAAAAATTTGAATGGAATTACATTTAATATGCTTGTACATATGTAAATATGTATTGACATAGGTATATTAAGTTTTTGAATTTGGTAATAATTTCAGCTAAATACGTTCGATACATCGATATTTTTAATTAATAAATGTCGATACTCTTAAAAAATATCGATACGATATATATCGATATATTTTTTCAATTTGCCCATCCCTAATTCCAACTGTTAGCAATAAATTTTTCTCTGAAAATTCTAGAAAAAACGTTTTGACATAAAATAAAACTGAGGACGAAAAATTTAACTTTTATACATAAGTCCTAACCCCGAAAGGGTCTATCGCCTGATCTACGTATCGATCACGGGCGCCATGAGGAGCTGCCTCACTCTGGCTTTAGGAGCTATCCTGCACATTCCTCCATTACACATATCTGTAAGGAAGGAGGCCTGCAGGTGTGCTAGCAGGATGCCGCGCATTGCTGAGTACAAGGCAGGTAACTTAGTGGGCCACATGCGGATCCTTGAAATCCTAAGGAATGATCCATCCATTCTGGTTGGGGATCATACACCCAGAGAAAAACTATGTTTAAATATGGTTGCCTCCAACAAAACTATTTTTAAAGAAAATTATACAATTATGGTTAATTTAACCATATTATTATCACCGAAAACCATATTATGGTAAAATGTGTCCTCTTTCAAGAAGGCACAACCATATTATGGTTGCTTTCGAATATGTTTTGGTCAATAATAACTAAAATATGTTTAACACTTATAATAGCATGGTTGGTTTTCAACCATAGCATGTTGCTCTTGGACATGAGGAAAATACTATTGTAAATTTAAAAACAACTGAATGTAATATTTAACCATAACATGTTTAGAGGCAACCATAATATGGTTGTGTCTTCTTGATGGAGAACTAATTAAACAATTACATGGTTGTCGGTGACAATAATATGGTTAAATTTGAACATAATATATTTAAAATTATGTCTTAAAATAGTGCGGACCAATCCTGGTAGTACGAGCACGCGGACCAGGTCTGGTTCAAACACGGTTCGAAAAAGACAAATGGTGATACTGGAGCGGGTATCATGGTCCCGGTTTCCAAAGGGGATTGCCTATGGGCATACAGCCCTCGATATTTCAGCGAAAATGTACACCATCCTCATTAGCGCTGAGGAATGTCTGAGGAGCAGGACAAAGGGCATGAGATTATTTAAAATGTCAGATAGCCAAACTGCTCTTAGAGAACTATCTTCTTTGGAAATGAAGTCCAGGTTAGTTATGGACTGTATAACGTCTCGGGACAAGTTGGGGAAACAAAATGACTTGAACTTGTGTTGGGTGCCTGGCCATGAGTCATGCGGGCAACGAAAGAGCTGACTGCTTAGCAAACAGGGACGCACGCCGCCCATGCACAGGCCCTGCGTCCTACTTCGGCGTCAATATCGGTCACATTAGGGGGACGTCCTTCACACATGGATGTCCACTTCTGGTTTAAGACAGTCCAAGAGATTCGTGACATTGTCCTGTGGTAGGGCAGGTAGCCTAGTTCTGCTTGGGGAGGCGGAACTTAGACTGCTTGTTGGCCTGTCACGGGACACTGTGGTTTTAGATACCACCAGTTCTTAATGGGCAATTCAAGTACCAGGGCATGCAGATTTTGTGAGGTTGATGACGAAACGTCAGAACATCTATTCTGCTGCTGTCCCGCCTTTGAGACTACCAGGCGGACATTTTTCGGGGGGCTAATGAGCCCAACTAAAATTTATGATCTTTCACCAGGCAGGGTAATAGGCATTTTACATAGGTTAAACCTGACATGGTGAGTTACATGGGCTGCACAAAAAATTCTCTGAGTTGTGGTGGTTATGGCCTCCAAGACATATACATACATACATACATACAAGTCCTAGGCCCAATATTGATTACAAGCTACCTGACCGCCCCGGCTTTGGTCGGAAGCCATTTACTAATGAGAAGTGAACGGAAGGCAGTGTGTTTAGTTCTTCACATTTCTCCTAAAAGTTTTTTGTACTAAGGAAATTGGAAGTGAAAAGAAGGCAATATATTAACAACTTTAACTTTCCGAGTTTTGTCAGGAATTTTTGAATAATTTTTTCTTTACAAACCATATCCTGAAAATTTCAAATCGAATAAAAAAATTAGCCAAATCGCTCCAGCCGTTTTCACGTGATGGAACTACATGGACCATTTCATTTTTATATATATAGATATCAAAATGTATTTATTTGTTCATTTGTACATGTACATTAGGGTGCGCCTTATTTTTCATATTTACGAAATTGTACCGTTACTCCCCCTAGAAATGTTCTTCCCATCAAAAAACTATGTTTCGTAAAAAATTAGGCTGATCACATATGTGGAATTGATGACTCATCTGCCTTTAAGTTTGATGGTGCGTTTACAAGGAAAAATATAATTTTTTTTTGTATTGTTTGTAAACATTTTATCATTAAATAAATAATTAAATGTAAAAGAATCGAAATGTGTACGTTATAATCATTATAATGAGATACAAAATATAAAATTTGGTTAAAAAATTTCAAGGTTATTAAGATTTCCCCAGGCCATTGACGCGTCTCGTGCCACTTAAACAAGAAATGTATGACCAAATTATCATATTTTGAGAAATATTTGAACAAGAGCTAATTTTTACTTAAAATATACCCGTATTTCCTCGTAAATTAGTTTTTGCCTTTGTAGGATACCGTAAACCTATTAGCAGGTATGATCAAAAAAAATATTTTGTTAACGGCAGTTTCAAAACTTTAATTTCAAATTCTTAAAAAATTTGTTAAACAAATTTCCGAATTTTTTGATCATCACATTGGGATTTTTTGAACAAATATTGTTTTATTTTTTGGTAAACATATTTTTTTTATGGGAAGAACATTTATAGGGGGTGTTAGGCCACAATTTCACAAATATGAGAAAAAAGGAGCACCCTAATGTACATACTGTTGTAATTGTTAGTAGTTTAGGGTATTATATGTTCGGCCTTGTAAGACTGTGCTTTCGGACTTGTATAGTTTTGTTTTCTCTTAAGATCAAATTTGGCAAAATTGTGTAAAAGCTCGTAAGTATTTGATGGCGAAATTTTGTTATGGAAGATCCAGAATTTACCATATAGTGCTGCCTAAAATGCACCCTTCCAAAAATTACCTTAAAACAAATAACTCTTTCTTACAAGTGGCGCGAGGATATAAATTGTATGGCTTGTCCGACTATACTTTCCAGCTTGTGGTATTTAATGTTACTAAGAATTTTTTATAAGGGGATTTTATACAGTTCTTTTGTAAATTCTTAATGTTAGTTATCTCTATTTTATTTTACGGGCACCCTGTATTGCTATAGCGAACTAACTCAAGCAACTAACTAATATACCACAAGAACCTGGCATGCTGTAGCGCAATCTGCAATGAGAAATGAATTTTTGTGGTAAGAGCTAAAAAAAAAATGCTACAAGATACAAGTACTTGCTTGGCTTTTGTTCTTGTTGATAGAATTATTTGTTCGCACATTGTCAAAAGATGACTTACACATTTAACGTAACAGCAATATTCGAACACACAGTAAAAACAACAAAAACATCAACTGTCAAATGCCATTAACTAGAGGCGTTAACAGACCACCCCCACCCAACCCATTTCCCATACATACTCCTTGGGCTCAGAAATCCCAGTACATGCACTTAAATTCGAACAAAAACTACCTGCATTTTTGTTTAACACAACAAAAATCTATTGTAACAAAGTGACGAACGTTTTGGAATCGGCCTTCTGTCGGTATGCAAAAATGCAATTTTTATTATTCTCCCGTTTTTGCTCTGCCATAATGTTTTCATTGTTGCTGCTGTGTCTATTTGTGGGCATATGTTCTGTCTGTTTTCGATTTGTTTAGAGTTTTCTTATCTTTCTGCTCCCATAACAGTTTTTTGTATTTCTTCCTCCTCTTCCATTTAAGCTGTCGCTGCTGTTGTTGTTGTAGGTACTTCTATGACTTGATTTGATTTCGAAAACATCCCAAAAATAATAGAAAGAAGTGAATGAATATTTTTTTTTGTTTGACCACAACTACAAGTCGCCTTTTCCATTTGGTTTTTGTTAGAGGTTATTTCTGGCGTGAACAATGGAGTCATAGATTAAGATTTTATGTTGCAGATGCAACTGCAACTGTGTTGTGTCTATTTATGATTTTGTTGCATCTTTTCATTTGCCTGTGTTCTTCTGTCCACTGCACATTCATTGTTTGGTAATTCAAAGAGAATGAGGGAATTATGACATTGGGGAGTGCCATGTGCTTTGTTGCTGTAAGAACTCCAGGAGTGGGGTTTAATGAAAACATTCATCATAATTGTGTGTGAATTGTATCTGAAATTGAGTTGTCGGTTGCAGAGTTATTAATGTTGTTGCACATATTGAATTGTATTTGTTTTATGTATAAAGAAATAATTGCAATTTGAATAGATATATGATTTGTTAATGCAATTAATTCTTAAATAGTTTTTGGTGAATAGTAGAATTTTTTGATAAACTAAGAAAAATGTTTCTAAAAAATCCTATTTGTGAATATTGTTTATCAGGGAAATTGAATGCTTCCTGTATTATTTATTACTCATTTACTTAGATCTAACTCTGCAAGGCAGGACTCTTTCGCTAAGTCTATGGCAAAAATCAGTCCAAAATTTAACATATTTATGATCTTCTTCTCGGCGATATGGGTGCAGGCCGCAGCTCTCACGCGCTTCTTAACAAATAGCAATTTTAGATGCCTAAATTCTTTAAGGCTATTATTTCCCGCAATACTAGATCGGTCTTTGATCGGTCAAGTTTTAGGTATATATACTGAAACGATTCTTGCGCTTAGTAACAAATGGTACGACAAATTGGAGATATTCTCAATTTTTTAATACTAAGCACCATATTTTCAATAAATTTCTGTTGGGCGAGCCGACCGATTGCCATGAGTTCGAAGCTTGAGCCCCCTTTACACTATTTAACATGTCTTAGGATTTTTGCTCTCACAAAATTCAAAGATTTTTTGTCTGGTGGTCAAAAAACCAAATAGAAAAACTTTTTTATTACATTTTGAACCTACACTATCACACTTCAGGCAAAACGAAAACTCTTTGTAGAATATAAACAGCTGTTCAGTAAAAAAAACAAATGTATTTATTTGTGTTAAGGAGCGCTTTACTTTTTGGCGTGATTTTTAGCAGATTTTACAAAATTTGTAAAAGTGAGAAGCTAACAATAAAAAATGTTATACTTCTTTAATATGTAATTACTTTTATTACAATGCTGGCGGCAAATTAATAAACAACTATTTTTGCTATTTTCGCCAAGGGCGGTAGAGTTTATACTAAAATGTACTTTTTTATTATTTTTTCGTCTGCGCATCGTACTTAATTAGTTGTTACAAATTTGAGTAATTTATTTAAAGTTCAGAAGAAGTCGTAAAAAATTTTATATTTATTTTTATAATTTTGCAATTATGTAGTAGTGAAAATCTGTTAAAAAAAAATTAAATTTTCCATCCCTGATTTTCTTCTTATGCTTTAAAAAAAAAATTTTAAAAAATAAAAACAAGTTAGAGTGCTATATTCGGCTGTACCGAATCTTTGATACCCTCCACCGACAGGAATGGGCTCTATATGTTATATAGATATTTATTATTAACTAAGCTTCACAAAAACAAACATCAATCAGCATTAAAAATAATTGCGGTTTGGACCTGAATTAAATTATTGACCGACAATAAGAAAATGTTATGCGTTTTTTTTTAGAACTTTGAACTGGCTTAAGTAAAATATCATAATTCGTAACAGTTTTAGCCGAACTAAAATGATTTTTATGAGGGTATTTTGTATTGGACCTATGATAAATTATGAACCAATCATCCTAAAATTCTGAAGAATGATTTCTGGTATAACAAAAATAAATTAGAATAAATTTCAATACAGTAGTGTAATTAGTTTTAGCGTTAACAGTATATTTCACAAAATTGCATGATAGTTTTTCTGGCCATATGAATTTAAGTAAGAAATTTTACCGCAATATCTATATCCACCACGGTTTTAACCGAATTTAATTATTTTCCCAGAGTGGGCTTTATTTGGTGTTAGGCGCAATAAACTGTTTTCCGAGAGTAGGGTTTATATGGGGCCTGTGGTCAATTATGCACCGATCTCCAAAAAATATTACAATGTGATTTATGGGCCTATAAAACTGTGACGTACCAAATTTAAGTATGCTAGCGTTATTTATTGCGGCTTAAGGCATACTAAGCTGTTTGCAGCGAGAAGGGTTTATATGGGGCCTATGGTCAATTATGGACCATTCACGAAATTTAACAGAATGATTTGCAGTCGAATTCGTGCAAAATTCATTGTCATTCCGTGCACTATTCCACCATTTATGTTAGTTTTTGTATCAAAATTATCAATTCTTTTAGGGTGGTTGTTCCACATTTTGATTCATAGTTCTGATCCTACTGAACCGATATTGCTGAATTTCAATCTCAAACTGCTTAGGGTAATTACAAGCAATTTTAGACCAAGCTTGTTCTTTTCTTTTGCGGTTTTCGAAAGTGAGCGTGTTTTCAACAGACGGATAGACGGACAGACAGACGAACATGGCTAAATTGACTTAGAATTACTCAAGGAGCCAGAAAATATAAACTTTATTGGGTCTTAGATGTATTATAAAAAAGTTTCACACGGAATGACAAACTTAGTATACCCTCATTCACCACAGTGGTGGTGGAGTGTATACAAATGGTGAGCGCCATAAGACTATTAAATTTCTCTACGTACTTTTTGTAATTTCATTAAAAACTGCTTTCACACTATTATACATTTTGAGTTTATTAAAGTTTTTGAAAAGTTGAAATACCCTATCTTACAGTGTAAATAGGCCTTTAATATCACTTGTAATGTGAAGGTTAAGGTTTATATAAGTGTCATTTGTTTAGACTTATACAAGCAATTATTCAAAAGTTTTTCAAATTAAAGAAATTTTTCGGGAAGGGCCCAGGTAAATGTTTTGACCACTACTGTATATATATACCATGTATATGTTTGTTCTTTATTTATTATTATTTTATAGACTTTTTGGATTTTTTACACATAACAAATATATACATGTACTGCGAAGTTGATTTAACATTGTCCACCTGTCTGTCTGTTTTTCTGTATATCTGTGCCCATGTTCCGTAACTCCCGAGTCGTGAAACTTTTCGATTGTAATGTGAGAAATGAAACAAAAATGCCATAAATTAAATTCTTGGCGAGTAAAATCTGTCACGTAAGGAAATTATTCGCCAATTTTCACAAATAAAAACGAGGTGAGAAGAAATGTTAACCTAAAAAAATATATTAAGTATGCAAAATGCAATGGAAATATTATGTTATTGGCTGATTTTTTTATTGTTTAATTATTATGCCCTCCACCACCACTGTGGTGAATGAAAATTTTTTATTATACATCTAAGACCCCATAAAGTATATATATTCTGGCTCCTTGAGTTATTCTAAGTCGATTTAGCCATGTCCGTCTGTCTGTTGAAAACACGCTCACTTTCGAAAAACGCAAAAGAAAGGAACAAACTTGGTCTCAAGTTGCTTGTAGTTATCCTAAGCAGTTTCGGATTGAAATCCAGCAACATCCGTTCAGTAGGATCAGAACTATGAATCAAAATGTGGAACCACCACCCTAAAAAATTGATAATTTTTATACAAAAGCTAACATAAATGGTTTATTAATGCACGGAATGACGTAAAACTCTGCTCGAATTTGGTTGGTACGACTGCAAATCATACTGGTAAATTTCCTGACGGTCGGTCCATAATTTACAGTAGGCCCATTATAAACCCATCTCGAGGAAAACAGTTTGGTTCGCCTAAAACCGCAATAAATAACGCTAGCATACTTAAATTCGGTACGTCACAGTTTTAAAGGACGAGAAATCACATTGCCAAATTTCGTGAAGGTTGGTCCATAATTTACCCTAGGCCCCATATTAACCCTACTCTTGGAAAACAGTTTATTGCGCCTAAAACCAAATAAAGCCCACTCTGGGAAATAATTAAATTCGCCTTAAACCATCACAGATATAGATATTGCGGTAAAATGTCTTATTTAAATTCATATGGCCAGAAAAAATATCATGCAAATTTGTGAAACTTTCTGTTAACGCTAAAACTAATTACACTGCTGTATTGAAATTCATTCTAATATATTTTTTGTAATACTAGAAATCAGTCTTCAGAATTTTCGGATGATTGGGCCATAATTTATCATAGGTCCAATACAAATTACCCTCCTAAAAATTATTTTAGTTCGGCTAAAACTTTTACGAATCATGATATTTTACTCAAGCATGTTCAAAGTCCTAACAAGAAACTCATAAAATTTTCTTATTGTCGGTCAATAATTTAATTCATGTCTAAACCGCAACTAATTTTAATGCGGACGCTCGTTTTTGTGAAGCTTAGTTAATAATATATATGTAGATATCATATAGAGGCCACTCCTGTTGGTGGAGGGTATCAAAGATTCGGCACAGCCGAATATAGCACTCTAACTTGTTTTTATTTTAACAATTTTGAAGACTATACGAATGTTTATAAAGATATTTTGTAAACAACAAGCATTTAAGTCGCACTTTACATTATTTGGTATAGCCGACGGTTGTGTTTTCGCCGCCGTCGTTGAAAATGTTTAAATTTTAGTACATTTTGGTTGCCGTCAACGATATGTGGTATTGGCTTCCTCCACGTCGGCAATTTCACATCGACTTTGAGTGAAAAATTATGACATTTATAACATAACGACGTAATCTCTTTTGATAGTTTACGACATGAGTTACAGACACATTTTTTTCTCACTATTCAAGAAACGGTGGAACATTTTGATTCACATACTTTCGATGCGAGAAGTTCTCGCGAAATTTACAGAACATGGGTACTGGAGAGCGGAAAAAGCAACATCAAAATGTTGGCGGGGTTGGTGAAGTGGGCGTGGCACTTCCTATAAAAATATATTATACAAGCGTCTTGAAAAAGCCACTTACAATGTCTGCGATCCACCAATTACACTTAATCTTAACATCAATCCTCCAACAATTGACGAAATAGAAACTGCTATAAAACAGGCTACGACCGCATTCCAGCCGAAATTCTTAAGTTCTGTCCGCAAAAATAGCAAACCTGTTATTCCCATTGCTTCCGGAAATATGGCGATAGGAACAAATACCAAATACTTGGTTGCAAGGTATTCTTATCAAATTACCAAAAAATGGAGGCTTGTCGCAATTTAAAAACTATAGGGAAATTACGCTCTTATTTATTCCATCAAAGATAATAACCAGAATATACTTAATCGAATAAAAGACTCAATGGAGCAAATCTACGTAAGCAACAAGCAGGATTTCGGGCCAATAGGTCATGTGTTGATCATATTAAAACATTAAGAATTATTGCTGAAGATAAAGCGTGATCCATTTTGAGGTTCTCAACTTTTTGAAAGAAAAAAACACAAAAAATTCAAATTTAATGGGGATTGTTTATAACCATTTGAAAAAACATTCTTTGGCATTTATTGTTTGAAGATTATGTCTATCAAATGTTGGTCGTTGCTACGTCGCAGATGGTCCATCCGTTGAGTCCAATTTTCGATGATTCGTTCGAGCATTTGTACTGGTAACTGGCGAATGACACGCGTGATGTTTTCCTCCAAGGCCAGAATCGGAACGGGTTTTCCCGCATAAGCTTTAGACTTTACAAATCCCCACAGGAAAAAGTCTAACGGTGTGATATCACACGATCTTGGTGGCCAATCGGCCGGCCCAAAACTTTAAATTATGTGCTCACCAAAGTGTTCTCTCAATAAATCCATTGATTGATGCGATGTGTGGGAAGTGGCGCCGTCTTGCTGAAACCAAATATCGCCGAGATCACGAGCTCCAATTTCAGGCATCAAATAGTCGGTTATCATGGCACGATAACCTTCCGAGTTGGTGCGAACGGGGCCGAATCGACTCCCCACGGTCTTCGGGTACACTCTCAGCTACGGCCGCTATATTTTCTTCACAGCGTGCTGGACGTGGTCTATTCAGTCGAATATTATCCAATAATGAATGCTGGCTCTCAAAATGGGTGATGGTGTTGCGAATAGTACGCTCAGTAGGCCGATTATGTTGACCATAACTTGAGCGAAGTGCACGAAACACATTGCTCACAGAACGTGAATTTTCGTAATAAAGTTGAACGATTTGTAAACGTTGTTCAGGCGTAAGTCGTTCCATTATGAAATGCCAAACAATACTAAACAAAAATAACATGACAGCCTGACACGACTCACACGTGATCTGTCAAAAAAAGGCTATTGAAAAAAATATCTCTACTTGAATCACCCATTTTAATAGAATGGCAAAGTAGCATATATATGTATATATATATATTTCTTTATTAACCATTTTTTGCCCGCAGCTGCCAAACCGAGCGAAATTCAGAAAATTAATATTCAGGAAAAATATTCCTTATAACGTCAAGCTGACTGATGGATCTCGATACCTTCTCTGTATATAGGCTTACTAATACCAGGACCTAAAACGATACAAAATCTATCACAAACGAATTTTACCCTGTCCAGCTATAAAGCAATTTTAGTTTTTGTTTTGGATCCCTGGTACAAGTCCCATTTAGGCATTTGCCTGCTTATTGTGAAAAAATTAAAAAAATAATAAAATTTTTAAAGCAATTTAAAAAGTCTGAAATTTTGAGCCAATTTATGTACTGTAAATAAACTACATAAGAATTTTTTACCATCATTTTATTTACTTTATAAATAAAACTTTATTTGATTTACAACTTTAATTTATCCCATAACAATAGTTTGCAAAAAAATAACAATTAAAACAAAGATTTATTACACGCTAGTAAAAATTAAAAATATATGTAAATAAATGTGCATACAGTGTGTATAATAAATATGTGTAATAGAATGGAACAAAAAAAAGAAAAGTTAAGTAATTACATACATAAATATATTTTACACGTTAAATAAAACAAGAATTTATTGCAATGGAAAACGCCAGTACAACAACAATGTTGCTGAAAATTAATGTCAACCCAAAAAAAGTTGCAATGTTTTAAGGGTAAATAAAATTTAACATTTAAAAAGGTGAATAAAATATGAACAGAACGCTTATGTTAGTACTACTTGATGTTCCTAATTGACACTGTATTCATACTATAACTCAAATTATACTGCAGACATGAGAGGTAGAACATTTGAGTACATTAATGGGTTACATTTTGAAAAAGTCTTTATCTTAAGCACAGAAAAAATTAAAAATTGTCTCTAATCACCAAATTTATACCAAATTCATAATATCAGGCAAACAAGTTGTTGATTTTGCATTTTTTACCAAAATGATTATATTGATTACTTAAAATTTTAAAATTGTGAATATTTTTTTTCAATAAATGATATTTTTAATTTTAATTAAAAAAAATGATCAAAAAACTTTGCCATTTCAAATAATGTGTTAATTTGTTTAATTAAATATTGACAATTCCCAACAACAATTCTACATGTTTAAATTATTTTATTTTAAACGAAAAAGTCAATTAATATTTAATTAATATTTTAATTAAAAATGTATTTCAAAACAACTTAAATAATATTAATTAAATCAAAATCATATTTTTAATTTTCTTTCAACTAAAAAAATAATTGATTCAATTATCATATTAATTAAATTTAAATACTTTTTAAGTCAATTGATAAAAACTTTTTTTCTAAATACTTAATTGATGTCCTTAATGCAGTGTAGTCAAATTTTGCATTAGAAAGTAAATTAAATTAAAAACACAATTTGTGTTACAAATTCAGTTTTGTTGATACCAATGTGAAGTATTTGTAAGCGTACGTGGTAATGACTTATTTAACTCCCTATTTGTAAGCTAATGTGGTAATGAATTACCTAACTCCCTATTTGTAAGCGAATGTAGTAATGCCATATTTAACTCCCTATTTGTAAGCGTGGGTGGTAAGTACATGCCTCCAATGACATCACCGTGTTAAAATAATGAGTTAAAATGCCAATGTATAAGTAGTGCAGTAATGAAAACGATATATCGCTCATTTCGTGCAAGACCGTCACAACTCAAAATTTGAAACTTTACAGGAGAGCCTTTTTAAGATTCCAACCTATTATTATTTATTTTATTATTTATTTTATATACAGTTATAAAATCAAATGTTTCTTTTTTGCTACAAAGAAAACCACATGTACAAGAGGAATGCCAACAAAAAAACTGAAATGTGACCTTGTTGATGTTAATTGCTCAAGTTTGTTACAAGAGGTCATAGCGTCAAAAGCATCTGTATTACCGTTATTTTTTCGATAATTCTCTCCATTCTTAGATCAATTTGTAGAGATTTAAGAGAAGAACATTTCTGCATTACTAACTCGAAAATGCCAAATTTTGAGTTGTGACGGTCTTGCACGAAATGAGCGTTATGTAAAGGAAATACAACAGCAGTACTAGTGAAAAAAAAATGTGCAACGTATGGAAATAAAAATACCTTATTTTATAGATAATGTTCCCAATTAAGTGTGTCCATAAGTTTATTTTAATGATATTTCCCCACTGTGGCCAAACTGGGAGACTTACAAGGGTGATTTATACCTTATTTTATAGATAATGTTCACAATTAAGTGTTCCATAAGTTTATTTTAATGATATTTACGAATTGGCTGATTTTTGATGATTTTTTTGATGTAGAGTATTTCAGTGGTTCTCTGACGGATGCTTACCCCATTACTTTTCAATGTAAGTTTTTGCTGGGTAGTTACTACAATAAAACAAGTCCTAGAACTAAATTTAAGAAGCAAATTTTAGAAAGTCCCAAAAAAATGTGTCACGCCGCCGTTGAGTTAATCGGGCTTTTGCTTTAATCGGGTAATCGCTCGATTAATTAACCGTGGTTTTGGTTTAATCGGTTAATTTTGTTATTGATCGGTTGACCGATTAATAAAGTTTTTTTTATAAATCAAGTTATTTCAACGAATAAAAATGCATAAATTATTTATTATTTGGACTTAGTAAAAAAAAATAACAACATAACAAACATAACAATTCTTGAACTTAAACGAGCGAACAAAAAATTTTTTCATAAATATGTAATACATATTTTTTAGTTAATACAGAAATATTATGTAGCTATTATTTTAAAAATAAACTGTGAGGTAGTTTTTTTTAATTATTTCAATAGTTTAAGAAGATCATATAAAATAATATTTTAGACAAATAATTTGGCTTAATTGTTTAGGATTAAGGCGATTTTTTTCTTTAGTTTTGATTCAACTTGACCTGGAAAAAAAATACTTTCACTTCCCTGGGGAAAATTTGTGTCAATTGTTTTTAAAGCAATTATCCCGTGACCAGTGAATACAATTTTACTTTATATGAAGAAGTTCTATCATATAAGCATTGTTCATTCGGGACAATGTCTGATACAGGCATTGTTATAACCGAAATTGAATGTGTATATTTATGTGGCAAGTCCATTTTTGAAGAAATCGAATGCAACCCATAATACAGAGTATCTAATTTCTCAGTCCTTTTCGTGGATTTATCTTAACATATAAAATATTCCATTATGCCATTAGAGTCCTGTTTTATTTTTTTTAGATTTTTAACAAATTGTTTCGGTTAATTCTGTTAAAAGATTGATATGAGGAGATTTGAGAATAAACAAATAACTAAACGCATGCATGTAAAAAGTACGTGAAACAAAACACTTATTTAATATGAAGATCCTTGAACGCCTTCTTTGTCTAAAAAAATATTTTATAAACACATACCTTTTGTATATAAGACGGAACAAATAATTAATAAAACAAAAAAAAATATATTATAATTCTACAAAAAATTAAAAATTTTGCTACATCGGCTAATCGTCTGAAGTTAACCGGTTTAATCGTTAATCGAAAATAGCCAATTTTAAATTAACCGATCAGTTAATCGAGTAGAAATTAATCGGTTAACCGATTGAATACCCTAGTGATACTGTACTGTAATTCATTAATTTTTCTACCTTTTGGTTCTTCATAAACCAGTTAAAGGATTGGTTCTCCTTTCACTGGTCATGGGTTCTTTCTTTTTGTACTTTTTCTATTTTCACAAATCCCAGTACCAGTCTGCTAGAACAATTGATACAAATTTCCCGCAGGGTATAGTCTGCATTAAAAATGATTTTTCATCGACTACAAGCTATTTATATGGCATGGCAGGGTCCAACTTTGCAAAATAAAAAAAAATTCCACCTTCTATTGATGAAAGTAGGGAGCTACTAGGGGGAATTTAAAATTGTAAGGTAACAGCGCCCTATTGAGTGTTGACTTATAGTCACCACAAATTCTAATAGTACCATCACTTTTAGGAACTGGCACGATCGGTGTTGCCAATTTTGAATATTCAACTCGCTCTAGAATGCCTTGATTGCACAATCGGGCCTCTACTCGACCTTTAAGTGTCAATGGAATACGACGAGCGTGAAGCCTAATTGGTTGGGCATTTTACTTAAAACCGCAACAAAACCGGTTTACCAGTAAATCTGCCCAATTCCTTAGAAAAAGATGATCGAATATTGCTAAAACCGTGTTAATAGCATTACATTCCTGAATGATATAGACGCCTTGAATGCTTATGCCCTGTGGATCAAACCAAATGCAACCCAATATATAAGTTTGATTGCCATTAACAACTATAAGGAGTAAAGCCATGACTAATCTTTCGTTATTCCAAATATCAATATCGAGAACACCTCTAACAAGTCCACTGTTAAGCTGAAAATCCGAAATAACACTCATATTGCACCGGCTGTTCAGACGGCTACAACCGACTGAAGGCCCGTGATGCAACTATTGTATTATCCGACCCTAAATCGATATCAAACTTACAAGGCTATCCATTAATGTTTAAAGCGGTTGAACGCTTACGGGACTCTGATCAGAAGATGTGATTAATCGCTTGCGAATTCGATCTGCCAAAGCTTTCGAGGGGGATAGAGTAGCAGCACTTTGTTTCTATGACCGGCAGACGCGTTGTAAATGCCCATTGAGTCTACAGGTTGAACAAATGGTTTCTTTATGTACACACTGTGAGCGGAGATGATTTTCTCCATATCTTTTACACGATTTGGTATCATTCGACCTCTGTTGATTTAGTGTTTTTTGTGATGCTTGTTGTGTTCCTGGTTACGCTTTCCTGGCTGGCGAATAACCATTCTTTGACGACGCTTCAGCAGAGTTAGCCCTATCTATTACCTTTTGTAATTGTAAGGCAGGTTCAGCTAGAAGATTCCATTGCAGAGTCTCATCCCGCAAACCACACACCAAACGATCACGAAGCATACGACCCACAACGTTGCCAAAATTATTGTCTACAGCGAATTTTCTCAATACCAAAAGATATTCCGAAAAACTCTCATTTGGTAGTTGGTCGCGTTTTGGAATTTAAAAAATTACGCAATTTCCGATGGACGTGGAGAAAAATGATTTGTTAGCAATGTTTTAATTTCCGTTATATCAAGCTCACTTAAGTTTTTGGGAGCTGCCACTGATGACAGGAGATCATAAATAAAGTTGTCTTTTGATGATCAGCCTGTACATCATTGGCTAGATGTTGATGTTAAGGTAACCCAATGCTTTCGCCAGGAAACTGTGATGTAATGGTTTTAAAATTGCGTTTAATTTTGCAACGTATATTCCTTAACATTAAGTAAAAATACCACGATATTGAATTATAAAACGACTTATCATTTCGGGAGAAATCCCCTCCTCGTCGCCAATATTAAATCGGTATAGATTTAATCAAACAAGTCGCACGGTTATAATTCAATCAATATTTATTCATTAGTAATTATGGCAATAACTTTTAAAAACGAGTAGAAACATAAATAAAAATAATTAGAATTTTGGTTATTTTATTGAACTGTTAATGGTTTTTTAATCCAAATTTTGATATTTTAATCAGGCTTAAGTTCATTGAATTTAATTTTCATTAAATTATTTTTATGAAGAAAGGAATTTTACAACATGAAATGAATTAAAATTTATTGAAAATTTTTCATTCTTCACTGACCTGGGAATTGAACCCCGGTTTTTACGGACAGGTTTTCGATTGTAACCACACAATCTCTTCAGCGGCGTTTGCCGTTTAGCTCTCATCGCCATTGACGACGGATGACGTCATTATTCAAACATCAATTTTTAAACGAAAGGGTATTTTACTGTGGTAGATCGAAATTTGCTTTGAATGAATGATAACCTATTTTAATTGATATTCGTGTTCTTCCTTACTTCTTGTTTTTCGTACTTTTTGTCAAGAATTCTTCTTATAAATTTGACATGCCTTTCTGTAAGATAACTTTAATGGGTGCTAGGAAAAATTACTAATGGATTTTTTATAATTCTAAAAGATTCCGAGCTTGGCCCAAATAAAACTTACATTTGTTTATTAAGAAAAGGTGACTTAGTTTTTGAATTACAATCACCCCTATCACATAAAAGTGTTCGGTCTACAAGTAAAAGTAGTTTATTTAGCGGTATCAATTTCTAATTTGTCATTTACAAATAAGCAGGGTTTTAATAAACATAAAAACTGAACGTTAAAATTAATATTCCCTCCTTCATTACTTCTAGAGGTGGAGCGCACCAACAACAACAAGTAGGAAATCTTAAAGAACTCACACTCTTACATTTACAAAAGTATAAATAAATGTTACATATAAAATTTTTAATACGAACCCATGTAGTGTCTTAATGTAATGGGTGTAATCCATACAAGTACTTGAACATCTCTGGAAACAGTTTAATTTATTATGGTCGTGGTTTCAGAGACGCCATGTTCCCATTCGATGTTGACTTAAAATTAAACTAGAGCTGATGACATGGCGTGCTTAACACATTGATTTATTGTGCGAAAATTACAATAATGTTTTTGTACTCTTTGGCTTTTTTATTTTTCCTTATATTTTGTAATTAAAAGAAAATGTTTTATTTTGCCTTGCATGTTTTCAAAGAATCTATTCCTGTTTATCATGAAATGTATTTAATTTAAGCCTAAAAAGGTAAATGTTTAATTTGTATGTAGCGCCATCGCATGGCGTCAATCTCGCTATCATGAAGCCTTAATGAATAGTTTTCGTTGGGCAATAGCAACATCTTCCTTCAACTTTATGTAGAGAATCATCTCCAGCGTACCTTATGGTAATCACAATTGTCCAAAATTGGGACTTTGTTTGAAATTTACGAACCAGTTAGTTTAAGTTATATCAGACTTGCACTCTTGGGTCCGTTAAAGTTGATTCCTTTACTACCAAACTTTATATATAAAAAACGCTGGCAAAAATATTAGAGTTTGTTTATATAGACTTCGACAGTTGACACGGCAATAATTGCCAAACATATTGCACGTGTGGTCGGGTAGTTAAAGATATAATTTTATTAAAATATTTGGATAAAGGATAACGTTTACCGGCACCGCATCGACGCTGAAGTATGAACGTGCATTTACAATGGAAAAACTAAATTTTTTCAGTTCTTGTAAAGATTTTGCCATTAAATAAATAATCACTTTTGCAATGAAATGTCAAAGAATTAAAATATGTTCGTAATTATAGTTCTAATGAGATATAAAAGGCAAAATTTGGTTTAAAAATATTAAAGTTATTAAAATTTCTCCAGGCCATTAACGTGTCTCAGGCCACTTGAACAATAAATTTAGGAACAAAATTATCATACTTTGAGATATATTTGAACAAGACCTAATTTTTACTGTAAATTTACCCGTGTTACCTTGTATATGAGTTTTTGTCTTCGTAGGATACCATTAACCTATTAGCAGGTATGACCAAAAAAAAAAAAATTAATATTTTTTTAACGGCAGTTTCAAAACTCTAATTTAAATTTTTTTTTAAATTTTGTTAAACAAATTTCAGAATATTCTAGTCATTACATTGGGATTTATTGTGGATATAATAGGCAATACAAATATGAAAAAATTATGGCAATACCTCCCATAGTTTTTCCGTACCTGGGATTTAAATTTTGCGAATTTCGGGAAAACTAATTTTTTGACCCTATTTTGGCGAATAGGTACAATTTTCCTACTGTTATACATATATTTAAAGTAAAACTTATTTAGAATATTAAAGCGCAGATAATTTTAAATATACTCTAAAGGTATTACTAAGATCGGTAAGCACTAATCCTAAAATCATGAAGGTCAAAAGTTAAATTTTGACATATAACTTTTGACCTTCATGATTTTAGGATTAGTGCTGGTGTAGTGGAATTTTTAAGGGAACGATAGCGAAATATTGTTTATTTTTGTGCCGTTTTATATAAAACCGGAAAAAATATAGCTCTAAGTCCTACGAAGACAAAGCAGTGCAAAAATTTGAGATTAACCCTTGAATGCACTTGGGGTCAAAATAGCCTTTTAAGCTTTGAAAAATCTGTCACTTTATAATAATAGTCAGTTTACTATATTTTTTTAATTATATAGTGTATATTTAACGGTCAATCAATTTATAATAAAAATAATATTCATTCAAAATAGCCTGATTTTGTTTACATTACAAACTTAATTTCTTCTCGGTGATGTTGTGTATAATTGCATTCTTATTGGTTTTTACATACATAGGTATTTAATTATAGAACCCGAAAATGTAAATTAAAACTTTAAGCTATTTTATTGTTTTTTTTTTCAATTAAAACATTGTTAAATATTAAAATGGTACTTATCAGTAACAGCTATACTCCCTTTTGGTTATATTTCCTTGAGACGTTCAAAATGTATAACTAGATGTGCCCATACAAAAAACCGGTAAGAATGTTAAACTTGCAAAAATAATTTTATTTGAAGATGTCATATAGGGGTTTATTGAATTATTCGGCTTTGTTAATCAAAGTTTGAATATTATGTGGGCTTTTATGATCTACGTCTACGCTCAAATAGATTATACATTCGATGATATTAAGAAGCAAAATTTATTCAGCTTCGCCACAAACAAAAGCCGCTATAATAAGCCAAAAGGAAAATATTTGTGAATTTTTAAAATTTAGGTTTTAGTTTCCTCTCCTCAGACCACAGAATCGGATATCCGGAGATAAGTAGAGATGCCTGCATGCTTAAGATTATTTTTTATACGTTATGATTAATGTAAGTCGATTCGACTAACATGCCCAAAATATGAACTTTGTTGAACGGGTAGTGCTCCTAATTCATAAAAGTTACTGGAAAAGTTAAATACTACACCTTATTGAATATAAAAACAAAAAACATTTATATTTGTTTCGTTTTTTATTTTATTTATAAATAATTTATTTACTGTTCTTCATTAGTCAAATCAGAGAAAGAGTTAAAATGTTAGTCGAAACGACTATCATTAAGCATCCAGGGTTAAGAACGTGTTGAAATATGAATAATAAAATTGAAGAATATTGCTGTTGAATTAATATCAACTACAAACAAAAAAAAATATTTTTAATACAATTCACAAATAATATACATATTAATATAAATATCCCTTACCATTAACCTCAATTCAAATAGACCAACTATGCACAACACAAAATAAAGTATACAAAAACTAAGCTTATTAACCAATTGAAAAATTTCCAATAATAAAATTGAAATAAAATAATTTTTTTTTTTTTTTTTTGAAAATTTCTGAACAAAATTTCTAAACAAAATGGATTAAAAAAGTGAAAACGAAGGCGAATTTATGTATACGGTGGTGTCGATATTACAACAAGTAACTACACCAAAAACATAACAATGTATTTTGTTTAAATTGGCTCTTATTCGACCTTTAAAATTTTTTAATTAATCCTTTTTATTAAGCTCGAGGTCTTTTTCTTTTTTTATAAATAACTAGCTTAACCCGGTGCGCTTCGCTACACTGACCCCGCACATTTTTATATTGAAATTTATAGTTTACTATAATAGTAGCTTTAACCACGTTTGAAGACTCTCCCTTTAATAGTTCTTCAGTTGAGCGATATTTAATGTATGCATCCTATGGGAGGTATTTCCCCCCTTGCGCCTACCCGCTTTATTTTTATTTTCAAAAGTGTAGTATACCATAAGAGTGACTTTTAGAAAGTTTGAACATTCTCACTATTACAGTTCTTAAGATATGCGATGTTAAACATTGGCGTCCTATGGGGTATTCCTATACCCCCGCTGCTATTTTATTTCAATTCCGGGGCTCAGAAGATCCTACTACAAAAATTTCAGCAAAATGCGTGCAGCGGCTCTTAAGATATGCGATAATTAATATTGGCATCCCTATCGAAAAAATTAGTAGCCTATTTTATTTTTAGGGCTCACGTGATGTTACTGTAAAAATTTCAGGAAAATCGTGCGATAATTAATATTGGCATCCTATGGGGGGTACCAATTCCCCTGCCCCTATCGAAAAAATAAGTAGCCTATTTTATTTTTAGGGCTCACGTGATGTTACTGTAAAAATTTCAGGAAAATCGTGCGATAATTAATATTGGCATCCTATGGGGGGTACCAATTCCCCTGCCCCTATCGAAAAAATAAGTAGCCTATTTTATTTTTAGGGCTCACGTGATGTTACTGTAAAAATTTCAGGAAAATCGTGCGATAATTAACATTGGCATCCTATGGGGGGTACCAATTCCCCTGCCCCTATCGAAAAAATAAGTAGCCTATTTTATTTTTAGGGCTCACGTGATGTTACTGTAAAAATTTCAGGAAAATCGGTTCAGTAGTTTCGGAGTCTATAAAGCGACAAGCAAACAAACAAACAAACAAACAAACATACATAATCCATTTTTATATATATAGATAGAAGAAGAAGATATTATATATTATTGAATACAATATTTCGGCACTCCGTTGTGTGCCTTCTTCATGGATTTTTTCTTGAATATTGTTTTTGCCAGCGAGGAATGAAAATGTCTACTTCCGCTTTTGGAATTTAAATCAAATGTAACAAAAATATATCAAAAGTCATTATACGCAGGATGAGATCAATTAAAACAAACATTTGAAAAAATATTGATCTGAATACCAAAATCATAGTATACAACTAGTATGCCGACTCTTTGACAGGTACATAACTTAATTGTCAGAGGAACCTAATTTATGTTTGTATTAGTAAGATTTTTTTTAAATGTATTGGTGTATAAAACTATTTCCATCACTAAACATAGTTGCATAAAATCGTATAGATTGTGGCAAAAATTTTTTTTCCAAAATAAAATTTTTTTAGTTCAATAAATTTTTAAATTATTAAATGCTGGATAAATTTATAAACTTTTAAAAACAATGTTTGCAAAATTTTTATTCTGCAATATCGGAAAATATTTAAATAATTTATGATTTCAAATATTATTTTCATCCCACAAAAAAAAAACAACAGAAAAAAAATTAGTGTCAAATAAATTTATTTAAAAATTTTTAGTTTGTGAAAAATAAAAACATTTTGCAAAAGCAAATGAGCATACTGTATTGGAAAAAATTATTAATTATGTGTTTGTGTCATAAAATTAAACAAAAAGTGTTATCTTGTAAAAAATTTTAAATTGAAAAATTTAAAATTTTGAATTCACACAGAACCTATATGTGTGATGGGTGAACTAAAAAATTGAGAACACTCTCTCGAGTTGGCATACTAGTTCTATACTATGACCAAAATAACCTTCTTAAATATCTAAAATATATTTGAATTCCTATAATCAACACATTGTGTTGAAAACTTTATCGGCAGATAGGCGAACATAGCAAAATGGCTGTTGAGTTTCACAACGGCCCAGAATATATTCGAATGAATTCAATGTGTCAATTACAAAACTTCTGGTGGTTGTTATCAAGGTGGTCTACAAAATGGCAACTTTGAGTAATTTAAAATATTGTCTCATTAAAAATATTTCAGCCATAATTGAAAATAATATAATTTGGTACAAATTTGTTATTGTTGTTCATATAAAGGTATAAACATATTAAAGAGAACTAAACAATACGGATTAAACTAATTAATGGTAGTTGTCATTGTTGTGTTGAAATGTGCGTGTCTAGATCACTCCCTATTTTTTATAACGTTGTGTCGCTATTAGTTGAAAAAAGTGGTTGATTTAAAACAATTAGTAAATTTAATACTTAGTGTAATACAATTAAAATCCATTTTTTTAGCCAAGCCCTATTTTGATTGAATGCCATATTCAGTGGAAATATTACAACGAGTAAACAAGAACATTTGGAGGTACTATGCAGCTCCGCAACAAATGATCCACCACTATGTACCGCCCACTCCTTAAGGAATGATATCTCGACTCTATGCCCGGACCGGACGGAAATTGTTGGGGCCATAAAAACATTAACATCTAACAAAGCCCCTGGAAAGCACCTTAAATTATCACCCAACAACAGCGCACAATACTAACTAGTCCCTATTATTCAAAAATTCTGAAACTCTGGTTAACTGTCCGCCGGTTTTAACGAAGGAGTCTTTATTTAAGTGCCTAAGAAAGGGGATCTCACCAAATGCCATAACTGGAGAGGGATAACGTTGCTTAGCATGCTCTTTAAGATAATTGCAAGCATTATAAACTGTAGATTATCCACAGCGTTGTGCGGCGAGCTGAGACAAGAACAAGCAGCATTTATTGGTGGGAGATCCTGTATTGACCACACTAATAGCCTAAAAATAATCATCAAACAATCCGTGAAATTTGGCATACTGAAAGAACTTTCTCTACGGAAGATCGTAACGAAGCCAAATTGTTGGTCTATGGGCGGCACGCGGGGCTATTCCTGCCTGGCAGGGTCAGGCTTAACAGCTAGTTTTCTATAATACTGAACCTAGAAACATAAAATTATAGGTGTAAAATTGGTACTTTTTGAATGGGGCTCTCCCCTTTACCTAACGATCATTGACTTTAAGAAAGCCTTCGACACTCTCTCATATACAGCTGTATGGGCGTCGTTACGATGCAGGGGTGTCCCGGAGAAAATAATAGAGCTCATAAAGGGTCTTTACTATGAGATCAATTGCCGAGTACTGCACGAAAATATAATTGGTGGCATAATTAAAGTCATTAGGGTTGTTAGATAGAGCTGTGTATTATCATCACTTTTATTCAATATCGTGCTTGATCCCATTATGGCAGATGCAACACATAAAATAGAGGCGTAAGCTGGGCACTGCAGAGAAGGTTAGAAGACCTCGATTACGCAGACGATATTTGTCTTCTTGATCACAGATACTTTGACATGCAAGACGTACGATAGAGGAAATGTCCGCAAGATTGGGACTAAAAACAAACTTCAAAAAGTCTAAAACATTACGCGTAACTTCATCGACTACTTAACCATTCCTTTAACGGCACCAACTTGTAGGAGATATAAATTCTTTTTGTTATTTGGCTTCCAATATTGCAATAATTGGCGGCTCATCTCGGGATGTGAAATCCAGGTTAGACAAGGCGAGATGGGCTTTTGCTGTTCTAATCCTTTATTGTGATCCACTCAGATATCTACCAACACAATCCCAGAATCTGTAATTCCAATGAGAAATCTATATTGCTGTATGACAGTGAATCTTGGAATGCTGCACACAAACACATCAGTAGCATCCAAGTGTTTGTAAACAGATGTCTTCCGAGAATCCTACTTATATTCTGGCCTGAAAAAATATGTAATATCAATCTTTGGAATACCACCCACCAAAGTTATCTTTGTCTTCGCGGTATTAATTTTAAGTCCTGCAGTTACTACTTCCATCTGCACTGCATTTAGTTTGGCCTGCACATTCTTGTATCTGCGTGATAAAAGACAGACCACGTCCGCATAATCTAGGTCTTCTGGACGACCATTTAGGTTATGCCCCTGTCTGTGGACAATGCTGGTCGAAATATTTTGGCAAGGTCTTGTCTAATAACGGTTTTAATATTTATTGGGCGGCTTAAATTTCTATTGTGATGAACACGACAACATGCATTTGTGTATAGCGCACTGAACAGATCGATTATTTTCCCAGGTGTGCCTTTACAAGAAAGCGATCTCCAAAATGAAGATTGAAATAGGGTGTCAAAAGCCTATTTAAAATCAATAAATGCTAGAGACAATGGCGAGCACCACTCTACTGACTGTGCGATTATAATACGGAGACTGTAAAAGTGGTCCGTGCAAATTTTAAATGGACAAAAAGCTGCTGGCTTGTTCCGCATTGTGGAGTTGAGGCCTTCGAAAATACGTTTATTGATTATTTGTATGATGACCTTGTTAGCTACTTTCATTAGTGTAAAACCTCTCCAGTTTTTACATTTTTGAGTGATCGAAGTTCTTTAAAATTCTCAAATTACAAAAGGGGTCGTTTAGAGGAGCTATTGCTCTAAAATGGGGTACCTTGAGTATCTGCAAACACTGAAACAATTTAAATTTGCTATTTTGAACCAATTTACAAAATAGTAGTAATAAGTATCGGGTAATTCATCGTGAGGTTTGATTTATAAAGTAAAAAAGCACATCAATTTGAAAGTGAACTAAGAAAAAATTTAATTGGTTAAAAGAACAATTTATGCCATTTACTGTTTGAAAATGATATTATGTAAATGTTGGCCATGACAGCGTCTGATGTGGTCCAATCAAAAGGTCCAATTTTGGGCGACTCGTTCGAGAGACTTGCATCTCGCAAATGACACGAGTAATATTGGCTTCTAAATTGTCAATCGTAAATGGCTTACTCCTACATATCCCCAGAGAAAATAGTCCAAAGGTGTGATATCGCACGATATAGGTGGCCAATATATCATAGCAAAACGTGAAATGAAGTGCTCACCATAATGGTTTCTCAACAAGGTCATTGTTTCACGCACTGTATAACTCGTAGCCCCGTCTTGTTGAAAACAGAGCTCAACGAGATCTTGCGTTTGAATTTCAGGAAGCAAATAGTCCGTTAACATGGTGCGATAACGGTTACCGTTGACGGTAACATTCTGGTTTTTCTCATTTTGGAATTAATATGGACCAATGATTCTACCAACCCATAAACCACACCATACCGTTGTTTTTAATGGATATAATTGCAGCTCTTGGTACTTCTCGGGGTGCTCATAAGTACAAATACGACAATTTTGTTTATCTTTTTCCGGGCCGGTAGTATTAAAAACATACCACTAATCTAAATAAATTTTATAAATTCTATGCGCAATCGTTTGGTACGATAACCACTTCTATGTGTAATTTAAGGCTTATATTTAATACAAATAAAAAAAATAGTTCATACAAGAAAAAGAAATAGATGTAGTGTTTATCTAAGCACAGAAGGTATACGCCAGAGAAGTGCCAGAAGCATTTACCATTATTTAGTGTATTTGCATTAACACATTTTTTCTGCAGCTTCTGCTGGTTTTAAATCTGCTCAGTACCAATCAGTTGGGTAGGGCAACAATTGTGCAAAAAAATAAAAAAAAGCTTCTGTGAGCGTTGAGTGTTGATGGTACAAAATTTATACCGCTACGCATTATATACATACATAAGAGCAGTCGCAGCCTTATCAAACTTTCATGACCCAAACAAATTTGCTAAGATAAAACAACGCCAAATCGATGAATCTCTAAAGGAAATCGATAAAAATGATAAAATATATGATTAATATCGCTAAGCTGGATCAGCTTAAAAAAACATTTCGAGCTGGATAGAAAAAGGCGGAAAAAGTGGCACCGAATATTTTTCCATTTTCTTGATGTGACAGTTGTAAATGGACTTATTATTTTTAAATCTTTGGGGAACAAATTAGCACTAAAAGATTTAAAACTAGATATTATTTCATCTCTTTGTCAAGCAGGATCAAAACACCACTTTTCAAAAGCCAATAAGAAACAAACAAAAGTTCAAGTGAACAAACACACGAGATTCGTCAGCACACTTACTTGTCAGAACCACAATACGTAGATCTGCTAACTGCAGTGTTGCGGTACAACTAAAACGTACTCAATGGATATGTTCCAGTTGTAATGTTTAAGTAAAACAGCATCTTGCTTCAGTTAAATGAAACATTCCGTTACATATGAAACATTACTTTACATACATATGTGTAATACCATGTTCTTGGTCAGAATCCTGAAAGGATAACAATTTTTTCAATACATATTTTTCACGAAAATTCTTTTATAAATTAAATAAAATAAACATTTTGTTTTATATCCATCGATTTCTCAAAGTGCTCCGGAAAGGGGCTTTAACGTATCCATTGAGCCAGGACGGGTTGCCCTGGCTAGTTTCGATTGTAACCACACAATCTCTTTAATGAAAATTAAATTCAATGAACTTAAGCCTAATTAAAAATATCGAAATTTGGATTAAAAAACATTAACAGCTCAATAATATTACCACAATACTAATTATTATTAACAGCTAAGGCATTAGCTATGTTTACATTCGTCCTTCAAGCTGTGCTGAAAAAGGTCAACAAGAAAAAAGAAAGACAAAAACATGAAAAATAAAAAAATTTACTTTGGATTTCAAGAAGAATTCTTGACAAAAAGTATGAAAAACCCAAGTTAGAAGGAACATGTAAATCAATTAAGTAGATAATCATTCATTCACAGCAAATTTCGATTTACCAAGGTAAATACCATTTGGTTTAAGGATTGATATTTGACTATTGACGTCATCCGTCTTCAATGGCGGTGTGAGTAAAACGGCAAACCCCTCCGAAGCGATTGTGTGGTTACAATCGAAACTAGTCTGGGCAACCTGTCCGTGAAAGCCTGGGTTCGATTCCCAGCTCAGTCAAGAATGAAAAATTATCAATAAATTTTAATTCATTTCATGTTGTAAAATTCCTGTTTTCATAAAAATAATTTAATATAAATACTGCTTCATCTAGAATATTAATTTATTTATAATGAAGTATATTTTAAATTATTAGAGACAATCCGTGTTTAAGCCTAGAAGATTCTCAACGTATTGTATTGAAAAAATACGAAAGTGAAAACTTTTTAATTTGGTATATCCCAGATTTATTAAATTTTCTTTTAAGTCGCCCATTTATAATAGCCCTTATTTCAGACGGGCCTTAAATCTGTGAAAGTGTTCAAAAGTTTAGAACAAAGTCAGGTCATAAGGCAATTAAAAAATTGTTGAGAGAACATTTTTAAGTGTTCTTTTTTTTAATTCATTCCTACTGAATAGACAAAATTCGAACTAGAGTAGAGGTACCCAATAAATATTCCGTTACACAACCCCTTTAAATGACACAATTCGAATAACAATTTAAATTAAACCCAGAACAACAAAAACACACACATGAAACCACACATTAAAATGATATTGATTTACAAAATCGATGCAACAGTCAGTCGTCAATGGGTGACAAAACAACAAGTGACACATGTCTTGGGTTTCTATGAAAAAAAAAACAAAAAAAAAATAGAGAAAAAAGTAAAAGGACAAGGATTCTCAAAAGTGGCGCCACATACCAGGAAAACAAAGCTTTTTATTTTTGTGTTCTCTTAAAGAAATAACAATAACAAGTTGAGGTGACACATGGCCAGACAAAACACACTGGAACAAGTGATGAAAAAAGAACATTCCTTTTAACATTAAAAAGGTAATTTTTACGTGGTTTTTTGCCTTTTGCGACAAAAAAAAAAGCTTAAGAAGAAGACCTACTTAACATGAAAAATGATATATTCTCGTGAACTCCAACCTACAAATTTTTGTGCATGAGTATGTGTAACTAATTTCATGTGTTTATGTGTGTTGCTCTATAGGTGTCATATTCTCGAAGGGGAGATTTTTGTCATTTCTGTTTTTTTCCTTCTAAGTATTTACTACTTATAAATTTAAACTTAAATTGAGCAGAAAACCAGAGGGCGCCAGTCAGGAGTGTGTGGTTTTGATAATATTACGATTAACACTGTTGCTTTTTCTTTATTGTTTGACACCCTACACTTCGCTTTGTGAATTATGAATGTTTTTGGAATTACCTTGATTTATCGTTGAAAATTTTTCTTAAGAATTCTTTAAAAGTTATAGTGAAAAAGTCAATACAACCAAATGATACCCTCCCTCAACCACTTACAAGTAAAGACTTAATGATGAAGTGGATCCTTTAAGGACACTATGGAAAATTTATAAATCTTTCAGTAAAATGTGAGATGTATGTTAGTGTTACAAATATTAAAACGTGATATATTTTTGTCAAATTGATTCTCTGGGCAGATAAGCGGAGATAACTCTTATGAAAAATAATGGATTGAACACTCCAAATTTTGTCAAGACATTCAAACTATTATAAATGTTATTTAAGCTAAATTTTAATTAGATACAAACAATTGATATAAAAACACATAAATTCAATTGTTCGTACTTAATTAAAATCCACGGCAGGGATCGAAAATAACAGTTATTTTAAAATTTCAAAACAAAGAACTCATACTGAAGTAAATGTCGTAAAACTGATTCATGATAAAATATTAGGGAAGATACGATACCGATACTCAAAAAGAAATATTGGCGATACCGATACGAATATTAAATTGAAATTCAAGGTAAAATTAACAAAACTCAAGTAGAGTACTTTCTTTATTATACAAAATTACAGTTTAAGAGATTATTTATATTTAAAATTGATTCTAATAAGATTTTAAAAACATCGAATTGAATTTTAACCCTAAATTGGTACACTTTAATTTACACCTTTGTTGGAAAACTTCGTCGAATCGACGAACATCATATTTAAATTAACATAATTACGTAACCATGCATATATTGTTAGTGTAGTGTATAAAGTCATTCCTAAAAATGTAAGGAATAGAACTATTACAAAAAGCTTTATAAAATACATAACTTAAATTTAACTCATAGAATAAATTCGAAAAATGAAAAATGTTGAATATAATAAAGTTGCTTATAAAAAGAAATAATACCCAATATTCATTTTAATAAATGTTTGTTTTATTTATTTTATTTTTAATATAATAAAAATTGAGCACTTTTTGTCATTCGACGTTTTTTTTTGTGTGGAAAAGCTTACAATTGCTTCTTTTGTTGCAAGTTTATTGAATTTGCTGGTGTTTCTGGAATTTCAGGTTCCAAAAGCACCTTGTATTTTTCTTCTTTAATTAGTTTGCAATGTAGGAATAATCAACCTTTTCGCTACTTTAAAATGGTATTCTTCGTCGAGGCGACGAAGTGAGTTTCTGGAATTTAAAAGAACAAACTTACTTTTAAGCATCGAACAACAACGTATTACCACACATAACTAACGCAGACTGTTGACTAGAGCTACAGAAAAACTCAGAGTGTTAAGCCTCTAGTACACGGCATGTAAAAAGCCACATGCTCATGTGGCTCTGACGTAATTTTGACGTCATCACACAACACGCAATGCTTATTGCGGCTTTGCATTGACGTCAAAATTACGTCAGAACCACATGCGCATGTGGCTTCTTACATTCCATGTACTAGAGGCTTTACTTGTAAAGAGACAAAAGAAAACACAAATATAAAAAGGTGTTCGTCGCTTCGACGGATGTTTTCCAATCTAGGGTTAAATCATCGTAAAATTAACAAAAATTTATTTATTTCTTTAGCAAAAATCATTGTAAGAAATTATTAATATTTAAAATCAATATAAACAAGATTTTTGTTTAAAAACAAAGTACTCTCAACTTTTGCGGAGATAGACGATTTTGCAACTCCTCTTGAAGCAGGCCTGCAGTGGAAAATGTGCTCTCAGATGTGACCGAACTCATTTGACAACTTAAGTATTCTGCGCCATGTTCTTAAATTTTGCCTCTAATTTTACCCATAAATCCCTTGTAATTGTTGTCTTTTTATTCCTTTTTTCAATACACCTCGCGAACGGCAAGAGCCGAAGTTTCCAAATTAGGTACAATCATCTTGGTTATCGACACACATTTTAAAAACAAATGGGTGGGGTTGTAGAAGTGGGCGTGGCACTTCCCATACAAATACATTATTAATGTCTGTATATCTGAAGAATCGAAAGAGCCCAAGTTTCGAAATTAGGTACAAACGTATCGGTTATTAATGCACAACATCTTACAAAATGTGGCCGGAATTGGAGAAGTGGACGTGGCAGAAAATAGTTTTTTTTATATCTAAACTACAGCAAGAGAATATTTTACCAAATTTTATATACAACCTCTCTAAAACATACATGGCACTTTCAATACAAAGACATTCCTGTATATCTAAAGAACGGCTGGAGCCAAAGTTTCAGAATAAGGTTTAATCATCTTGGTTATCAATACACAACATGCGACAAAATGTACGCGGGATTCGAGAATTGGGCGTAGCACAAACTAGATTTTTTATATTTAAAGATCGGTATTTACTAGGGTATTCATTCGATTAACCGTTAACCGTCAATAAATGAAAGTTTTTTTCAAGTTTTATCCAAACTAGAGAAAATAAACACTTGAATCCTAAATATTTAAACAAAATTATTTGTATAAAAGATTATTTTATAAGATCGTCTAAACTATTGAAATAACTAAAAAAAATGATCGTATAGTTAATTTTTTAATTAATACATAATATATATTAATTAAAAAATGGGTATTACATATTTATGAATTATTCTTTTGTTTGTTCGTTTTAGTTCAAGAATTGTTATGTTATTGGTTTTTTTTACTAATAAACTCCAAATAATAAATAATTTATGCATTTTTATCTATTGGAATTACTTGATTTATTAAAAAAAAAGTATTAATCGGTTAACCGATTATTAACCGATTAAACCAAAACCTCGGTTAATTAATCGAGCGATTAATCGATTAAAGCAAAAGCCCGATTAAATGAATACCCTAGTATTTACATAACTTTCTGTTCTTATCGCACCATGGTGAAGGGTATATGAGATTCGGCATAGCCGAAAAAAGCACTCTTGTTTTTGAAAAACTTCTATATTAATCTGAACCTCATAACAAAATTGTGTGTTGTTAGGGTTTCCTTGTTTGCAAAATACGATGATCCACTTTGAAAAACTATTTTGCATTACTCACAAGTATGGAGGGGCAATATATGGACTTGGCCGATTATACTTTTTTGCTCGGTCCTTTTTTGTGATGAAGAAACATAGTAAGCGTAGATGCTGTTTATCAAAAAAAAAAATACAATGGATCGCATTGCATTGCCTTCTATATCGTTCTTTAACAAATATTATAGCCTAGACGGTTGTAGTTTTGAAAGTATTTTTTTTATCCATTTATGTACCAGACATCAACCATTTCAACAAATTATGGTATGTAAGCTGTCGACTTATACCCCCAAAGTCCAATAATGTTTATAATTTGTTAGTATTTTCTTTTGAAGTGATTTCCATTCAAGTAGAAGAATTATGATAAAATAATGTTTGTTATAAAAAAAAGAAGTATTTTGACACTTGTTCCTAGAATGTTCATACAACAAAGAATAACGGTGTCTGTCTGTCGTTTTTTTTTGTGCAATTTGTTGTAGTGTGTTCTTAAACAAAATTATAAAAATCAGTCCAGCAAACGAAGGTCATGCACACATACATATTTGATACGAATCATACAGACCACCACCGCAAGAAATTCACAATATTTGCATAAAAACACATGTTACCACAATTGGCGCCAATTTTTATTTGAAAAGGAACAAAAAATACAAAAAAAAAGAGTAAAAATCATACATGTGCAAATATTTAATGCGAATAGTTCCGTTAAAATTTGAATTAAGAAAATGATTTTAAATTTAGTTGGCTACCTGATAAATAATGCTGGCGTTAATTGTTGTATGTGTTAAATTTTTACAGATTTAGGTTAACCATAATTATTTGTGCAAATATAAAGAAAACATATATGTATATAAGTAAAACTGAGTTTTCATATTTCGAGTATTTGTTTTTTTTCACCTAAGTGGATCGATTTGGCGAGTGACCAACCTCCTCCAAAAAGTATCTCTTAGAATTAGTTTCTCAATCACTCTGGACTCTGCATGTTGAATTTTATGTCTATACGTTCAGTATTAATACAAATTAAAAAAGTACTAATTAAAGAACAAACGTGTACCAAAAAGCTTCCTCTTACAGATTTTTATTCTCCCGGAACCATTCATGTTTAATTTTACGCTTCTGCGTCCAGTATTAACGAAATTCAGTTGAAGAAAAAAAAATACCAAAAAGTTCCCTTTTATAGTTTCTCATCCACTAGGGTACTGCATGTTTAATTTTATGTTTCAAGGTCTAATATTTACGCAAATGTACCAGTTGCAGAAAAAGTACCAAAAAGCTCCCCTAGGACCAATTTTAACGAAAATGCATAAAGTACCAGTTGAATAAGAAAAAAAGCGAACATTTTTCATCTTAAAGGTTCCCATTCATTCAGGACCCTGCACCTATAATTGTATGTTTCTAAGTTCAATATTATAGAAAATTCCAGGGGGTGAAGTCAGGTTTTTGTCGCGAGATTTTGTGGGTACTGCGACTCCGACTACCAAAAATTTTTGCAATAATGGATTAAAAAATTTTTTATAATATTTTCCAAAATAAAAATTCTTCGAAATTGGCGATGCAATATTTCAAATATCGATTTGAAATTTTTACAGAATAATTTTCTTGCCATATTTAACCATTTTAAAGGTACTGCATTAACAATAAGTTAGAGTACTCTATTCGGCTGTGCCGAATCTTTAATACCCTCCACCGACAGTTAGAATATATGAGAGCTATAAATTATTAATTAATCTTTATAAAAACGGAATTCAGTATAAAAATGGATTCCGTTTTAAACCAATTTGACGACAATCAGACAGTGTTATTTTTTTATTTCTAGCAATTTGGACTAACTTGAACTCTGATCATAATTTGTAACAGTTTATGCCGAACTAAAAGGATTTTCAGGAGAGGTATTTATATAAGACCCATGGTATATTATGGACTAATCATCACGAAATCCTGTAGTGTGATTTCTGTTATTAAAAATTTAAATGGAACAGATTTCAATACAGTTGTAAAATTTGTGTAAGCGCTTAAAGTACTTTGCAAAAGGCTGCTAAATATGGAATCTAAGGTAAATAAGGACCGATAATCAGAAAATTTCATGATTTTATTTCTATATGAACCAAAATTGAACCAAATTTTACCACAATATCTATATCTGCTAAGGTTTTAGGCGTACTTAAATAATTTCCCAGAGTGAGCATAATATTGGACATTATATGGTAAATTATGGGCCGAGCTTCAGGAAATTTTATAGTGTGATTTTTAGTCCTATAAATCTTTGACGTACCAAATTATTGTACAATAGCATTGTTTGTTACGGTTTTAGGCGCATTAAACTATTTCCCGGGAGTAGGCTTCATAGGGGGCTATGGTAAATTTTGGACCGATATTTACGAAATTTGACATTGTGATTTCTAGTCCTATAAAACTATGACGTAGTACATTTTAATCCGATAGCAATATTTATTACGGTTCTAGACGTACAGAACAAAATCTTATATCATGCCGTGCATTATGACACCTTTTTATGTTTTTTTTTTTGTAACAAAACTGTCAATTTTTTAGGATGGTGGTTCTACATTTTGATTCATAACTCTGATCCTACTGATCGGATTTTGCTGGACTTCAATCCCAAACTGCTTAGGATAGCAAGAAGCGATTTGACACCAACATTGTTCTTATCTTTTGAGCTTTTCGAAAGTGAGCGTCTTTTCAACAGACGGACAGACAGACATGGCTAAATCGACTTTGAGTTAATCAAGATGTCTTGGATGCATAATAAAAAAGTTTCACACGGAGTGGCAAGCTTAGTACACCCTCATTCACCACTAGTGGTGGAGGGTATAAAAAGAGTTTAAAGTCAAATAAGGACCAGTCTTATATTCATTTAGCATCTTGGTTAGTGTAGGAATTAGAGTCGGAGTCGTGAGTCGGAGTCGCACTTAAAAAATTTCAGCGTTTGGGGTCGGAGTCGGAGTAAGTACTTTTTTCTGATGACTCACAGCCCTGTAAAATTCAAAAACTACCACATGCAGCACGGAATTTCCCGTATTTTTCCTTTTTTTTTCTTCACATTTAGGTTTAAAAAATGTTAATATTGTTGAGGGATACCATAATTTAATACGTATATATGTATATGTATTGTAAAAAAAATAACTAAAATAGGTATGTTTTTACTTCTTAAATGTGCGAATTTCGAAAAAGTACCAAATTTATAATTATATTTTTTTAGATAAGTTTAGTATAATCGTTATTATTTATTTATTATTTATTTATTTATAAGTTTAATCTTATGAATAAATTCTAAGATTAAAAGATCCAAAATACAGGTTATACCCGGTTTCTCCCTAAAGGGGCCGTATTTAATAAAAGTACCAGGCACCTGTCCGTTATTTTTCTAATGAACAACGATAAATATTAAATTTTTTTTGGATCTTTTTCAGTTTTGGAGATATGAGGCTACCGAATTTACCCTTTTTACCCACTAAGATTTTAAAAAAATAAATATTGTGCACTTCTGTAGAAAATACCTTACAAATTGTGGATTTTTTGTTAAACTCGGTTGACAAACAGCTTAGTTTTGCCTAAAATTTTGGACTTTAATGAAATAATAAAAAAAAAAACATTTCGCCGGAAAATCTGACTACGTTAAACTAAGTTTAAACTTAATCCATATCTCTAAAACCCGCCCTTAGGGATATTATCTTGAATTTTGTTATATAAATCTCTTGATAACAACCAGAACCGTCGTAACACTTTTAAATTTTGCCGTGTAAATGAACCCGAGGTTTTACAAACTATTCTTTCTATTAAGTCAAATGTTATTGGCTATGGTAACATTAGCCCAAAATTTCTTAAAATTCCTCTTCCTCAGCTGTTGCCATTCGTCACTCACATATTTAACACTATACTCATGACTAGTGTGTTTCCAACTAACTGGAAACATACGAAAATAATACCAGTTTCAAAGTTTAACTCTGAGTTCCGGCCGATAGCAATTCTAGCATTTCTGTCCAAAGTTCTTGAGAAAATGATACATAAACAGACAAGTGAACACCTAGCTCAATATAATCTGCTCACCAGCAGGCAATCAGGATTTCGACAGAAACACAGTTGCATCACAGCTTTAATTGATGTTACTGAAGATATACGTTGTTCTATTGACGGCGGGAATTTAACACTTTTGGTTCAGCTAGATCACTCGAAAGCTTTTGATTCCGTTGATCATTCCCTACTTTGTTCAAAACTTTATCATCAATTCTCGTTCTGTGACACATCAGTATCATTAATTAAATCGTACATTGAAGGTCGATCTCAATCCGTGTTCTTAAATGACTGTTATTCTGGAGCTTTATCCGTTATCCGAGGAGTACCACAAGGTTCAATTCTGGGTCCACTTTTATTTTCTTTGTACCTTAATGATTTACCTAATATTGTATCCCATAGTAAAATTCATTTATATGCTGACGACGTACAGCTATACATCAACACATCGCTTAAGACTATAAATGAGAATGTTAGTAAGCTTAATTCTGATCTTGACAGCATATAATGCTGGGCATCAGAAAATGGTCTATGCCTAAACCCACAAAAATCTAAATGTTTAATAATTCGTAAAAAATCTTTAAAACAAAATATTAATGTAGACATTCGTATTAACAATGAAAAAATTTAAATCGTAACTTCAGCAAAGAATTTGGGCATTACATTCAACAGTACGCTCAGCTGGGATAATCACGTCAATATTGTAGTAGGTAAAACGTACTCAATGCTTCGTACTCTCTGGGCAACACACTTTTGTACTCCTATTAACATTAGAATGCTAATTGCTAAAACTTATTTGATGCCGGTACTTCTATATGGATGCGAAGTTTATGCTTATTGTGATTCTACTAGTAAGAAGAAGTTGAATACTCTTTTTAACAACATTGATAGGTATGTATTTGGTGTTCACACTCTGGATGGAATTGCAACCTTAAGTAAAAAACTTTACAACTTGACTTTTAATAATCTTGTGAACATCAGGACACTTACGCTTCTGCACAAAATCATGTACACAAAAGTGCCGTCATATTTATACAATCGGATAACTTTTGCAAGGTCCAATAGGGGGAATAAGGTTATACCAATGGCACACAGAAGTAAGATAACGGAATGGCAATTTTTTTATAACGCAATCCATCTATGGAACAGACTTCCGAATAAAGCCCAAACAAACAGCAACGTGAACACTTTTAAAACCGAAATAACAAAACATTTAAACAACCATATAATGTAACTTCACTCTTAAAAGTATTTTTGATAACTAATAATAAATTTGCTCTATTATTAAATTTTGTTATTTTTGTTGATTTTAAATTGATTTTAATTTAATTTAATTTTTTTTTGATTTTTAAAACTTTAAAATTTTGCAATTTTTTATAATTCTTTTTAAATTGTATTAAATTTGTAAAATTGTATTAAACTATAACTTCTTCTAGTTCCATACTATAATTAAAAGATGTATGTCTTGTTGTATGGAAATACAGATAAATAAAAATAAATAAATAAAAAAATAAAAATAAATAATCTGGAATGGAATCTGTCCTATAAATAAAATATATGTTAAAGGACAAAATATTATTTTTATAACGATATTGTGAATGGATATTGTGTCATAAGAGCTATTTGCAGTATTATTATTACCAGAGCACAGAAGTTCATGCACTTAAAATCTCAAAATATGCAAGTAAAATATTCACGAATAATTGCAAAATATACAAAAAAAAAAAAAAAAAAATAAAAACTATGAATTTAAAATTTATTTATTAATCCATAGCACATGGTGAAATTACTAAAAGGTGGCCTCGGTAAGCCAGCCGTTCATTGTTTGATTGTATGTGTTCGTGTATTGATCTTGTCAAATTTGTTTTGGGTTTTTTATTATTGCTGGCAAGCAATCGATAGTACTATCGATGCAATCGAGAGTTCTGTTCCTATTGGACTATCGATAGTTTAAATTCTATTGTGATACTATCGTTGAAATATTTTGATAAAGTCAACAATTTTTGTTCAGCGGCGCCGGCTTCATTGGCTTTTAATCGGCTGGAATGGTTTTTACCACAGTTTCGTTGAAATCATAGTAAATCTTTCAAAATTTATATTTTTCTACATCTTTGTTAAAAATGTCCTCAAGTCCAAAAAGTTCCAACTTTCTGCGTTTCCATTTGTTGTTATATGGAATCGTAGCACAGCCTTTAATATTTGCTACTTTTTGAGCATTTTCTGGTAATGTTTTATATGGCTGAAAACTAAATTGCCCAAATTTGTAATATTGACTCCAAAATTTTACCATTGATGTTTTTTGCTATGAGTGGCGAACAATGTTGCCCAAGTTATGGGCCCCCAAATTTTGGATACATGATTCGTTTTATGTATCTCTAATATTACTTCTCCAATCGGCAAAACATTAGTATCCTGGAACAGTTTAAGAAATTACCTCTCAAACTTAACAACTCCGTTAACCCATTAACAGCGAAATAAAGAAAAACATTTAAATTATAATTAGGGAAAATTAATTTATTAAAACCCGAATTCTTTTAATTAATCATATTTTCTGGCCTTTTCAGTTTTAAAATTTACTCATTGGCTTAAAAATTATAAATTTTTCTTTTATTAAATAAACATCTACTGGCCAATTTCACCAAATTCAGTTAAATTCTTGTTATGCCCAATGTGCCATACTTTGGAAAACTATGGCGGCCTTCATCATATGTCTATAGACCCCAAATATGAATTAATTAATAAAATATTTCATTCCCAAAAATAATTTTTGATAACAAATTTGCATGTGCCCGGCAAATAAAAAACTGATATGGCAAGCTGCTTTATTTAAGCATCTTGTTTTTTTCATTTTGTTTTTTTCTTTCTATCCTCTTACAACTACAATTTGTGTTGGAAAAAACCCAGCCAATTGTAGGGGAATGTAAGAAAGAAAAAATGGACGGTTTATTGTTGTGACTTTGTTGAAGCTTTGATATTGTTACATTTAAGACCAGAGTGTTTTAAAATTCTTATTCACTTTATGGTCTTACTTGTATAATATTTTTAGCTTTTCTAATGTATTTGGAAAAAGTTTCCTGACGAGCTGGCCTAAGCAACCAGCGAAATGCGCATAGGAACTAGCTTTCCCACAACAATAAATTTCAGTGTTTTCATTTAAAAAATTGGGATTATTAGCACATCATTAATAAATGAATTAATTAATAAAATATTTCATTCCCAAAAATAATTTTTGATAGAAAACTTTAATTTGAACACTAGTCCTGAAAATTTATACCAATTCGACTAACCGTTTACAAAATATACAGGCCTGTTCTGAAAATCACTTTAATTCAAATCACGTGATTTCAAATCACATGTGCCATTTAAAATCACACGTGTGATATTTTGGTGTTCCGTTTTTGTGGGCTTAGTAATGATTTTTAATTGCCGAAAGCACACAGAGAAACACAAAAACGGAATAATATTCAGAACACCCCAAAATCACACGTGATTTAAAATCACGTGAGTTTTAGAACAGGTCCGATATAATTATTTAAGTTTTTTTCAAAATCTCCTACTGTGGGACGTAGTTTTAGTTCAAGTAGTTCAAAAGATTAAGGCCCTAATCATAGAAAACGCAGCGCAACGCCAAAGAATAACATTGAAAGCACAAAAAATATCAAATATATTTTGTAATTTTGTTGTTGCTTCCTATAGAAATTCACATTGCGTTTTAAATTTTCAAACGCTCCATTGCTTGTGTCGTTGAAAATTTTAAAACTGTACATGAATTTCTGTTGAAAGCAACAACAAAATTACAAAACATTTATGGCATTGTTTGTGCTTTCAATGTTATTCTTTGGCGTTGATCTGCGTTTTACATGGTTAGGGCCTAAATTGAACAGTTCTACAAAAAATTCGATACTATTAATAGTTAACAAACTATCGAAAATATCAATTGTTGTGACTATCGATAGTTTGCCAGCTCTATTTGTTATGAACTTGTCAAAGTGCTATTTAATTGTCAAAGTGTATTGAACTTTGTGTTTTGAATTGGTCTTTTTTCTGTGTTTTCAATTTTAAAAAATTTTTATATATTATAATAAAAAAATATTGCTTTAAAGATTTAATACAATATAGAAAAAATGCGTGTTTACTCTCAATTTGAAGCAAACGTAGGAAATAAATAGGGAAGATAAATCCATGTTAGGTTAGGTTAGGTTAGAAAGGCTGGTGTGAAGCAAACTTCACACCCTCACCCAGAGACCATTATGGTCCATTGTGATGCCTTTATTTAGTGAAACAAAGAAAGAAAGAAGAGAAAGATATCTAGTGTGACAGAGTAGGAGAAGTTAATGGTGAAAGCACAGGGAAGGAAGATAGTGGAAGATAAGAAATCGGACAGAACAAGTAAAACACAACCCTACCAAACAGGAAAAACTGCCCTACATGTTTCCCAGCCTCCTGCCGCGCAACCAGGTCATTCCCATTACGAATCCCGTCAGATTCTCGAGCCCGCAGCCCGAGACATCGCCCAATTCGTGCAGGAATCTGCTACCTAGCCACCTCAGCCTGCTGTTCTGTAGCCTGGGACAGTGGCACAGAAAGTGCTCAACTGTCTCCAGCTCCTCTGGGTCCTCACACAGCCTACATATATCCGATAAGCCAGACCCCATTCTCACCGCCATTCTGCCTATCATACAGTGGCCCGTGATAATACCTATCATGGTCCTGACGCAGGCCCTACTCTTACCCAGCAGCGCGTCCGAATTTGACCTACTAAGCATCGGCCACAGCGTGCGCGATACTCGGCAGTCCGTTCGGCCCCGCCAAGCCCGATTAGTCCTGTTCAGAATCCATTCCCTAATTCTCCCAAAATAGAAGCCCATTGGAGGCCTGACCACTTGCAAACTGTCAGGATCTTCCATTTCCAAGCCCAGTCTTGCCAACTCATCAGCTATCTCATTGCCGGTGATGTTGCAGTGACCCGGTACCCAGCAGAGCCTCACAACATAATTCCCTAAGATTACTCCTAGAGCCCTCCTACAATCGTCCACTAGCCTGGAGTTCACATAACAGCCCTTCAAGGCCCTAAGAGCCGCCTGGCTGTCCACATATATAGTGACCTCCGAGCCCTTGGAAATGTTAGCTCCTACCAATTCCACGGCCCTGAGAACCCCCAGAACCTCCGCCTGAAATACACTGCAGTCGTCGGGAAGTCTATATGACTTTCTGATGTCCAGATCCTCAATGTAGACCCCCGCACCCGTGCCCTTCATCTTCGAGCCATCAGTGAAAATAGCAAATCCCCTATACAATCTGCCCTGCCCTGACCAGCTCTACCTAGAAGGCAATATCACCTCTGGCAAACGCCCAAAATCGACCCTAGTGACCAAATAATCCGTAGAGCCGGGCGAGCCTAGGTGATAACCACTAGTACTAATTTCACTCAAGATCCGCGAGTGACCCTCCGTGAAATTTCCTAACAGTCCTAGCTCCCTCAGCCTAAGAATGCTCCTTGCTGCCATTTCCCTCACATACTGCTCTATAGGCAGAAGATGAAGAATAACATCCAGAGCCGCCTGAGGGTACTTCTCAAGGCACCTGTCATGCCGATCGAAGCACACCTCTGAGCCTTAGACAGAAGGACCCTCCGACTAGCTAGTTTCAATGCCTCCCACCAAACACAGCATCCATACGTAAGAATGGGTCTAACCACCGAAGTGTACATGTTGCATAAATTGAGTTCTTCTGTCCGGGCTATGCATTTCATGCAATTACAAATAAATCTCGGCCACGATTTTGTTTTCCGTTTAATATACATATTTACATATGTGATATATTATGTTGGAACTTCTTGAGTGGAATATTCTCTTTTTATATATATCCACGTAGTATCTTGGGCTTAGGGTATACAATTTAAGTTTTTTTTCTTTTTTCTTGAAAATTGGATATTTTATAAATATCTTTTCTTGCCCAGTCATCAACAGCGACACAAATCATGAAAAACGGACAATGTTGATAATGTAATATTTGTTATTTTGGATCTTTTTACAAAAATTATAGTTTTTTTTTAACTATTTAAAAATTTTTTTAATTTGTTTTTCAATATTTGTTTACTTTGTATCAGTTTTTTGACGTTGATGATACACTTTTTGTCTGTAGAGTTTGTATTATTATGTTTGTTGTATTACCGAGGCCACCTTTTATTAATTTCACCATACCATAGCACATTCAATTCAGTGTTAAAAAGGGCAAAAAATTGTTCAAACGGTTTTAACCCTTAACCGTTCGATGTTCTATAAACTTTTTGCCACTAAGTGCACCCCATGGTCTGGCCAGACCACAATTAAATCGCCCAGCCAAATAAGTAAACTAAACAAAATTTTGAACTTTTTTTGTGTTTATTTAAAAAAAATAAACAGACTGGCTATGTAATTATTTTAATATAATTGTAGAATATTGAAACAATTCTGTTAAGCAATTATTGCAAATATATGTTTTTGCCTCTCTGTCATGTTGCAGGTACATAGCTTTGGTGCAGATACCGCAGCGAAACGAGTTTCTCAGCTAATTATCGCACAACGGACGGTAATCAGATGAAATCGACTTGCACGGTACCGCTTACACATGTTCTGATTGCAAGTAAGGATTTTATATGACCTTAAACTGCAACTCTGAATTATAACATGCACAAATTTTGGTTTTGTTTTGTAAATAAAGTTAGTTTAATTAAAACCACGTAACAGCATTCTCCATAAATGGTGTCCCCGACGTCATTCTGAAAATAAACGGTTCTTAGACCAACAGAACAATTTAAAAAACTTGTTTTTTAAACATTCTTATTTAAAAAACATAAATTATTATGGTCAGTGACGACAAAGTTGTGGTTGCTGCCGCAGAGGCTACCGCAAACGCCAGCAGACAATAGCTTGCCAATAACGAAGCTGCGCAAATCGCAAGTGTCCGTACGGATTCCTCCATTCTGGCATGCCAAACCCGCTCGATGGCTCGCACAAATAGAATCTCAGTTTGCTGCAGCTGGTATAACTAACGGCAAAACGAAATACTATAAAGTTGTGGTAGCCCTCGAAAGCAGCGTCTTGCCGCAAATTAGTGATATTGTGCTAAGTCCACCTGTGGGTAAAATGTATGACACATTAAAGGCACGGCCCATGGAACATTATGCTGTTCCAAAGCAGAAACGCATAAAATAACTTTTACAGGATATGGAACTTGGCGATATGCGTTCAACATAATTGCTGTGTGTGATGCGAGATTAAGCCGGCAACGAAATGAACGACAACATGCTCAAATCTGTCTGGATGAGCCGACTACCACCAAATTAAAATACAGGTTAATGGCTTCTTCACACTTGTCAGCATGTCACATCTACCATTAATTTGCGAAGATGTTGAAATTGTCCCATAAGAAATACATAAGTAGAACTTAAAATCCTCATATTTACAAGATGTTCCTATCTCATTGTATTCCATTCTACATCTTCCGATTGTATTTAAAAAAATACCAGTTCTTTTTTCTGAAATGTCACCATTTTTTTATTGATAGTAGGTGTTAGATATTTCAAGTGTGAACGCATGTTTCACATTTTCAACATCTTCCATGCGTTCCTCATTTTATTTGGTCTTAAAACAGTTTTATGTGCGGTTTCCACAAAACAAGTGATTGAACGTGTAAAGATATTTATATGAAAACCACTCAGTTTTTTTGAGTGGTTCTTATATAAATTTCAAACTACACAATATTTAACAAAAAACTAGTAGAAAAAAGAAAAATTTTTTATATATTACGAAACAATGCATTTTTATCGAAATATTTAAAAACATGCATTTAAAGCGAAATATGCACTAAAAAATATATCCCATTTTATTGGAAATTTTGTTATTCGCAAAAATATTAACTTTATGTTGGTCGAAGAGTAACGACAATAAACATGCAATAGTATGAAGTCCCTTGCCTTGATTACGCATTCAATATCGGTCGCAATTTCCATTCAAATTGTTTTGTAATGTCGATCGATATTCATGCCCGTTATTTGGACTCTGTAGTAAATTATGAAACGATTGGAAGGAAATTTCTAAAATAATACATTTTCTTGATAAAGCAATGACAAAGTTAGGTCAGTCTAGCCCATCTATATGATACCCTAAACACAGTATTAATAGCCAAATTTTCGAGACTGTTCCCTATTTGGGACACATGGGCAATTGTCGACCTGTCACAACAAGGTCATGCTTTTAGATTGAGATTCATTTTAGATATTTTCATCTAAAACTGATTTAATCGAGGGGGTCTATATGGACATTTTGGTCAATTTTGCATCTTTCAGCATACAATTTGTACATGACATATTTTTTTTTTTTTTTTAAGAGAGAGCAGGGAGTTTTCACTTCATCGAAGATCCTCATCAGAGTTGGCACTGCGACCAAATTATGTTTATTGCACCCACTCCCCTTTAGTTGGCCAATAGACCGTCTTCTTCCCATAGGAATTTAATAAGGGCTTTTGCTGGTGTTGCACTGACTAGGGAGGTACTATTTGTACCATGCCTGTTTATGCCTGGCCCATTCCAGCGCTGGACAGTCACACAGCAAATGCCCAGTGTATTCGTCTTTATCAATACGTTGTCTGCATTCCTGGTCTTCTGCCAGGCCCATCCGAAAAAGGGTGTTCTTCACCGTCAACAGTCGTAGTTCCTTTCTATTGTCTTTTGAGACCTTACGTCCCTATTGTAGTTCCGGAAAAGATCAGTTCCTTTGCCTGACGCATTCCCGGAAGCGATAGCCAGCATGCTATCTTTTTTAGAGCCCAATTCCCGCAAAGGGACTGGGTAGTGGCCCAGCTTAGCCCACTAAAGGGCTCAGGGCTCACCATTTGGGCGTTCGAGCCAGCCCTGGCTAGTTCATTTCGCGGGATTCCCGACTGTCCCGGAACCCAACAGAGTGTCAATCTATTCCTCGCACCCAACTCCTAAAGCCTGTCATGACATTTCTCCACTTGCTTCGAGGATAGTTTCCAGGAAGCGGGTGCTTTAATGGCCGCTTGGCTATAAGTGAATATAACAATGATGTTGCCAAGCATTTGCTTGCCGAGAATGTTAATGTAACACACACCAGTAGCGTGAATCGCAGACTGGAATACGCTGGAATAAAGTTAAGTTCCGTCATCTTAATGTCCGATTGTTAGACCAGGAGCTAATCTCATAAATCCAGCATGTCCATGGACACTATCCGCAAATCTTGATGTTAGTCGGATCCTAAGGAGACTCGATATTGCAGTCTTCCTTATATGGATATGTCATTGTAGTATACTCACCATGACTTTAAGTGCTGCCGTAGCACCCCTTACGGCTTCCCAAACGTGACATAATAAATAGCTGTTCAATTTTTAACAATACCAATATTTATAAATTAATATTGCGTTATAAGCTATATTTGTTAATGGAAGTTGAATAGAAAAGTTTGACTCATACATTCGAAATAAAAATAACTTTTGACGTTTTGGAATAAAATAAATAACGCAGCTATTGATTAACTGATCGTATAAACTCCCATTATGAATGTGCCTTATTTAAACCTTATTCCTTAAAGCTTTTTTAGGATATATTATACCTAAACATTTGTTTGAGAACAAGGAAGGACAACAAATAGACAAGTACAATTCAGTGTGTTTGCTCAATTATTTAAAAAAAACAAAACTTTGTGAATCCTTGATTAAATTTTCAATGTATTAAATTTGACGGTAAATAAATCTTTAATATTCTTAGAAATTTGTTTAAATTTCCTTTAATCCTCTAAAGGTTTTACAAATTAGAATTAGGTTGAAAAAAATTTTATTTTTTTTAAAAAAATGTCCAATGATGTTTTGTGGGTAAACATTTACGTTTCTCATTCCTTCCTCTGTCTAAATTCATACTTTTGATTAATTAAATTTTTCAAAATAAACATGAACCGGTCTTATTTCATACACCAAATTAAACATCCATAATCATTTCTCATTATAGAAAAACAAACTTTTCTTTTTTTTTTTTACCGAATTTTTGTTTTCCTTTTTATGTCCTTATCTTCTATTATATCCTGTATCTCTTTTGAAACTTAATTTTATTTGTTTATTAATTTTTTAAAAGTTTAAAAAAATTTCAATGGAATTTTTTTTTATTTATTTAATGAACATAAAAAATTTTTTTTGTTTTGTTTTGAATTTTTTTTTTTTTAATCCACTTTAATGAATTAAAAGCGCTTTTTTCTAGTTTTTTATTTTTTATTTCAGACTGTTTGTCTCAGCTTTTGGTTCATTTAGAAGCTGACACTCATCCATCATTGTGTTGAAATTTAAGACACCAAATTAGATTTTCTTCTTTATTTTCTGGGGTTTTTTTCTTCTTTATTTTTGCTGAAATAACTCACCAACTGAGGAAATATTTGTGTAATTTTATAAAAAAATGAAAAAATCTCCCTTAAAATTGTTGCTTTTTTCTATAATTTTTGTGTTTTATGCTTTGATACCTGTGCAGTCCTTGTGCTTTATTCCCCCCGTTCGTTTTTATGTTAAATTGTTTTAACACTCACTCCAACCCATTCCATTTTTAGCGGTCTCCTTCTGTCTTTTTGAAGATAATTTAGTTTACTTTTCTATATTTTTTTCCTGTATGACTTTTTTTTTTGTCCGTGGCTCTGTTTGACAAAATGACTTTGTCCACAATTGATAATTTGATATTCACTCGCTTTTTTTTTTTTTTTTTTTTTTTTTGTTTCGAGGCTGTTTCTTCTTTGTGTTGTTTTGAATAATGAATTCAATATTTGATTTCTCGAGAAAGTGGTTGATTTATTGTAATGAACAAAAATCTCAAATATTTGTGAAGAACTTTTATTTTAAAAGTTGCTACATATATACTATTTATTACACTGTAATTTTGTTTACTTACTTAAGCGGACACCCCTTTTCAACGGACACTCTTGTCTGGTCCTGGCTACGTTCCATAAGGAAAACTTTGAGTGACATTTTTTTCCTTGTACGAGCATATTTTATTTGTTCCTTTAGTGTCATACACAACGGACTGTTAAATTTAATATAATGGAGTTTTCTTTTCAACAAAAAATTTGAAATTTTATTTAAAAAAAAGTAATTTGGTGTTAGTTTCTTAAAAATGTTTTGCTCTCTAAAATGGTAGCACGTTTTATTCTACAACATTCGCCCTTACTTACTTTTCGCCCCCCGAACAAATCGAGATTGTTGATAGTGCTCTGTAAAATAAAAGTAGTTTGCAAAATTAGCGAAAATTCTCGAAAATTTTTAATATTTCAAACAAGCCATAAAATTGATTTTAAGTCCCTAAAACAATAAGACATGGCAAAAATTCGGAAAAATTGCATAAAAATTCGGAAAATTGCAAAAATTTGCTAACAAAGGCATGATAGATATTTTTTTTTTTCATTATTTATTTATTGAATCTTCATATATTAAATATGAACTAACAATAATTAATCAAATCTTATACTAATACTTTATTTTTGTCCTGCCAATGCTAGACGAAAATTTTTCTCCTCACGGTTTCTGTTCACATATGTAGATGTTCAGCGGTCTTCCCTTCGGATGAGTCCTGCGGTATCTCTTCTCCTTAATCTAGAGTGTCCACTGTCATTTAAAATATTTCGAGCAAGTGGATTTGCTTGCGACTTAAGCCTTTTTAAATATCTTGCTGCGTACTTCGTAATAATAGTTTTTACTAATCGCACATTAAGATCCTTGTGAATATTAGAGTTTTTAACATACCAGGGAGCGACTGTGATTATTCGAAGAAGTTTATTTTGGCGCCTTTGAATTTTTTCGATATTTGAGGCCGAGGCAGTGCCCCATAGCTGAATACCGTAGCACCAGATTGGCTTTAATGTAGAGTTGTAAAGTAGAAGTTTGCAGTCGAGGCTAAGAACAGAAATTCTTCCAACACGCCAATAAATTTAAATTGCTCTTAGTTTCATTTGTGTTAGTTTTGCTTCTATATGGCATTTCCATGTCAAACGCCGATCTAGATGAATACGAGATATTTTACATGCGATTGCTGGGGCACTAATTGATTATTGATTTTAATAGGGGAACATGACTCCCGACGCAAGGTGAATGTTATATGTATGCATTTTTGCACATTGACCTTTATCCTCCATTGTTTTAACCACTTTTCCAGTTCAAATATATGATCCTGCAAGTAACGGGATGCTTCATGACAGTTTTCGTGTACGCTTAAAAAAAGCTGTATCATCAGCAAATGTTGAAGTAAGGGTGTGGTTGTTTGTTGGCATGTCTGAGGTATATATAAGGTATAACAGTGGGCCCATGATGCTTCCCTGAGGGACTCCAGCGTCAATTGGCTGAGGAGAACTTATAAAATCACATTCTTTAATAATAAACCTTCGACCGACTAAGTAGCTTTCTAACAGCTTGTGTGTGTTTACTGGTAAGTTTAACTTCAATTTATGTAATAAGCCTTCATGCCAGACTTTATCAAAAGCTTGAGAAACATCGATGAAGAGTGTGGAACAATATTTTTTTTCTTCAAAGGCTTTTCTTATGGCGTTTACTATACGATGGGTTTGTTCAATAGTGCTATGTTCTCTTCTAAAGCCGAATTGATGGTTAGGAATACATCTATTTACATTTAAAATTGGGGCTAATTTTGACACTAACAGCTTCTCAAACAGCTTTGATATATTAGACAATAAGCTTATAGGTCTATATGACTCAACTTTTGTAGGATCCTTCCCTGGCTTAGGTATCATTGTAACTAAGGATACTCTCCATTCTTGTGGGTAGTATTCAAGGCGTAAAATAGCATTAAAAATCAAGAGAATAATTTTCTTTGCTATGCTGGGTAGCTCTAAAAGCATTTTGGTGCTGATCTTATCAAACCCAGGGGCTTTCTTGGGGTTTAAATCATGAATAGCCTTTTCGATTTCTTTTATTTCAAATCTAAGTGGAACAGCAGCTCTAACAGCATGATAGATATCAAAGTCTAATATTTATTTAAAATCGTTTAAGCTCTCAACAATCAGGAAACTTATTCAGGAAAAAAATTGCATCTATTGCATCTAAAATTCACGAACAATTACAAAATTGTAGCCAAATCCTAAAATTTATTTTAAATCGCTAAATTAGTTAAAAGCAAAATGTCGGCAAATGATATAAACAGAGTCAAAATATGAGCAATAATAATGAAGAACAATTTTTTCAGGTGTTAATACAGGACATTCCACTTTTTCATAACTTGTGTATTGTTTTCGTCAAACAACAAATATCGAGGGCCTATATTCAAAATACTCTATCTTAAAAAACACAACTTTTCAGGAGCGCCAAAAAACTGTTTTTTTTCGCGTATTACTTGAGTTATTAAAATTCGCTATTCTACAATATTCTTTAAATCAACTACTGAATCTTACAGATAATTGGTTCATAAAATTGTGCATTATTGGGGACTTTATGCGAGATAGAGGGTTTTGCTTCTTCAAAATATTCAATATGTATGTATGAAAATTGAAGAGATAGAGGGTTTTGCATTTTAATAAAAATAAATTATTTTAATTTTATTTATGCCATCTGTCGGTGTTTAACGTGGTTTATTTAAGATAATAGAACATAAGGTTAAAAAAATTAACAATTAACAATATTAAACAAAAAATTATAGCAAAACGTTTTTTGTTGTTGTTGCTTTTTTAAGTTTGTTTGAAGTTTGATTCGTGTAAATGATCGTAAAAGTAATGGTATTCCGGTGGTATAATGTCAAATTCATGTTCAGCTTGCAAAAAAAAGATAGAGGGTTTTGCATTCAGAAAAATTAATTGTGTTAGATAGAGAAAGTACAAAAATGCAAATAAAACAGCAGAAAAAAAAATATGTTTGTTATGAAAATCACACCATAGATGAGGGTTGTTTTACTGAACATTTTACCATTAAAAAGTCATTTTCGTGAAAATCAAAGATAGAGGGTTTTGAATATAGGCCCTGGATATATAGTATTATTACAGGGTTAGCAAGACATTTTATAAATGCACCTTTTCAGAAGGTGATATGTTTTGTGTAGAAAAGAAAACACCATATATGCACAAGATCGGTGAATTAAGTTAAAAACAGAATTTGGTATTTATAACCATTTTAAATATAAATGTAACTTAAAATGAAATCTAAAAATTTGCTGTGATTATAACCCTTTTGGCCTTTTTACACTTGTCAACATGTACCATCAATGAAGATGTTGAAATTTTCCAATAAGAAATACATAAGTAGAACTGAACATGAACATCTTTGTAGCCTTTTTGCACTGACTAACATTTAACATCTACCATCCAATGTTGAAGATGTTAACATCTTCCCAAAACAAAAACATAGGGTTAAAAATCAACTTCTTTCTACATCATTAAAAGATGTACAAATCTCATTTTATTCCATTCGACATCTTTCGGTTATTTCAGTGTCATCACTAGAAGAGTGCCAAGCAATTTTATTATTAGAGTGGCATCACTGACAAAATTAAAGAAAATGTCTGTTTATAATTTTATTAACTATGTTTTATTTTTGTTTATTTTATTTATTTATTACGTTTTTTTTTTTTTTTTGTTTGCTAAATTTTATTCATGTACAAATTACTTTTTGTTTGTTAAACTTTATTTCTGTATTACTTTTTTGTGTGTGGTTTTTGTACATTGTATCATTTACAGTTTTGATTGATTGTAGATGTTAGATGTGAACAATGTAAACGCATGATTCATAATTTCTACATCTTCCATACGTTTCACCTAAATGTAGTATGTGTAAAAAGCCTATTACAAAATGTTCCTTTCTCATTGTATTCCACTGTACATCTTCCGATTATTCAATAAATATGGTAATTAATTCGATTATTATTGTGGCATCACTGACAAAATGGCATTTATTTTGAAAGTAGCGTTACCACTTGTCAAGTTTTTTCTTTTTGCAAAAATTATTAGACAAATGAAATCCAAAAACATTTTAATGTTTTTTTTTTTATATATTAGCTTTTTTTGTAGGAAAACAGTATATAAAAATATAAAATTTTTTTTCAGAAATGGAGAATTTTTTTTTGCGATTTTATTGGTGTTTCAAGTGTAAACGCGTATTCCACATTTTTAAAATTTGTCATGCCTTCCTTCGAAATGTATGCAAGTGTACAAAGGAGAAAATTTTCTTTCTAATAAACGGACATTTTTTTCAACGACTTTATGAGATTTTTGTAATTGATATGATAACCGTTTATTACTTGTATGACTATTGTATTTGACACTGTAGGAAGAGATTTGCTCCAAACGCATTCTATCCTTTTTTTTTTGCAATATCTAAAGACGATGGTTCTTTGGTAGTATTCCTTGTTATTTTTAGTTGCTCCCTATTCCAATCATAGTATTTCGTAACATATTCGTAAGTTGGTAAAACAGTATCATAAATATCTTCTACATTTTCGAATCTCGTGCAAAAATAATCTTGGCTTCTGGCTTCCATAATAACGGTTACAAGAACAGTTCAAATAAAAAAAATAAACACACAACTTCAGCTTAGTAAACCCAAACTGATCATTTTATTGTGCATTATTTCATATGTATTCTATCAAAAATATATCCTGGATGAATATATACTTTTCAATGAATGAATTGCTTGTGTCTGAATCCTCGAGAACTTAAGAATCGTTAGGATACAGTAATATGCTTTTTGCAATACAATGCTATTGCTGTTATATAGCAAACTTAACAAAATGAAGATCAAAGCGCGGGCTCTTACGCTAAAAATAAATGAATAATATTTTACAGGGGTCTAATGCAGGCAAATATACAACATATTTGCGCTATTAGAAGTCGTTACGAGAAAAAAATTTTTTTTGACCCACCCTAATGTACATATATGACTTAGGTTGTACTGGAAATAGTTCTATTAATTTGTTCTTTACCATCGTAAAATTTATTTATGGAAATTTATACGAATACTAACTACTTTTTATTTCTTCACTTCATTTCGAACAAATTGATGCAGGAAAGCATGAAATCGCAATCTTTGAGTTTGTTGAAAATTTGTTTTTAAGCAATACTAATTTCGAAAACGAATTTATTTATATTTGAGTAAATATTTTTGACACATCTGTTTCCAACCTCATCTTAAACTTTCCGCATTTGGCTTCATACGTTTTGTTGTTTACTACGTGTTGTAAATCTTAATTTACTTTCTTATAACTTAAATTTGTTGATAAAAGCTTTTGCTTCACAGAAAAAATTATTAAATTTCTCCAATCATCAAATTTATTCCAAATTCATAATATCAAGCAAACCAGTTGTTGATTTTGCACCTATTACAAAAATGATTATATTGATTACTAAAAATTTTAAAATTTTTAAAAAATATTTTCAATAAATGATATTTTTAATTTTAATGAAAAAAGTGATAAAAAAACTTTGCCATTTCAAGCAATGTGTTAATTTATTTAAATAAATATTGACAATTCCCAACAACAATTCTACTTGTTTAAATTATTTTATTTTAAACGAAAAAAGTCAATTAAGATTTTTTGTTATTTAATTAAAATTTTAATTAAAAATTTATTTCAAAACAACTAAAATGTTAATTAAATCAAAATTAAATTTTTTAAGTTTCTTCCAACTAAAAAAATAATTGATTCAACTATCACATTAATTAAATTTAAATACTTTTTATACCATGTTTTTAATTGATAAAACACTTTTTTCTGTGTATGTATTCTGCTTTACGAAAGTATCTACTAGGGTATTTATTTAATCGGGCCTTTGCTTCAATCGGCTAATCGCTTGATTAATTAACCAAAGTCATGGTTTAATCGGCTAATAATCGGTTAATTTTGTAATTGATCGGTCAACCGATATATGAAGTTTTTTTTTATAAATTAACTAATTTTAATAAAGGGTCCGCCAAATAACTTTTTTTTTTTGAAAATGCTATAAAAAAACTACTGAATATTTTCTCTAATTTTTTTTTTTATTTGAAGGTACAATCCTTCCGGTTAATAATGGAAAATAATTTCTTTCAAATGGCTGCCTCGGCTGGCCATGCAGTAGCCTACACGATCGGTCCAATTTTTAAGCACATTATCGATTGTGTGCAGCTGTATTTCACCAATGGCTTCACGAATATTGTCCTTTAAAGCGTCAATTGTATCTGGCTTGTCGGCGTAACACTTATCTTTGACGGCACCCCACAAATAATAGTCCAACGGTGTCAAATCGCAGCTCCGAGGTGGCCAAACGACATCAGCTCTGCGGCTGATAATGCGATCTTCAAAAACAGGGCGCAAAACATCGAGTGTAGCTTCGGCTGTGTGGCACGTAGCGCCGTCCTGTTGAAACCAAATGTTGCCAATATCCTCCTCTTCAATTTTTGTGAACAAAAATTTGTTCAACATGGCCCGATAACGATCGCCGTTGGCTGTAACGGCCACTCCTTGCTCGTTTTCGAACAAAAATGGCCCCATTATGCCTCTGGACCAAAATCGGCACCAAACAGTGACTCGTTTTGGGTGTATCGGCTTTTCAATGTACGCGTGCTGGTTTTCTGTGCCTCAAATGCGACAATTTTGCTTGTTTACATACCCGCCAAGATCAAAATGAGCTTCATCTGAAAAGATGATTTTTTTTGGCAAAATCGGCATCGTCTGTAAGTCGATCGCAGGCCCACTTAGCGAAGCAAACACGCATTGGATGGTCAGTCGGCTTCAACTCCTAAACCAATTGGGCTTTGTATGGCGTCATACCAAGGTCTTATGCAAAATTCGTCTCAATGATGTCTTCGAAATGTTCAATTGTTGAGAACGACTGTAAATTGATGTTGATGGCGCTTCACGTACACTTTCTGCCACAGCAGCAATATTCTCGAGTGTACGCACTGTTTTTGGCTTTTCACGCTTTGGTTTATCAATGAGGATGCCAGTTTCTTTCACTTTTTTCACAAGATAACGAACATGCGGTGCTGACGGTGCTTCTCTTCTTCCAAAATCCGTACGCAATTTTCGCACACATTCTGCAACATTACCATGATTTTCAAAGTAATATCGCAATATTTTCAGACATGAGCTAAGGGTTACCATTCACGAAATAAGCACTAGTTGAAAAAAAAACGTTAGATAGCGGAACCTTTAAATAAAAATGCATAAATTAGTTATTACAAAATATAACAATTCTTGAACTAAAACGAGCAACCAAAAAAATAATTCATAAAAATGTAATACATATTTGTTAATTAATACATATTATGTTTAAGTGAGTGAAGACAAATACACCGAGTTCAATATGTTTTATGACGTAAACCGTTACGTTATTAAAAACATATTTCAGCTACACGCATTTCAGCTACGTTTTTTTTTTTTGGCCGGTGAATCTGGGAGTGTTTTTTAACTTGTGACCAAACCAAGAAAGATCACGGATCGGAAGGGGCTTTAAATAATAAGCTCTGCTTTCGTAATCTTTAAACAATTTTTATTATATATAAATTTTTCTATTTTTAAAAATTCTTTAAATTTTGGCTGGCGTTTCTTGGAGGGATTTTTTCACTTAAATACCGTTCAAAACTATGAGTTTTCACAACGGGAAGGGCTTCAAATTGTAGGTAATACGCTCTTCTTTCGTAATTAATAAAAATTAACTGTGAGATCCTTTTTTTAGTTATTTCAATAGTTTAAAGAGATCTTATGAAATATTCTTTTAGAAGAATAATTTGGTTTAAAAAAAAAGATTTAAAAGATTCTTTTCTTTCGTTTTGATAAGACTTGACTTGGAAAAAATTCTTGTATTTATCGTAGATGTTGGAGAAACCTAAAGCAACCCATAATACAGAATATCTTATTTCTCAGTCCTTTTCCTGAATTTCTCTAAACATATAAAATCTTCTTTTTTTCAGTTTATTTTTCTTTTTAAGCTAATAAGACCTAATGATATTGATGTAAATAAAAACAAATTTATTACATTTCACCCGACGTTTCGTCACTCTTTTGGTGACTTTTTCAAGGGTCGTCTATTTAAATAAAAATAATAAAAGGACAACATTAATACAAAATATTTTTCACAACAAGTAAACACAACTTACAAAAAATATTAAATTTTACATTAAAAACATCAGATTTTTAATAAAATTAAATTGCACAAAAACATTTAACAAAAAACCGTAAAGCACAACTTAAAATTATTATCACAGAATAAATTATATTGCGGTTCTATACCTAGCGCTAATGTTGTCAATATATTCATTGTGGTTCATTGTTTTCATTATGCTTTGTTGTATTCTCAAGCTTTCTATCGTATATTTCTTCCTCTCCCCTCGTTCAAAATCCAACACTCTCACTTGTCCTGTTTCAAAGGAGTGAGATTTTGAAATCATGTGTTGTGATAATGCACTTGTTTCTCTCCTCTTCAATATGTCAATTTGATGTTCTGCCATTCACTTTTCGAGTGATCATTTTGTTGTTCCTATATAAATTAAGTCACAATTCACATCGTCCCTTCCGTTTCACTTTACTTCGTAAACAACATTACTTTGTTGTAGTTTTTCTATTGGCGCCTTAACTCTTGAAAATATTGCACTTAAAGCTGAATTCGGCTTGTATGCAAAGTTTATTTGTTCTGATTTTATTGTTGTCCTTATGTGTCGATTATCCGTCAAGCCATGTATGTATGTATTTTACACTGTAAAAATGTTTGTCTTTTTCAGGGTTTCTATAATTTTTGATGTTTTTGCATTGTACATATTTTTGTGCATCGTTGATAAGTGTATTAATTAATTTTTTAGAAAAACTATTGCTAACTAATATTTCTGAGACTTTGTCGATATTTTTTATATTTAATACTCTTGATACAAAATTTTTTGCTGTATTAATTATGTGGTTTTTGGGTTGTGTCGCGTTGTAATTCATTATTCTGCCAGATGAAGTTTCCTTAGCGTACCAGTCAAACGTAAAAAATCTTGTTCTCTACGTAGCCTGGTATCAAGGTACGCAATTTCACCATTTTTCTCAAGTTCTACTGTAAATTTAGTGATGACTATTAAAAGTGTTCAGAATAATATCCTTGTCCTTAATGTTAATTATGGCTAATATATCGTCTACATATTTGATTACGTATTTAATGTGAATATTTGTATTTCTAAGTTCCGTGATTGCATTGTCAAGTACTATATCTGCTTCTATATCTGAGGATTGCCGTTGGAGTCCTGTTTTAATTTTTTTAAATTTTTAACATTTCTAATTGTCTTGGTTAATTCTGTTCAAAGGTTTATATTACAAGAAGAAAGAAATACCTTAACACTTAACACAAAAAGCTGTCGACAGAAAACACTTATTTAAAATGAAGACCACTGAACGTATTCTTTGTTTGTATGAAAAAATATTTTCTTAACACATACCTTTTGTATATGAGACGAAATAAATAATAAGAAACACAAAAAAATATGTTATAATACTACAAAAAATTATAAATTTTGTTACATCGGTTAATCGACTGAAATTAACCGGTTTAATCGTTAATCGAAAATAGCCAATTTTAAATTAATCGATCAGTTAATCGGGTAGTAATTAATCGGTTAATCGTTAATCGTTAATCGTTAATGAATACCCAAGTAGCTACATACGTTTTATTACGTTGTTTATTTATTAACGGAATGATCTTCAGTTTTTTGTTTACTTCGTTCAAAAAACTGTGTAATTAAAAAAACGTGAGTATAATGAAAGACAATAATATTTTTTTTAATTATTTTTTTTTTCTTTTGTACTTAAATTTAAAGTTTTATTTTATTAATTGCAGGTCAAAAACAGCAATATCTTAGCAGTATGAAAATTTATTTAATTACTTTTTCCACTATAAATATTTAATTTTTATTTTTTTATTTATCAAATTAAGTAATCACTGTTGTTTTTTGCGTTAAGCTTAACTTTTAATTAAAATGTTCACCAAATAGCTAATTTCTTTTTATTTCAATTCCATACGTTTCATAGCAAAAATGCAAATATACAGCCATGTCACAGAGTACAATTCCGATCGGAACAGAAGGAAATATATTTGTTTATTGATAGAAGTGTTTTTGACCTTTAAGGTACAGAAAACTACCATTTCGTTCATGAAAACAAAAAATACCGAATGAATTCTTCTTTTTCTTCCAATTCAGTTTTTTTTTTAATACCTTTTTTCGATTAATGCGTAACGGAGTGGGAGAAATGCGTTTATAAAGGGTAACAGTATTTTAATTTTTGTTTAGCCTTGATTTTTAAATGCCTCTTTAAAGAGATAGACGGCTTCACCAAAAATTAGATTGCTCCATGTCGGTAACCAATTGAAATACCCCCTGCATCAAAGTGTTAATTATGCAAATTGTTTACATTTAGTTACCCATTACATGTTTCGTTGCAAACATAATATGATAGTGGTTTTATAATTGAGGGCATATTTAACCATATTATGGATAAAAGCAACCATAATATAATTTTGTTAGAAGTGACCACATAGAAAAATATGGTTTCTTTACGTGAACATTAAAAATTTAAAATAAAAAAAGGAAGAGTTTATTTGAACAGAATTTTACTCGGAAGATTTTCCTAGAGTTTTTCATAATATTAAGGGAGATTTATTGAGTTAAATCTGAGCAGAAAAAATAAGTTTATTCTTTTATATCCTAATAATCGTAGTTATGAAGATAGAACGTACTAAATATAAGCCCTCAATATGTAAGTATATTATCTACAAACCCCTTTCTAACATTTATAAAAGAATTTTGCAAAATCATAATAAAATTATTTATAACTATCCCCGCCCCGCTTACTCACTTCAAAACACAATTATCATTGTCGTCATCCACATTTATCCTGACTGATACCTGATCTTTGCTAAACAACGAAATGAAATCTAAACTATTTGACTAACAAGCTCATTACAATTAAACAAAACAAAATGTGAAATACACCCAAAATAATCACTACTTCTTAAAAAAAACAACAACACAATGGAAAGACAAACTAAATGTTAACCAGGATAATGACAAGCAAACATGTAGGCAGAAAGACAGGCAGGCTGGATAATGTAAACACAAAACAAATCTTAAGTTTCATTGTTAGCAGATTTGTTAGAGTCGCAAAATTCTTTAGTGGTGCGTGTAAATACTACAAGTAGTGAAAAAGACAAAACCTTTATTTACTCTTACAATTTTCCGACAGATAAGAAAAATTTATTCCAAATGATTGTTAGGATTGTAAAAATGTACACTGAACCAAAAATTGTAGGCAAATACCGTAGAATCGGCTCATATTTAAATAACAAAATATTTTGTATACTGAATAAACAATTTTTGGTTCAAAATTTTAAAATAAAAATTTACATTTAACCCTCATACGTTCGGGTGAAAAATTACCCATACTGATTATTTAATGAAAATAAACAGGGCTTTTTTCTAATTAAAGATGTTTTTATTATATTTTTTAGAAATAGATTAAATAGTTTTCATCAAAATATTATTTAATAGGAAAACAATTAACTAAAATCATCCATAAAATTCAATTGGATGTATACGATTTAAAATGCGTGAATTTTCTCCCGAGGGACTTTTTCGTAATTCTTCAAATAATTGTGTAACGTCTGGATATACAAATGGAAAACTTACTGTTATCTTATATATAAATCGGCAAAGGCAAAACCGTAAAGAACACTTTCCTCCTCTGTTTGCCCAACGACCAGAACAAAAGATACACCATTTTAAAGGGATTTACTTACAGAAGTGCACAATATATATTTTATTAAAATCAGTTCCGAAGCTTTTTTCCAATTTGTTTTTTCTATCAAATAAAAAAAATAGGGTGATAGATTATTCGAGATTTTTCAGAAACCGGTTTTCGAACATTTCGACTATATAAGTCGGCAGAGGCAAACCAGTCAACCGAACCTCAATGGGGGAAAAAGTATAAAAATGGTGAAATACGGGAAATTAAATTTCTTTCTTTTAGTTGGTAATTTTTGAATTTTCATAATATTGAACTTAGAAACATAATATTATAGTAAGTAAATGAACTGAGTGAATGAGAATTTATGAGATGAAAAATTATGGTACTTTTTTGTTCTTCATCTGTTACTTGTAGAATTTTTGTTTATATTGAATCTTTACAGATAAAATGCATAATGCTGAGTGAATAAGATATATATTATATAAGTGGGAGCATTTTGGGATTTTTTCGTTCTAAATCTGGAGCTTTAACCAATTGTCGTCAATATTAGACATAACAACAAACAATTAAACAAGCAATGTCCTGAGTAAGTGAGAATCAGTACGAGGAGACTTTTTGATACTTTTTTGCTTTTCAATTGGTACTTTCTGATATTTTTATATGTAATTTACAAAATTAAATTTAACATTCACGGACTCACGTGGAAGACAACATATGAAACGGAGGTTGGTCCTTCGCCGAACCGATAGACTAATGCTACGATCACACTTATTAAATATTTGGCCAAAATAAGCATAACCACTTCTTTTGTTTATAGCTAGTGAGTTTTAACATGGTCTTAAAATTACAAAATAAAACTAATTATAGTGCAAGACATAGTAATAAAAACTGTTTTATATATAATATACAAAATAAATATTGGAATTAAAGGATATTATATTTTAGTTTGCCTGTTGGTCCCGTTTTTTTACGTCAAATATTTGACAAGTGTGACCTAAGACAGATATTTACTCAATAAATTATGGTCGAATTTCAATATTGTAAAAACACTAGTTAATCTAAAATTTCAATTTAAAAAAATTAAAAAAAGTCTCATTTAGATCCAGCAAAAAGTTTAAGAGATATTAAATTTTTAAACACAAAATGGGTTGTTATATTGAAGAACTTTCTTTAATCAACTTTATTTAATCAGACTTTTAGGAAATTGACATAATTTGTTATTCATGTTAAAATATTTTTAATCAGTTAAGGAAGATTATTTGAAAAAAACATTTCAACATTTTATTTTTCAATTTAATTTAAGAAATTTTTAAGAAGAAATTTATCTTAAAATATGAGTTATTTTCAAAGAAATTTCCTTAGGTTGGCTTTACATTAGGAATGTTTTATTTTTGAATTTTTTAATTATATTTTTAACTCTTATTCGGGTCTAGATATTCACATTTTTATCAGGGCTGTGTAGTCGTCAAAAACTAGTTCAAACTGCGACTCCGGCTCCAACCGCTGAAATTTTGTAAGTTCGACTCTGGCTATAACTCCGACACCAACACCGACTCCTACTCTAAAATTAATGCTAAATGTATATAAGACTGATCCTTATTTGCGATTAAACTATTTTCTTTAATGCAGTGTCTTTTAAATGGAAACATAAGCAAGAAAATGATTCTGTAAAAATTTCACATCGATATTTTAATTCTAACGCGTGCATCATTGAGCTTTAATATACATAGTTATTTACATATCTGTGGCAATAAATAATAATGTCTTAAGTGGACACAAGTGATTTTTCATTTTATTACATATTCTTATTCTTTTCTTCAAGATCTATCACTCAGCTAAATTTCAAGTATAAAAAGTCATTCCCCTTTGTTCTGCAAATCGAGTCGATTTGAAATCGAGTGATTTTTTAAAACCGAATAGTAAAGCATTTGGTGTTCTGTAAATCGCACGATTTGCATTATTCGAAGCCATTTTCGAGCAAAGGCAATTAAACGTCAGAGTAAAAAAAGTATCAACTGTTAACTGTTTAAATGATAATTTGGTTTTTAAAGAAAATACCCGGAGCTTTCATAATAAGTTATAAATCTTGTGATTTTACAAAAATTAACATATGTGTAAATTATTCTTTAATTAAGAATTTTCTTGCTTTAAATGTTTTTTTTTACAATAAGCAAAATAAGACTTGGAACTTTTTATAATATACCGTTTTTACTCCATTTATGTAAGCTTTATTTAAAAAAAAAAAACATCTTTTGATTTGCTTTCGACCAGGTTTATGAACTCGATTTCAAATCGAGTAAAATTGTGCGAATTCGGTTTTGAGAACACCAAAATATTCAGATTCGTTTTAAGACCTAAAAATTGATTCGGATTCGGTTTGCAAAACAGAGGGGCTTATTAATAAAACTATACGCTTTTATATTTTAACTTACACAACAAAACAAACAATTTATTTTAGACAAAACCCTTAATATCCCAAAACACGAACTTTCGACTTAAGCCATTATTATTTATTGCCACAGATATGTATAGTAGAAAAATTTTGAAGTCGGAGTCGCAAGTTTTTGTGGGTACTTCGACTCCGAGTCCAGTACAAAAACCTCAACTCCGACTCCACAGCCCTGATGTTTTCACGTACAGCATAACAACAGAGAGGGTGTTATGCGTTTTTTGTTTGTGATGATGTGTGTAAAATATAAAAATATTGGTTCGAGACCTGCGATCGGCAACCTATACTATTACATGTTGCGATTGTATATGTTGTATGAATTTTACATATGTTGTTAAATTCTCTTCAATGTGTGTGCACACGGACGTAATAAAAGAGAAAAGAGAAAACGCGGCGCCCTGATTTTGCCGATCGCAGTTCTAGAACAATCTTTAAAGTATACCGATCGACTCAAAAGCACTTTCTGCGTCGATCTAACGATGACCGTCCGGCTGGTTGGCTGTCTAGCTGGTTGTCTGCCCATGTAACCTTGTGCGCTTAGTACAAGGCGCAATTTTAAAGATAATTTGATGAAATTTGGTAAATACGTTTCATTTGTCATAAGGATAAAGCCTTTTAAAATGGTAGGAATCGGTCTATAATTTCACATGGCCCCCATACAAACTTCTTTCCAGAAAAGCCTTAGTGCAAAATCGATTACGAGACATACATGATACAACACCTGGGTAATGAGTATCGGTACTTTGATCCCAATATAATATATTCCCTTTGAGGACTAGAAGAGTCTGACGCTAGTGGACATAGACTCGTGACATCAGGAAACCCTACAGATAGCAATCTAGAACGTTTAAATCGGGCAAGCCTGCTGGCCGCACATAAAAAAAATCTATTTCAATAAAAAACTTTGTGATATTAAATAAAAATTTTAATTAATTTGCACCAGTAGTCAAATAAATAGTAACAATTTAATATTTTTACTTTTATTAATAGAAATAAGTTTTAATTAAATAATAATTTTAACAACTAACCCCTTTATGCAAAAAAAAATTTTAAGTTCACTTTAGCTAACCTACACATTAAGACTTTTCACTTTTGCTCGGAGTAATGTGTTAGTTAACTAATGTGAACTTAACTTTTTTTTTGCATAAGGGGGTAAATATTTAATTGATGTAGAATTATTATAATTTTGCATTCTTATTTATGTTAAAACCATTTCTTCTGTATTGTAGTTTTAAGTATACAATGCTTAAACAAGTGTCGCATACTAATGCAAATACAGTACATAATTTCTTTGTTTTAACTATTTAAAAATCCTACTTTAACATTTAAAAATCCTACTTTAACATTTAAGTACGAATGAGACTAAAACGTACTGAAAACAATTCTAAATGGGAATACTTTCGAAAACCAATCCCGAAATTTCTTAAAATAAGTATAAAATTCTTTAGCCAAGTAAAAAAAAAATAGATTGAAGTTTTCATTGATAGTGCCAATCTGAGAGTAACATAACAAAGAAGGTTAAAAATGATTTGCTTGTTTTGTGTAGAAACAACAACAACAGATTAAGAAGAAAAACATACATTATTTTCATGTTTTAAAAGAAAAATAAGAAGCAAAAGTTTCCATTTAGTTTATACTTAGTTAAACATTTCGTTAAATATATCAAATTTTTAAAGTAGAAACCATGTCGGGCATGATGCTGGTATTTTATAAAGAATTATACCATTTGAATCATGGTGGTTTATAATTAAATTTTATTTAATGTGCAAAACGGGTATGTAAATCAATCATACTAACATTCTCCTTCTATCTCTAGGTTAAATGTTTTAGGTTAAAATCAACATAATTTCACTTTCGAATTATTTCAGGTACGAATTCGGCTTTGCATCAACTTTATAATACTTGAATCAAGCGCATTGTGAGATTGATTCAATCTTAGTTTTACTAAAATCAATCTAATTTTCGGATTTTTTGAAGTACGCATTCTGGACTAAAAATGGATAAGTTAAGTATTTCGCACTTGAATAATTCGTACATGAATCAATCTGTATGTTCTTGATTCCAGAAATGATGAAATGAATGATTAAGAAATTTGATGGCTAAAATTGATAATAAAATTAGATTTTTTGATTTGGCAAATTATAAAAATAATATTGTTTTACTTTTTTTAATGACAATTCAAAAAAAAAACATGATTTTGGCCTACATTCGCAAAACAATGTGGCATACTTGCAACTAATAAAAACGCTAAGCTTTGAAAAACCGCGAGATTGATAATATTGATACATATCAAAGTTTTCGTGTGAAATAATCAACGTTGCTCAAAATTTTTCGCCAGTTCGAACAGAGTTTTAATGTAGGAGTTATTTACTTAGCGAGTTATCTCGGTAGCGACATTTTTTAAGTTTTATGTGGGCCTTATATCGTTGCCTTATAACGAAGACGCATTCAGTGTAAACACCAAACTATACAGCAACTTTAGACGGATTTATGTAATGGATCTTCTTTTGATACGTGGATTTTCGGTGCCCCAGAAGCGATAATTCTGCTTATTCTCCTATCCACAGCGATAAAAATTGGCCTTGTCGTTCATGATGATTTTCGATAAAAATCATCGCGAAACAATTATTCCGCGTTCTTAGTAGTAAAGCGCTTCATTTCTCATTGACGTGTGTTTTTGTTTCTTTTTGCTTCACAAATGTCAAACCAAGACAGGCATTTAAGCCATTTGCAAAACTTAACGCATATTCCGATAGGGTGATGACTTGTATGAGCTTGTTTTTTTAAAGTTGTTACAATTTTTAATTATAATTAACCATAGTAATTGAAATTATTTTTTAACTAAATTTTTTTTTTTTAATTATCAAAATTATTTTCTAAAATTATTTAGGAGAACGTTTCCTGATGATCTGGCCTCAGCAACCAGTGAAATGCGCATAGGAACAGCTTATCCTCCAACAATGAATTTCAGTATTTTTTTTTATCAATTTTTAAAAAAAGGGAATTAAGCACAACAAACAGAATCTTTTAATAAATTTTTTTTTTTTTTTTTTTTTTTTTTGTATAAAAAAAACTTGGATTTGTATTTCGCTAGTATTTTTTTTTTTTTTCGTTAGTATTTCGCTATTTCAATGTAAAGCATCTTCAGAGAACTTAATAAAATTTTAACGAACTAAATTTTAGTTTAGTTTAGTAAACCGTGTTATGCTAGGAACACAACTGGGACGAACGACGAATTTCGCCCGACACGACGAATTTTTCAGTAAAAATTCGCGGAGTAACGACGAATAACAAGCAGCTTTTATAATTGAGAAAGGTGATTGCTGTTTGTGCAAAGAGAGAGAAATAGTGTGACCATATTAAAAAATAATGCTTAAAAATAAAAACATAATGAAAAACAGAACTAACAAGTTAGAGTGCTATATTCGGCTGTGCCGAGTCTTTGATACCCTCCACCAACAGGAGTGGGCTCTATATGATAAATACATATATATTATTAACTAAGCTTCACAAAAACGAACGTCAGCATTAAAATTGGTTGCGGTTTAGACCTGAATTAAATTATTGACCGACAATAAGAAAATGTTATTCGTTTCTTGTAAGAACTTTGAACTGGCTTGAGTAAAATATCATTATTCGTAACAGTTTTAGCCGGACTAAAATGATTTTTAGGAGCGTTATTTGTATTGGACCTATGGTAAATTATGAACAAATCATCCCAAAATTCTGAAGACTGATTTCTGGTATTACAAAAAATAAATTAGAATAAATTTCAATACAGCAGTGTAATTAGTTTTAGCGTTAACAGTAAATTTCACAAACTTGCATGATAGTTTTTCTTGCCATATGAATTAACGTAAAAAATTTCCCCGCAATATCTATAAATCCCAAAGTGGGCTTTATTTGGTTTTAGGCGCAATAAACTATTTTCCGAAAGTAAGGTTTATATGGGGCCTAGGGTAAATTATGGACCACTCTTCACGAAATTTGGCAGTGTGATTTCTCGTCCTATAAAACTGTGACGTACCGAATTTCAATTTGATAGCATTATTTATTACGGTTTTAGGCGTACTAAACTGTTTTCCGCGAGAAGGGTTTATATGGGGCCTAGTGTAAATTATGGACCGATCTTCAAAAAAATTTACAGCGTGATTTCTGGTTGTATAAAACTGTGACGTACCAAATTTTAGTATGCTAGCATTATTTATTGCGGTTTTAGGCGTACTTAACTGTTTTCTGGGAGTAGGGTTTATATGGGGCCTACTGTAAATTGTGGACCGATCTTCAAAAAATTTTACAGTGTATGGTCTGGTCCTATAAAACTGTGACGTACCAAATTTTAATATGATAGCGTTATTTTTTGCGGTTTTAGGCCTACTAAACTGTTTTCCGGGAGTAGGGTTTATATGGAGCCTATGGTAAATTATGGACCGATCTTCACGAAATTTAACAGTATGATTTGCAGTCGTATAAAGCGAATTCGTGCAAAAGTTTATGTCATTCCGTGCATTATTCCACCATTTATGTTAGTTTTTGTATCAAAATTATCAATTTTTTTTGGGTAGTGGTTCCACATTTTGATTCATAGTTCTGATCCTACTAAACCGATGTTGCTGGATTTCAATCCCAAACTGCTTAGGATAACTACAAGCAATTTGAGACCAAGTTTGTTCTTTTCTTTTGCGTTTTTCGAAAGTGAGCGTGTTTTCAACAGACGGACAGACAGACATGGCTAAATCGACTTAGAATTACTCAAGGACCCAGAATATATATACTTTATGGGGTCTTAGATGTATAATAAAAAAGTTTCACACGGAATGACAAACTTAGTATACCCTCATTCACCACAGTGGTGGTGGAGGGTATAAAAACAATTTTTATAGCAAAATACCTGGTATATATATTTTAACTGTTATACAATAAAAACAATTATTAAAGTAAAAAGTAACTTTATTTACTAAAATCCTTCTAAACTTAAACCAAATATGGTCACCTAGTACTGATTTATTTGTCGTTTACCGGCGTAAGGGCGTATGACGCTATTATTGTGTGTATTTTCATATACACCAATATGTTTTATATGCTTAATATGCTGTGTTCCTAGCATTAAGCTGAGGAAAGCTAACGTAAATGTAAATAAAAAAATCTGTTAATCTCACAATTTCTACCCTCAAGGATGTGAATCAGTTTTTGTTTAATATAAACCACGAAATTTGCTTGTGTGTAGTGTGAAGTGTGTTTAGAGCAGTCATATAAAAGTATTCGTATACCAGAATTTGAAAAAAATACAAGTAATGACAATACTTTTATTATTTTCTATCATTTAAAGGACCTGGTTTGACGTCACATTTGCACTGTATTAAGTATGAAGAAAAACAATACGTATGGGTAAATTTCTTAACCCAAAAGATGATTATGCGAGGGAAGTAAATGTCCTAAATAATACAGAGAATTACAATTTCTTTTCCTTCAAACATGATTTTAAGAACAATAAAAGTATTTGTCTCTAAATTATATGAAATATTTTTAAACAAAAGCAACTCATTCAGATGTAATTCATACTTTACATCATATAAAATAGACTAAAAAAAACCAAGAAAATACTCAGTCTTAAGTATTTATACGGTTTTGTAGCTAATCTAGTGTTGAAAACATTTAGATTATTCGCAAAATGTTTTCGAAACCAACTTGTCACACAGATATAAATCAAACAGACTACAATACATTCTTAAACCAAACAAAACAATACGAACAAAATTCTATATTACAGCAATAGGCAGACAGACATCCAAACACACAATAGTCGAATAGCGAAAGGAGAATATACGTAAATAATCACATACTCGCACTTACTAGAGTCACTCAATGTGTGGAACAGATTTCAAGGATTTGCAAAAAAAAAAAAAAAGAAGAAGCAATTGTAAAAAAACAAGAAAAATTGTATTGAAAAGAAAAAGATTTTAGATACAACAGGCAACAGCAGCATCAACAACAAGAACAACAACAGCAATTATTTTACGCTTCGTCGCCATTAGAAGACGTCAACAAAACAAAATTTGGATGGTGAGTGTTTGTGTGTGTGTTTGAGTAATGGAATCTAGTGGCCGCAGAGAACAAAACATGTCCTGTTCGAATTTATAAGATGCGTACAAAATGTTATTTAATCCTTATTGTTATATTTTGACTGACTACTATTTATTACACACACACACACACTGATTATTAGCGTAAAATTACAAAAGGATAATGGTTACAGGCATATGCGTAAGAAAGACTTAAACATATTTGCGAAACAGTGGTTTGAAACGAACTCTTTCAGCATGCGTTTATAACACAAGTTTACAGAATCTTGAATTCAAATGAATTAAGAAATATATAACCTTTAACTGTGGAGGTGGTGGTAAATTTTACCCTCTACTTAATTTTTTTTAAGATACTCTATTCCATGGCGCTCTATCAGTTTAATTCTATTAGTATCTTCTCATACCGTGATCGTAGTTATTTACCAGTGTTTTGGCTGAGCTGGACATAGCTTAAGCGGAGCTACGGACATGCTGGTGTAAAAACTACCACTCGTCATCATTTACGAAATTTTTTCTTCGAAAATATTTTACCACCACTTCAGCGTTAACGTAAGTATTTAGTAGAAAAAAAATTTACCCCACATCGAAATTAACGTAATATTTTCATGGAATTATTTTTACCACTCGTCCGTTTTCTTGTTGGTAAAATTTTTTTATATGATACATTTACCCTCATTAAAATAAAAAAAATACATTTTTTAAATACAGGTCTCGTGCATTGTTTAGGAAGCTTCTCTTACTGTTACCATTCTCCAGTAATACATAGATTTTTGTAATCTCTTAGTATGGTAGGTGCTAGAGTATCCACTCAATTAATCGTTGTTCGATTAATCGAAGAAAATTTTCGCCATTATTTGATCGAATAAATAAAATAGCCAATTTCAAATAACGAATAACTCGAACAATTTATGTCAATTAATCGATTAAAATTATTTTCTTAAAAACTCTACTTTTTTGATATAAAAATATTTTTTTTTTAGATTTCTAAATAATAAAAAATATAACAACTAAATAACATGTTCTTATATTCTGTATCTGTTGTGTTACTCGCACTTTTGAACATACTCTAGTCCCTTTTTAGATGTGGGTGTGTGTGAGACAAATCATGTAATAAACGATTACATACTAATTCCATACATAAGAATTTTCGTACTAAGATATCGCTTTTGCGTTCATTGTAACAAAACTGTCTGTCAGATTATGGGTTTTTATGTGTTTTTACCCGATCTTCAATTTTCTTAGTTGAAAACAAAATCACAGATTGCTGACGCAAAATAGTAATTCGTTAAAAAAACATATTACCCAATCCTTTAAAATGAAGAAAAATAAAGTTATCAGCCATGTTCGGTAAATCAAATACATATGAGTGAAATTTAAATCGAACAAACTTTGAAAACGATCCAGTTTAAAAAGTTTATATAAAAGATCCTTTTATATACTTCATACTTTGAGTTCTTATCCTAACCAGAACTTCTCTTAAAATCAAGAAAAATACGGTGTATAAAAAAAATTATCTGAAAATCTCCATTGATTTCAATTTGACTTGATTTACAGGTAAATTGAATTACGAACAATAAATTTATTTAAATATGCTGGACCTCGCATAAAAATGACGCGGTAAATAGTCAGAAATGAAATAAATAATTTAAAATCAATTTATAAAAATAGGAGATAAAAGCCTTTGTTGAATTCCCATATTAAGTATGGCAGGCAGGAAATAATTACAAATTATCTGAAATAAAATTAATGGATCCCGATTGGTACTGAACCAAATGCTTTCAGATCTTTTTATAGTCTGCTCAACCGAAGTAGTGTTTATTTTGTCTATAGTTTTGTTTTAAATTGAAAGGTTCTTTATTCTATGATCTCTTTTACAATTATCTACTTATAAAATATGTATAACTAAGTACTAAAAACAGTGTTGTATTGTTAACAGAGTTGGTGATGAAAGATAATGATATGTAACAGCGTGATAAATAATACAGATTTATAAATGAGTTTAAACACTAATTCATTATTACAACAAGTTTTTATTCCTGAATCCTGTTTCGGTCGCTTTAGTGCCTTAAAAACTGTATGTTTTGCAGCAGTGTTTTTGATTTTTTATTTAAAAGTTTTATAGCTGTGTGTGTATTATATTGTATACTATTTTTTTATTTTTATTTTTTTTCCGTTTATTAATATAATAAAAGTATTAAATCAAATAAACATGTACATTTTTCCCATTGGATATTTTTTTTGAATTATTCGAGTTACTCGAACTTACTCAAACAAAACCAAAAGTCATATAATTGGATACTCTAGTAGGTGCCCCACCCCCCCACTTCTCCAATACCGTCCATTTATATAGAGGGGTTGTTTATTGATAACCCAGCTGTGTGTACAAAATAAAAAAAATGTTCTCTTACCGTCCATTAGATACAAAAAAAAATTATTTTATGCCACGCCCAATTCTGTAATCTTACCCACATTTTGTGGGATGTTGTGTATTGCTAACCAAGATGCTTGTACCTAATTGCGAAACTTTGACTTTTGCCATTCTTCAGATATACAGAAATCTATAAGGTCTTTGAATGAGCGATGGCACGCCCACTTCTCCCGCCCAGGTTGTGTCAAGATATTTCGACCAAAGTTGGAAGTTTTAGCTTTTGCCGATTTGTTTTTTTTGAACAAATACAAATAATTTTTGGATTCTTTATTTTTTGTGATTAAAAATGTAGTACCTTATTTTTCAAAAACAAATAATTATAAAAAAATATTTTTTACTAATTTTTTTTTAGCAAATTTTAGAGGGCTAAAATTTACCACCACGTCATTTAGTATGTCCCAAAATTTCACCTTCACAGTTAAAGGATAAAAGTATATAATATAACTAAGCGAAATAAGAAATTATGGATTAAGATAAACACAGGACATGGGAACCGTATGAAGGATTCAGGGATATTTATGAAGTTTCGTTCTACTGTTTGGTCCCGAAAGGGCATATTAAGTTCACTGATGCCAACTAAGACCTTTTCGCGCTATATTTAGGATGGATTTTTAACATGGAGATCAGAGATTAAGTCATCTTTAATCTGTGTTTTTATTAGTTTTTAAGATGAGCATTAATTACTTTTATTTGCCAGTTTAAGCGGCCAATGTTGGTGGTTTAAGCTTAATCAACAAATGTCAACACATAAACATGTATAACAAAAGCAGCTGTTAAAATATAAAGAAAGAATACATATACATAAACGTAAAATTGATTATTCTGTTGAAGATGAAGACTTTAGTGATTCCGAAACATATGAAAACCTAAATAAAACAATTATAAGAAGTAAATTTCTTTTTATAAGAATTAAGAAGGGTGGAATTTCCTCTTCTTCTGTATAAAATGCAAGTTGCCATTTTTTGTTATTCAGTATGGCAATGCTGCGAGGTTTAAGCTACAACTTAAAAACGGCAAACCCAATTAGTCCGCAGTTAAATTTATTCTCAGATTAATTAATTATAGTTTGCTGCTAAGATTAAACTCCATGCTAAAAACCCACTCTTATGGCTAATAAATCAGTTAGTGCTTAAACGCTGATTTAGTTGAACTAAGCTTCAATTTATTTGTTGTTTAAACTCAACAGTTGTAAATCAGTGTCCCATGTATTATATGTAGTTTGAAAAGTAACATGTGGCAGCACTACGATAAATGTTGGCAAATTCATATGGCTTGTATTGACAGTTTAAACGCCCAATTTTATGCGTTTAAAGATGGTTTATGTGTTAACTGATTTATAGATTTGTTGGCTTAAACACATTTTAAACCAAAAAGAGAGTTTAACTTGCTCTGATTTATTAGCCTTTAGTCATTTTAGTGTTAGATTAAGCCCTCTATTATGTACCTGAAACTAAAAACGCCAATGTTCGGCACTTTTTATAACCTCCACCACAACTGGTTTTGATCAGGGTATTTTTATTTAGGGTATTTATATTTGTTATTCTGTGTTTTTGATATTCATCTGAGACCCGAAAAAGTACATATATTCTGGGTCCTGGAGTAATTCTAAGTCCATTTAGCCCTGTCCGTCTGTCCGTCTGTTGAAATCACGCTCACCTTCGAACAACTCAAAGGGAAATAACAATATTGGTGTCAAATTGTTTCAAGTTCTCCTAAGCAGTTTTTGATTGAAAACCAGCAAAATCAGTTCAGTAGAAAAAGAGTTATTAATCACACTACGGAACAACTTCCCAACAAAATTGATAATTATGTTACAAAAAACTACCATAAACAGTGGCGGAATGTACATATTGATATAAGATTCTGCACAACTTAGTTCTATAAGATTAGAAATTATACCACAAAATTTCGTGAAGATCGGTCCATAATTTACAATAAGCCCCATATAAAGTCCTCTCTCGAAAAATACTTTAGTATGCCTTAAACCGTAACGAATGATGCTATTGTAATACATTTTGGCTTGTCACAGTTTTATATGACTAGAAATCAACTGTCAAGTTTTGTTCAGATCGGTTCATAATTTACCCTAGGCCCCATAAAAAGTCCACTCTCCAAAAATACTTTGGTACGCGTAAAACCATAACGAATAATGCTGTTATAATAAAATTTGGGCAGTCATAGTTTTATAAGACTATAAACAACGATGTCAAATTTCGCGAAGGTCGCCCCATAATTTACCGCAGTTCATATAGAAAGCCCACTCCGGAAATATTCTAACTGTATTAGGGTATTAATTTAATCGGGCTTTTGCTTTAATCGGCTAATCACTCGATTAATTAACTGAGGTTTTGGTTTAATCGGTTAATTTTGTAATTGATCGGTTAACGGATTAATAACCCTTTTTTATAAATTAAGTAATTTCAATAAAATACACAAATTATTTATTAGTTAGAGTTTATTAGTAAAAAAAAAAAACAATAACATTACAAACATAACAATTCTTGAACTAAAACGAGCAAACAAGAGAATAATTCATTAATATGTCATACATATTTTATATTTAATACATAGATATTATGTAGTAATTAAAAAATAAACTGTGAGAAAATCTAGTTTAAGGAGAACTTAAAAAATAATCTTTTAGAAAAATAATTTGGTTTAAATGTTTAGGATTTAAGCGATTCTTTTCTTTAGTTTTGATTAAACTTGACTTAGAAAAAATTCTTTCACTCAACGTTCATGTTGAAGAAATCGAAAGCTACCCATAATACCGAATATCTTATTTCTCAGTCATTTTCCTGGATTTCTCTAAACGTATAGAGTCCTGTTTTAATTTTTTTTTTAAGATTAACTCTTCTAATTCTTTCGGTTAATTCTGTTAAGAGATTGATAGAACTTCTTCGTTTTTTGTATGAAAAAATATTTTCTAAACACATACCTTTTGTATATGAGACGATACAAATAATTAAAAACTTGCAAAAATGTGTTATAATTCTACAAAAAAAATTTAAAAACTTTGTTACGTTGGTTAATCGGTTAATCGACTGAAATTAACCGGTTTAATCGTTAATCGAAAATAGCCAATTTTAAATTAACCGATCAGTTAATCGGGTTGTAATTAATTGGTTAACCGAATGAATACCCTAAACTGTATGCACAGAAGAAATTACACAGTAGCACATTTTTAAACTTCAAAATCTTGAACCAATTGAGACCCCCAAACCGAAAGCTTATAATGGTTGAATAAAAACCCTAGGTGGGTTTTGAATTATTAGCTTAGTTTTTTTTAAATTCATTTTTGAAGTTTTCGCTGAGGGCTGGATTTTAGTACAATTTTCAAAAAACATGTACTGATTCTTAAGTCTATATCTCGTGAACTATTCGAAATATTGCTTGCATCTCTTCGGCAAATTTTTAGCTCTTAATCAGATCTTAAAATTTTGCCTTGAGATAAAATCAAAAAAACAACAACATTTTACTCAAAACAGCAAAACTCTCAAAAAACGTAAAATTTCGTCATAGATTTTTATTGTTGATAATGGAAAATATAAGGGCACTTAAAATATTTTAAAATAGATAGTTAGAAAAATTGATGATTACGAACATAAGGAAGGAAAAATAAGGAGACTTCAAATCTTTTTAAATATATATTGAACTTTAGGCGTTGCTTTCGGAGCATACAGTTGCTCCATCCGGACTCGATGGTCTTGGTGGTGGGTTGGCTTCAGAATGTTCTGGCGGGAGAGAAGCCTGAGGACCAGGAATGTGCACTACAATTGACATTTTTTTCTATTCATTACACTTTTAAAATTTATGCATCCGTAGCATGTGTTTTCATCGTGTCCGCTTGGATCCGTCCATATACTGGTGTTCCATAAGGCAGTGGGCTTAGTTTTCTGTTTATCCAGTTGAATGTGTAACAAAAACAACGTCTGCATACTACATCGAATTAGTTCAACTGGTCAGAATAATACAAGAGGTACCCATTTCTAAATTCAGCAGTTAAATTTGTTTTTTGTGTTTTCAATGAACGTTTGGGCACATAAATACCACAAACGTAGCAAAACAAGTTCAGCTTCCAACACTTCTCAATATCAATTTTTTCTTTCTACAATGTATGCCGTAATGTTTAAATTCCCCAAATTCAAAAATGCTAATTTTTTGACATTTAAAATGACGGTGTTTACATGGTACAGATTTCTCTGCGACATGTGAGTAAGATGTGGTTGTTTTTTTGATTTTATCTCAAGGTATCTGATTAAGAGCTAAAAATTTGCCGAAGAGAGACAAGCAATATTTCGAATAGTTCACGAGATATAGACATAAGAATCAGTACATGTTTTTTGAAAATTATACTAAAATCGATTCCCTAGTCGAAAACTTCCAAACTGAATTAAAAAAAAACCTTAGCTAATAATTCAAAACCCAGCTATCATATGCATTCAGATTTTGGGGTCACAATTGGTTCAAGATTTTAGTGCTGCACTGTGTTATCAGTAGTTCTTACCAATTTAAAAGCATTAAAATTTAAAAGGTATTTCAATTTAATTAATGTGATAATTTAATAATTTAATTTTTTTTTATTTGTTGCAAGAAAATTAAAAATATAAACTCCTAGAAGTTTATTGTTGGGAATCAGTTAACAGATTGTTTGAAACGGCAAAGTTTTTTGATCATTTTAAGTCATAAAAATTAAAAACATCATTTATTGAAAAAAAATATATGTACACAATTTTAAATTTTTACAATTTTTAGTAACCTAGATAATCATTTTGGTAATATGTGCAAAATCAGCAAATTTTTTATTTAGTTCTATGAATTCGGCATGAATTTGGTGATTAGCGACAATTTTTAATTTTTTCTGTGTGTGTGGGGGTATCAAAGATTTGGCACAACCGAATATAACACTCCAACTTGTTGTTTTGAAAATTTAGCACTTTCCGTCTGCTTTTATACTTCTTTAAAAACATCCAGAGAACGGATAAGTTTGGGAAAAGTAGGCAAATGGTAACAAACCTTTAATTTAACTTTAAAGTTTTGCTATAAAAATATTAATATATCCCAATTGTAAAATAAAATTAGAAATACAATGTTGTTGAATAGCCTAATTCATATAACACGTTGTTGTTTAAGCTGCCGAGATATGCTTATAAATTCAATTGGCAGGCGCCGCAGTGCCGGAAACAGTAGAACGGAAAATAATTCTGATGATAGGAATTTAAATTCGATCCGAGTTCAATCCCGCGATCAGTCAAGAATAAAATTATCAAAAAAATTTCAATTCATTTCATATTGTAAATTACTTACTTCGCTAAAAATAATTTGATGAAAATTAAATTTGATGAACTAAAGCCTTGTTTAAATATTAAACACTTAAACTTATGAATTAATTCTAATAAAAGATTCAAAATGTCACAATATCATATAAAAATTTATTGATTTATGATTGATTAAGGATGACCAGGAACTGGTACTTTTGTTTAACAATGACCAATTTTAAAAGAGTGTTAATGCTTCTTAAAGATTATGTTGTACAAGTGCGTTTATTTGATTTTATATTAAATGGGTCCATACTTAATTCTATGTTCTAATAAATTGTTTTGTTTAAACATTTTGGTGTTTACCAAACAAATATATTTTAGCCTTTTGTTTTGCACTTTTTGAACAAGTCGCATGGAAATGTAGTGTAGCCGTTATTAGTTTCAATTAAGCTCTTTTTATACCGTTTTCCATAAGTCTTCACGAAATGTGTTCAGATATTAAAATTAAAATACCTTCTTAAAATTAAAGAAAAATTGAGTTTTTATTTTGTATTGCCTCTTTTAATCCATTAAAACAAAACACGTTATTGTATTTTTTTATATATTAGATCAATATATTTCGAACATGGGGTTCACCTACAGGATCTATACAATTTGAAAATACAATAAAAAGTTTTTATTTATAATATACTAGAGTAACCCTGCCCGCGTTGCTGGACAATACATTAACATACGTTTACGTCTTTGTATTAAAAATTAAACTTTCTAGTCTTGGTTGTCTAATGGCAATAACGCACCAATTTTATGGTACACCTGACCCTGAATCTTTATTTAATATTCAAGAAATTGGTTAGAATTTTCGTATAAATGAAAACATATATTAATATCTGAATTGAAATCCACATTATTAAGATTTAAATTTTAGCTGAAGGATTACAAATCAATAATTAAAAAATGTCAATGATCGCACAGAAACTTAAATGACAATCAATAAACACACAGAAATTAAAAACGTCAAATGAAGCGAGCAAGCAGAGCCTTATACCGACAAAATGTAATTCTCATAAGAAAAAAAATACATTTTATATAGAGAATACACACCATCATAAAAGAACGCGTATAACGCATATTCGTAGAAAGTTTTCGATGGTTTTTTTTTATAAACCATCAGTGAAAGTAGGCCTTTCCAACGCATGTACTCGTTTAAAAATCGGTTGAGTGGTTCTCGAGTTATAAAATGACGAACATAGGACAACTTTTTTTATATATATAATGATATATTTTTTATAAAAATTGAACAAAAATTTAAAAATTACCTGAATTGATATATGTATCAAGGCGAATTTATTACATCAAATCTCGGTACTACAACAAGTACAACTCGTGCAAAAACCACAAGCAATTTGTTTTTGTAAAATCATTTTACAATGTCAAAAACCAAAACAAAACCAAAACAAAGATAATAAACAAAATTTTGACATCCAACAATTATAAAGCTAGAAAAAAAGTTATCAGCAATGCTTTTAGGATCATCTGTAATGAATTCGCCTTGATATGTATATAAATGAAAATTATTGTTTCAAATAACATTTAAATCAAATGTTAACTTCTTCGAAACAATAATTTTTCATTTGTATATTTTTTTCAATCAATTCGTGTAATTTTTAAATTTTTGTTCACTTTCTATAAAAATTATATGATAAATAAAAACGTATTATTGTATTTTCAAATTGTATAGATTCTCAAGACGAACCCCATGTTCGAAATATATTGATCTAAATTATAAAAAAAATACAATATGGTGTTTTATTTTAATGGATTAAAAGAGGCAATACAAAACATAAACTCAATTATATAATTTGATCCAGCAATACAAAATATTAATACATATTTAAAAAATTATTGGTTCATTTTTGTCCTCAAGTACATACAAGGGTTAATTTAAATTTTTTATTTTTAAATATTAATTGCCGTATTCATAAAAAATAAAATAGATTTCAATAGTATTTTAGAACAAAATGTCCATACAAATTTTTCTTAAAATAGATTTCATATTCAATTTAGTTTTTTATGAATACCGCAGTAAAAATGTATGTATCACACGATATTGATTTATCGATTTCATGAAATATTCAAAGTTTCTCTTCCATATTAAAAATTTTTGTGTAAAAAACATTTTCCTCAAAGTCCGTAAAAATCAAATCGTTGACTTACCCATATTCTCTAAGATGTTCTAACTTTAAACAAGTCCCAGATTTGCAAATCTCACTTTGTTCAATTTTCTTAAAGAAAATTTTTTGAAACTTGAATTGGAGATTGAAAAAAACACCAAAAATTTTGTCCGGTATTGACATCACCTGAGGACAGGTAAACGCCATCCAAAAAAAAAAAACATTTTTCCCTAACTCTCAGTTTTGAGGCGGTAATTTTGTAAATCACTTCACATTGCGTTGAGAATATTTTTAATATAAAATTTTTTGAAATTTTTTAAATTTGCATTAAAACATTTTTTAAGGTGTGTGCTCCAATTTCTCGCTCAAGTAATAATTGTCTCATGAGCGGTCTACTTATTATTGGACTAGTTCCTTGCCGATTTTAGGGTTTTAAACCCTTTAAAAAACATTATTAATTTATCATCTAGAATTAAAACTCTTACGACATTTAAAATATGTGACAAAAACTAAATAAAGTGATTTATTCGCCTTGTATTCACTATTCAAGATTTCAGTCGCTTTGAGACACCTTTAAATCCTATTTATTCGCTTTAAATTTAGTATTTCTTAGTTTTTTGGTTATATACAAATGTCTAGGGGGGTTAGACCCTAAACTTAAACACTTTAGTTTCCGCTTATAATGAAGGGCCACTCTAATGTACATAGTAAAAAGGCAGTCAAAATAATTAAAAAAGTATTCTCATTAGAGTATCCAATTATTTGACTTGTGATTTTGTTCGAGTAAGGAATTAATCGATTTTTAAATATTAATTTTGTTTGATTAAACGAATAAGAGTTTTAATATGTTCGAATAACTCGAATAGTTCAAATAATTTTATCCAATGGGAAAAACAAACAAGTCTATTTGATTTGATAATTTTATTATATTAATAAACAGAAGGAAGCACTAAATTGAAAATATACTTTAACAATAAACAATAAAATAACAATTCATTTATACCACGTATACAGTTCTAAAGCTTGTAAATAAAATAAATAATTAAAAAAATCAAAAACTCTGCTGTAAAACATACAATTTTTAAGGCGCTTAAGAGGCCGAAAAAAGACTAAGGAAATTAAATAAAAATCTATTGGGGTATTCACAAGGTGTGCTATCATGGTTTATTGTCATAATGTTCTAACATTTTACAATGGTTTAAAAATATTGTTGTTGGTTTGTAAATAAAAAGGGTCTTAAATAAATAGAACGTTGCTTGCTATGTTTATTGTGCTGTCGTAATTAATAGCACATTAAATTATGAGGGGTTGCTCACAACAGTCGTATTTTTTCATGTTATTATTTTAAGACATATGACTTTATGACACCTTGTGAATCCCCCATATATATATACAAAAAGTTTTCCTATGTTCGTCATTTTATAACTCGAGAACCACTCAACCGATTTTTAAACGAGTACATGCGTTGGAAAGGTCTACTTTCACTGATGGTTTATAAAAAAAACCATCGAAAACTTTCTACGAATATGCGTTATACGCGATCTTTTATGATGGTGTGTTTTCTCTATATAAGATGTATTTTTTTCCTTATGAGAATTACATTTTGTCGGTATAAGGCTCTGCTTGCTCGCGTCATTTGACGTTTTTAATTTATGTGTGTTTATTGATTGACATTTAAGTTTCTGTGCGATCATTGACATTTTTTAATTATTGATTTGTAATCCTTCAGTTAAAATGTAAATCTTAATAATGTGGTTTTCAATTCAGATATTAATATACATTTTCATTTATACGAAAATTCTAACCAATTGCTTGAATATTAAATAAAGATTCAGGGTCAGGTGTACCATAAAATTGGTGCGTTATTGCCATTCGATAACCAAGACTAGAAAATTTTATTTTTAATACAAAGACGTAAACGTATGTTATTGTATTGTCCAGCAACGCGGGCAGGATTACTCTAGTAAACTATAAACAAAGTAAACACTAATTCGGATGAAAATGATCTGAAAGCCAAAGTTTAATACATGCAATTGCTTCGGTAGCAATCGGGGTCCATTCCCTACGGGAAAGGGAACTAACACTAAACTTGGCACGTGTCACTTTAACATGGCGATGTCCCACGAGGGGGTTAATTGGCACCTTAATGACACTTTGTAACAGGTCACTGAAATAACCTTCCAATTTCGGTTAAAATAATGCATATCGCAGATATTGTCCCAAATGAGCCATGTCAATATGATAGATCTCCTTCATTTAAAGTGATAGAACTAGAGAGAATCAGCCACTAGCCGCACAAAATTAAGTCATATGAAAAGTATTGTGCCAATTACCTTTCCTCCGGACTAACTACACTCTACACATTATCATCAGTTAAGTGATAGGTCTTGTTTTCACAATTCTTTCCTTTTAATTATAAAATTTTGTTCACTGGTCACGGGATAAGTGCTTTAAGAGCAATTGACACAAATTTCCCGCAGGCTTAATTTTATTTTATCGATAATTTTCAATTATGTCCCGCCTGCTAATCTTAATACGGGAATTCAATATAGGCTTTCACCTCATATTTTTATAAATTATTTTTTGATTATTTTTTTTATTTTAGACTTATTTATCGCGGCATTTTTAAAAGAGGTCCAGCCTATCTAAACAAATTTATTATTCGCAATTTAGTTTAACTAATTTATTGTTACTGAAAATCAAGTAAAATTTAAATCAATGAAGATTCTCCGTTAATTTTTATTAAATCACCGTATTTTTTCCTGATTTCAGGAGAAAAGCTCTGCTTAAGATAAGAACTCAAAGTATGAAGTATATAAAAGAAACTTTTGTATAAACTTTTTAAAACGGATCGTTTTCAAAGTTTGTTCGATTTGAATTTCACTCATATGTATTCGATTTACCGAACATGGCTGATAACATTATTTTTCTTTATTTTAAAGCTCTACTATGTTTTTTTAACGAATTACTATTTTGCGCCAACAATCCGCGATTTTGTTTTTAAGTGCGTGTAACACAATAGATACAGAATATAACAACGTGTTATATAGTTGTTAGTTAGAAATCCAAAAACAAAATAATTTTCTATTAAAAAACCAGAATTTTCTAAGAAATTCATTTTAATCGATTAATTTTTTTTCAGTATTTATTTATTGAATCTTGATATATTAAACATGAACTAACAATAATTAATCAAATCTTATCCTAATATTTGCTTTATGCCCTGCCAGTGCCAGACAAAAAAATTTCGTCATCACGGTTTCTGTTCACATATTTAGGTGCTTATCGCTCATCTAATTGGGTGAGTGATGCAGTGTCTCTTCTTCTTAAGCGAGTGTGGCCGCCATAATTTAAAATATTTCTAGCTAATGGATTTGGTTGCAATTCCAGCCTTTTTAAATATTTTACTGCATATTTCGTTATCATAGTTTTTACTAATGGCACATTGAGATCCTAGTGGATATTTGCGTTTTTGACGTACCAGGCAGCGACTGTGATTATTCGAAGAAGTTTATTTTGGCGCCTTCGAATTTTTTCGATGTTAGAAGCCGAGGCAGTGCCCCATAACTGAATACCGTAGCAACAAATTGGCTTTAAGATAGAGTTGTAAAGTAAAAGTTTGCAATCGAGACTAAGAACAGAATTTCTTCCAATAAGCCAATTAATTTGAATTGCTTTTAGTTTCATTTGAGTTAATTTATCTTCTATATGCCATTTCCACGTTAAACGCCGATTTAGATGTATATCGATTAATTGACATAAATTGTTCGAGTTATTAGTTATTTGAAATTGGCTTTTTTACTTATTCGATCAAATAATGGCGAAAAATTTCTTCGACTAATCGAACAACGATTAATTGAGTAGATACACTAATTCTCATATCAAACCACTGTGCCGACATTTCATTCCATTTCTACGTACTATGGTTTTCTTTTTAAACTCTATTATTATTAGTTTTCAACTACACTTTGCAAAAGGTTTTAGTAAGAAATTGTAAAAAGGTTGCCATTTTATTTTCTGGTACGTTATTCGACATACATACGAGAAAGTGAGTACTCATACTCGCATTTGTAGTTTGTCAATAAGTAATTGCTTGTTGTGTCATTCTTAATTTTGAAGTATTATTTTTAAGGATTTATGGTTGCCGGTAGTTCATAATGTTAATTTTCTTTTGTTCTCTTACATATTTTTACTCTGCTTTTAAGATTGAAAAACATCATATTGCGTAATAGAGATTTTCCATTATATTGTAGTTTTCCCACTTTCTTCTCTTTTGTGGATTTTGCAATTGTAAAGAAAACATTCCCATAGAGATTTTGTAGTTCAATAAATTCTTAAGTAGTTTTCTATACTCTCACATGCTATTACTTTTATTTTGTAACTATTTGTAGGTATTTATAGGAAAAGGTGGAAAATGTCAATTAAAACAATGCTGGGATAAAGACGAAGGCATGTTGCTGCATATTTCTTTAATGAAAGGAGTTGCGGCAAGGAGATTAAAAACAAAAATGTTGTATCATCCAAAACACAGCAGGTGACTGCTGTTTTAAGTAGTTGTAAAGAATAGAATGGTAGTTTTGATTAAATATTTCTTGAAAGAGTTTTGAATTGGTTTGCAAAAAATCTTTAGTGAATTGTATTTGAATGCATAAAACATTCTAAACTCTTATTTAGATCTGATCTGTTAGAATTTGAAAAGAACAGAAATAAAAAAGCAAGACTTCTTGAAGTTGTCTATTCTAATTGAATATCAAATACGTGATTTCTCGTTTTTCCTTGAATAAAGGTTTTGTTGTTGCTTTAGTTTTCGAAGAATGATAGAAATAAAGATTTCGCCATTCCAAAATAAAGTTCAAAACTTCTGCGCATATCGAAAAATGAGATAAAAATTATTGCTTGATTCGGGAACTTTAGAGTTGGCTTAGTCCCAAATTCGTTCTTAAAATAATCCAAAGGTGAGGTTGATTCTAACCTCAACACTAGCCCCAGAGAACCAAAGCGGTAGAGAGAATATTATCATTTAACTACACATTACACATGTTGGTTTCGTTTTTGTTGCATTCCACCCTTCGTTTACAGAAGAACACTTAATTATAAGATAACAGCAACATGCCCGATATGGTCTCTGTAATCATTTTACTTTGAAAATTTGATGTATTTAACTTAATAATTTTAACAAATAGAATTTGGAAATTTTGTCTTTTTATTTTACTTTTTAAACATGAAAGTAATGTATAATTTTCTTCTTGTAGTTTTTTTTTTTTTAAATTATTAGTCAAATATATCAAATGTTCAAAGTGCATGATTACGAAAACCATATCGGACGTGCTGCTGGTAAACAAATGGCGGAATACAACAGAACTGAAACAAACATGTGTAACGCGTAAGTTAATAATAATATTCTCTATCTTTGACTTCAGTCAATCCCAATGACTCAATTTAATGATAGTTTCTCAATAAATTGGGCTTAATGATTATTATTAATAATTGTAATTATTGCAAAAGGCACAATCGTTTCTCAGTTTTTATACTATAGATTTTTATAAAAAATATATAAACATATGTACAAGTTACAAATATTTATGGTCTTTTTGCACATTGTCCATAATTTCTTTCCTGTCTTCAGACTTCAAGAAATTGTAAAACTCATTACAACTATATATATGTAAATAAAGTTTGTCTTTATCTGCCACTCACTTTCTAGGTTTTATATTAGGAGCCTGTTTCTTTCTTTTCTATACTTTGACAACTAAAGACTCGTTTTGTAAATGTGGAAAGGAAGAAAGAAAATTACACATTTCCTCAAATTCGTAAAAGCACCACCATTTAGAAACTCTTTCCATTTTTCTTCTACTGTCTTCTCATTTAAAAAACATTTAATGTTAATAACTCATCGATAAGAACATCTACATTAGACCGTCTCAGTTTTTATACTTTTTTCGAAATTCCTTCATGAACATCGATTTTGTTTATCTACTATAAAAACCAAGAAATTTGGTGTATAACACTTAAATATTGATGAATGGGAAGTGGTCTCTCAAATCGTTTTTTCATTTTTTTAGGCAAAATACCTTTTTTTCAAAAAATGGAAAAATCTTGATTTAGTAATTTGCCTCAAACTCAAGCAGTTCTGAATGGATTTGAACATCATTTCATGCATTAGAAAGCTTATTAAATTTCCTAAATGTTTCTTAAAGCAACATTGCCATTTTGTTCGATGGTTTTTTATGCATAGCACTACAAATTCAGATTTTCAAATACAAACTTAACATTTTTTTTAATTTTTGCTTACCTTTTCATATATAAAAATTGAACGAGGCAAAACTTTTATATTCTGTAAATGCAGTATGGTAGGAAGTTTTAAAATAAAGATTTTGGTGTAAATAACAGTCGTATTCTGTTAAGAAAAACTGCAGTTTTAGTTGAAATGTTGAAAGTTGTTTATTTCTAAATATAAAAAAAAAAACAATATTTTGGTAATAACTTTTTTGTATCTGAACCGATTTTTCCGAGTTTTTCAGCGAATATGTTTTACTAAAGATTTCCGATCTTTTGATATATTAGACGTATCCATAGGTCACATAACAGCTCTAAAATTTAAGTTTTTATAAAAATGTGGATGCTTTTTAGCCCATTTTTGGAGTATTTTGCTAATAACTTAACCATTTCTGAACCAATTTGGCAGATTTATATACCCACGTCTTAAGGAAGAAATTTACCATTTACTTAGATTATAACTCTTGGACTCGGAAAGATCTATTGTTTCCGAAAATGGGTATGTTTAAATAAAAACTTTTATTTTGGGCATTACTCTTCCATTTTTGGGAAAAAACTTGCAGGGTTTTCGGGAAATATATTCTGCTAAAAATTTCTGATATTTTGATATATAAAACGTGTTCATATGTCATACTAGAGCCCTAAAATTTAAAATTTTGAGTATTTTCAATAATATCTTTGTACGGGAGGTACCATGCCCACTTTACCAATCCCGCCCATATTTTGAGGGATGCTGTGTATTGATAACCGATATGTTTGTACCTAATTTGTGAACTTTAGCTCGCTTCGTTCTCCAGATATACAGAAATGTATAACGTCTTTGTATGGGAAGTGCCACACCCAAAATGATTTAATTTAAGTCGTCGAGCATTTTCACAAAACGCATCCAAACTCCAACAAAAGCATAATTTTACCAAATTTTAAAAAATAAAAAAACCAATATGTTCTTACTTTATAATATATTTATGCAATAGAAGAAAATTTAGAAATAAACAACTTTACACATTTCAACTAAAACTGCAGTTTTTCTTAACAGAATCCGACTGTTATTTACACCAAAATCTTTATTTTAAAACTTCCTACCATACTGCATTTACAGAATATAAAAGTTTTGCCTCGTTCAATTTTTATATATGAAAAGGTAAGCAAAAATTAAAAAAAATGTTAAGTTTGTATTTGAAAATCTGAATTTGTAGTGCTATGCATAAAAAACCATCGAACAAAATGGCAATGTTGCTTTAAGAAACATTTAGGAAATTTAATAAGCTTTCTAATGCATGAAATGATGTTCAAATCCATTCAGAACTGCTTGAGTTTGAGGCAAATTACTAAATCAAGATTTTTCCATTTTTTGAAAAAAAGGTATTTTGCCTAAAAAAATGAAAAAACGATTTGAGAGACCACTTCCCATTCATCAATATTTAAGTGTTACACACCAAATTTCTTGGTTTTTATAAAAGATAAAGAAAATCGATGTTCATGAAGAAATTTTGAAAAAAAATGAAAAGTGAGACGGTCTAATCTACATAGTATATTAATATTTGTATCGCGAGGAATTTGACAATAATAATAATAACAGTACAAAAACAGTACATTAATGAAAAATCAGTACATTTGCGTACTGATTTGCTTGTAATGCATAAATCAGTACTTTAAACAAAAAACAGTACGTTTACTGACAACAACAGTACGAATGGCAACCCTACATGAGGTCAAAAACAAAGACACTTGTTATAGTACTGATGTCAAAATACATCAGCGTTTTCTATCTGATTCAGCAGATGGGAGATGCCTAACATTTCTGATTAAAATCTAAAATATATACAAATTTGTGTAAAATGTTAGCGTGCTATGATTTTAAATGCAATAAATTGTTTCGTGGGAATGAACTTTATATCAAGCCCATAGTCAATTATGGACCAAGCAACCTCCAAAATAAAATAATAAAATTTGAAATTCCTTCGGGGATTACACCCACTAATACATTGCATTGTATTGGAGCTAGGAAAAAAGGTTATGGGAAGGAGGATAGAAGGGGTAGTGTATGTGGACATTCCACTTGAACATATTTATGTTAAAATAGAAATAAAAGACTTCCGCTGAAATTTAAATCGACATACGAACAGTCCAGCCAAAGAACAAATTTTTGCTGTAATGCGTTGTACGATGCACATGCCAGTCAACTACAAAAGGATGGGCTCTTGCGGAAAACACGTAACCAAATGTTAAGTGTTTCGGGAACTAGATTCTTAATTTCATCAAATTTAATTTCATTAAAGAGCCAAATACATTTAGGTTTAACTTAATTTATTTTGTGATTAGTTTTTTTAGTTAAATAAGACAAAAAAAAAATCATGTCTACCTAAAAAATTTTTTTATTTCCCTGTTTATCTATTAAATTGTCTTCCTTACGTTGCCAGTACAAGCAAAAAAACATAAAAAACAACATTAAAATTATTATGAAAAAAATATGCTTAATTGAAATTATGACTTACAATTTTTTGAAAGGGGGTGAGAGAGGACAAGAGGCTGCAACAAAAGTGTAAGATAAAAATTTATTTAACACCGTTTGCAACCAAATACACCTGAGTCCTTTACACAAAAAATACTTTATTGACTTGTTCTTTTGTGTTATTTCTTTACAATAAAAAAAAAAAACAGAGAAATAATTACTGAAGCTGCGCATGGCCCTGCTGTTGCGTGCCATATTATCTTGTGTGTACAAAATATGGAAAACTTAAATTAATAAAATAACATAAAGTTATTGAATAAGAGTCTAGAGGGGGTATGTTAGGAACAAAAGTGTTGGAAAGTCCATAAATACCACAGCAGCTAAAGTCAATGTAAAAGGGGTTTACGGAAATGTCAAATAAAGTAACAATAAACAAAGAAGTAAATAAGAAATAAAATTATCTTGTTTAGAAATAATTGATTTAAACAAGAAATAATTCTCAAAAGGCATCCCAACAAACCAAAACGATTTAGAAAGAACTTGTAGCAAGCTTTCTAACATAAGCCTTAAGCTTAGAAAACTGTTGTGAGTACTATTATAAAAGGCTTAATAAAAATTGTTTAGTAATAAAAGCTGTTTCCTTTTGATAATATTTCTTGTCTATAATATAATGTAAGCTAAGAAGTCTAATCATAGAATAAGCTTTCAGAAAAATACTTTTCTAATCTACAATAAAATTAAATTCTTTACGAACACTCTGTTTGAATTAAATGGCATATTTACAAAAATTGTTTTACTTTTAAAATATTTAATTACTTTTTTTAAATTGTGCACTGTTTAAAACACTTCACTCTTCGAACAAAACACAAAGACTTAAAACTTTAAAAAATAATACAAAATTTAGGCACTCGTCAAATAACGGGACATCATTCTCAAAAACACTTACAAAACGATAGCGAAAATAAGTCATTTGCAAACATATTTGTTGTCATGTTCTAGGATATATCTTATGATAATTTTATTCTACAACTCATTAATAGTTTGCTCTGTTTTGGTCAGTTTTGCTAAGTTGTGCCAAAAGTTCGAAGCTGAATTGTATTTTGTGCTGGTGGTACTATGAGTTTGTATTGATAAATCTTTTTGTTTACCGGTAGACCTACAAGCTCATTATTAACAGTTTCTTTTCATGGGGTATGACTGTTCTCTGCTCCAAGCCCGTTAATGTTTAGTTGAATCATTCATCCTAATATCACATTTAATGATGTCCATAAAGCTTAAAATCTTTAACAGTGGGGTATAATTTCGCCACGTTGCAACACTTGAAAACACAACACTTTAAAACATGGTACTGGCTACTGATTTTCTATTGATGTTTAGACACTTTGACCGCGCCAGCTATTTTAGGTTTCCCAATAAGAATGTGCAATTTATACGGGAGCAGCATTTCCCTTGCCGCTATCGCAATAATTTCAAAACTGAAAGATTAACTCTAGACACTCCGATTGTTACGACCTCCCTACCCTTTTAAATAAAATGTAGTTTATCTAAAAGACAGCTACATTCTTATTTATTTAACTAAAATTGAATAGCTGTAAAAAACAAACACACAAAAAAAATTATAAATTAAAATCATGATGGTTGTTGCTTCATACGACAAATAAACTTACAGATAAAAGAAAAATAGGACAGCGGCGCTGCTAGTGTTAACACTGGGGTATTTATTCGGTTAACCTTTAATCGTTTAACCGATTAATTACTACCCGACTAACTGATCAGTTAATTTAAAATTGGCTATTTGCGATTAACGATTAAACCGGTTAATTTCAGTCGATTAACCGATGTAACAAAATTTTTAATTTTTTGTAGTTTTATAACATGTTTTTTTGTTTTATCCCTTTTAGACCTGACGCTGAACTACTGCGAATTTTGTCATAATTTTTGGAATATATGGTCTCTATATCGTATGAAAATATAATCAATGTTCAGATTTTACTATTTTTATATCCTTCAAGGATTTTTTGGACACGCACAATTGATGTTCAGTTAAAATATGCCCACTTCACTATTTGTTAACGATTAGTACTTTTGTAATTGAAAACACTTCTGCGGCTCATTTTGACGAAACGGAAATGTGACGCGAGAATTTCGCAATAATTTAAGTAACGGTAAAGAAAAAAGCGGAATGTGAAAAACAAAAATAAAGAACAACCAGCGCAATCGATGCATGGCGGTCTATATGTCATTGGTCTATAAAGTAGCGAAAATATTGAAACCGAAGTCCACCCGCACAATCGATGCATCACGGCAGGGATTTCCAAAAATTTTTTGGTTGTGTATTAGTGAGTACCAGAGAGTAAAAAAATTGAGAGAATGCATTTATTTCCAGCCGCAGAAAAATGTTAGTAATATATTTTTTAAGTTGTTATTTTATAAGTTGTATAACACAACTGACTCTAAATCAGTTTCAAATATCTTATCAAACAATTTGTAAAAAAAAAATAAGATTTTTGTGTTTTAAAAATACATAAAAAATAAATATTGCACGCAAGGCATTGGATGTTACCAAAAGCATTTTTGACCACACAATATTTTTTGAGTGTTAAGCTGAAACAAAATAACATAGCATCCGCTAGACATGTACACTTGTCGAAGTCACATCGACGACTGAATTGAAGAGCATAAAAATATGTGTTAGTATTGGTGTGCACAATTGTGCAAAGAAATGGAAATCCCTGCATCACGGTCTGAAAGGGTTATTAATTATTTGTTTAGTCTCTATATACAAAAGGTATGTGTTTAGAAAATATTTTTTCCTACAAACACAGAAGGTGTTCAGTGATCTTCATTTTAAATAAGTGTTTACTGTCAAAATTTTTTTGTTTCACGTACTTTTTATATGTATGCGTTAAGCTTTTTGTTTCTTCTCATATATTCTCATTTCAATCTTTTAACAGAATTAGCCGAAGCAATTAGAAAAGTTAAAAATTAAAAAAAAAAAACCAGGACTCTAATGGCATCTAATAATAAAGGACTGAGAAATTAGATATTCTGCATTATGGGTTGCTTTCGATTTCTCCAACATTTACGATAAATGAAAGAATTTTTGCAATTGAAGTTTTATCAAAACTAAAGAAAAGAATCGCTTAAATCCTTAATATTTAAACCAAATTATTTGTCTAAAAGATTATTTTATAGGATCTCCTTAAGCTTTTTAAAATAACTATCATACAATCTATTTTAATTAATACACAATCGTTTTAGCTCAAGAATTTTTATGTTTGTTATGTTATTGTTTTTTACTAATAAGCTCCTAATAATAAATAATTCATGCCTTTTTATTTATTGAAATTACTTAATTTATAAATAACACTTTATTAATCGGTAAACTGATCAATAACAAATTTAACCGATTATTAATCGATTAAACCAAAACCTCGGTTAATTAATCGAGCGTTTAACCGATTAAAGCATAAGCCAGTTTAAATGAAAACCGTAGTTAACACTTTATTCATGCTAAGGTTTGCAATACCGAAATCAAGAAAACCGACTTCAGAAATGCGAAAAATTTTTCTAAATTTATATTTCAATGCTAATAAAATTTCGTACATTTCCTTTTGTCAACTAAAACAAAATACAACAAATAATAAAAAAGAGTCGGTCAAACCCGGCCTACACCACCATAGTATACAACTAGTATGCCGACTCTTTGACAGGTACCTAACTGAAATGTCAAAGTATCTAATTCATGTTTGAATAAGTAAGATTTTTCGAATACTAACGTACCTTTGGATGTTAATGAAACACAATGGAAAAAATACCGTTTGTTAAAAGAGAATTTTAATGATGATATTCAATTTAATTTAAAACAGCTTAGGCTAACAATTTATAGCTAATGAACTCCACTAAAATTCGACATCGGAGTAGAATGCGATATGAAGTTTTCGACATGTTTTTACGAGTAAAAAGTTATATGAATGTAAATAGTACATATTGCAATTTTTTTGTACCTTCACAATGTATTAAAAAAAGAAAACCAAAAGGGAGTCTTCTCGGTGAAGTATATAGTGCTTAAGATATACAATAGACCTGCAACTACATACAAATTTATTGTATATCCAATATTTGTTTAATACCGTTCAAAATTCTTTTGTTGTTGCCTTAAGTAGACTACTAGAAAATATTTTAAATATTGCACCTTTTTTGTGTTCACTAATCATTTTGACTTTGTTCTAAATAAAAATTAAACAAAATATATCATAGCGACTTTTTTTTGAATTTTTGGCGGATTTTATCGATACGGAACAAATTTTTTTTTTTTTTGGGATTTATAAAAAATTATTTTTTATTATTAATTATTATTGTGGTTATTTTATTGAACTGTTAATGGTTTTTAATCCAAATTTAGATATTTTTTAATTAGGCTTAAGTCCATTGAACTTAATTTTCATTAAATTATTTTTATGAAGACACGAATTTTACAACATGAAATTAATTAAATAAAATAAAATATTAATTAATTTCATGTTGTAAAAATTTCTGTCTTCATAAAATTAATTTAATGAAAATTAGTTCAATAAACTTAAGCCTAATTAAAAAAAAAATCTAAATTTGGATTTTTAATTATTCTAAAAATACATATGTTATTGTCAAAAACTAAAAAATAAATGCTCTGGCGATTTTAACGATTTTTGACATTGAATTTGGCGAAAAAGTTCAAAATCAATCTGACAACCCTGGTAGCGAAGTGATTTTTATTTTCACAAAAATTATTAAAAGTTAGCAGAAAATTCTTAAAATTTTAGATTTTTCAATGGGAGAACGCGTTTAGCCATTACGATGCAAAGCAAAACGGCTGATGTTGCAGGTCCACGCTAAGCATTCAAAGCGTTTATGTATCAAGCCAAAAAATCGTAGCGTAAAATTGTATTGAAAAGTTACACAGCAAACGCGTAAAATGCATATACGTATCGAAAGTACTTTCTACTTTAGCAATCGTCCCAAAAAAAGGAAAACCGCGTGGTGTGGACCAACGTTGAGCTTAAGAATTAAAATAAACAATTTATTATTCTGTTTGATTTTTTGCTATTAGTTGTTATGCAAAAAATCTGCATACAATAAAACTATAAAAAAGTATTGGCGTATCGACAGTAAAATATCGCCGGTACCGATATATCGGTAAACGGGAAGTATCGCCGATTTATCGGTATCGGTATTCGTTACTAATTTTGTTGCAGTTTTATTTAATGATAGTGCAATGCTGATTTAAATCAATATTTAGTGCAGTACCCCCAACTATGACAGCCAGTTAACTGGACGAATCTCATTAGATCTACTCGGACAGTGATTTCGAGTCGTTCCGTACAGAAGAAGCAATTTTTTATGTGCAGCACATAATTTTTTCTCCACCTGTGTGGAGTTGTGGATATAATTATAAATTAAGATTTATACTAATTTTTTACGATATGAAGAGTTAAAAATTGGTTTTCCAGAGTTAGTTAGTGCCTTAATAACTGCCCTATGTGAAATGTTGGGAACAAAATAGGGCAGAAACTAAAGTTTCTTTCTTGTTTTCAATGAATAAGCAAATACTCTGATTAATTTTCAGTTTGATTAAGAAAAATTTTTTCTAGAAATCGCATGGCCTCATTCAGAAATCGCAATATAAGTAAATAAGTTTCTAAAATCCAAAATCGTTTAACTGAAAATTATTTACTTTCCTACTTTATATTTTTCTCCTTAATTTATTTATATTTTTCATATTAAAATTGTTCATTTTTTAGCTTTGCATTTTTTCTTATCAGCGTTTTTGCATCTTAACTACATTATTAAGTTTGTACAAGTTGTAACTTTATGAAAGCCCCCCGAAAAAATAAGTAACATTCATCGTTCCGAAAGTCAATCTGCGGATTATAGACGAAAACAACGCCTAAAAGGCAATTTATTTAAATAAGCAACAGAAGCTGCTGCTACCAAATAAAATCAACTAAAACCGCTTGTAACAACAGCAACTAAACTGAAGTGCAACAAAATCCTACTAAACTGCCAAATAAAATAAGAGTGCTGCCTGCCTTCCTTCCTGCCACAAGTAACAAAATACTTCAACTAACACAACATCTTACAATAACAACAATTGTAATACCAACAACTACAACAATAGAACTAAACAGTAAAGAAGTTGCAGTTTGTTTGAATTTAAAAATAGTTTAGACTGCACCTAATAAGCCAATTTCAAAATAATATAACTAAGTGTTTCAAATTCTTTATAGTTCAAGGACAGTGGGACTTTTAAAAAAATAGCTTAAGATTTTAAAGATCTTTATATGTATGTATATTAGAGTGGTCCATGCTTACAAAGATAAAAAATCCAAGAAGAAGTTACTCCACCCCCTAGTTTGGTTACACCTACCATTCATATTATGTCTTCAAAATTTCAGCAACTTATCTTATATGCAAGGGAGTGCTCATCGACCTTAAAGTATTTCAATTTTATAAAAAAACCTGAGAAAGAACTAGTTAAAACATTAAGTAAAAAATATAAGTAATGTGTCAAAAATAATTTTTTTATTCAGATATACATAGTATTAAAACACACAAAAAATAATATAAATAAAAAATACTTAAAAATAATATTAATTCAATTTTTTTTTTTCAACCTAACACTAATGGCTAATAAATCAGTGAGTGTTTAAACGCTGGTTTAGTTGAGCTAAACTTAAATTTATATATAGTTAAAAAGTAACGTGTGGCAGCACTACGATAAATGTTGACAAATTCATATGGTTTGTATTGGTAGTTTAAACGCCCAATTGTATGCGTTTAAAGATGGTTTATATGTTATCTTAAACACATATTAAACCAAAAAGAGAGTTAAATTTGCTCTGATTGATTAGCCCTAAGTTTGTTAGCATAGTTTTAGAAGTTTCAGTAGAAATTACCTATCTGTTCTGTTCAACGACATGAAGTAAAAATTGTTTTTCCTCCTCACTGTTAGTAAGTATCGTATTGTAATCTTCTAATAGTTTTACACCCCTCTCCGCAGTGTCGTTAGCCACACGCAAATTTCTTATGCAACTTTTGCCTTGAAGATAATCAACATTGTCATCCCAAGCCTCAGTAAGTAATTGCAAGAAAGAGTCCACGAATTCTAGAACTGAGAGCGTTGTCTGTGTTGTTTGCGATGCAAAGGCTTTTAATGTGGCTTCCGTGGATAATTTGGCAGAGTAACCTCTTATTAAACGAGAACCGCCGTCAACATCCATTCTCTGAACAATGGCCATTTAGATTAGTTCCACATCAGATTAGTACCACAAGTGAGGATCTAAGACAAACCTTGCTGCTACACTGATTTCGGGATCAATAACTTCGTATAATTTCAATCTCTTCCAAAGTTGGAGGTCATTAATCGCTGCATCTACTGCCAAAGGCGCCTCTATCCAAATCTTCGTATATATGAGTGCACCGAAAGTAACAAATCGAACAATTTGTTTTTCTTCTCTTTTGGTCAGCTTAAATGCTTGAGAATTATTTCGAAAGAGAAAAATCTTCATAGCATACAGCAGTCTTGCCATCCATCGAGCATGATGTATTGGTCCCGGAGTACCCCAACTAAGCCTTGCTGGAGGTTTGTTCAGAACAATTATTGTGAGCTCTATTAGCTCATTGTAATCACCACGAACTTGTTTTTTTCTAGCTACATCAGTCGTAAGACTCTCAAGAGTATTTTCGGCAAACTGTTTCGCGCTAGTATTGAAGTCAAGACTATCGTAATGATCTTTTGGTAATGTATGCCAAACATCACGGAATCTTTTGAATAATGGAATCATAGGAGACTTTGATGGCCCAAAGCACAGTGTTAATATTTTTGAAAGCATTATTTCAAACACGTGATGACGACAAGCAAGCCATAAAAGATCACGGCCCGTCTTTGCTTCGAGGAGAGTACACGCTGCTACTTTGGCACCGGTGTTAGAGGCAGTAGTGTCAAAGCTCATACCTCGGACTTTATTTGTGACACACCTAACAGTTTTTCTGAACCATTACCGTAGACAAGAATAGGAAGGCGTTCTACTTTCTGTTTACCTATTATATCAGGCAGTATTTTCCCATCCCAATGTATTACAAGCGGATACTTCAGGTCTTTTATATTCGCATTGAATTATGTCCTTGCTTTTTTTCTTGCACGTCGAATTGTGCTTCGAGAGATTGGGAGTGAAGCAGGATTACAACCAAGTGTGGCAGACAATGGAATAATCAGTCGCACTGCTTTTCTTTTTCTTTAAAAGCAGACAGTTCTTATGAATTTTTATGAGTTTTCCAACGCAGTGATTTGGTTGCCTGGTTGGAATACCAGATTTGCTCCACACTTCTATGACTTCTTGAATAAGCATATGCGCAGAATCATTCACATTTCTTGATTCATTTAATATGCGGTGATAACGAAGTAGAACTTGCCGAAGAGTTGGAAGTTGGTTAATTCTTACCAATGACTCAAGCTCCCGACATCCAAGTAGAAAAACATTGGCTTTTTTCGAGTTGAAGAACAAATTTTTTTGCTCTGATTCATTGAGTCTGACCTGTAATAAAACAAAAATATCAAAAAAAAAAGGAGAGTTAAATAAAGGCATTTAAAAAATCAAACATTTTTCTCAAATATTTCAAAAACAGCACCCTCTTCAGGTAGAATAGATAACTGAAATTATACAATGGTATTGCTATGGATACATGTTACAAATTTACGGGGTGGCCAATCTGAAAATAAAATAAAAATTTTTTTGGACCACTCTAATGTATATGTATATTTTTAACTATTTTTTTCATTAGGATCTAATTTTAAGCTTTTTCTAGATTCTTCCAAATTTTACCCATATTGTATCAAAATTTTATTCTTACTCCAGTTATGCAAAATGTGGCAATTGTGGCACTTTTATATATTTAATGGCCCAGTGGTACTTTCTTAAAAAATTTCCACGAACTACTTTGAACAGTACCCGTACACTTTTTATGTCATTTTTCTCATTGTTTCGAACTCTACATTTTTTAAGACATCGTTTTGTTTGCTTGGAACCACACAATAAACCACACTAGCGCTTTAATCTTAGATATGAAAAACGTTTGAACCATTTTTGTACGACAATCACATTTTGTTTTTTGTTTTTATACTCACACAAACATCTTGTTGTTGTTAAAACTTTTGTGTAGCTTGTTTGGCCCTTTAAAGAAAGAAATGGACAAAATTACTTTTAGGCAATAGGTTTGTTTCCGTAACTGAACTTTTTCTTCAGGTAGATTAGGGAAATTTTCAAAGGGCGTAAACAATAATAAAAGAAAGATATTTACACAAAAATATGGTCGGACGTTTTCATTTGTGATAACAAATTCGGCTTTTGTTGTTCTTTGTAATTTTTTTCCTCTAAGTGACTAAATCAAAAAACTCAAAATAAGCATCACTGACTTACACTTCCATTTCTAAAATCACAAAAATGTGGTTTTGAAAAAAGCGATTTGCGAACAAAAACACGTTATAAACTAATAGTCTATTTCCAATGTGCGAAAGAATTCTTTCGTTCACATAACTACATTGAAAACAACAACTAAGTCTAAAAATTTGTTTTTGTTTTTAATGTAGTTATACGAAAGAAAGAAGTCTTTCGCACATCGGAAATAGGCTTTAAATGTAGAAGTATTTTCCAGCTCTGACTCAAATGTAGATTTTGTGGGAAAAATTCCGAGAAGTTTGGAAAGAATGGAAAGAATAGTGACGGTAAAAGAGAATTTTTGGCCACAATTTGTATGTCAGACATAATTCACCTAGAATTTATTCACCTAGGCCGCATTAAAACAGGTTTGACACGATATCCACTCTGAGGGGATGAGTTAGGACAAACAAAATTCGCAATGGTGTATAATATAATCAAAGTGTATTTAGTGATGAAAATATTCCAAATCGCCATTTTACTTTACCTGTTCGTATACAAAAATGTTGTAAAATTTACAAACAAAATAACAAATTTAATATTTAAAAATACTACAAAGAGGGTTTGATAGCTAAACATTGCGATTATATAAAAATGCCTTTGCCACGAGCCTCAACATTTTGTCCCACTGTTCACTAGGTGAAAATATTTATATAAGTAGAAATTGCTTATATAAGTTTATAACTACTACAAAACATATCATAGGCATTGAAAAAGCCTAAAAGCTGAATAAATCTACTCAACACCAACATTGTTGATGCTGCAACACCAGCAACAAACAATACTAACAACAAAACGAAAGAATAGCAAAAAGGAAAACAAGTAAAATTCTATATTCATCTTTGTCGCATCTTTAAAACACTTCACAAAGACTTTGAATTTTATGGGAGTGGCAGTTATTTGGGGTCCGCTTTAAATTAAGAATCACTGCATATCTCACCATGACGGAGAATTTTTTGTTTTAATCATTTAATATAAAATCTAAAATTTTGTGTTTGTTTCAAACGTATTTGTACAAATGAGTGAATTCTTTTGACATCGTGAAATAGGCCAATCTTTTTTATACATGACATTAAAATTTTAGTCATGTAAAACAAACGTGAGCCGAATTTAATGAAGATTTTATTATTTCTAACAGCCTTCAGCGTATTATATTTTTTTTTTGGGAGTGCGTATTGCAGGGGACTTATTGTAAATTTTTGACCGATTATCAAGAAATTTCGAATTGTTAACTTTTTTGCATATAAACCTGAACTGGATCAAATATCATTTCATTTTCATTTTGTACTTTATCGCGTGCGCGGTGGCCGGTGCTTAGGAAATCCGTTTCATATTCGCTGCTGGGCAGGAGTAGGGTCTGCGTTGGGACCATGATAACGCTTATCACGGGACACTGTACGATAGGGAGGATGGCGTTGAGAATAGAATCTGACTTGTCGGATATATGCAGGTTGTGTGAGGACCCAGAGTAGTTGGAGACAGGAGGCTGAGATGATCAGGCAGTAGATTCGTAGGCGAATTAAGAGATATCTCGAGCTGTGGGCTCGAGAATATTACGAAATTCGTAATGTCTGCGCAGCACGAGACTGGGGATTGGTTACATGTAGGGCAGTTTTCTGTGTAGCAGGGTTATCCTTTCTTGTGTGGTCCGATTTATATCTTCGACTTTCTCTATTCTTGTGCTTTTACTCTCTATTTCTCCTATTCTTTACTAATTAGTATTCTATCCCTGACTAAGGCGTCACAATGGAGCTTATTGGTCTCTGGGTGAGGATTAAAGTTGGCCTCGCACCAGCCTTTCTGCCTAACCTAGCCTATTTTGTACGTGAAAACGCACATGCACATACTACACACATGTATAAATAAAAGTTTGAAGGGGTCTGTATTACTTTTTTTGTGCTTTTATACATACACATACATATATGTACATATCGATGGTTTAATAAAGAAAAGGCTTAGCCCGATTTTTTGCTATAAAAGAGGTTTTGATGCATATTCTAATAAAAAGATGCAACAACTTCTATACTATAGTCCCCTGAGTCACACTTGTTTTATATTAAGCCATCGACATAAAGATTTATATTAACTTTAAATATCAAGTGGTCGAAATTCAAACCCAGTAAATAATTAATGCAGTGTGAAGAAGGAGAAAAGAAATATAATTTTTTTAAGAATGTTGGTTCTCATTTTTTTCCGATTGATTGTGCTTGTGCTGAATTTAAATTTCAATGCCAAAAAAAAAAAAAAAAAAAAAAAAAAATTATTTATTCCTGATGAGCCGTTCGAAGTTGAATGTGTTTTCAACAAAAGTACAGACAGACATGACTTAGTTGACTTAGAATTAGTAACGGACCCAGGATATACTTTATGGAGTCTAAGATGTATATATCTTGGTGCTGCAAACGGAATAACGAACTTATTATACCCTGTTTTCCTACTCACTTTGGTAGACGGTATAAAAACGGTGGTAATAATGAACTTGCAAGCGCTGAACTTTGATTGACTGTTGATGATATTTACACGGGCTGCTGGTATGAAAAGTATTGATGGTTGATAGAATGTGAATATTTTCATAACTTAATAATGAAGAGGCTTTAAATGTGTTCGCAGTGATGAGAGAGAAAGACGAATAAAGAAAATAAGTATTTTATATAAATTTTTGAATTGCAATTATAGCTTCAAGTCAAAAGACGCCATATTCAACATTAAGATGGATGCAAGACTGAAGTAAAATTTTAGAAACATAAATACATAAGTTGTATGTATGTTGACACTGTAGCCAACTTTTTTCCAAATAATAACGCTAAAACATAATAAAAAATTACTAAAAAAAAATATATACTTTTAATATTTTAAAACTTTTTGCTAAAAATCGCTAAAAAAAAAACTTTTGTGTCAAGAACATTTTTTCTTAAATATTAATAATTTTGCAAAAAATCGCTAAAAAAAACATATTTGCAAATTAAATCAGACACGTTACATTTTATAAAATTATGAATGAAAACAATTTGGTAGTGCATCATCACGTGCAATTTTTAGAAAAGTATTCAGGAATCATGTAAAAAATACCTTTTCTATAAATAGCATTTTCAGTTAAAATAAAACCTGTTTCAAATTAAACGAACCCGTTGTTAAATTAAACGAAACCTTTCCCAAAATAACCGAACAATTTTTCAAAATAAGCAAAACTTTATTCAAATACAGTTAAACATTTTTAAAATAGATTAAATCATTTTTAAAATTTGTAGGTAATTTATTTTTTGGATTTCTTTAGATTACTGATTAATGAAGAGGCGACACTTACTATGTTACGATCAGAGGTAAAATAACTTAATAATGATTGGGCATGAAATTATAACTTTAAAAATGTCTTCACTATCGGGTTCAGCATAGGCGAATAAGGTGGTAGCAGTTTAATGCCATGTTTCCACGACGACTTGAATCACCTGCTTCGCTCTCTGAATCATGCGAATGAATCATGGTGTTTACACGACTTGTCTACTTGCTTCGATTTGACAGTTGTCTTTAATAAAAAAATCAGCGTTGGTAACTGTGAATTTTTGAAACGCGCCAAAATGGAGAAAAAGCACTTAATTTAAAAAAAGCAGCAAGTTTAGACTTTGTTTTTTTATTTTAAAAGCTTATTGAATTAATTTTGCATAATAGTTGAATATTAAAAATACAGTATAATCGCGAAAAAGTTAATCTCACCAAATTTTAGCGCCCCTGTGCCGCTCTAAAAAGACCGAAATATAATGTGCTTAAGTTGGCTTAAGCAACTGTTCGAATACATGTATATCATATGGGTAAAACTATATTGAACCATATTTTTGTTAAGTTTTTTTAAACTGACATTTGCTTAAGCAAAGTGCGAAACCGATCGCACATTCCATAAGGAATCAAATGTTATTTTTTTTTGTTTTTGTTTTTTTTTTTAAATACATTTTAGAGACTTTTTTGTTAATTTTTGACAGAAGGTTAAGCAAGATTATGTTTATTATGGTTGCCCCTAAACTGTAACTGCTTGTTTTAGAACACGAGCGCACAACTCATTCGTTTGACTTACATTTAAAACAAAAAAAAAAAAACAAAAATCTGAAATTTTGTTTTAGTTCCAAACACTTTTCTGAGCGTATTAATAAAAAATGTCAACAAATCAGGGCAAAACATCAGGGCAAAACACAAATCAGATTAGATTTTAAGCAGAAAGTGGTTCTTTTGAAGTAGCCATCTCAAAAATAAAAATGAAATGCCAAAAAATTCTCGACGCTATGGAAAACACATAGGAAAAAGCACACAGGAAAACATTACATGTACCGAAATTTTTTGATATTAAAGTAATTTAAATAAATTTTGTATGTTATTTTGGAAAAATCTTTATTTATTATTGCATTTTTTAGAATAAAATACCGCTTAGAAAAGTTAATAATTCGAAAAACTATACAACCCCTGAAACATTTCGCGATTCTACTGTATAAGAATAAAACAGCCTTTTGCAGTTCAGGTTTTTTTAGAAAAAGAAAAAAAAACATAAACAAAATAAACAAATTTGCTTGTATTCATTTGTATTAGATAACAAATTATTTTTAATTGCATAAATTCTATACAAAACTTTGTTAAAAGGGATCTACGATTAATAGTACGGATTCAAAATTAACAATAGTTATCTATTTATCCTTTTATTAAAATATTTTTAACCCTTTCAGTGTTTTTGTCGAATATATTCGACATTTCATTGTACTCTCTTTCTACGCACTTTTACTGTATAAAAATGAACAGTTAATTATATATTTTTTTTTTGTTTTATCTGAAAGAGGGACACTTTTGATATTTTAAATTGTTATTATAGTAGACATTGACTTTATTTTCTTATTATTGAGTGCATTGTCGTTCCCAAGTCAGGAAATTTGTAAAAAGCTTAGACTTAGGAAGAAAGAAAAAAATAATAATTTCGGGCATCAGGCGAATTTAAAAAAAAATTTAAGTATTGATACAGGCGTAAATAAGTATTTTCTTGAAAAAAAATATTGCAAAAATAAATTGTAGGTTCTTTTGTGGACATTTGAAGGTCAATTTTGAATATATTCGGCATTCCCTAAAAACCAGGGGAGCTGCATGAGGCAAAAACTATTATTTTTCCCGGCTTCAGCGCCATCACATTACCTTATATACAAATTTTCAGATTTTTATCTCGCCAAAAATTATTTTTGACCCTGAAAGGGTTAATACTTTCATATTAAAAATATAACAATAAAACAGCCTTTGATAATCAGAGGTGTTCTGGAAATCGAAACCGCAAAACGCAAGAATTTAAAAGTCGTTTTTTTAAAAAGATTTTTGTAGTAGAAGAAATTCCAATACAATATAATACAAATATTTCTCTTATTATACAGAATTCTATAAGAAAATTATAAAAAATGGGATTAAGAGTGTATTAAAAAGAACTTCAAAATACTTGCGTTTTTTCGATTTCCAGACAACCCCTGAATATATTTAGAAAAAAATACCAAAAAAACTTAATAAAAAAGGTGATACATTTTCGTACATTCATTTAATAAATTCTGTTTAGATCTTTTTAAAAAGAGATCACAAATTTATTATAGTTATTCCAAATTAATAAAGCTAATATTTTCATCATTATAAAAAGTATAAAAAAGCACCAACAATGGTACAAAACGCACCGAGTTGACAACGCTAACACAAACGATTTATTCAGCTAGTTCAGATAAACTTGCGATAAATATTAGAGAAGAGAGGAATTTTTCCTGCTTCGCAAGTAGATTCAAAATGAATCTACCTGATTCGCTCTCAAAATTTTGTATGGCGAAGCAGGTTGCTTCGTTCATGATTAGGGTGTGAAGCATTAATAGAGAGCGAAGCACGTACCGTGGAAACATGGCATAATGTACATATACTATTTTCCACTATATTTAATATTACTTGGGACTTATGGATTCTGGCATACTCCATAACTAAAAATGAGTTTTGTAGCATTGGGCTGCCTTCAATTTTATCTAAGAGCTCCCGAAGAAATACTTGGAAACGTGCCGAATTCACAGTGGATACAGAAATAACTTTAGGCTAAACAACGCCAGTATTATCTGTCGTAGCAATTAGAGTCATATTCCTTCTCCTCACGGTTGGCAAAACACCATGAGCTCTTTCACCTTCTTTAGCAAACAAAAAAAAAAAAACTAAATTCCTACAAGATTTTAAAAATGGTTTTATTTAATTTAAAAAATGTTTAACTGCATTTGAATAAAGTTTCGTTTAATTTGTATAAAGTTACGTTTATTTCGTTTAATTTGAAAAATGTTTTATTTAAACTAAAAATGCTATATATAAAAAGAAGTGTACACAGATGTCACCACTAACTGCGGAAACAGGTCGACCGATTTTAACCAAAATTTCCCAGTAGTTCCGGAGATATATATTATATTATAAATATATATATTTATTCCCTTACTAATATCAACGAAATGTCCTCCATTTTCCATGTAATGATTTTTATTGTCACTTGAAAAGTTACCAAGCCATGTATCGTAATGTCTAATGTGAACAATTTCATTCGGTCTTTCTAATTGGAATGTTGACCTAGGGACTAATTCTGGCAGTCGTGATTTCGATTTCGAAAGCAATTTTATTTCTAATTCTTTCAGTCGATACCAAGGCCAATTCATACAAGGTGACCTTGGCTTGCTACGTAAACAACAGATGATAACTAACCATGTGTCAAAATGGTATACCGCTCTGTTGGTTCTGGGAAATCTTACATAAATTGTATAATTTTCTTAAAATGCCTTAACGCTTTTTAGCGGATTTCAAAAATGTTCCCCAATATCAAAAAAAGATTCAAAAAGATTTTGAATGTGTGCGGACAGAGGCAGAGAAAAAGATTATAATTTTTCAATTCGCTGGCTTTTGCAGCAGCTAGGACTGAGACCACTAAATTGATTTATATAAGCCACCGAAATAGAAATTTTCGCACGATTAAAGTTACAACGGAAAATTTAAGTGGACAAAAGCACTTTCCTTGTATAAAATTTGCTGAAAACCGTTAAAATTTCAGCATTTTTTCACCTAAAACCTTACAAATGCCTTTGTCACGATAAGATAAAATAAAATACTTTTTAAAAATTTGTTTGGCTTTAGAAAATGAAACGTTTCTTTAAAATTAACTTTAAATTACACTATACAACAATTTTGAACTTTTGTCATAACATTTGATGACCAATATATTTCTTTGATGTTTTTGTACAAAAACAGTCAAAATTTAAGGCTCTAATTGTGTAAAACGCAATGCAACGCCAAAAGGCAACCATTGTAAGCAAAAACAAAGTCAGAAATATTTTATAATTTTGTTGTTGCTTTCTACAGAAATTCGTATTGCGTTTTAAAATTATTAACGCCACAAGATATGCAGCGTTTGAAATTTAAAAATTCAATATGAATTTCTATCGAAAGTAACAACAAAATTATAAGATATTTTTGACTTTGTTTTGGCTTTCAATGCAAGTTGCGTTGTGTTTTACACAATTAGGGCCTTAAATATCGACTGTTTTTGTACAAAGGGGACCATAACACATCAAAATGTGTTACACAATTAGGGCCTAATATTCTATGGATAACTTTTTTTTCTAAAATTTGCGGTTTTTGGCTGTTCCACAGATTTTAATAAAACTTAGGAAGGAGCTATCGAATTTTATTACAGGAAACGTTTAATAGCTTGAAATATTATCTTTTAGTCCTGCTTATATTATTTGTTTATATAACACTGGGCTGCAGTCATTTTGCGGCCTGGAACGTTATTACAAATGGAGATTAGATTTGAAATCAGCGACCTCAAATTAGTAACAATTTGTTCCCTTATGTAATCAACGGTTTCGGAATAATTAAAACCGCAGTGTTGGAAAATATTTTTTTTTTGCACAATTGGAAAATCTTTATTTTTTAAAAACTTAAAAAAAAGTTAAAATGAAAAAAAAACTTACTAATTTTAAAATATTTGCTCAAAACTAGTATTGTGGTTATTTTATTGAACTGTTAATGGTATTTAATCCAAAATTTCGATATTCTTATCATTCTTATTAAGTTCAGTGAATTTTATTTTCATTAAATTATTTTTATGAAGAAAGGAATTTTACAACACGAAATGAATTAACATTTATTGATAATTTTTCATTCTTGACTGAGCTGGGAATTGAACCCAGGTTGCCCTAAATAAAACTATATTCCAAATAACTATTTATTTGTTTCATAAATATCGATGGATAAATGTTGGCTTTATTTACAATAAACTGAAATATCCTGATTTTAGCATAAATTGAATTTTGGAGAGAGTGCTCTACAGATATTTTTTATAATTTGAGGCAGATTCTTCTTTTTTTTAAGGAAAGTTTATTTATTAGACTAATAAATAACAAATTCAGCTACAAATAAATAAATAGTGCAATATTTTCTCACTACACACTGGTCCATAATCCAACACTCTAGTATGTATATTTTATAATTCATTGTCATTTGGTTTTTTTTTTTTCAACTTTTTATATTAATTTGTAATCAACCAGCCTATGTTTCTGTTGCAATGGAAAGTAAAGAAAAAACAATACGTGTATTTCTATTATGAGTTTAAAAAAAAAATTTTCAGGTAAATGTAAAAAGAGATACAAAAAAAAGGAAAAATATTTTAGTTTGAAATCCACCAATATACGCTTATATTTGGCTCCTTGAAATCCAGTTCCGAAATGCTAGTATCGTTTCTAATTTGATTGTTATTAATACTGTTAATATTAAATGATTTATTATTAGCCCTTCTATATAAGTGATAAAATGTTGGTATTGCCTCTTCATATTGTATATAACCAGTTTTATTTAGATATATGAACGCTTCGGGAGGAACATTACCAGATATTAGTTAATATATATTGATTATCAGTATAATAGGGAGCAAATATTAAATTGTTAGTGGTACATTCCATGCATTTTAAGATGCGATTTCTTATAAGTTGTATAATAATAGTGTCTATTCTGCTTATGTTTGCTGCGTTATATAATTTTTTATTAGAAATAAATTTAGTGTAGTTACTACACTAAACAATTCTCTCAAATTATCTTATTTGTTCCATTTATGATGGCGAGATATTAAACCAAATTAAACATCCGTAAGTTATGATAGGACGAACTAACGTTTTATATAATATGATTTTAACCTCCTTTTTTACACACTTTGAATAAAATAAGGATTTGTAAATTAAAAAGGCTTTTTTGCCATTTTCTATTTGTGTGTTAACGTGAAAGTTGAAATATAAAAATGTATCCATATAAATTGCTAAATATTTAACTACGTCATTTACTCAGTTTAATTTGAAGTATAAAATGTCCTTATTAATAAAACTATCGTATTTTTATTTCAACTTACACAACACAACACACAATTTATTTTAGACAAAAACCCTTAATATCCCAAAACACGAAATTTCGACTTAAGCCATTATTTTTTATTGCCACAGATATATACTTTATGGGGTCTGAGACGAATATTAAAAAAGTGTCACTCGGAATGACAAACTTAGTATACCCCCATTTACCACTAGTGGTATAGATGGTATCAGAAAGAAATTGAATTTCAAGTTGTTTATCGTTCCTTGGATAACCCCATCCTAATTCATGAATAAATTGGAGGAACAGCCCCTTAAAAAAATGTATCCATAAAATTTTTAATTTCGACTGCTTTTGTGGTTAAGAGAACCATAACACATATTAAACTCTAGTTTTAATCCTTTTAATTTTTCTTGTTGCATAGTGTTATCATGTACAAATTTATAAACAAACAATTTTCTCTAGCTTAAAGCTCTATTAGAACATTTCCCCCGCCTAACCAAACGTTACTGACCTATAAAGTTTACTCTGTATAAAAATCTGTGTGTTTTAAGCAAATTAACTGATCCTTTTGACCTGCGGTTATTTAAATTTATCTTATGAATAATTGTTTTTCTGACCATTCATTTATGAAAATGTGTGTACACAAATTTGCACAAAACAGGGACGAAAAAAAATCACACATTTACCAAAAAAGAAAAAAAACTGTTCAACTTAATTCATTTCACTGTAAATAATTAAAATGCACATAATAATGTGTGTATAAAGTAAATTAAGCCAAAAAAAAAACGACAAATTTGCTCATTGAAAGTATATTCTCTTTTTATAAAAGGCAAAAAACAACGGATTCATAAAAATTGTCCTTTTGTGTGTTATTCACACAAACTCTCACAATTGACCAGAACCCATTTAAGCCTCAAATAAATAATGGACTTTATTTTTAACAAAATTCATTGAGTGTAAAATTTCATACATGTAAACACTTGTTTTGCTGTGAAGTATTACCGATTTTATTTTTATTTTTTTTTTGGTATACCCTTAACAGTATTCCAAAATAAAGTCCAATGTTGAATGTTGCAGAAACCACAGATATTTTACGATAAACATAGAACTTACCCTCAAATATTGTTCAGTAATGTAAACACATCCCAGTAAAAAATTTACTCCAAAATGAGCAGGTTTTATATATGAATTCATACCTTAAATCGCTTCAAACTTGCTGGTGAGATGCCTGATTTTTGTATAGGGTGTTCCCAGTTGGGATGACTATTTTCTGCTGACAATAAGCGCTTCTTTTAACATAATAAAACATGCAAACAAAGCACTCCTAAAGCGCTTTTTTAAGGGCAAACTCTATTAACACATTCTTTAATGTTTTGCTTTTACTTGTTTAAATGCCTTTTTTCAAGCATTTTCGGAAAACCTTCTTCGTTGTCAGCACTAAAATATCGGCTTTTTTTATAAATTTTATTCGCTATCATTTACTGCTGTACAAGAGTTCTCTTATTGAAGTGCTCAATCATGCGTTCTTTCTCTTTAGTGCTTCAAATAAAAATGAATTTTTTATTTTTACTGGGATTGTTCTTATTTTATAACAAATCATAATCTTAAACTGTCATCTGTAAAATCATTCCTTTTTTAGGGTTGCCAACACTTTAATTCACAAATGGAGATAATCTAAAGTCTACCAAATGGCTCAATTAGTAGGTCTACTCGAAACGCCTGCCTTGTTTTTGTAGAGTTGTGTTTTTATCGTGCAATTGTTTTTGACATCTTGTCCAGTTTTTATACAAACAAGTGCATTGGGTTTTGACATTTTTAACATCACAAACAAAATGCGTGTTGTCTTTTCCATTTTTGCATTGTTGTAGTTTTGCGCAGGCCTACTAATTGTGCCATGGTCTAGCGTTAATTTTAAAACACCATTTAAACCGAATAAAATGCACTTAACGAATTTTTTTAAATGTAATGGGAAAAAATTTATAAAAAATATTCTTTAAAGCTTTACGTTTTCTAAGAACAATTCTAAGAGCTTATTACCACATGCCTTACCATGGAAGCTATGTTGCATTGGGTACACTTTCACCTTAATTGACCATTTATTATTTTATTTGGGCGGAAATTTCTGAAAAAATACTAAGAAATATTTAGGTAAATTATTTAAGGCTTAAGGGATAAATATGTCATTGACTTCCATCAGTACCTGCCATATGGCCTAATCTCATGGTTGATATTAGCCACTGGGTGACAAACTATGCGTTTACCCAACGCCCCCGTATATGCTCAGCTGGCACATACAAAAGTAGGAACTGACACCAATATTCATAAAAAAATTTTTGGATTACTAAAAGGTTTATGAAACGAACTTTCTTTGAAAATTTGTTTAATAAACCTGCTATAAACCTAAAATATTTTTTATGAATATGGGGGCCAGCGTATAATCCCGTAAACATTATACGCTTTGTTAAGGAACTGGTGCTATCTTACCTCTGCGGCTTAAGGAATAACCAGCAGAATTTATTTAAAAGCAACAGCACACAGGTGAACTATCAGGAACACTCTCCCCGCTTCTGTATGGGCTTCAACCACAGCTAGAATGATACTTTCGAAAAAATTTCCTTGGGAAAAGCACTCTTTGTCAATAAGCATCATTCTATGCAAAATATATTCCATTAGAGTGGTCACTGTCTTCATCCTCCAGGTTCTCGACTCTTCTTCACTACAACATCCAAGACTCACCTTCCATCCAAACCATTTTGCATCCAACGCAATTTCCTCAACCACTCACACTTCTAACCAACGCAATTTCGTCAACCATTAAAGTTGCATGTACACGACATGTTTTTTACATCTGACATGTCAAATTTCCCACTGCAAAATACATACATGTCGTGTGTTACCTTTAAAACATTGCATCTGTACAAGTCAGACGCAAAGTCATCTGACAAAATTTCAATTAGAGCGTGCTCTATTTTCTTCTGACAAATCATCTGACATCAGCTGTGTCAGAAATCTATGCCGGAAACAAAACCGCAGCGGCGGTGCATTGTTGACGGAATCATTAGCCGGCTTAAGTTAATATTTTACAATACCGATATATGAATAATCATTTCACCATTGAATAGAAATTATGTACATATATAAATAAAAACGTATCATTATAATATCCTAAACTGGTATATTGGAATTTAAAGAAAAAAAATGTTTAGATGGCTGAACTTTTTTACGGCGCAAATAAAATTTTTTGTGGCGGTAGCACGCTATTTTGAAACCAAGAACTACTTTGGTTTACTCAATAACTACAGAGAAAAAACATAGCCAATGTCAGAAGCAAATTACATGTACGTGTGTGACCAAATATTATAAAGCTTATGTAAAACAGCAATTTTGACAGACATTCACAATTACATGTGACTTGAAAACTTGACAAGTCAGATGTAAAAAACATGTCGTCTACGGGCACCTTAACGCATTCAACCTTTCATCTGCTTTGATACCTCAGCCTTTCATTTGCTTTGAATGTCAAAGTCATTCACCGGTTATCCTAGGGACAGAGGCAACCAATAAACGATCTTATTATCTACTAACCAGCGTTGTCAAGTTTTATATATAAAACGCGCTGTTCCCCTTCTCAAAACTCGCTAAGTCGACCAATATATATGACCAAAACACGCTGTTTTTAACGCTCTGAATTAAATTTGAATAAAAGTTGATTCGTATCGCACCAGTTGGGGGTCAACTTAAAATTTAAAAAACTTTTTGCAAGAAAACCATATACAGTGGTCACTTTAGCATACATACACTGTAAAAATCTGAAGCTGTTTTGTCTGCTCTTTCGCCAAAAAATACAATTGTATCCCTCTCTGCTATTTAATAGATCATATTAATAAATACAGTCTTTTACGTCTGCTGTTAAAAAATATATAAACATCAGGCATAACTAAATACATCATGATTCAAGGCAAAAAACCTGGTAGCCCTGTCGCTAAAACTATACAACAATAAAAAAAACAACACACAATTCGCCTAGTATAACTTTACCAATCTGTCAAAAATTTTGGAACAACTATCAAACACTTTTAAAGACGCACAATAAAATTTATTAAAGCCAACCTGTAAACATTAATCATTTGGACACTTCGGGTTTCAATAGCCAATTTGTCTTCACACTGATGCTGACGTAGGCTAATGAGGTCACCTCGTATTAATTTTGTATTGATCATGAATAAAGCTACACCAAATGCTTTAAATAGTTGTAAAACTAAGAAAGTGTTTAATTAAAGCGTTTTTATCAAAAGTTATTTTTGAGAATACAAAATTTATTATTAAAAAGATTTCTCTATGAAATGATAAATTCCCAATTTATATTATTGATAAAAACACTTAAATTTATTGTTGATGGAAAGCTGGTTTCTTTGCGTATTTCACTGGTTGCTTGGTAGGCCAGCTTGTCAGGACACCTTTTTCCAAAGACTTTAGGAATGAAAATATTATACAAATAAGACTGTAAAGCGAATAAGAATTTTAAACAATCAGGTGTTACTTGTAATAATAAAAACGCTTAAGCAAAAACAACAATAATAAACAGTGAGTTTCCCTACAATTTTTATTTACTGTCCTAAAAACGCTACGACGAAAAAAAGCGCGCTTTGCATGGCTGAAACGCGCAATATCTAGTGCGAAACGCTCTATATTTGCAACGCTGCTGCTAGCAGACTACTGTTTTTTTTTTTTTTTTTTTTTTTTTTAATATTACCTATGCTAATCCGGCGAAGCTCTACGCTAGTCTGCAGGAGGCCAGAGTCTCTGGCGGGAATCGAACCCCACAACCCCGGCGCTGATAGACTAGCTTACTTCCAACTAGCCTACCGGGGCACCCTAGTCTTCATCACCACCGCCTACTCATCTGGGATCTCAATCTTTCTTTAATTTTTTCGATTCCAATTCGACACTGTCGTGGGCGGTGCCGACAGTCTCGACCCTAAACATGAAATATACTTTAACCTTTCGTACTTTTAAATAAGGACGAATAACTCTTTTTTCACCTTGAATAATCTTTATAACCTAAAATTGTATGACATCTTAAATCTAAAAATTTTTTAGAAGCCTGTCACGAATAATCTTCTTATTCACTTCGAAAATAATAACGTCCCATTTATGAATTTTCTTTAACCCTGAATGTGGCTTAAATCAAAATTATTTATTTTAAAGGATTTACACAAAGAAAACAAAAACATAAATTCAAATGAATTATTGTATCCATTAGAAAAGCCATTGAAGTCAAACAACAACAAAATAAAGTACTAAATACTTTTGCCGTTTATATGGAACAAATGTACTTAATATTCGTATATTTGCTATGTGGTTGTTTTTGTTGTTAGTTCTGTTGCTACCGTTATTTTTGAGATTTTTCTAAAAATCTCCAAGGAAAATTATACACTTGGTTAAACTTTATTTTACAACAGCAACAATAACAACAACAAAATTCGTGTTTGGTACATATTTTCAAAAAAGTATCTTAAATTTAATAAAAGTATTTTTAATTTTATGAGAAACCAGACACTCAACTCAATCCAACCAACAACTCTTTATTTAGTCGTCCAATTTATCTTACCAAAGTTTGTGGAAATTTTTAAACAGAACTTAAAACAACAATTAAAAATCATTATAAATTAATGTCTTGCTAATGTAGCAGCAGAATCGAAATAAAAATCTTAGCCGGGCACCATCAATACAATAAAGATACAATTGCAATAGTATCTGTAAGATACAATAAAAAAGGAAATATTTAAATTCATTCGTTAAAGGGGTTAGAAATAAAGACAGCATTTGTTAAAATAACACTGTTAAAGGGTTAGATTTGTGTCTGTGTATGTTTAGATATCGTTCTATAATTTTCCTTTTACGAACTGGGGGGTTGGGGAAATCAAAGAAAAAACATTATTTGCATAGAAAAATTCTCGCAGAGAAACCAAGAATAGAAACAAATGGTTGCTTTTAGCTTTTATTTTTATTTCGAGAAAAGAGTTCTGCTACTTTGAGTAACATTAGACAACTACACAGAGGAAATATTCATGGAATATTGAATTTTTAAGAAATTTAAGTGGTGATTTAATTCAACCATTCGACAATTATTCATTTGAAATAATTTAGTTTGCTGAGTAAGTAATAGTCGACTTTAAGGGGTTCCTTCTGAGGTAAAAATTGATGTGGGCCACTTCTTGCCTAATGTGCGACATCAGTATCATGGAGAGGGTTTCTGCTATTCTGGAGCCTAATTTTGTATACCAATTAGCATCTAAACGTAGTTCTATTTGAGTTCCTACTTAAGACAAATCGCTCATTTGCTGCAACATCGTCGTAACTGAAAAATATTGGTTTTACATAAAATGACTATAAAGTTTTAAATTTACACACAACGTAATGGAAAAATTAAAAGTTTATTCTTCACTCTGGAGCTCAATTTAAAATATCTTCACAAGAAATATTTACAATATCATAATATTTACAATATCATTATTTAGTGCTATTAAGTCAAAACTTGCGATCTTTGAGTTATGCGTTTGTTGCAGCAAATGAGCGAAATATGCAAAAGGTTCTCAAGCAAAAGCTTTTTCCAATATCCGGAAAATTTTAATTTTTTAATGGCAGTCATTAACGTAATATTTTTTTTTTTTTTTTATCAAAAAAGTTGTTTTTGAAAATACATAATTTTTCATTAACTGCCAGGCCCACAATGTCGACAAGAACATTTCTTTCGCATTTTTATATTGAAAACAATAATAACAAATTTAAATTTGTTTTTGTTTTCAATATAAATATAGGAACAAATTTTCTTGTCGACGTAGTGGGCCAGGCAGTAAAAGATTTTGTTTGTTGTGCTTAATTCCCTATTTTCACAATTGATAAAAATACTGAAATTAATTGTTGGAGGATAAGCTGTTCCTATGCGCATTTCACTGGGTGCTTAGGCCAGGTCATCAGGAAACGTTCTCCTAAATAATTTAAGAAAGCCAAAGATATCAGCATATAAGACTACAGAGGGAATGAGAATTATATACACTCAAAAAGTCTTATTTGCAGTGATATCAAAGCGTAACGAAAAAACCAACAATAAAACGGTGAGTTTATCTTTTCTTACATTCCCCACTACAATTAGGTGAAATTCTCTTGACATTAATTGTAGTTGTTAGCAGGGTTTTGAACTTTTTCGCCAGATTCAATGTCAAAAATCGCCAGAGCATTTATTTTTTAGTTTTTGAAAATAATATATGTATTTTTAGAATAATTAAAAATTTTTTTTTATAAATCCCAAAAAAAAATTGTTCCGTATCGATAAAATCCGCCAAAAATTCAAAATAAGTCGCCATGATATATCTTGTTTAATTTTTATTTAGAACAAAGTAAAATGATTAGTGACCACAAAAAAGGTGCAATATTTAAAATAGTTTCTAGTAGTCTACTTAAAGCAACAACAAAAGAATTTTTACGGTATTAAACAAATATTGGATATACAATACATACGTATGTAGTTGCAGGTCTATTATATATCCAAAACGCTATATACTTCACCCAGAAGACTCCCTTTTTGTTTTCTTTCTTGGAATACATGGTGAAGGTACAAAAGAAATGAAACATGTACTATTTACATTCATATAAATTTTAACTCGTGAAAACGTGTCGAATACTTCATATCTCATTCTACTTCGAAGGCGAGTTTTAGTGGAGTTCATTATTTGAACACAGGCATTACTTGTTGTAATTACCAGCACATAAAGAAAAGCCAATCCAAGTTCCTTGAAATGGTACGTACCTGCCGTATCCTTGTAGCTATAAATTGTTAGCCTAAGCTGATTTAAATTAGATTGAATATCATCAGAGAGTTTCTTTTAACAAACTGTATTTTTTCCCGGATTCATAAAAATCTTTAAAATATCTTTAACAACAACGAATTTTAGCTGTGACAATTTGTCACATTTTATAATGGAAAAATGTTCATAAACTTTAATTATATTATTAATTAATTCATTTATTAATGATGTGCTAATAATCCCAATTTTTGAATGAAAATACTGAAATTTATTGTTGTGGGAAAGCTAGTTCCTATGCGCATTTCGCTGGTTGCTTGGGCCAGCTCGTCAGGAAACTTTTTCCAAATACTTTAGAAAAGCTAAAAATATTATACAAGTAAGACCATAAAGTGAATAAGAATTATATTAATTTTAAAAAAAAAAATCTACTTATTAATTCCTTCAAGAGAACATTTAAATGTGAAAAAAAAATTCTCGAAGATTTTTCATTACCATTATCAGCTATTTCAACATTATTTAGTTTTAAATACTGATCTACATATGAATGCATCAAATTTCGTGCATTAAAATACTAGAACAAAAAAAAATAATATTACTTCGTATAGAATTTAACAAATTTTAAAGCAAACTCATGGCTCATCAAAAGTAGCCAACAAAATCGCCAACTATTTTATAAATCGACAAAAAATTGCCATGTCGCCAAATCGAAAATTAGGTCGCTTGGCGAGAAATCGCCACATCTAAAGCCCTGGTTGTAAGTGGGTTAAGAAAACACAAAATTAAAAACAAAAACAAATTGCTTTACTGTTTTCGCAAGAAAATCAAAATAACACAATTTGCCAGTTCAGTTTTTTTCGTGTACGTGCACTTGCAAATTTATTATCAAAAAAGTTGTTTTTGGTTAAAAGATTTTGTTGGTTGTGCTTAATTTCCTATTTTTATAATTGATAAAAATACTGAAATTTATTGTTGGCGGACCTCAGGGGTGGACCCTACTAATATGGTTTGAATTGCGTTGGAACTAGGAAATTAGGTTATTGGCAGGACGATAGAGGAAGTAGTGGTTGTGAACATTCAAATTGAATTTATTCACTGCGTTAACGTTATGCGCGTTTTTAGACGGCCTTGCCACTTTCTTTGCACCTTTTTTTCAAATCCTCTTTAGTGTCATTTTGCATTTTTTTGTTTCCTTTATGCCCCTTTTTGAACTAATTTTTTTTTTATATTGGGAGTCAATGAACGCAGATGTGCCTGTCAGCTTTTATATCTTCGTATGTTTTTGCTTTACCTCATAGTAGTGCATCCGCTGAGCGAATTTTTTCTTAATTCCTTATAATAAATTTCCATATCGTAAAGTTTTCTTTAGAATGATACAATTTTTCAAATATAAATTTGATTTTCATACATTTTTATCTCCATATAGAAAATGTCTTCAAAAAATTTTCTATTACGCGATACCCAAAGATGAAAAGAGGAATAAAATAAAAAGTTTCTTTGATAACAATTTTTACAGCAGTCGCTCTTGTTCAGTGAAAGAAAATGTAGCAGCATTTATTTTAAGAAAATTTTATCAGTTAAAGTGAAAGCAGTAACACATAAAGTTTTGTAGCTAAGTAGTCTATTTGCCAGCACTTTATTTAATAGGCAATTCTAAAAATGTAGAAACAAGCAATTAAATACTTAACGCAAAAGACTTACTGCCGTATTCATAAAAAATAAAATAGATTTCAAACGTATTTTAAAACTAAATTTCCATACAAATATTTCTTAAAACAGATTTCATATCCATTTTAGTTTTTTATGAATACGGCAGTTAAAACTTGACCTTTTAAATATATCGAGGAAGCAATGGTCAAATCGATAACCGTCGTACGTATAATTGTAATCGAAACTAAAATACCGGTTTTTACAAACAAAAGTGAAAAAAATATTAGTTCTGTATAATGAAATTTCTATATAATGAAGTGATATCTGGTTCCATGCAGATTCACAATAGGGACGTGCGACTGTTTATTTATTTCTCAAACAATTTGTATTTTATATTATACCTGTTCATTAGACCAACTCACCTTATATGTGCAAAAAAAAGGTAAGGTTATACCCCCTGAAAATTAACTTTGACATGTTTTATGAAGATTCCCAAAATATTTTGGCTCTAGCGATAATCTCCCGTGAGCTAAACCCCGTCAAAAAAGGGTCCAAAAATGGTATTTTTCAAGAATAAAAAATTCGGTGAATCTTTTTTTTTATCTATTGAATGACCAAATATAATAGATATTTAGGGATTCTTTGATTTTGCATTAAAACATTTTAAAAATCTAATCAAAGACTCGAGATAACGAGATGTTTATGTCAGTTTTATGTTTTAGTTTTAAGTAAGCAATTGAACTTTTTTTTAATGTGCTATTAAAAATGTTGGTCACGAACGGGTTAATTTAGCTAAATTCGTTAATGAAACGTGTTTTCTGCACATACATATATATGCCTTTTGTGGTTATAAAAGTGTATTTTATGGTTAGACGGTAACACAAATGCACAAAAGTCGTCATATCGGCTCTTTTTTACTGTAGCGTACACAATGATTTACAATTTTCAAATGAATGCGATTTTAATGAAAATATTATTTTAACTTTTTGGAATTAAATAGTTACAAACAAAGAAAAGCAAAAAAGAGTGCCGGCAAATGGCAACATTATAATCAGATTCCCCAGAAATATGACGACTACCCAACAACATGAAAAGTACTTTTAGTCGTGTTGAGTGCATTTGTAAAACAAAAGAGAAAAAAAACTTACATTAGACAAAAGTTTATTTGAGAATGTCTATAAAATAAATAAATAACAAAAAAAAAAGAAACCCAAAGTAATAAAACCTTAAGGCTTTTTCTTTACTTTTGCACAGAAGTTGGTTAAAAGGGTTTAGTGTTGCATTTAGTTATCATGCCACTCTTATTGTCTCCCTGGTTTCGGAAAACTTTTTTAGAGTTTGGGCTTATAAACAGGTGATGGTTTTTCTTTTTAAGTAGATTTAAGTTTTTTCTCTGAATGTTTGTAAAATTTAATTAATGCTGTTAATTCCCTTGGAAAAAATTAAATTATTTAATAAGTTTTAAAGAAAAAATTGGTTTAATGTTAATGAAAAAAAAAATTGTTTATGCATTACACATGTTTATATAGTTTATTTACAAGCCACTTAATATATTATTGTTATTTAACCATATTTTGTGTTAGTTTTAAAATTTGCATAACTAAAGTTACACATTTTCTTTTATCAGGGGCGTACAGAAAGTCTAAGCAAAAGGTTTTAATTTTTCCATTTCCTTTGCAAAATATACATTTTGGGCCATTCTACATTTTAAGACGATTAAAATCCATTTAAAGTTTATATATATATATTTAGTATTGTGGGGTTTTTATTGAATTGTTAATGGTTTTTTATCCAAATTTAGAAATTTTTAATTAGGCTTAAGTTCATTGAATTTAACTTTCATTAAATTATTTTTATGAAGACAGGAATTTTACAACATGAAATTAATTAAAATTTTTTATTGATAATTTTTCATTCTTCACCGCGCTGAGCTTTGAACCCAGGCGTTCACGGACAGGTTGCCTAGAATAGTTTCGATTGTAACCACACAATCTCTTCAGTGGGATTTGCCGTCTTACTTTTTATATATGGGGTATTTCATGTCAAGTGACCCAACTTTTGAAATCGATGTCTTCCGATTTGAATGAAATTTGCACCAAGGTTAGTCTTATTGAAAAGTAGTTTAGACACAAATTTTCAACAAGATCGGTTAAAAAGTTTCTGAGTTAGAGGGGGTCAAAATTTGACATTTTGGCCAAACCGGTGTTCTTTCTCATCCATGTAACTTATTATCTATTGGTGTTAGCAAAATGTGTCCCAAACAAATTAGATAGCTATTTCTTCCAGCTTTCGAAAAAAAATTTTTTGTATTTTTTTAAATATTTTAAATTTAAAACTTTTTTTTTGAAAACGGTATTTTTTTTTTTTTTTTTTTTTGCTCAAAAGAAAGCTTATGTATTTTCCTTTTAGGTAGTTTTGGTCGCTTAGTGGGATGCGAGTGGGATATGTATAAAACAAATAATTTCTAACTCAAGACGAGGATTTTTGAATTTTTTAGCATATGACGTCTTAACTTTAAATCTATTTTTGTTTTTTTTTTTTTGAAAAGGGTATTTTTTTTATTTTTTTTTTTTTTGCTCAAAAGAAATCTTAGGTCTTTTCCTTTAAGGTAGTTTTGGTCGCTTAGGGCTAAAAAATTTAAAAAGCCCTCGTCTTGAGTTAGAAATTATTTTATTTATACATATCCCACTCGCATCCCACTAAGCGACCAAAACTACCTAAAAGGAAAATACATAAGCTTTCTTTTGAGCAAAAAAAAAAAAAAAAAAATACCGTTTCCAAAAAAAATAAAAAATAAGTTTTAAATTTGAAAAAAAAAAATATTTTTAAAAAATTTAGAAAAATACAAAAAAAAATTTTTCGATAGCTTGAAGAAATAGCTATCTAATTTGTTTGGGACAAATTTTGCTAACACCAATAGATAATAAGTTACATGGACGAGAAAGAACACCGGTTTGGCCAAAATGTAAAATTTTGACCCCCACTAACTCAGAAACTTTTTGACCGATCTTGTTGAAAATTTGTGTCTAAACTACTAATTAATAGGACTTACCTTGGTGCAAATTTCATCCAAATCGGAAAACATCGATTTCAAAAGTTGGGTCACTTGACATGAAATCCCCCATATATAGTTCTTTTTACCGAATATTATAGTGGGTACCGGGCATGACCAACTTAAAAATACATGTTAATTATCAGATTATACTCTGCACCATATATTTAAGCTTTCTTTATACCCTCCACCGCTAGTGGCGAACGAGGGTATATTAAGTTTGTCATTCCATTTGAAACTATTTTAATATTCATATTGGACCCCATCAAATATATATATTTTGGGTCCGTCTGTCTGTCCATCTGACCGTCTATCCTTCTGTTGAAAACGCGTTGACATTCGAAAAACTCAAAAGAAAATAACAATATTGGTGGCAAATTCTTTTATTTATTCTAAGCTACTTGAGCTTGAAAATCGGTTCAGTAGGATAAGAGTTATGAAGCAAAAGGTGGAACAACCATCCTTAAAAACTAATAATTTTGTTACAAAAAAAAAAAAAAAAAACATTAATAGTGGTGGAATGCACATGTTTAAATTAGATTCTGCACAAATAGTTCTATATCACTAAAAACTATACCAGAAAATTTCGTGAAGATCGGTCTATAATTTAGAATAGGCTCCATATAAAGAACCCTCTCGGAAAACACTTTAGTACACGTAAAACCATAACGAATAAAGCTCTTATAAAAAGTCAGTCATAGTTTTATAAGACTAGGAAGCACACTGTAATATTTCATTAAGATCGGTTCATTAGTTGCCATATGGCCCATATAAAGTCCATTCCTGAAAGATTTCAACTGTCGCACACTGGGGCCAAAAACACTTTTTCGAGAATGAATTCATAGCTTCTCAGCTACAACAGTGAGGCCCACTAAATTTGATGGTTGTAACTCTTAGATCCAACTTAATTTTCAAACAAAATCTTAAGGGTATAAGAGGGGGGATACGGGCACCCCCCATACAAAAAAAATAGTTTTTTTTCTTCTTATATCTGAAGAATTACATAGTGAAGCATACTAAATTTGATATGCGTAACTCTTAAAGCAAACTTCATGTTCCAACAAAACTTTGGAGGTATAAGAGGCAGACGACGGGTACCTCCCATGTAAAAAAATTATTAATTAAAAAAATAAACATGATTTTTTATTTACGCACACTCCTGCCAAATTATCTGCGATAAATGACTTCACATACGTATTATGTAAAAAATTATTTAAAACTTATTATTAAGAATCCCTACTTATTTTAATGCCAGAAAGCGCTTGAAGTAGAGCTCCGCTATATATATATCGAAGGTAGCACACCCAAGATGCTAAGAATGTTAAGTGTGACTAATATATTTGCTTCACAAAGGATGTTTAGAATTTCATATATCTCCTCTCGTCGAGCAATAATACTCTTGGCATATGGTTGGTGCTATGAAGCTGGATAGAAACCAATTTATCACCGTTGGGCCAGACGTGAGTCACCCGTAGACTATTTGGAATTCAACTGGTAATGGTTTATCTACAAATTCTGACCGGAGATTTTAATCTGCTACCACGTAAGTCAGAAACCTATGGAACTCCCCTGTTTGTTACGATCTGTTGGCAAAAACCTGTTTTTGTTTTTTTGTGCTGCCAACCAAGGCCGCATTAATGTCTGGGTGCGTTGGTGGATGCATTGTATTCACTAAGTGTTTATCGTACGGTTCATTTAGGACCTTGTGGCATATACTCACGTAATCTTAATTAATTTTTTTTTGGAAAATTTTAGCTATGCGTGTGAGATCATTAAAAAATATATATATTTTTTTGTTTAACAATAAAATTATTACAGCACAAAACTCTGTTTAACCATAGTTAGATAAGGTACGTCTGCGAGGCGTACGCTTATTCAATTTTGTGCTCCTACTCTCACATTTGTTAACATACAACTTTCTCGCGCTCAATTATCTCAGTCGTTAGCATCAGCTTGTTGGTGGTGGCTTTTTTTTGTACGTTAAGTTATGTTTTCTTTGAGAAATAAGCACAAATAAACACTATTTGAATTTATTATTTTTTTTTTTTGGTACAGATATTATTACCTAAGCATAGTACAACAAAAGGATCTATTTTAGTTTTTAGAGCCGAACTGAAGTCCTTTATAAATAACTCTTTAAGTTGTGATATTTTTTTAAGACTTATTGCATTTGTTTTTAATTTCATTTTTATTATTGTTTTTTGTTTAAAAATTACTTTATTTTAAAAGAAATTAAATAAATAAATGAGTTTAACAAACAAATTTATCAATATTATTTTCGGTGATGCCCTTTAAAGGATATAAACTAACACACGTCTTTCAGGCGTAATGTTATCTTTTCAGTACAAAAAAATAACGTTATCTAACTAGGGTTAAGAGAGTTTATCACAACCTATAAATTCAATCGTAATTTAGGAAGACCCTTAAAAATCAGTGAAACTGGTTTTAGTGTTAAAATTCAAATTTCTTGGCCTGTGATGTTATTGAAATGACGCGATTTTAATTGGAAAGACGCTCACTTTGTTGTGCAAAGTTAATATTAAAAGTAATGTTTTTAAAGTCTTTGTACGGAGTTAACCTCATGGACCTACTTAGGATAAGATCACTATTTCTACTCCACAAGGTAATATATACCAAAAAACCAACTTATTTATATGAACGCCTTCAATTTGCACGATCCAGTAGAGGAAATAATCTTATACAATTCTGATATCGAACCCTTATCTCTAGATGGCAATTTTTTATTAACACCATATGTCTGTGGAACTCATTACCTAACAATTTACAAATAATAGACAACGCTTTACTATTTAATAACGAATTGTTTAAAAATGATCTTATCTCAAATATTCAACTATCTTAAATATTGATTCATTTTTGATTATACATACATATGTATATATTTTTCTCTTATTATAGATTGATTTTTAATTACATTTATTCTTATACCTGTATAAATTAATTTATTTGTTTTTTTATGTAAATTTTTTGATCCTTGAAAATATTGTAATTATTATCACAAATTAATTGTATCGCTACACAGAAAAAATTATTAAATTTCTCCAATCACCAAATTTGTTCTAAATTCATAATATCGAGCAACCAATTTGTTGATTTTGCACCTATTACCAAAATGATTATATTGATTACTAAAAAATTTAAAATTTTGAAAAAATATTTTCAATAAATGATATTTTTAATTTTAATTAAAAAAAGTGATCAAAAAACTTTGCCATTTCAAACAATGTGTTAATTTATTTAAATAAATATTGACAACTCCCAACAACAATTCTACATGTTTAAATTATTTTATTTAAAACGAAAAAAGTCAATTAAGATTTTTTGTTATTTAATTAAAATTTTAATTGAAAATTAATTTCAAAACAACTAAAATGTTAATTAAATCAAAATTTAATTTTTAATTTTCTTTCAACAAAAAAAAAATAATTAATTCAATTATCACATTAATTAAATTTAAATACTTTTTAAATTTTTTTTTTAATTAATAAAACACTTTTTTCTGTGTATACGATCACATACTGTAATTAAAAAGATTTATGTCTTGTGATATTCACATTAAATAAATAAATAAATCACGCGCTTATCATAATTTAAAAGGCCTACTTACTAGGGATTTTTATGAGTCCCGGGATTTTTAACATATCAACTTTTATGTACAAAACTGTTCGTTTTTATTGAATTTTTATACTATATACAAAAAAATTATTAAAAATTATATTTGAGTTATATTTTTTATTGCAAATAATTCTTATTTTAGAGTTTAATTTTTGTTTTTGGAACACAGCGAGTATTTAAAATTTTCAATTTTTGCTTGATATATGACGACTATTTCTGGATTTTTGTATTTTGCTTAATAAAAACCATTATTTTAAGTAGAAACGAAATTTGCAGACTCACATCTCAAGCCTTTATTACAATTACGTTTAGCAAGTTCAGCTTTGGCTTAAGACATAATTCCAAAATAAAAATGATTATTTTTATGCAAAATAAAGAAATCAAGAAAAAATTGTTATATATCAAGCAAAAAATAAAAATTATTAACGATCCAATTAAAGTTTTATTCAGAAACTAAAGAATTAAAGTTGATATAATTATAACAATTAAGTCGTAATATTGAAGAAATAGCTCATATTCCTTCCGGTCCAATAAAAATAAAAAATTTGCTTAAAAAATATACGGTAAATAAAATAATTTTTTTTTTATAAATAAACACTATTTGACGTATTCATAAATAAATTATTTAAACTTGAAATCTGTTTTAAGAAACAACCATTTTTTTTTAAATAAATTTCAAACGTACTTAAATTATTGATAATGAATCTCGCCCTCACCCTGGAGGTATACTGCACTGCAGTCGATATAGTTTTACAGTTTTTAACTCAGCTATCGAGATCGATGAAGAACTACACTTTGCAGTGTATTAATGTCGTCCCAACTTAATTCACATTAAAAATTGAATTGCTGTCAAAAAACCGAAATGAATTGATCTAGAAAAACTAAGAGATACGTATATTTTTTTAAGCGTTTTTCAGAATATGATCAGTTTGATCATGGGTGAGGCCAGTGTTATAAACATATGTATAAAATAAATTGTTTTGTTGTTTTCCTTTTTAAAAATTTATGTTACGTATATAAAAACTTTTGAATATTTAAAGAGTGTTGTTTATTAAAAAAAGGAGCATTTTAAGGCAACACATTGATCCCGAAAAATCCCGAAATCCCGGGATTGGGAATTCAAAATCCCGAATCCCGGGATTTTCAAAAATCAGTCCCGATTGGCATCCCTACTACTTACTTAAGATCTCAAGGTATGCTCTTTTAAGAGCAAGTCAAATTCTTAGAAAAGTCTGAGGGTTTCGAAATTTTGCAGGCATGTGTGTTTTGAATTGTCCGATTGCGCGCGTGCCTGATCGTCAGTCAAAATCAGCCACGAAAACAGCTCTAGTTTTAAACTTCCTAACGAACACTATGGATTTCATGTAAATAACTATTTTTTCATTTAAACACTGATCACAATTAAAATTCTCGGAATTTGGAAAAATAATTTTCAAACTTGACATGTAGATACGAAGGAGTTCAATAGCTAAACGAAATAATTCCACCTTTTAGGTTTTATCATATTTTGGATTTATTTACCTTGATATATGTACTAAAATATACTAACTTTCAATATGTATCTAGGGGCAGAAATAATGGTTTAAGGAGGCATGAATTTATATGGAGAGTTCCTACTGTGCAGAAATATATTTTAAAAATTGGTGAGTGAACAAACAGGATTGTAAGGTAAAATGTAAGAAAACATTTTTATTTTTTTTACCATCTACCACTTGTACCCATCCACTTTTGAAAGACTAAACCGAAAAGAAGAATTTTGGTTTATTTCTAGTTCTGCGGTTGAAATCCCGCACAATCGGCTTTGTGGGAAAAGAGCTATGAACCCAAATGTGGAACAACCACTCTGAAAAATTGATATTTTTGTTACAAAAACTAAAAGAAGGTGTTGACGATTTCCATTTAATGTTGCAGAAATTCGTTTTATGTAACTATTTAGAAGTCATACTACTTAGTTTTGTAACGATCGGTTCTTAGTTTACCATATGCCCCATATAAAGAACACTCTCGGAGAACACTTTAGTACGCCTAAAACCGTAATGAAGACCGCTTTTGTAGTAAAATGTTGTCCGCCAAACAGAATCGCAAAAGTCGAGTTATTATTTGTTTAATGATAAAATTTTATCACAAGTTATTTTAAGGATAACAAAATTAATAAAAATTTATTATTAATAAGATCTCTCTATGACGTGCTAAATTCCCTATTTATATTTTTGATAAATACATTGAAATTTATAATTGAGGGAAAGCTGGGTTATATGCCATTTCACTGGTTCCTTAGGCCAGATTGTCAGGAAACCTTTTCCCAATTTTTTAATTTTGTTTTTTCTTTTTACCCATTTACAACTACAATTCGAGTCGGGGAAAACCAGCTAATTGTAGGGAATGTAAGAAAAGATAAACTTACTGTTTATTGTTGTTGTTTGGTGTAAGCTTTGATATTGTTACAAGTAAAAACAGAATTAGTTTGTACGTTCTGTTCTGTTACGAATCAGCTGTTTTGTTTCTGATCAATTGAAAGTCTGTATGTGTGGTTTGTTTTTACTTTTTTGTTCTGTTCTGTTGCGGACAAATCTGCTGAAATTAGAATTCAACGTTAACCTGGTGGCGTTTTTTGAGTGACTTTGTCATACTGATAATTTCATCTATGATTCCTCCTGACAAACTAGGTCTCAAAGCGCAATTTCTATGAAAATATCGAAATATCGATGAAAGTAGGCGACAATGGCACTGCTAAAGACAGCTTTACTCACAGTTTTATGAAAGATTCACTGTATAAAAGAAAGTTGAAAGTAATCGACATTGTCTGTTATCATTCGATATAAAGCTGAACTCTGCTAAATTTGTCTGCTACAAGCATTCGTCAATTGTTGAAGAAAAAAAATAACGGATTATTAAATATTTGTTTGTTTCTTGTTTATCTCCGCATTGGAGTATATTGAAACTTGGCAACATTGTCTGTTATGAGTGGATGCAAAGCGGAGTTTGTCTGTTGTGTATAAACGATTGAAAAAATTATAACTGTTATTATTTCAAATTTGTTTCTTTGTTTTTTGATAAATGTCTTTTTGTCTTCAGTTTAGTAGTAAAGTTCTCAGTGGAAAGGGGTTTTTTTATTTGTATTAAAGTGATTAAAAAATAAAATTTACTTTAGAAGCAGTGTATAAGTTTTTAAAATTAATGAAAGTAAGTAAAAATGTCGTCGAAAAGAACACTGAAAAAGGCAATAAAGAAAAAACAGACTCAATATTTCCAACGTTTCAACCAGCCGTTTCAATCAGACAATACAAATCGTTGGCTTTGCATCTTTTAATTCTTAGATATGAACTTCGAATCTAAATTAGATCTCATTTTAAAAAAGTTTGAGCGACTAGAAAATTTACCTGCAACTATTGATGTAAATAGTTCAACTGGAAATGAAGCTTGCAATTGCCTAAAAAAGCACGACGAATTGGCGAAAATTTTAGGCGAGCATAACATTTTATTGGGCCGAAATCTATCTAATATATCGTTGGCTTCCGGACGTTTTCCTATGAAATCCGACGATGATCTATGGGAGATAATCGCGAAAACTCAGTAAGTGTAAAAATATTAAAGCTATGCGCAGATTAATTTCTGACGATTTGACTAGAAAAAAGCACTAAAGTTGTATCCGAACCTAACAACGGCTTTAAAAGGTTAGTGTCATTAAACCATATGTTATCCGCATAATTGCCAGTTAAAAACTACGATTTTTTAATATCAAGTTTTATACTTAGAAGCGTGTCTTAACCTTTTTTTATTTCTCTTTAATTAGAATGCACAAGCTTCGACTCCTTTGAAAAATGTTTATGCTACTTCCGCGCCGCTATTATAAAAGTTAAGAATAGGGATGCTAAACGCCACACCAGAAAAGACGAATCAAAAATATCTATGGTGAGCCAAGAAATTGCAATGACCTAAAAGGTTAACATTCTAAAAATTCCATGTTTACAACTTTAAAAAGTGAATTATGAATGTCTTATTTTATTTGAGTTACATTTTATTTTCTTATAATGAATATATGTATGTATATTTTAAAATATTTTAAATACGCATAAAAATCATAGAAAAAAAGAAATCAGCGATTTTTCTCAGTTACGATTATCTAGGACTTCAACCCATAACATAAAAATTCATTCATGAAACATTAGTAAAATATTCCTCTGATAGTCTCTATTATGACGACACATAAAATAAAAATTCACAGGGAAGGTAAAGTGATTTTGTCTGCTACGAATCCCTATGATAGCGACGAATAACAGAAAAACTCATATATGAATATCGAAGATATTGTCTGTTAGGACTTACTAATACGCTGGCGCCTGCCGGGCAAAATCCATTCAGGTCATCTACGATATTTTGGACAATTGCTTCAAAAATTCATGTATGACGCCAAAGAAAATTCAGCATATATCATTGATGATTTAACATTGTCAGTGTGTTTCATGATGAATCTTCATGACGTTCGCCACCGGGAAGTACCGGCCAAAGTGTGTATGTATTAGTTTGTTGTGATATGAAAAATCTATAATTTTTTGTTTAAAGCTAGAAAAATTGGCTTTAATTAATGATTTTTTAAAAATTTACGTATTTTTGACACAAAATAATAGTTTTTTATTTTCTACAGTTTCAATGATTTTCTTTTTAAAAGCAGATGATTCCTTTCACAGAAAAAGTAATTACAAAATATTTGCTACAGCAAGGAACGAAACAGAACGGCAACGGAAAGTAACAACTAATGAGGCCTTAAGACCTGAGTGTTTACAATTCTTATTCGCTTAACAGTTTTATTTGCAAAAAGGTTTCCTGACGATCTGACCTAACGCTGCATTTAGACATGAAATTTCTGTATACGTATAACAAATAAAAATTTTAGTGAAATAGACGACTTTCTTAAAAATTTCTTGTTCGATTACACAGGAAAGTGAAAATTCATTTTAAAAATATCGTCAAAGCGAAAAGTTGCAAAAATTATTTTACTTCTAGAATTATAAAAAAAAAACCAGAAATGGAAAGTATATATGTATATGATTTATTATTCATATCCCATAACATTGGATATGACAGATATAAATTAATTAATTAAATTCTACTTTGGTTGTTTAATTTTGCCTTCATTTGTGTTGTTTTGTTTACTACCTAATTAGAGTTGCCAAGGTTCTCACATTAACAAAACAAAAATAGTTCATTAAAAGTTTTTTACAATGAAATTGTAAATTGGGATCAATTTGTAACTTAAAAATAAACGGAAATTAAATATTTTTTTTTGGAATTAATAAATAAAAACGTCTATAAATTCGATGTCGTTATTGTTCATCTAATAGGAATCGCTTGTATCTATTAGTTTTAAATATTTTGAAGGTAATACATAATCATGACAACGTTTACTCAACATTTTGAGTCCAACCCTCCAAAAAAAAAAAAAAAAAAAAAAGTGTTATTGTTATGGTAAATGTAACCTATTTCTCAAATTACTTTTAACGATGTTTACTTGGCTAAATACCTCTCTACTTCAGAATTAGACCATCGAAGAGAGAGTTATTTAAAAGTAAATTCCGAAATTTCTGAAATTTATTTTTGCCACCAGCACACAATACACTGTTGCATTATCTGATGCTATGAGATGTTGCTTTGCTGCTTTTTTTGGTGAAAACAGATCGTTTAAAGTGATTTTCAACATTTGTAAAAGTTGTGATTTAAATTAAATGCGTTTTAATTGTTCAAAATGTTTGTTTACTTTAACAATATTATTTAAAAAAAAACAAAAAACAAGAAAAAATTTCATGGGTTAATAAGTTGGAAAATGGCAAAAAAAAAATGCCTAATGTCTAAACTCATTTTTTAATGGCTAAACAAGGTGAAAAATGGCTAAATCTAGCCACTAAATTGGCAACACTATATAGAACATTGTTTCTAAAGCCGAACGTAGAATAGATTTACAAGCGCTTCGATTTTCTGCGCTTCTTTTCCATTTTGTGACACCAAGTTTTGAGATGCCATTCTCCACCTGATCTTAACAACGGAGTTTTGGTACTCTCCTTCTGCATGAACCGTCACTTGATTCGTATTCATTCTCACAATATGAGCTATTTAACGTTATCGCTGTGATTTAACACGCTTATTTACGTAAATTTCGGCTTAAAGCTCGTACAGCTCGTGGTTCATATGAAACTGATATTTTCCATCAATACAGATTGGTCAATAGATTTTACGAAGAATTTTTCTCTCGAATACTCAAAGTACTCCCGCGTCTGCTTTCGGAAGTTTCGCAAGTAGTACCAGTGGTTTGTAGAGGATGATTTTTGTCTGTCAAGTGATGGCTTTGTTTTTTAACTGCTTGCTTAGTCCGAAGTAGCATCTTTTAGCCAGGATTGTTCTGCGTTTTATCTCAAAACTGATGTTTTGTCGTTTTGTTTAATTAATGTGATAATTGAATCAATTATATTTTTAGTTAAAAGAAAATTAAAACTTTATTTTTGATTTAATTACCATTGTAGTTGTTTTGAAATAAATTTTTAATTAAAATATTAATTAAATAACAAAAAATCTTAATTGACTTTTTTCGCTTAAAATAAAATAATTTAAACTTGTAGAATTGTTGTTGGGAATTGTCAATATTTAATTAAATAAATTAGCACATTGTTTGAAATGGCAAAGTTTTTTGATAATTTTTTAATTAAAATTAAGAATATCATTTATCTTAAAAGAAAATATTCACAATTTTCAGTTTTTACAAATTTTGGTTATCAACATAATCATTTTGGCAATAGGAGCGAAATCAACAAATTGTTAATTTTGATGATTAGAGAAAATTAAAAATTTTTTTTGTGAGTTTTTTTTTCACTCCCAATAAGAAATGGAGCTTCCAACGAAGAAAGTTTGTAATGGAGAAACGTAAAAGTTTCGCTTACCATATCGGTTACGGAAGACATGAATTTTAAAAGGCGAGTTCCCACTTTGAAGCAATACTGTATGTCTTATTGCTAGCACATTAATGTGAGCTTACTCTATTACAGAAATACATATTTATTGGGGCTAGATGGAATATTAATCCCTATCCATTATTTTGTAGGCTTTTAGAAAATTGTTCAAATGGAATTGTTGCGCTTTGCTGTGGAACTCCTCAGACGTTATCAAGATAAAAAGTAAATCCCCTTAGGGTCCATTCAAAAAGCTAAGTGATAATTTTTAATTCCTCTGATCGGTAAAGTATTGAACAAAAGTGTTTCTGTTAAAGTACTTACATATTTATATTATTAAAGCAATAATTTTTTTATTACTAGTAAAATTAATTAATTTTTTTTCTCAATATTTTGCTATTATTATAATACATTTTTTCGTTAATACTTAATTCTTGCACATATTTTTAATGTAATTAAAAAACAATTGTTTAACACAAAAAATTCATTGCATTCAGTTTAAGGTTTTTTATCGTTTCCGATTTTTTTTTTATTATGAAATACTCTGTCATCAGAATATGGCTGGCGGTGCTGCAACATTATTTTATATTTATGATTTTAAATTATATTCACTTGTAAATTTTTTTTCACACTTTTTTCTGTTAATATTTGTAATATTAAATTAAGCAGAGATTCTTAAATGTTGCCGCAGATAAACCCAAAACTGTTTCTTTATATAAATTTTTAACTTTTTTGGTTAAAAAAAACAAGAAACAATTTTAATCTCAGCAACATTTTAAAAGCGACTGTTGTCGAAATGTGTCTTTCTAGCACTTGGGCACCTCTGCTTAAACCATTAACGGCAAACAAAAAATTAAAATATTTATTAATGTCTCATTTTATTTTATTTCATTTAAAATTGTCGTGTATAAAAGTTTCATGTGGTTTTTTTTCAAAGGCCTTTAATTATTATTTATAATGTTGTTTCTTTCATTGAGATTTTTTTTATTGTTCGCATTGAGTTATTAATAATTATTATAATTGAAACGATTTTTTAATTTTTTCTTTTATGCAAACGGAAAAAAATGTGATGGTTTTTTTATAGAACAAACATTAAAAAGTGAAAAAAAAATTAAATGAGATTAAAATCGTTACAAAAGGGATGCTAGGACACCATTTCGATTTGAAATGCATTCAAATGCATGCATATGTATCAAAAGAATTGAAAATAGTCAAAAACATTATTTCATTCAATCGCTTAATTTTTAAAATCGGAAAGAATCGATTCACTATTCAATCCTGCCATCATACAGAAAATCCTTTGGAAAAAGACTATGATGGTTTCTAACTTCCCGGGCTGTTTATCATTCCCAGGAACGCAAAAATATTTACGGAACATATCTCAAATATTTGAAAACTAAATCTTAATAAAAATTTCAGGAATATATTTTGAGAAACATTCGAGCTGAAAACTTGCAGCAGTTAATTGAGATCAGAAGATGTGACACACAGAAAAAAGTGTTTTATCAATTAAAAAAATGATTTAAAAAGTATTTAAATTTAATTAAAATGATAATTGAATCAATTATTTTTATAGCTGAAAGAAAATTAAAAATTTAATTTTGATTTAATTAACATTTTAGTTGTTTTGAAATAAATTTTCAATTAAAATTTTAATTAAATAACAAAAAGTCTTAATTGACTTTTTTTCGTTTAAAATAAAATAATTTAAACATGTAGAATTGTTGTTGGGAATTGTAAATATTTATTTAAATAAATTAACACATTGTTTGAAATGGCAAAGTGGTTTGATCACATTTTTAATTAAAATTAAAAATATCATTTATTGAAAATATTTTTTCAAAATTTTTAGTAATCAATATAATCATTTTGGTAATAGGTGCAAAATCAACAACTTGTTTGCTTGATATTATGAATTTGGAATAAATTTGGTGATTGGAGAAATTCAATAATTTTTCTTTTCTGTGCAATTATGTCGCATAATGTTTCTTTCTATCGGAAGATAAGTCAAACATTATTTATTTTACCCAAAGTCTTTGAAATAGTTTTTAATACACTTTAAGCACTTCCCATCTGTAGATATTAATAAAACAAAGCATTTTTTATTTATTTGGCAGCGTTATCGATTACGGGTGAGATACGAGTATAACACCGTACAAATGTTCACCGTGGCATGGCTGGATGTCGAAATGTCAGTTTTCACATGACCCTAACGCACAAATCGTGCTAAATATGACCCATGGCCTGAGTTGTATTTGCTTTGACGGCCGACGCACTGTGGCTGAAAATTGAATTTCATCGGCCAAAAGTCCAATTTTTTGTCATCCCCGATTTCAAAAATGTTAATGCCATTCGATAGCAAACTTATTAGAACTAAGGTATCAAAAAAACTAGATTAAAATATTCGTAATTGTGGCTGTGGCATGCTGCTGGAAACAAATATTTTATTTTGTTTTAGAAAAAAATTAATTTTTGTAAACTTGATCAGAACTAAATTATGATTTCTCGCAAACCGTTATCAATAATTGGTCGAAATTTTTTTTGTTATATTAATGGGATAGTAGTCTTTAAGAAATGGATCATTACATCAATGTATCATTTATACCTGATGTGTTATTAAATGTTTCCACAGGTTCTATATTTTAGTTAAATCCGAATTTTAGAGGAGTAGAACTTGTTAGGGTCAAAAGGGTTCAAAGAGATTTTAGTACCATCAGAAAGCTGAAGGTGTCCTCTTTAACCCCATATATACTTGTGCAACTGTTTGGAACTGTCTGTTGAACACTTTTTTCATTTTAATGAAATTACTCGCAACATTTTTTTTGCTCTTTTTATTTAAGCTGCTCATATGACTGAAATATAACACAATGGTTTACGAGCGTTTTGTTTTGAAAAATAATTTTGCTTCTTACGGCTGAACATATTTGAATGAAATTTTTAACTGTCATGGCCGGGTAGCTTTTGTGTTGAATTGGAAGAACACGGGTCCATGAAGGGTCGGGAGAGTGACTTGCGGACCTCTAAAATTGGTAACCTCGGAAATTAAAACTTTTAAAAAATTCACCAAAAATATATTTATGGATTGCAAAAAAAAAATTTAACTTAAGCTGAGTTACAAAAAATATGCTTAAATGTTTAGGTTATCTCTTTTGCTTTTGGAGATATTCGGATAAAGCGGATTTTTTGGCTTGATTTTTATTATGTTTTATGTCAAACTGTTATCAATAGTGGGTTCAACATTTTTTATATTGGTAGTAAAGCAGTCTTTAAACAATGTTATGTTGTATTACTGTACCGATTATACCTGCTGTGTTATTAAATATTTTTTCAGGTTCTATATTTTAGTCAAATTGAAGTTCAGAAGAATAGAATTTATGAGGTCAAAAGGGGTTAAAGAAATTTTACTAGCTGTAGGTAGTTGAAAGTATCCACTTTAAACCCAAATGCACTTTTGTACCTGTTTGTACCAGCCTATAGAACACTTTTTTAGTTTGTGTAAAATTATTCGCAACATTTCTTTTGCTCTTTTAATTTTACTTATTCATATGACTGAAATATAAGTGTACCAAGCCAAGTATTTTATACACATACTAAATCACATACTAAAAATAAGTTATGATTTGGGTTTTGGACCTACAGGATCAATAAGAAACAATGACACCAACAAGGATTTAAGAAGTATAAAAAAGAAGCATGTTCAGGATGAATTTCGCAAATGTGGGTTGATTATAGACCAACCAAAACAAGGATCAGGCAATACGAATGATGGGAATACAGCAAGAAGGTTCTTTTCTGATCACAAAAAATCATCTGAAATAACAGGTGTTGATATAAGTCTTATATCAAGATTTAAAACAATCAGTGATGTACTTGCATGCAATGAACAAATTGATTATAGAAAATTTGGGGATTATGCCAAAGAAACAGCACGAATCTATACTACCAAATATCCATGGAGAAATATGTCTGCAACAGTTCATAAAATCCTTTATCATGGAGAGGACGTCATTAGGCATCATTAAGAACCACTAGGAGATCTGTCAGAGGAAGCCCAGGGAAAAAGGGATAAAGATTACAGATTTTATAGGGAGCACAATACCAGAAAAAAGTCACGAGACTTTACAAACGAAGATCTGTTTAATATATTGTTGGCAACGTCAGATCCGCTCATCTCTAGCATTCGAATTCAATGGAAAGTAGAACATCGGGACTTAGATGAAGAAGCAAAAGGGCTGCTACATGACAGACGTAATACAAAACCAAATATGGAATATTTGGAGGCAATTTTCCAACCGAATGAATAGTAGATATAATTAACTTTTATTGTTATTTAAGCAAAAAATATGTTTTTTGTCCTTATTGTTATTTAAATAAAAAAGAAAATAAACATTTAATAATTTACACTTATTTATTTTTTTAATCTAAAAAGTATTCCAGTGGAACTGGTTCCAGTTGAACCTGTTGTAGAGTTGATAATGTAGAAACCTATTCACAAAATGATCATAGGTATTATTACATGCCTATGCATTTTTTTTAAAGGTATAATGGTATATACGAGGCGAATGTATATGCATATAGAGGTAATACGAATACTCATTTGTTCTTTCGCTGATAAAAAAATATTTTCTCCAGAAATAAATAAAAATGTTTATATTTTTCGAAAGAAAACATTATGAGTATGCTTGTAGAAGCAATTTTTAGTCAGTTTAACATCTTTACTCCCATATGCCCTATTCCAAATCAAATTTTTCAAACAAAAAAAAAAAATTATTTGAGTTAAAAATTCTAATAATTCAACACACCGATTTTTATACAATTAGAACAGTAATGTTTTCTAATATGTCCATTATTTTCTAGCAAATTCTGATCAATATCGAGTGGTAAATTGTATTGCCTTTTTTGAACAAAAAAAAATTTAAAGCCGTTTTCCGGGATTGGGAATTTGGGTATTTCTTAATCAAAAATGGGGATGTTTTTCAGTCCACTGTTTTAAGAACTTTTTAATCTACATAACAGCCAAAATTCATTATGATACCTTTATTCATGTTAGATTTATAGAATGTCAAACATTAAAATTATTATTTATATAGTGTAAATGAATAAAAGGGCTTTCAACATGAGTAAAAAATAATAATTTTAAGGTTTGACATTTTATAAATCTGACATGAACAAAGATATATTAATGAAATTTGGCAGTTATGTAGATTAAAAAGTTCTTAAAACAGTGGGCAGAAAAACATCCCACTTTTTGAATAAAAAATACCATAATTCTCAATCTCAATCATTAGCATTTTCATACTAAATGCTAAAAAACATCAAAAGTTCAACTTTGACCTTAAATTTCTCAACAACTACTGAACAGATTTTAACAAAATTAACACTGCAAAAAAGTTGCAAAATTATCTCTATCGGTTCAAAAGTTACAGATTTTTGGCCGATGAAAAACGATTTTCAGCCACTGTGCGACGTGGAAAACTTCACAAGAAAAAGTCTTAGAGGGTCAAAACGCAAGGCCTCGGTGGGCAGTTCACATAGCCTCCACGTGAGATGACCATTTCCTTAAATCTCTCATGCTGGATGTGCTTTGTAGCATAGGCTGTGTGGAGTTTAGTGGCTTTCTGTTAAAATCGCATGCCGTTAGTGCTCTTATCATCTACTTCAGGCCAAACAAAATTTGTAATTATCGACTCAGAGCGCTTGTTTTGAAAGAAATACGGACCAATGACGCTGCCAGGAAAGAATCCACCCCAAACAGAGAATTTTCCGAGATACAAAGGACGTTCTTTGATCTCATGTATATTGGTATCGTTGTAAATCTGACAGTTTGCTTTGATGACATACCCATTAATCCATTTACCGCTGAAGATGAAGATGAAAATTAAGATTATTTTGAAATTCTATTTTTTAAATTTTATCTTTGCCACGCGTTGCTTAAATCGTTATATTGTGATTAGGCAAACCGGTCTGAATTCGGCAGATAAAGCTTCAACAATTTGGCCGCTATCAAATGGCACAGTTCGGGATCCTCTTATATTTCTTTAAGTTAAAAATAAATAAATAAAATAATTAAAAAGTTTACAAACAATTTTTTTTTTTTGCAAAATTATTCCAAATATTTGTTTTCTTTCACCATTTCTTTTAAAAAATGTTGGACACAATTTTGGATACTGTTTTAATGGGCGCCTCGGGTTACTCCATATTAACGCTTAATCCCTTAGAATATCCCCTCGCTTTTACTGCATCAGCTGTGTATTTTGTCATGGATGTGCTGGTAATTATACCCGTTTCTTGGATAGTTCCTGTGGAGCTGAGGGCTCCGAAGGCAAATGTATGAATAGCATTAGAAAACTAACTACCAGATGTATAGAAATCGCAATTGTACCCTTGATTAACATGGATCTATACAGAAGTTCTCAACAAAGCAATGCCTTGGGTCATGGTTTATTAATAATACCACTTGACTTGAGTTTGAAGTTTTTCGCTACCGATGTAGACGAAGGAGAATCTACTGCAGTTTTCAAGAATTTATATATATTGGGAAATTTTGTATCCTTGTTATTTTTTGCTGTAAGCCAAAGTAATTGTCCGGCGGGAATAATGGCTCTTTTAGCATTTTTTGCCAATTATGGTTTTGTTATGATGAAAAGTCTACTGAGTGGATCTGAAGAGAATTGCTGCTTAAGTGGATTTGCACTGCTTTTAAGTTAAGTTCCATCGGCTTTAGCGGCTAATGGTGGGGTAACGAATTAGAACGTCAGTGGGAGGAGTGGAGAGTGTAATATGCTTAAAATAATTAAAATTCAATAACAATTGTAAAGACCGGCTTAATAAAATAAAGGACTGCTTAGTGCAGTTTAAGTTATAAACAGATAAAATTTGGTATTTAACTTAAGAATAACATATTTGATCGCTCGTTAAATTTTGGCCATGGCCATACAGTGATTGGTAGAAGCATCCCTGCGGGAAATTTGTGTCAATTGCTCTTAAAACACTCATCCCGTAACCACTGAACAAAATTTTATATTTAAAAGGAAGGATTTGTGAAAATCACTTAACTGGTGATCATGTGTTTAGAGTGTAGTTAGTCCAGAGGAACTACTTGGCACAAAACTTTTCATGTGACTGAATTTTGTGCGGGTAGTGGCTGATTCTCTCTAGCTCTATTACTTTATATGAAGGGGAACTATCATATTGACATGGCTCATTTGGGACAATATCTGCGACAGGCATTATTTTAACCGAAATTGTATGTGTCAATTAAGGTTATTTCATTGACCTGTTACAAAGTGTCAAAAAGGTGCCAATTAAACCCCTCGTAGGACATCGCCATGTTAAATTGACTTGTCACGTGACAAGTTTAGTGTTAGTTCCCTTTCCCCAAGGGATTGACCTAAAAAACGGGTATTGGAGGTAAAATTACTTATGCTTTTCTGTTAAGATTATTTTAGGTGTTTGTAGAATATAACTTATGTATCGATGGCTTAATATAAAAAAGTCGTTACTCAATTACTTTCAAAAAAGAGTTTTTTGTTCATTCTAGCAGTTAAATGCAAAATGCACAAAATGCAATGCTTTGTAATTTTGGGGGTATATACTAAAAAAAATTTGTTGCATCTTTTTATTAATTGTTCCATTAAAACTTTTTATATATCAAAAATTTTTGGGATTGCATTCATTTATTTCCTTCCATTGTAAACTAATAAAAAATCGAGTTGCCCCTTCTTCATATTAATCCATTACTATGCTCCCGTCCCTTTATTTTTGACTAACTGAGAAAACAAATAGATAAGGTAATAAATGGTGGTAACATAATATATATGTTAGCATATCGGACTTGATCATTAAGCGGGTAGTAACTTAAAATCTGAAAATGCTCAGTAGGAGTAAAACAATTTTAAATTTTATATTAAAGGTATCTGAAAAAGAATTTTCAAAACAAGTGTTTCATAACCAAAAAGGAGATAAAATAGCACGTTATTTTTAAAGCGGGTAGATATGAGTTTTACGTGTTGATTTTCTCCAAAAGGTAAAAATATAGAATTGAATATCCTTCTCCTGTATCCAAAACTACATCACTGTATAAAATAAATAAGTGTCTTACATGGCGTCATATTAAATTATTATTTTATTAACATTATATTGAATTTTATTTTTGTGTGCAATACATAAATATCTGTATAGAGAAAGTACCAAAAATATGTATGTATTCGAATTTCCAAAAAGTAACAAAATGTGCCTAAGGGGCTCCTAAAAGCGCAGTCGATCTAACGATGTCCGTCCAGCTGGCTGGATGGCTGTCCATGTAAAGCGTGAAGTACAGATCACAATTTTGAAGATAATTTGATGAAATTTGGTACATAAGTTCTAATTGGCACAATGACCCAGCCAATTAAGAATGGCGCGAATCGGTCCATAATTTCCTATAGCCCCCATACAAGTTGCTTTCCGGATTAGGGTCTTTGTGCCCACTATCAAACCGATTTTAATGATATTTAAAACATATATAAATTTCTATTCGTATAGCCACATCAACTATGTATTTTTTAAAACTGGGTCCCAAATAGGTACTCTTGCAAAAATGTGTTCTTACATACTGTGGTGTAGGGTATAGAAGTCATTCTGCCTAAAATGCTTAATTCCAAACTCGATAACCTTTTTAAAATTTTTTGCTGGACAATAGTAGGGAGATCGAACGGTTATTATTCGACCGGTTTTAACCGGTTATTTTAGCTTTGCCCAAGTCGGTTATTTTAAAATGTCCATTTTTCGAATATTGAATAAACCGGTTATTTTGGTATAATAAACCGGTTATCTTAGTAATTTATAATTTATATACATTTTCCTTACTCTTGTTGTAGATGTACCCATAATTTAATTATTTTCTAATTGATTATTGGCCAAACTTAAACTTTTTATGAAGAATGTCAAAACAAAATGTAAAAAAGGTCAAAAAACATTATGAAGACTGTAAATAAAAATTGCTTATAAAAGTGTGTGTTCTTGTAGAAAAAAACCAAAAACTATTCAAAATACTACAAAAACGTGTGCAGTTAAAAAGTACATAGTAATTTGTGCAAGAGTATTCTAAATATTAAATATATTTTTATATAAAGGTTATCTCAAGATATTTTTCGAATGCGATTAAAAAGACAAAGATAGTTGCCAGAAGTGCCCTAAAATGATAAGTTGCAAAGCTACCTCCATGTCACGACTTATTAATCACCTTTAATTAGTATACATGCTTGACATAAATGTGATCCAAATGAAGCTTAAATCCGTTCAAAGTAGTTCTAAGGAGACGACAAATAATACTTTACTAAAATACGCTGCAAAAAAATTAATCATTGGGTGAAATATAAGCCCGTGGAGTTGCCGAGGACGAAATGCTCGTTAAGGCACTAAAAACTCTTAAGTAGTTCTAGCATCTCGTCATGCTGAAAACTACAACATTACGGCGGAATTAACGATATGGGACAAATTTGTACCAGTTTTATTTATTAAAATATCAAGAACTAAAAAACAAAATTGAAGAAATCAAACAATGTCATGGAAGGTCTTAAATTGTAGTCGACGAATTGACAAATATTTCACACAAAAAGCATGTTCATTTTACTATTCGTTTCTATAATGCGGAAACAAATAATTTGAATAAGATAATCCTGGCTAAGAGGTTTCGTTTGGAACTTTTTAAATATATGGCTGATTTATATAGACATGCTTAACCACCAACAAATTAAAACTCATTCAAAATAAATTTTGGAGAATATTTCAAATAATAACTTTATAAAATTCCTATAATTTATTTGCTTTGGCAAAACGTTTGTCTAGATCAAATATTATTCAACAGTTTCTAAATTACATTAAACAAATATCTTCTTACAAATAAAGTTTAGTAAATTAATAACAAATTGTTGAAAATTTAGCTTAAGTTTGATCAATTTACTGCTCCCACTTTTCTTGGATTTCATCGTAAAATATTTGCTAGTTCTGATCCAAGTCGTATTTTTTTGGCCCCTTACCGTGGCAATTTGTTTTGTTTTTTTTTCAAATTAAGGTTTTATTTTAAAAACTTATTTGATTTTTGTGTCTTTAAGTATTCGAATTAAAACCGGTTAACCGGTTATTTAAAAATTGCTTAACCGAAAACCGGATTTTTTAAAATAGCAACTATTCGTAATATTCGAAAACCGGTTATTGAAAAAAGTCGAATAATCGATCTCCCTAGACAATAGTCATGTGCAATAAATTCGAAACAATTAAAGGTGCTATCAGACGGGATGTATTTTACATATGTACTGACACTTTTCTTACCCATATGTAATTCCGTATGTATGTCAAAATTTCCATTTTACATACGATTCATAATTTTTGCTATCACACCTGCTTATGTTTTTCCTTATGACATAACCTATAAATGTAAACAAAAGCTGACTTTTTAACGTGTATAAAAACAACCAGCTGTTTTGTTTATGTTTGCCACAGGAAAATAGAGCGTGTTCTAATCGAAAAAATTACTTATGTATATCCACATGTATTTTACACATGCAAAGTTTCATATGTATGACACGATGTGTACAACTTTTACAGATGGAAAATTTTACAGTACATATGTAAAATACATCCCGCCTGATAGCACGTTAAGGAAGACTGAATCTCAAATCTTACAGCTGAATACTGTCGATAAGACTACGGGCTTCATTACTCAAACGTAAATGTTGCGGGCATGTAAATGTAGCGGTCGACTTCAATGGTTGATAGTTACTAAAAATACGTAATCATGTTAATATGTGTTTAATAGAAAACAAAATAATTTTAAAAATTTGTAGTTTATCCGGCTTATTTTTAAAAAATAAACCCGGTTTATAAAGGGTATATTAAACAACTTTTCACAAAAAATTAAATTCATAAACCTTTTATAAGTCAGTCTAAATTTTTATAAGTAAGACCATATAAATTGTGTTAAAAAGACGTCAATGGATTATCCGCTATATAAATAAACACGAACAAATATAAAATTCTTTAACAACTGTTACGTTAAAACGGAACAGCTGATCCGCAACGTATACGCCTACGTAAGAGTAACTAGGTTCTTACTTGCTAGTAAAGCGTTTGTTTACTTTTTTTTTTTTTTTTTTGAGTAATTGGGGAAAGAAATTTGTAAATTTTATATTTTCTCTTTTGCTGCAAGTTTCTGCTTGTAAAGTAAATGAACGCACCTAATATTTATAATACTCTTAAGTTGACTGAGTCAATTTATCACTATAAATTACGTTATTAACCACAACCTGACTAATAGATTCATTGAAATTACGCTTTGGATATATTTATAGGCAATTTGTAATAAAAAAATAAATCAGTTGTATTGAAACAGGTTTCGAGCGAAGTTTGCAAAAGTTGTGTAAAAGAAAATTATATTATAATGAAAGCCTTTTTATTCCTGGGCATTATTTATTACTCACAAATTGCTAAGGGGGACCTAAGATCAAATAATCTTGTTTGCTTCTTTGATGCAATGAATACGGACAAACAAGGTAAGCGGCAGGCTTATATGAAGGCGAATTGGCCCTATCGCTAAAACTATGCAACAAAGAAAATAAAACAACACGTAATTCGGCAGGTACAATTTCACCAACCTGTCAACAATTTTGATGCATGTTTCAAACACTTTCAAAGACGCACACTGAAACTTATGAAAGCCAACGGAAAAACAAATAGTTTTTGACAATTCGGGCTTGAATAGCCAATTTGCTTTTGCACAGTTTATGATGACGTAGGCTAATGAGGATTCAATTCGCCTTGACTTAGAAGTTGTAAATAATTTTAAAATTTCTTATTAATTTCAATTTTATAAATTTTATTTTCAGGTCATCCCCATCATTTTGAAATACGTTTTTTAAAAGCTCTGCCCAATTGCACTCATCTGGTTTATAGTTTTGCGGAAGTACAACCACAGACTTATGAAATTCGCAAATTCCCTGTGTATCCACAACCTCGTGAATTAAAAACTAAATTTCCCCATTTAAAAGTTTTCCTAAGTCTGGGCGGCGATAAACCAGATTTAACACAGCAATATTTACAATTTCTAGAAGCCGGCGAAGTGAAACAACAGCATTTCATAGAAAATGCCAAAGTATTTTTGAAATTAAATTATTTTGATGGTTTGGATTTGGCTTTTCCATTCCCTCGCAATAAGCCCCGAAAAGTTCATTCCAGTTTCGGTACAGTAGTCAAGAGGTTTAAGAAAATGTTCACCGGCGATGAAATTGTCGATGCGAACGCGGAACGACACGCAGAACAATACAAGAATTTTGTACGTAATTTAAAAATTGAGTTCCTCAAGGCGAATTTGAAGTTGTCTATGACAGTGCTGCCAAATGTTAATTCGACTTGTAAGTATTCATGATAAAGCTTATTTCGCAAGCTAAATTCCGAAACATGCTAAGTCGACTTAGCTTGTTTTTATTTGTACAAAAACAATCCAAAGTTATGCACAAAAAAGTAACTAAGCATACAACTGAATGTTGCATCGCCCTTAAACTTTAAGAGCTTCTCCTGCAAAATTTATTTTTCGACTTAGCATGTTTTGGAATTGAGCTATCGATTTATAAAGATATATTAAAATTGTTTAGATCGAAAATTTTATATAAAAAAAAAAATGTTGTGCCTTTTTTGGAATTTCCGCAATAACTTTGGACTTATCTTTTAGTAGAAGGGTCGATATTTTCAGGGTTTAAAAAACTGCAGTCGAAAGCAAAAACTGTCGTACAAAAAACGAAAGTTTGTGTACAACTTTTCGCTTTATGAGTTGGTTTAACAGTGACTGTTTACATTTTATAAATTAGAAGCAAAAGCAACAGTTTTTTTTATGCCAACGACAAATGAAGAAGTGGAAGAAATGGCAGTTTTTCAAGTATGACTGCAGTTTTTTAAACGCTGCATATTTTAATATATATCTACAACAAAGCCGGTTTTTTAGGGTAACGCTTAAGTAACATTATGACTTATATAATGAATTACTGTCTTATTTCTGGTTTTATCAAACGTTGGAGTTTATTAAAAGTTATATTTAAGTTCGGAAGTATATTAACATTGTGTTTTGAAGATAATATCGTTTAAATGGTGCCAATTGTTTGCTTCGACCTAACATGCCCTTTCCAGAGCATTTCTCATAACTTTCTTAGAATTTCAGGTCCCAGCGCCCTCACTTCTTGGATATTCGCCTTAAGCTGATGGATGATTCTTGGCTTATTGGCATACACCTGATCCAGAAAAAAAATTAATGGATCTAAGTCCAATATCCAATTATTCTTGGATATTAAGTGCCCCATATTCTGCAGTTTTATTTATTCACGTGACCATTTAGGTAAAAGTGGGCCTTATCGCTCATTTTTCGATACGATCTTTGTTTCTAAACAATCGAATACTAACTTTCAAAATAAAAGGCAACAACTTTGGTTCTTTGTTCTGTGCTGAGACTTTCCATCATATATTTCCGAAGTTTATAAAGTTAAAGGCCAATTCACATAGAATCCGTGAACTTTTAACGTCGCTTTTTTAAACAAGGAAGGTGAATGAATTTAAAGCCGGATATTTAACCAGGACCAAAACATTTTTTTTAATTATATGTTGGTTTATTTATTTATATTATTTTTGCTGACACACAACACAAAAAATTTAAGTAGAACAATTAAAAACACAAACTGATAGCCAAGGCGAATTCATGTAAGGTTGCCTTGGCTTGCTACGTAAGCAACAGCTGATAACTAAACATGTGTCAAAATGGCATACCGTTCTGGTGGTTTTGGGGAATCTTTCATAAATCCTATAATTTTCAATTAGAATTAAGAAACTTAAGACATTTTAAATTATTACATTTCAAAACACACAATTTAAAATTGAAAGCAAAATAAAATCCTTGTTTGAATTGATTACTGTTGTGATCTTTTGACACAAAGTTAAAGTATCATATAGTGTTGTATGAATTCGCCTTGCTGATAGCATTGTATGAATTCGCCTTACTCATAGCCATCAATTACTTAACGTACGTTAAAAGTTGTCCAACTTTAGTACTTTGCGTTAACGGAGACGTACGATATGGGACCAAGCTCATATGAAAAACTGTATATAAACTTAGTTGCCAGTTGAAAAAATGGATTGTATATGACTCCGCCTTAATTCTGAAAAAAAACGTAAAAACAAATTTTATTCACTTTTTAAATTATAACGTTACTTATGGACCACCCTGTGTAACCCCATATTCTTAAAAATATTTTTGATTAATAAAAGGTTTATTCATGGCCCTGCAACAATAGAAAAAACAACACGCATTTTGTTTGTGTAAATTATGTCAAAGATGTCAAAACCCAATGCATTTGGTAATAAATGGACAAGATGTCAAAAACAATTGCAACAAAAACAATTGCACGATAAAAATACAACTCTACAAAAAATCAGCAGGAGTTTCGAGCTGACCTACTAATTAGGCCATGGGTTTATTAAACAAATTTTCATAGAAAATTCGTTTCATAAGCCTGCTATAGACTTTAAAATGCTGCTTATCACGTACATTTTCCCCCACTTAATTCAGATCACTTCTGGATAGACTTCGTTCCCCAGAATGTTTTTATACAAAAACAAGGTAGAGTGCTATATTCGGCTGTGCCGAATCTTTGATATCCTCCACCGATAGGAGTGGACTCTATATGATAAATACATATGTATATATAGTATTAACTAAGCTTCACAAAAACGAACGTCAGCATTAAAACTGGTTTCGGTTTAGACCTATATTACATTATTGACCGACAATAAGAAAGTGTTATGTGTTTCTTGTTAGAACGTTAGAACATGATTCGCAACAGTTTTAGCCGAACTAAAATGATTTTTGGAGGGGGAGGGGGGGGGATAATTTTTATTGGACCTATGGTAAATTATGGACCAATCATCCCAAAATTCTGAAGACTGATTTCTGGTATTACAAAAAAAAAATTAGAATAAATTTCAATACAGTAGTGTAATTAGTTTTAGCGTTAACAGTGAATTTCACAAAATTGCATGATATTTTTTCTGGCCATATGAATCTTAGTTAGAAGAAGAAATTTTAACGCAATATCTGTTATGGTTTAAGTCGAATTTAACTATTTTCCCAAAGTGGGGTTTATTTGGTTTTAGGCACAATAAACTGTTTTTCGAGGGTTTATATGGAGCCTAGGTAAATAATGGACTGATCTTAACGAAATTTGGCCGTGTGATTTCTCGTCCTATAAAACTGTGACGTACCGAATTTAATTATGATAGCATTATTTATTACTGTTTTAAGCGTACTAAACTGTTTTCCGGGAGTATCGTTTATATGGGCCCTAGTGTAAATTATGGACCGATCTTTAAAAAATTGTACAGTGTGATTTCAGGTCCTATAAAAGTGTGACATACAAAATTTTATTACGGTTTAAGGCGTACTTAAATCTTTTCCGGGAGTGGGATTTATAAGGGGCCTATGATCAATTAAGGACCGATCTTCACAAAATTTAACAGTATGATTTGCAGTCCTATAAAGCGTATAAAAATATCATTCCGAGCATTAATCCACCATATATGTTAGTTTTTGTATCAAAATTATTAATTTTTTTAGGGTGGTGCTTCCACATTTTGATTCATAGTTCTGATCCTACCAAACCGATGTTGCTGGATTTCAATGCCAAACTGCTTAAGATATCTACAATCAATTTGAGACCAAGTTTGTTGTTTTCTTTTGCGTTTTTCGAAAGTGAGCGTGTTTTCAACAGACAGACAGATGGACATGGCTAAATCGACTTAGAATTACTCAAGGAACCAGAATATTTATACTTTATGGGGTCTTAGACGTATAATAAAAAAGTTTCACATGGATTGACAAACTTAGTATAACCTCATTCACCACTAGTGGTGGTGGAGGGTATAACAACAGCGTATTTCATCTTCTAAGAAACGAAATAAAGTATGTATTTTCTGAACACAAAATAGATTGAAAAAAAAATTTTAAGAGATCTCTGTGCAACGTAGATGTTATAGAAGAAAAACGTTTTGGGGAACCCAGTCTATCTAGATACATAAAATGATCTGGGTTGAGTTGAAGAAACTACGTGATATGTAAGAGTAGAGCACCAAGTAAATTTCCGGTAATGCAGAGCCTCTAAGTAAAAATATTGAATAACGAGTTTGCTGGTTTCTATCTGCAGGAAATGATTAATTATCTCAGTTTGCTGTTTTTGATTTTAATTTAATTTATAAAATGTCGATAAGAAATAGTTTTTTTTAGTACCGAACACTTTGACGTTATCATCACACATTCTGGACTTTAATATTGTCTACACCCAGAGAAAACTTTTTTCCATATGGTCTATTCTAACAAAACTATTTTAATCGAAAATGTTTAAACATATTATGAATGATTTAACCATTTTATTGTCACCGGCAACTATATTATGGTTAAGTTAGTCCGCCATCAAGAAACCACAGCCATATTATGGTTGTCTTCGAACATGTCATGGTTAATAATAACAAAAATATGTTTAACACTTATTATATATTGAAAAATTTTTTTTCTATGCGTAAAAGGTGGGCTTATAGAACAAAAACCAGTGGGCCCAAGGAGATTGATATCATACTAGCTTTTGGTTTGTTTCCTTTGAGTTTTATGTGCTGACTGCTTGACTTGCGAGAGAACAGACGTACAGATATCGCCAGATCGTCCAAAGTATATCCAAGGGCCCAGAATATATGCTTATAAAAGGTGTTCATATGATTACATAAAGAAAAAGCTCAAAGAAATTTTGTTACGAAATAAATCGATTGTAATATGAATCTTAATATCTGTAGAACGGCGAATATATAGACTCATATCGGAAATTTTAGAAAAATTTGACTTCATTATTTAACCCATTTTTCGCCGACCGGTGATTATAATCACCAGCACTCATACTCTTGATTTTTGGTACAATGTTTTTTTTTACCAGTTACTTAAAATCTTATTTCCTTATAATATTTTCAGTTTACTTGGTGCGGCGAAAAATGGCTTAAGTAGTAGATAACCCATATACTTTTTTATAAACACATTTTATGACCTTTTTATACAAAATTGATTTAAAGTATTCAAAACAATAAATTTCTCCTTTACAGGGTACTTTGACATTTTCAAAATACATAAGGACTTTGAATTCATAAATCTCTTCGCTTTTGATTTTTTAACTCCAAACCGAAATCCAGAAGAGGCCGACTATACCGCTCCCATTTACCATAAGGAAGGAGCAAAACGTCTTCCCCACTATAATATCGAATATCAAGTAGACCATTGGATTAACAATGGCTGCCCCGTTAATAAATTAAATCTAGGCATTGCTACGTATGGCCGTGCCTGGAAACTTACCACCGACTCTGGCTTGTCTGGCCTACCCGTGGTTGAAAGTACTGATGGGGCTGCTGATGAAGGAAAATTTACAAAAATACCTGGTCTTCTAAGTTGGCCTGAGATTTGCACTAAATTAGATACTAAATTCGTTTTAAAGAAAGTTGTCGATAAGGAGGGAAAATATGGCAACTATGCTTTTAGTCCAGCTGATAAAAATGGTGGCAATGGCATATGGATAAGTTTTGATGATCCAGAATTTGCCGGTGTTAAAACGGAATACGCTAAACAGAAGGGCATGGGTGGTGTGGCTGTGTACGATTTGCATAATGACGATTTTCAGAAATTTTGTAGGGGTTCAGAGTTTCCCATATTATCACGTATAAGCCAAGTTTTAGGTATTTTTCATCCAGTTTATAAACACCGTGTGAAAAGTGATACATTTTCGATGTTTGGCAATCTGATGTTTCCTCAAAAATCTAAGTATAATATTAATAGAAATCACTTGTTTTAGTTTAAGAAAGATTATATTAGAAATTATCGGACATGTGCTGAAAATCGAATTCGAGTGGAATTGAAATCGATGGAGATATTAAATTAATTTTTTAAAAGATTTTGTTTGTTGTGCTTAATTCCCTTTTTTAATAATTGATAAAAAATACTGAAATTTATTGTTGGAGGATAAGCTGTTCCTATGCGCATTTCACTGGTTGCTTAGGACAGATCATTAGGAAACGGTCTCCTAAATAATTTTAGAAAAGCCAAAGCTATCAGCAAACAAGACTACAGAGGGAATGAGAATTACCTTCAAACACTCAGAAAGTCTTTTTTGCACTTTACCCACTTACAACTACAATAAATGTTGGGAGAATTCCAAATAATTGTAGCGGGAAATGTAAGAAAGGATAAACTCATCACTGATTTACTGTTTGGTATTTTGTTTAAGCTTTGATATCGTTGCAAACAAGACTTTCTGAGTGTTTGTAGGTAATTCTCATTCCCTCTGTAGTTTTGTTTGCTGATAGCTTTGGCTTTTCTAAAATTATTTAGGAGAACGTTTCCTGATGATCTGGCCTAAGCAACCAGTGAAATGCGCATAGGAACAGCTTATCCTCCAACAATAAATTTCAGTATTTTTTTATCAATTATTAAAAAAGGGAATTAAGCACAACAAACAAAATCTTTTAATAAATAATATTATTCCCAAAAACAACTTTGATATTAAATAAATTTTTTCAAAAATGAACGTAACATTTCTTGATCTTAAAAGTAGTTCTGATAAAGATAAGGAAAAAAGATATAAAGAAAAAAAAGGATCTATAATTCTAAACTTTATTTACAGCATCGTTTTTTGATTGATTTGATTGATTTCCAGAACATGTCTGTATAACTAGTCAATTAAACTGTTTATTTTGCTTCTGAAACTACATTAAAAACAAGAGTTTTAGTCTTTCAAGAGAAAATATCATGCCATGAATTCTGTTTAAAAAGTTTCATAAGATTTCGACCGAATTTGTAGTCATGTTTAAAAAAAATTTTAAATATAGATTAATGTTCTTAGCAGTGCAATAGATTACTTACGCAAACAAGTATGTAGTATATAATTACTCATTAAATTATAACGAGTCACAAATATTCTCATTCATATTTAAAATTCTGGAAAGTATTATACGACTTTTTATATTGTAAACAGAAACAGAAATATTGAAATAAAAGAAAAACATATATGTACAGCTACTCACACTAAGAATGGAACGCTTCATAAAAATACTTAGTTTAAATACTTTATCAAAAAGGCTCTGGGAATTTAGTTTTCATGGTGAGTAACATTTATTATTAATTTTCGTATTAACCAATTAACGCCGGATGGGCAGAAAAATACCCAAAAAAGAGACATTTTTGAAAAGTTATAATTAAAGTAAGATGTGACATTTTTTAAGAGATCAAATACCGGAAATAAGAGATGAAATACAGTGGTTTTGTATTTCTGCAGGTTTATATTAATAATCTCTGTTTAATTATTAAGACCTTTTTATTTTTTTTTTTTTAGTATTTTTTGGAACACCGCCCTGAAATTGTGCAAAACAGTCCTTTGGATGTAAATTTTCATGACATGTCATGCAGCCAAATTCTGTCTTAAGTCCAGATTGTCCAAATCGACTTCGTTTTTTAATGTTACTCATTGTGGGCCTAAATTTATCTGTACGCTTTGCAATTTGTTGTGCATTTGTGACAACTTTACTATAAGCACCACGTCGGTTTCCTGGAATTGTTACAAATGACTCAACAACACTCACGCGAAAGGAAAGTCTAACTGGCTCGCTCATGATTGTCTCACCTTCACATCTGCTACACATGGAGTGTAGCTTCCAGGCATTCACCATGGCTGCATCCACTGAATACCATATTTTTCATCTAAATCGGAAATGGTAATTTTTCATGGCATTATCGAACAAATTAACACAGCCATTCACTGATTGTATACGTGTACTATTATTCGTTAACATTGGCCATTTTTGGTTTTTACTGTAAAATCTCTTTGCATTGACTCCAAAAAATTTGGGACTACAGTGCCCGCCTAAACCAATAGCAATAAATGTTAAATTATATAATCTACATAGTATATATGTATAAGATTATTAATATGCTATTGCTTTTATCGAAACAAAAGTCAGACGAACAGAACATGTCGCAGACTAATATTTTTGAGACAATGTGCTTATGGCTAGTAAAAATTATTGAATACAACATCGTGTTGATTTGGATCCGAAATATTTTCCAATAATCGTGGTTCAACGTTATCTGCTATACCATAATTAACATCATTGTTAGCAGAAGCCCCGCATATAGTATTAAAAAAAAGAGCCTCCTGTCACTGAATCTAAAAGAATGTAGCTAAATCGTAACGGCTTGCCTCTAATAAACATTTTTAAACATCTCTTCATCTATCGAAAGATTGTGTTCAAATACACCAATTAGCATAAATTTTTTGTTCAAGACATTATTCAGTTTAGTAACTTTTGCAAATATATCACTGGCAACGAGACAGTTGTACTTTTCATGAGAATTTTATTCACCAGCAGCACACAAAAAATGCGTTTACTGATTCTTTTTCCAGGTTGTGTTAATGAAAAACTAGTTAGATTGGTATATTCGGCTGTGCCGAATCTTTATGATAAATACATATATATTATTAACTAAGCTTCACAAAAACGAACGTCAGCATTAAAAGTGGTTGCGGTTTAGACCTATATTAAATTATTGACAAGCAATAAGAAAGTTTTATGCGTTGCTTGTTAGAACTTTGAACGATTTTTAGGAACTAAAATGATTTTTAGGAGGGTAACTTGTATGGAGTTATGGAAATATCATCCCAAAAAAGCATCTTAAAAAAATTTTACAGTGTAATTTCAGGTCTTATAAGACTGGTGTACTAGTGTACTGGTGTTTAGGTGTACTAAACTCTTTTCCGGGAGTAGGGTTTATATGTTGTCTAGGGTAAATTTTACAGTGTGATTTCTTGTCCTATAAAACTGTGACGTAGAAACTTTTAGTATAATTGTGTCATTAATTACGGTTTTTGGCGTACTAAGCTGTTTTCCGGGAGTAGGGTTTACATGGGGTGTAGAGTTATTTATGGACTGATCTTCAAAAAATTTTACAGTGTGATTTCTGGTCCTATAAGACGTTGACGTACCAAATTTTAGGCGTTATAAACTGTTTTCCGCGAGCAGGGTTTATACGGGGCCTATGGTCAATTATGGACCGATCTTCACAGTATGATTTGCAGTCATATAAAGCGAATTCCTACAAAATTTTATATTATTCCACCATTTATGTTAGTTTTTGTATCAAAATTATCAATTATTTTAGGGTGTTGGTTCCACATTTTCATTCATAGTTCTCATCCTACTGAACCGATGGTCCTGGATTTTAACTACAAGCAATTTGAGATCAAGTTTGTTATTTTCTTTTGCGTTTTTGGAAAGTGAGCGTGTTTTCAACAGATGGACAGACGGACAGGGCCAAATCAACTTAGAATTACTCAAGGAGCCTTTATGGGGTCTTAGATGTATAATAAAAAAGTTTCACACGAAATGACAAACTTAGGATACCCTCATTTCCACTAGTAGTGTGGAGGCTATACCCACCACATACATATATATATGTATATATATACATATATATAATATATATATAAATATGTTGTTTTTTTTATTTATTTTTTTTTTCTTCTATCTTTGAATTACTTTTTATTTTTTTTAATTACTACAGTAGCCAAAATAAGCATTAATAAAAATAGAAAAAAACCTTAAATAAAACCTGTCTTTTTATTTCACTTACAATCAAAAGTTATGTATTTATGTACATATATAAATACAATATGAGTAAATATGTTGTATTATTAGTAAATCAATTTCCAAACATTCGTTAAACGTTTTTTCTCTGTATCTTTTCAATATTGTTCTTACTCTTTTCTTTTCTATGCAGCTAGATTATATATTAATTTTCAATTTGCACTCAGGAGCAGTGTTGTCATATCGTAAGATTTATCTTTTTTTTTTTTTGAGAAGCAAAAATGTGCAAAAAAGTTTTTTCTAAAAAAAAGTTTTTCGGAAATTTCAGTAGCTTACACAAATTTAGCTATAATTTCTAAAAAATTAATGGTCACTCAGCCTAGTTCATTTCAAAATATAAAAATTAAATACGCAATATAAAACTAATGTATGAATTGAATATTTATTTATATATTTCGATATTGTAATCCGGTTTAAGTTCATTGAACTTTATTTTCATTAAATTATTTTTATAAAGAAAGGAATTTTACGACATGAAATGAATTAAATTTTATTGATAATTTTTCATTCTTGACTGAGCTGGGAATTGAACCCAGGTTTTCACGGGCAGGTTGCCCTGACTAGTTTCGATTGTAACCACACTATCTCTTCAGAGGGGTTTCCCGTTTAACACTCACCGCCATTGACGATGGACGACAGCAATAGTCAAACAACAATTTTTTAAACAAATGGTGTTTCACCTCGGCAGATCGAAATTGAGAAAAAAATTGAGAGACAAAAAAATTCTTGCAAATTTTTATTGGTAAAATTTCTACTTGCAAGAATTTTTGAAACAGCTGTTTCATGTTTTTGTTTACAAGACAAACATTTCCAAAAGAAGTTTTATATAAGGATATTTTGTAAAATTTATAAGCTAATGTTGATTTTTAAAGTTTTTAAAAATATTTATGCGATAAGAAATCATAATTTTGTTTGACTTAGGACAGATGTTTAGATATTTTTATTGCTAAATAAAATAACGAACTTGTTAAAAATCCCTTATGTATTTTGTTTTGCTTTTAACCGATCAGGTGTTGTCATTAGTACTGTGAGTATAATGGTTCCTAGATACCCAATACTTAACACTATAGCAGTATAATGCCCCATTAGTTTAAAAAACTTGTTTGCAAATTAAAGTATTTGCAAAATTAAAAAAGTTAGGAAGAACATGTAAATCAATTAAAATAGATAATCATTCATTCAAATCAAATTTCTATCTACCAATGTTTGACTATTAACGTCATCCGGCTGCAAAGCCGAGTGAGTAAGACGGCAAACCCCCAGAGATTGTGTGGTTACAATCGAAACTAATCTGGGCAACTTGTCCGTGAGCGCCTGGGTTTAAATCTCAGCGCAGTCAAGAATGAAAAATTATCAATAAAAAATTTTAATTAATTTCATGTTGTAATATTCCTGTCTTTATAAAAATAATTTAATGAAAATTAAATTCAATGAACTTAAGCCTAATTAAAAATATTTAATTAATTAATTCATTTATTAATGATGTGCTAATAGTCCCAATTTTTGAATGAAAACACTGAAATTTATTGTTGTGGGAAAGCTAGTCAGGAAACTTTTTCCAAATACTTTAGAAAAGCTAAAAATATTATACAAGTAAGACCATAAAGTGAATAAGAATTTTAAAACACTCAGGTCTTAAATGTAACAATATCAAAGCTTCAACAAAGTCACAACAATAAACCGTCAATTTTTTCTTTCTTACATTCCCCTGTTTAATCCCAAATTTGGATTAAAACCATTAACAGTTCAATAAAATAACCACAATACTAATTAAATTAAAGATTTGGACCAGGGACCGAAAATAACAGTTATTTTGAAATTTTAAAACAAAAAAAGCATATAGAAGTAAATGCTGGTAAACTGATTCAAGTATAACATATTGATCCTTATGAATTTTTCTATGATAAAATATTATGATTTTTAAAGTTGTGACATTTATTTTTTCGATCAAAAATTACAGTTATTTTTTATTTAATTTTTTTGTACAAAAGTAACAGTTATTTTTTAATTTTTATTTTTTTGAACAAAAATAACAGTTATTTTTTGATTTTTATTTTTTCGATCAAATATAACAGTTATTTTATGATTTTTATTTTTTTGAACAAAAATAACAATTATTTTTTGATTTTTATTTTTTCGAGCAAAAATAAAAATTATTCTTTAAAGAAATGTACGTGTTATAATTATCGAGTTGTCTTTAAATATTTATTTAAATATGTGATCATCAATGGGATATCTTATTTTATAAAAAAAAAATATAATTAAAAATAATAAAATCACTTTCCTTTTTTCGTCCATTTTCTTAACACACTTTTAGAAAACAATTCAATATAAGTAGTTTGCTAGTTGTGCTGCTAGTTTGTATAATTTTTTACATTTGTAACCATATGGTAGCTTTGTTTTTCCGGGCTAATTTTCCGAAATAGGTGAAACGTTCTGAAGAATACTATCAGTAAAAAAGTGTTTTTCAAACATATTGTTCGGAACGTATAGATGAATCCACGGTAAGTTTAGGAGTTATGAGGTTAGCGAATTAACTCATTTTTACCCTATTTATCCCCTAAACATTCGAATTTCCAAAAATTCCATCTACCTGGCATTTACACATGAAAGTAGTTTCTTGCGAGTCGCAATGCATTAAATTTGTTCACTAACACACACACAATTTTCGTACTATTAGACAATTTTTTCGATTTTTAGTTGATCGATTTAGCGAGTTCAAATTTCAACCTTTTAACTCACGGCGCACAGTGGCGCCATTTGAGTTTTTTCGTTGCAAAAATCATATCTTTTGAACCGAATAAGATAATTGAACAGTTTAAACAGCATATGATAGATAACTGTTCAGCCTATGAAATGAGCGTTTGGAAAGGGTGCTACGCTTTGTAGGGGCCTACTTATGGGTTATCAAAGTTAAAATTAGTAGAAAAATCAATTTTATGGTAACTAAAAAAAATTATTTTTACATTTTTAGATTGTTTTTATTTTTTTTTTTCTTAAAGGTTTTATGTTTTAAATTATTACCCAATAAATTAAAAAAAAATTATTTTTTTTTTTAAATTTATTTTTTCAATTTTCTGTAAAATATTCATCACAATTCGTAAGAGAAGGTATATCTAAAAGACTAACCATTTCTAAACTATAATTATTTTGTAACTCTATTCGTGACTTCACATGCCGCAGGGCGCTGAGGCTCTTTCTATCTTTTGTAAAATATATTTTTTTTTTGAAAATAAACTGAATAAAAAAAAAAAAAAAAAAAAAAAAAAAAAAAAAGTGGATCGGAAGATGCTGCCAACATGTTGAAGAGGTCCTCATTTTGCCTTACCCTTGATGCTTTGAATGTGTTCTGCAATCTATATTTTTTTATAAAATTTGTTAAGAGACTCCTGTGCTTCTTCAGAAAGCTCTCCAATTGGCAAAGACTGGTACTCAATTATATCTTTGCCATGCGCCAATATTTTATGGACGGTCGGGGTCAACTTCTTCTGTGGATACATTTCTGCTAAAAGAGATGCAGTTTTCGACGCATATTCTCCATATTTTGTAGAATTGACACTTTCTTTGCAGTTTAAAACACCCAAGATCGTTCCCAATCTTTTCACGATTTGATTGCCAATTCCAATGATTCTAGTTTCATTTTCAAAAAATCTCCTAGAAGTGTTTCCATTGTTTGAGTTACCGTATCCGTGCTTGGGACAGTCTACTTTTAATCCAACTTGTTTAAAAAAAGCATCCTGTATTTGCTTCTTTCTGATCTTTTCCTTATCCTTTATTGATGTATTTTCATCGAAGTTTTCCTCCTCTTGTGGTAGGGTATATGCCAGTTTTAGCAAGAATTCCATACACCTTATCCTTGCGTGGAATGGTGACATTCCATATTCGTAATTCTCCTCATTTGTAGAATCGTTTAAATTACCAAAGTTCTTCTGACAAATAATAATAAAAAATCGATAAAAAATATATAAAAATGAAACGAAAAAAGGGGTTTAAATAGGTTTTTGCTAAATTTTTACCTCCAATATAATTCTGTCTATATATATGTATATGATAACTAATTGAAATATGTTATAATTAAGCAGAAAAAGATACTAATCTTAAACTCTTTACAACTAATTATATAAAATTGAGATGTAACATATTATATATGAAATAAATTGAATTTAATTGAAAAAAGTTCTTCTGACTCTTTTTGCAAATCGGGCATGACATTGTTGAGGTTGTTCCTGTCAGTTCGTTTACGACTTTTCCGTCAACCATGGTCAGGCGGAAATCGTAATTGCATTCAATATATTTTCCTTCTCCAATTTGCAGCTTTGTAGGCTTAATCTTGCTTATTTGTTCTTCAATGTCCTTTACCGTAGTCGTTATGAGTTCTGCCGATTCCCTTGCAAACTGATACATTATTGGTCGGCAATAATGCACTGATGACGGACGTGGATTTTTCCAGTGTAGGGAATAATCCGATTTTAGCCGCAAAGGAACAACAGATGCCATAAACATATTTCCGTCCGATATTGTAGCGTCATCGAAAGATATCCTTTGCTTATAAACGCTTTGTCCGGATGATCCATCGCAGCCCCATTTGCTGATTAATGTCAACTTCTCAGGAAGAATTTTCACTTCCGTGAAAAACTTTGGTGTGGTTGACTTTCTAAGCAGTTCAAATAATTTTAAATTGTTCAACGCCATGTTTTCAGTACTTAAATTGTTTAATGGTAATGGCACGTGTCCAAATAAGATTTGTGCCTACCTGTAGGGACCATAAGTCAATATTGTTCCTGACCATTTGTACGCCAAAGTATTGTTTATGTGAGGTACGTACCTGCTAATTTCAATGAGTAGTTTTTTTCAAACTATTAGATCAAACTACTGTCAGTCAAAACATATAAGGGATGGACGCCATACAATTTCTGCAACCATGTCTTTTTAAACTTTTTTACCTCTAGAAGCCAAACGGGCACGTACGGGCAGATAAAACCTTTTGCATTATGTAAAGAAATAATCAAAGAACAGGTTTTGCAAATATGGCAAATATAGAAAAATATAGTTTTTTTTTATTTTCCGTCAAAGTTGAAAAATAGTGAAAAAACGGATAGTTTTTAAATAGTGATTTACCAGGAGAAACACAAAGCAAACAGTTAATTTTTTTTTTATCATTATACATTTAATAAATACATCAATCAATACAAACAAAAAATAAGGCGATTCGTTACCTATATTTCGTGATATTACACCTGAAATCGCAACAAATTGACTAAAAATTGTGTGTTTTTTTGAAAACCGAAAGTCGGTCAACTTTGAACGGTTATATCTTCTAAACTAAAAATGTGATATTATTAAGAGTGGCATATTTGAAATCGTTGAAAAGTTTCCTGTAACATGGGTTTATTCAAAACTTCGTCGGCACTCATGAAAATTTTGATTTTTGCAACCTCGCTTGCTCTACGGGCGCCACTGTGCGGCGTTAAGGCTGTGCGAAGATGAATCTGTCAGTTAGCCCGTAACGCTGAAATTGTATATACCTATATGCATAGGTTATACATAGATTGTTAAATTAAATATTTTATTTTGCCTTATTAATACTTTTATTATATATATATATGTGTTCCTCTAACTCCCATTGGAGCATAGGGCGCCATCTTATCTTAGAATAATTAATGGGTACTTAAATATTCCTGTATATTCGTCACTACTTTAACTTGCAAATTTTAGCTGGCAAAGTGTTCATTTACTTTTTAGTATTTTTGAGAGCAATTTCTTTAAATTCCTACTTACTCTCTCTTTGCAAGTTTCTGCTAGTAAATGAACACACCTAATGATTCGTTTTTGCTTTACTCACTGCAATGAACAAAACAAAACGAAAGCAAACGTTTCGTTTTCTTTGTTTTCGCACTCTGGTTTAAACTACAAATATAGACCATATGAATTTTTATGTTCATGTTACTTTTTACACTACATAAAATACATGGGACACTGACTTACAACTGTTGAGTTTAAGCTTCATATAAACTTAAGTTTAACTCTACTAAACCAGCGTTTACACCCTCACTGATTTATGTATATTATAGTTGCGTTCTCAATAAGTGCTGTGGTTTAGTTGTTTTTTTTTTTAAAATATTGAAAAGGAAAAATGTGTGCAAAGAAAAGAAAATGTATTTTTGTTAAAGTATTTTGTTTGGGATAATGTTTGGGACAAAAATTGGACGTACATATTTAAACGTTTCCATTTTGTCGGGTGAAAAAAGCTGTTGGCATATGAAGATCTCTGGGGTTTAGCACCTACAACATTAAAAACAATTTGCAACAGAGACAGCGCTAAAAAGCTATATTTTGACAGCTCGAGTGTATCTCAAAAGAGATTCTACTTAATATTTATTGTGAGAATATGAATAAATAAATAAAATTATTTTTGTAATGGTTTTATGAAAATTTATTTCTTTATAAATTATTATAAAGGGTGTTTTATATAGAGATATAAAACTTTAAGCTGGCAACACTTTTTAACTGGCGGCCATTTTGTCAGCTGTCAAGTGATTTATGTTTACACCCATACCTTAATAAGAGCGGAAGTCGGAACGTTTTCTTTCACTTAGCTCTTACCCTGTAGCCACGATCAAGTTTTTCTTGATAGTCTTTTACATACACTTTCTGTCAAAATATTGATAAATTGAAAGCTGTGACGAAGGCTGCACGCAATTTTTAAGCAATTTACTTTCAAGATGTCATCATTAAAACAATTTATAAAAACAAACAATTTTCTCACTTAACTTGTAAACAGCTGTTAAATTGAACGTAAAATTGCCAAACAAATGGAAGGGTAAAATTGAGAGCGATCTCGTGGTCAATTTAAAAATTTTGAGTGTGTTAGTAAAAAAGTGAGAGTGTATTGCAAATTGAAAAGAATTGAAAGGCAAAACTTGATCGTGTGGCCTCCAAATTAAGCTGAAATACCATACATAAATATAAGCGTCAACGTTGAGTCTAGAAGAGTAGTGCTAACTTTCCTGTTTAATAAAACAAACAAACATAATGGAAATAAAAAATGGAGATAAAATCGCTAGATTCACCTAAAAATACCTAGATTGTCATTATTTATCCACAATAGGGGTTCACTATAAAACGCGCTGTCAAAATCGGATGTTCCAATTGCAAAGCGGTGCCACCGCGTTCTTTCGGTATGCTTTATCCCAATTATATGGGCATGCGATCTTTTGACAGCTAGAAAACGCTTTCCGCTCTTATTTAGGTATGGATGTTAGTTTGATTTGGCATTTCAACATAAATAGACTGACGCCTGAACAACGCTTCCAAATCGTGCAAATTTAGTTGGAAAATCATGGTTCTATTCGAATCGAATTTTGTTTAGCGTTGAAGCTCACTTTTGTTTGAATACATACGTCAACAACCAACACTGCCGTATCATCAAGTGTACATCCAAAAAAAACCTGACTTTTTTGTGTACTTTATGGACTGGTGGAATCATTGGTCCGTACTATTATAAAAACGATGCTGGTCAGAACGTTACAGTCAATGGTGACCGCTAAAGAGCAATAATTACTGACTTTTTCGTTCATTAATTGAGCAACCATGATATGCAGGAGCTGTGGTTTTAACAAGACGGCGCAACCTGTCACTCAGCTCCTGCCACAATTGATTAATGCAAGGAAACGTTTGGTAACCGCATAGTTTCACGTTTTTGGCCCGTTAATTGGCCCCAAAGATCGTGCGATTTAACCCCGCTAGACTATTTTCTGTAGGGATAAAGCCGGAAACTATTGACCACTTCAAGGACAACATTCGCCGCGTTATTGCCGATATACGGCCAAAAATGTTGGAAAAAGTCATCGAAAATTGGACCTCCAGATTAGACTACCTTCGAGCCTACCTTCGTGACGATCATATGCCAGAAGTCATATTTAAGATATAATGCCAGAAGATTATCTTTCGAATAAAGTAAATTTCATGTCAATTTAAAATATACATCTTTGTTGTATTCTAATTCAATAGAAACCTCTTTTTATCTTTTCAATACATGAAGCTATTTTTATTTATATCTTTATAATAATAAAGCCCACTTGCTGATATACATAGAATAAAACTTAACCATACTACTTTTTTATCATAGAGTTTTTTTTTAAATATTTAATATGTTGACCAAATAAATAAAAAATCAGTGCTTTTATATAGAAAAATTTTATATCAATTTGCGTCATATTTTTTCGGTCCCCATTAACAATGCAAATCGAGGGTCCAGTGTAAATCATTTTTACCTACTTTTGCAGTGTTGTTGTTGTTTTTTTTTTAACAAACGCCGTCACGTATAAAGTTGTGCAGTCGTAATCTCATAATGTTTATCTCTGTTGTACCCGTAACAACTAGTAATAAACTAGTCCAAAATATCACTAGTTACGAATTTAGCTGCAGGGGTTCTAACAATTACAACATTTAAGCTTTTCGGCCTTCTTTTAAAATTAATAAACATTATGACATTTCATTTCTCTAGAACAATCTTAACCGTGTTCTCAATGGTACAAAATAATAAATACCAGTTATAATTTTATCTTATTATTGTAGATAACTAATAACTCAAACTACAGATGTCTCTCAACTCAATTAAATTTCGTAAAATATGAATCTTTACATACATAAACGAAACAATTAAGAATCTGTTAAATTATTTTGTTGGGTTATGTCATTTTTCTGCTGAAATGTAAAGCAAAATATAAATAAACAAATCTGAAATATTAAAAAAACAAACCTCAAAACTGATAACAAACTTGTCTTGAATCAAGTTCGCAATAAATAAATAATAAATAGCATCATATTTGCTTTTAGCAAATTTCAGTTGCTATTTAAGACTCATTCGAAACACAACAGAGTTCAAATAATTATTGCAATTAAAAAAAAAATGAAAATTTTTCTAATAAAATTTTTAACGGTTTTGTGTTTAACACAGATTGTCTGGGGACAGGAAACAAATAAAAGACTAGTTTGCTATTACGATGCTGATAGTTTCATAAGACCTGGTAAGTTTTAAAATAACATAAGTTCAAAATAAGAAATAAAATTCTTTCACATTATTATCAGGTCTTGCCCAATTTCCACAATATGCATTAGAAGATGCTCTACAGTTTTGCACACATCTGGTTTATGGGTATGCGGGCCTTGTGCGGGAAACATTTGATGTATACAGTTTTAATGTGGATCGTGATATGTACCATTACCGAGACGTAACAGCCATGAAATTGAAATTTCCTCATTTGAAAATTTACTTAAGTGTGGGTGGTGACAAGGATATTGAAGAAGGGGAGTCCAGTAAATACGTACAATTCTTAGAAAGTGACAGGCTTATGCAGCAAAATTTCGTGCAATCTTCGATAAATTTACTTAAGACAAATGGTTTTGATGGTTTGGATCTGGCATTCCAATTTCCTCGAAACAAACCGCGCAAAGTCCATTCACAAATTGGGATGGTTTGGAAAAAGTTTAAGAAACTGTTTACGGGCAATTTTATTGTGGATACCGAAGCCGAAACGCATAAGAAACAGTTCTCTGAATTTGTGGACAAACTAAAAGAGGCCTATACAATAGCGAATTTGTCAATGACCTTGACTGTTTTACCGAATGTTAATTCATCATGTAAGTAAAACAATTAGATTAATTGGGGACTTAAAGGAAATTTTTTTTATATTATCGATGAGAGATAGAGAGAGAGAGAGAGAGATTGATAAAGAGAGGAAGTTCAAGACAGAGTAATAAATATAAAATATATTCAGTGTTGCCACTTTGTGGGTAATTACCCGAATTTATTGCAATTTCTACACTCGTGGGTAGAGCGTGGGTAATTAATTTGAGGTGTAGATCAGGTGTACTTTGAAATTCTTTCATTTCAAAACAAATAATAAAAGGATTTGATTTTAGTGATAAAATTTATACCATCTAAATCATCTAAAAAATTTACAGTATATGCAACCAAAGTCACTGTTTATTTAAAAAAAGGTTTCAATAGTTCATGAAGCAAACGATTGATAGTGATTGGCGCCAGATGTACAATTAGATATCAATAAATATGAGCTTCATAGTGCTTTAGAACCCGAAATTTAGTAAAAAAAATAAGGTATTTATACTAAAAAAAACACCCCTGAAGAAAGATATGTTTCCAATATTACAAAAAGTAATGAATTTTGTGTTGGCTTTAACATTTAAAATGCTTTAGTTGAGAAATATTTACCGCCCTAAACATTTGTTAAACTGATTTGAGAGACAGGCTGTCATCTGAAACCATTTTTTATTTACTATTTTGTTTACTAAATAAAGTATACAAAGAAACGGCAATTCACATTTTGAACCTTCCCTAGATATATGGAAGTAGAGTTTTTTTCTTTAAGCTTTTATTTAATTTATTCCAGGTTTTTGATATTATTGTTAGTTAAATTTTGAATTACTATATGAATCGTAATAATATGATTCATAATGATATTATTTAAATAAATATGGTGTTATGTGTTTGTACTGATAGATGAAACACATACAAGTATCTGTTGTAGTATATCGATCGACTTAGAATCAGAGTCTGAGTCGTCCCTCCTGCTGGCTGATTGTATGTCCATGTAGGCTTCCTGTGAAAAGTACATGTCGCAATTTTTAAGATAATTTAATGAAATTTGGTTCATACGTTATTTGACATTTTTGAAAATCGGTACGATCTATAATATCACATAGGCCCCATACCATCGGATATATTGGTATTTGGAAAAAATTATGCCCAACTTTATTTTATTTCAACTTAAATTTTCTTATAAAATTAATTTTGGAATCAGTCGAAAATAGCTTGTAATAACATAGCTGCTTTATAAATATCATAACAAATATATAAATTCCCTCCCTTAAATCACTTTAAGACGAATAAATCTCCTTGAGCTCATAATATAATTTTATTTAAATAGGTCCATAATTGCATATGGGACCTAACAAGGGAACACTCTTAAAAATTTGTCTGTAAATACAGTGATGTAGGGTTTAAAATGTTCGGAATAGACCGACTATGTTCTTTCTAATTTGTTCTTTTTTGCAAAAGTTTTTTTTTTATTATTAAACGTTAATTTGATATCAGGTGTAATTTCATTTAAATTGGTTGTTGCGACGTCTAGTTGAAACAAAATGTCGTTGATGTTTAGCTTATTAATCTTTGGAAACAAAAATTTACTCAGAATGTCTTGGGAGCGTTCGCCATTCATCGTAACGGCAGCTCCTTGCTCTTTTCGAAAGAGTGTGTAAGCCGCACCAAACAGTCAATTTTAATAGATATATAATGGTAGTTAGTTAACGACTTGAGAATTGTTCTAGCTCCTAATTTTGCTAATTGACGTAGCCATATAAGCAGAAATTAGTTTCGTAAAATCGTTGAAGTGCGATTTGAACTTTCGAACAGATTATTTTTTTTTTAAGTAAATTTTCACAATTCGGAAGCGCCGTTCTAGGGTTAAACGATTCACGATGACTCGCCAAACCTTACTGAACAGAAACGTCAAAACAGTTTGACAATACAAATTAGAACAAATAAGAAAGTATTTCCAGACAAATTTTTAAGAGTGTTCCCTAGTTAGATCCCTATTAAACAAAATTGTGTTGTGAGGTTAAGACTAATAATATAAGAATTCTTTATTCTTAATTATCTAGGTAACTACCTCTATCTAAGATTTTTTCGCCTTAGAGTCATTTAAGGGAGGGGATTTATATATGACAACAGGACAAAATTTTGCCATGACATAGTAGCTATTCTGTTATCAACACATATAAGGCAGTTATAGCATTGCAAGCTATTTTCGTGATTGGTATTTGTATGGGAGCCATGGTCAAATATTGACTGATTTTATAATTAGTTTTGTTAGGTAATTGAAGTTTAAATAAAAAATATTTAGGCAAAACATAATAAGGTGCTTAATGGGCACATTAAAAATGTCTTATGGGGTCTATTCAAATTATGGGCCGATTCACAAAATTTTCAAAAAAAAAAACTTATGAACCAAATTTTATTAAATTATCTTAACAATTGCGACCTGTACTTTGAACAGAAGGCTTACATGGACAGACAACCAGCCAGCATGACAGACGGCTCAGATGCTGAATCTAAGCTGATTGGTATACTACAACAAATATTTATATGTGTTTTTAGACTTGCATAAAATAACCAAAAATAATTAAGAATGTGGAATTTGCACACCAAAACTAATAAATTAACAAAAACTTACATTTTCAACATTTTTTTTTTAAATTATTTACACCGTCGAAAGCAAATTTGTTTTCGTTGAAAAATTCGATGCACAACGAAATTTTCGACAGTGCTGCCAGTTTATAATACCAAATTAACATTCGATAGGCGATCTTCGATAGCCAGCGAAAATCGTTTATCGAATGTAACTCATAATAGGGGCCATAATATATTCACATTTGAACAAGGTGGTATTTTGTGTGGAAAAGAAAACACCATTAATAACATAATTTCGTTTTGACGGGTCCATGATTGCCAATGCTTTCCAAGTAGGTGTTGGTTTCATATGGACGGGCTTGATCGATAATACTCTCTTATTTTTTTTAAAAAGTTTTGGGTGGTAAATCTATATAAACCTCGTTAAGAAACTCTCTTAGAAATGTTGTTAATGAGATAAAATTCAATACAAAACACTTTAGGGATCCTAAGATTTAGTGATATTAAGTTTATTTCTTATTTTGTTTAAGTTTGTTTTTGAACTTCAAAATTTAAATACAATTAAAACCACAAATATACCTGCCTAAGCTATTATTTTATTTTTTTCAGGGTACTTTGACATTCCCAAAATTCACCACAATTTCGAGTACATTAATTTATTTGCATTCGATTTCCTTACACCTGAACGTAATCCAGAAGAAGCAGACTACACTGCACCCATCTACTTCAAAGATGAACAAGATCGTTTGCCACACTACAACATTGACTTTCAAGTACAACATTGGATCACCAACGGCTGTCCAGCGCATAAACTTAACTTAGGTATCGCCACTTATGCTCGCACCTGGAAAACTACCACTGATTCCGGCTTAACCGGTCTACCAGTAGTGCCGGACACCGAGGGAGGGGCTCCAGCTGGTTTACAATCGAAAATCGAGGGTCTTTTAAGTTGGCCAGAGGTCTGTTCGAAAGTTGTTCTTTCCACGACGGGTGAATATAGAGGACCCAATGCCCCTGCGCGTAAAGTTGTCGACATTGAACGTAAATATGGTAATTATGCTTTTCGTCCGGCCGATGATAATAATGAGCATGGCATATGGATAAGTTTTGATGATCCAGATTTTGCTGGGATTAAAGCAGAGTATGCCAAGCAAAAGAGATTGGGTGGTGTGGCCCTGGTCGATATCAGTTATGATGATTTTAGAGGTCTTTGTACGGGGGCCAAATATCCCATTTTGCGTTCAGTTAAAAGTTATTTGTAGATTAATTATAAATATTAAGGACATTTCTAGTTTGTAGTTGAAATTGTAAATAATAAAAAATAATAATATTTTTGCTTAGTAATTCATTATACAATTTGCAAATGCTTGACCTTAAAGTGTAAGCATTTTTTTAACAATAAATTATTCTCGTGTTTCAGTGATTAATTTAGTAAATAAAGACGTCGTAAATATACAAAATAATAAATACTTTGTACTCTAAAAATTTACTTCCCTATGCGTACATCTCCGTAATACTCAAAAAACAAAAAATTTATATTTCGTTTACTTGGAATTCAGTGATAAGCTGATTGACAGACTGACTATTTGGCAAACAAATCAGTGACGTTATCGATATTTTTGGCACCGGCTGTGACGCTGTCATTGTCACAATTATGTGAGCGTTGTGTAAAAAAATATATATATATTAAAACAAAAAAGATTCAAATTATATTCTGCTCAGCATCTTATTGTCTATCAAGTTATTATAAATATTATTACTAAAAAAGCTTTAACTCGAAAAATTCTACAAAAAGATATTTTAAGCTTTAGTTGTTTTTAAGTTGTTTAGTGTCATTTAAACTTTTCGAGATTACGGTAGTGTCGCAGCGCATTATCCCGTTCTCTGTGTTATTTTCGAATCTGTAAAAAGTATTAAAGTCCAGTATAAAAGACAGTTTTAAAATAGCGAGATAACATTATGAAATTATTGATTTTATTATCGCTTGTAGCCGGCATATATGGCGCTGCCAATGGAACAGCTAATCTTTTATGTTATTATGATTCGGGTAGTTTTATACGTGAAGGTAAATTTAAAGAAACAATTTTTTTATTTATTAAATCCAGTACAAGGTTTTAAGTATTTCGCTTAACAATTAAGTTTTTGCATATTTTGCTAGATATCAGAAAAATGTATTTTTTGTACCACTGCTTCTGAAATATGTTTTGAAAAAAATGTAAATTTTTATAAACGTTCATAGGAGAACTTAGAAGTCAATAGTATTTTATTGAAAGTGAAAATAATTGTGTTGTGCCGCATACGTCACTTTTCCAAATTTATTTCTAAAAAGAAGCTTTTTGTGCAGCATACGTATAATTACGTATAATTACTGAACAACTTACTTTTCAATGGCTACTTCATACCATCTGCATTACATAAAAGTAGTTTAGTAGTGGCTGACATATAACCTGGCACATAAGCACTAGTTTATGAGTTGTTTAACGAAATTCATTATTAATTCATAATAAAATACATTTAAGGTTTTATTTATTTAAATCTAATATAACTTGATTTGTAATACATCCCAGCTAGCATTTTCAATCGTCTAGGAGTCTACTGGGAATCTCATGAAGAGTGTTTTTGATCGTCGACGAGCTCATTTTTTAATTGTAGAAGATTCCTCGCACGGGAGAAACTGTTACACGAGCAGATTCTTATGAGAGATTCTTCCATAACACAGTAAAAGACTTTTATATGTATGTCGAGATTATCTAACGAGTCTTTCGAAAATCATGCCAAGAGTCGTATGAGACTCATGAAGGGATTATTATACAACTCGTGAAATGCTCAGCCGCTGAGCTACCTAAATAAGGGCATCAAGCGTCTTTTTCATGTCAAAACTTATAATGTTCATACAATTAATATGAAACAAAGGGTACGTTCGTAAATGCAGTTGTTGCGCATCACTTGCGCATCAGTAAAGTTTAATGTTCCCATTTTGTTTCAATATATTCAATAACATTTGTCATCACTATTGTTGACAACAGTTTTATTATTATTTTATGTTCGTTTATGAAACTTTTAAAATTAAGTTCGTGCCAAAAATTCAAGCTTTGCACAGCTGTTGTGCATTAAAAAGCATCAGCATCACAACTGCAACTGCTGATCATACATCAGCAACAAAATTTTGCATCACTGCTGATGCACAGTTTTTATGCATTTACGAACGTACCCAAACCTTAAGGTCGCAAAAACAACACCATCCTGTCGGAAAATCTTATTTTACAGACCCTTAGGTCGGTTTGTTTGTTCCAATCGTATTGGCAATAGAATTTTCATATTTCAAAAACGCTCTTATTTAGGTAGCTCAGTAATTGTTATATGACTCTTGCAGAGAGTCTCAAAAGGTTCATACCAAGATTAAAATACGAGCGTGTCAAAAATTTATAAATAAAAACAAATTAGATGTTTTTGTTACTCGTCAGATAATCATCCGAAGATACTTTTAGGAGTTGTATATTAAACATAATCGTCTAACAAACAGCCTATGCTAGCTGGGATATTTGTTCTTACAACTTTTTTTTTATTTGTTATAAATGAATATTAATTTATATATGAAAAATATATACATATACTTAATTGATTTTGATATGTTTTTTAAAATTAAAAACTTGAAGAAAAACTACACTTCACAATCAACCAAACGATATTATAACGATATCGTCTAGGGGATATAAATTATACTATATCCTATCGATCTTGTATCATAAACGATAGTATATAAATTGTACCTTTTCTTATAATATCGTTTTCCATGAAAATATTATATAGTTTTTGCAATCATATCGTTCTCTGGCTTATTAGGTTTTGAATATGTCCTTAATGCAGGGTAGTAAAATTTTGCATTAGAAAGTAAATTAAATTAAAAACACAATTTGTTTGACAAATTCAGTTTTGTTGATACTAATGTGAAGTTCTTATTTGTAAGCGAATGTGGTAATGACTTATTAACATCTCTATTTGTAAGGGAGGGTGGTAAGTACTTTCCTCCAATGAATAATGAGTTAAAATGCCAATCTTTAAGTAGTGATGAGTAGTTCAGAGTTTATAAGCATTTTAACTCATTACTTTGCAATGTAAATTTTGCTGCGATTGTACCTGAAAAAAAATTTTTGAATTCAAATCTAGCAAAAAAAGTATTACTCTTTGTACAGTGAACAATTTGTTACAAACAATTTTCAATTAAGAGTTTCTTATGCCAGTTTTAGGTGGACATATTCATGTTTTTCATGAATATTGGTGAGCGTATTTATGTATTTTATTCCCACACCACAAAAGTGGAGATGGCATCATGCGTTTGTGCTGATGTGTGTCACACCTAAAAATATTGGTCCAATACCATTTTTATTGTACCGATATACTCAGGATAAATCTTAGAATCGTTATATCGATGTCCGTACATTTGTTCGGCTGGCAGGCTTATTTTGGATATAGTTTGATGAAATGTGTTTTATTTTTATTATTTATTCCTAGAAGGAACAAAGGGTTTGAACAATATATTTTAATTTGTATCTGTTATTAAACAGTGTTTTACATTCGTTCCAAGTTTTATCCGTTATCGTTATAGAGGTTTGTGGTATGGCCAATTTACTTTTTTCTTCTTAATTTGCTGGCCTTCATTTGTAATCTTCCATAAATTGTTGTTGTTGATAGTGCTTGGCCAGAAGATCCTACATGTAATTCTTAAGCATTTATTGATGAGCACTTTTAATCGTTGTTGAATTCTATCCGGTTGGATACATCACCATTGTTTTCACCGTTAATAGACATCACGTAGCCTACTTTTTTTTTTTATATTATCCCTACACTAAATACCGCGAAGCTTTTCGCTTGTCTGCAGGAGACCAGAGTCTCTGGCGGGAATCAAACCCGCAACCCCGGTACTGATAGACTATCTTACTACCAGCTGGCCTACACTGAACCAGAAAGGTACGTGGAGTCAACGAAAATTAACGTTGAGCAAACGAAAAATTTATTAATTTGCACACTGAATTTGTTGTTACTGTTATTCTTTTTTATGATCCTTTACAAACCTGCTTCGTAGTAAGGGAATGTCGTGGCTCTTCAAATTTTTTAAGAACTCGTTCACTTACCTTATACCCTTAACCACCTGTGGTTAAGCATTGAGCAGACTAGTAATTGATTCAGTTAAAATTTGTATTAAATAAATTAAGATGGATAATTGAAATTTGAATTCAAAATTAATATTTTGTCAATTTATTTAGTTTACCATAAAAATCCTATTTAAACAAAAACACTTGCAATGCTCCATGTTGGTATAATGGCCACTCTTAGAAAACACTTTAATACACCTAAAGCCATAACGAGTAACGTTTGGATTTAGCTTTTAGTGCACAGATTTAATACCCATCACCGAAGGTAAAATGGTGTATATAAGTTTTTCATTCCGTTTGTAATTTCTACAATATTGATGTTAGACCCTATAAAGTATATATAGTATTAGGGCTTATAGGTACCAAAGTTGATTTAACGCGTTCCGTCTGTCCATCTGTCTGTCTGGCCATTGAAATGGGGCTTCGGAAGACCCTAGATATGATGGGGACTTAGTCGAACTATTTTTATGTCACATATAGTTGGGAACTGTTTGCTTTTAAAACTCAGCCCGATCGGTCCATAAATGGCTGAGATATGACCACGACTGCCTCTAATTTTACGCAAAAATCCCCTGTTTTATTTTAATGTACATATATCTGAAGAACTGCAGAAGCTAAACTTTCCATACAAAGACATTATAGATTTCCATATATTTGGAGAATGGCAATAGCCAAAGTTTCCAAATTAGAAAAAAGCATCTTGGATATCAAAATGTGGGCGGGATTGGACACGTGGGCGTGGCACAAATTTGAATTAGTTATATTTTGAAAACGTTATTTATATAACGAATACAGCACTCTTAATAATTTTTTTTTTTTTTTTGTTTTATTTAATGATTTTCAGCACTTCTCACATTAAAATTTCCTTTCAAATTTTAGATGCGCTTAAAAAGAATCACAAGGTTTAATTTTTTCTATCGTTATCAATGACAACATTCCCTACCTTCTCATGGGAACATAATAAAAACGGTAAAACAAAAAAATTGTTGTATTGACATTCCTACAGTAACAACAGTTAGCAATTTGTAAACACCAATTACATGTAATTGTATTTGGCACTGTTCGAATTATGTTAGTAATTATATCAAATTGCATACTTTTAATGATACTATATTTTATTGGAATTTGACTACATTAAACCATAGTTTTCATTAAAATGAATCTTACGAAAATAACTTTTAATACCATAAATTCTTAATGTCTATATTGTGATACATTTTGCCAAAAGAAAGAGAATTATAGCTAATCTTTTACAGAAAAATGTCATAACTGCCTATAGGTCCGAAATAGAATCCACTCTAGAAAATCATTTGGAAATATGTATATACTTACACTCAAGGAAAAGCTGCAACTTAAAAATTACAACGCGTCATATTTAATCAACAATTTCCAATATAAAAGAAAAATTCTATTAATATACATAAAATTGACAATTTTCAACTTTAAATTAATATCATGCTATACTAAAATAAAAAATTTCAACCATGCCAGATTTACGTTAATGTTTATTATTGGTTCAAAAATGGTTTTTAAAGATTTGAAGTGTTTTTTTTTTCTCTGGGTGTACCAGTAATGTAGAGTATAATATCTATGATTGGGCTTGGCAAACGTTAGTTGTCGTTGTTGTTTACAAATGGCTAAGAATATAATTTTTTTAAAAATAATCAATAATAAGTACAGGGCATAGTCATTAGAAAGTTTGTTCTAAATTTTAAAACCCTTGTAATGTCAAACAAAAGAAAATAACGAGCAAAAAAAATTAAAACAACCGTCAAAAATCAAAAATAATTACACTTTTTTTTTTTATTTCTTATAAAAATTTTTAATTCCAAATTTTCCCAGCAAAAACTTGGTAATGACTTGCAATTACTGAACAACTTACTTTTCAATGACTACTTCATACCATCTGCATTACATAGAAGTAGTTGAGTAATGGCTGACATATAATCTGTTACATAAGTACTTGTTTATAAGTTGATTATGGAAATTTATAATTCATTCATAATAAATTGCATCTACGGTTTAATTTTTTTCAAATCTAATACAAATTGATTTTAAATATTTATTCTTACAATTTGTTTTTTTTTTTTTATTACACTGAAAGAAAAATGCTTCATATATTTAATGAATAATTTTCATAAAAAAATTTTCCTTGGGTAAATGAAAATTTTCATAGTCTAAATGGAATTTCATAGTTAGAATGAAGTATTTTCGTTAAAATCGCTTCATTGGATTTCGTAATTACGTTAAAAATTTTCATTGGATATATGAAAACTTAAGTTTGTCCAAGTTAAACAAAAAATTTTAATTGGGAACATAAAAAAACAATATACAAACATAACTATATTCATAAATTAATACAAAATTATAGTTTCCTTAAAAAAATGTTTAATTGTTAATTAAAAAAATGTAAGATTTAATTATTTCATACATCTAATGTTACATGTTTGCCATTAATTTTATGAAATCAAAAAATTTTTTTATAAAAGCAACATATTTCAATAATTGCCTTCATAAATTTAAATTTTCATTATGACAATAAAAATGTCATTTTAGTAATGAAACAAAAACTTTCAATCCACTTTCAATCAGCGTTTTTATTGTTATTATGGATAATTTAATCTCATATTTACGCTCTTAATAATTGAGTAAAAAACATAGTTTTTTTATGCAAAAACTACAATGCCCCAGTAGACAAGCTGGTAGTGAGCTAGTCTATCAGCACCGAGGTTGCGCGATCGAATCCCGCCAGAGGCAGAAAAAAAAAAACAAAGTAAAAAAAAACAAAGTAAAATAAAATAAGAAAAAATAGAAAAACAAATAAAATAAGGTAAAATAAATAAAATAAGAATAAATAGAAAAAAAAATAATAAAAAAAATTTTTTTTTAAAGTCATTATTTAAGTCCCTATTTGTAAGCGAATATGGTAATGACTTATTTAACTCCCTATTTGTAAGCGAATGTGGTAATGACTTATTTAACTCCCTATTTGTAAGCGAAGGTGGTAAGTACTTGCCTCCAATGACATCACCGTGTTAAAATAATGAGTTAAAATGCCAATGTAGAAGTAGTGATGAGTCGTTATATTAGCTTTTTAACTCATTACTTTTCAATGTAAGTTTTTGCTGGGTTAATCAAAAATCAATCACAAATACACAATACACTGAATAAAATTTAATTTTATATAAAAAAATTAGTTGCAATGTCTAAAAAGTGCAAAATATATTGAAGTTTAAGTATTTGCAATTCAGTAATGTTTTGTTATTCGATATAACATGGGTAAATAATGACAACTCTCCCTAATGAATCTACCTGGTACTTATTATACCATGGAAAATAATAATATTTACAATTCGTAGTAAAAAGCATGCATAAGTATTTACAAAAATGAGCAGGTAAGAATGTACAGTCGGTCAAGTCAGATCATTTCATACTTTACACTACAGCTACATGGATATACAGACAACTATTCGAGATTATACCCGGTTTGGAAAAAATTTGCAATCAGGGACCTGGTAAAACAAAATTATGTAATTAGTTTAATATTTTTATAGGAATATTATCTTGATATCTATCGAAAGTGAGTCTAAGCCGATCGGTATACTAAAAGGTGGGTTGAAGGCCAATATTTGTATGTGTAACAGGTATGTGATAGAAATCGGTTTGGAATACCGATTTCTATTTTTAGTCCATATTCTTTTAAATTGTGTATTACATATGTTTATTGTACTGCATTTTGACCACAAACTTAAGATTATAATTCAGAACCTGATTTTTAAATCGCTCGAAATTCATCACACCTTTTAAAATCGTTCGTTTTGAAATTGTTCGATTTTGATCACATACCCGTAAAACACCTCAGCATAAACGCATAATACCGTCTCCTGTATTTTGGTGTGGGTATAAGTAAATAACTCTCATAGCACAAGTATGAGGTATGTAACATTATCCGCTACAGCAACTAAACATCTTTATATATGTTAATATAAATAATGCTTTTAAATAATTTATACAGACCGGCATCAAGGCACAGTATTTTTTTTCAAGTACTAAGAATAAATCTATATTAAGTTGAACTCTTTTGCATATACTCGTGATAAAAAGAAGTGTTTTCTTTAAGCTTTCGGACATGACTTAGAAATCAAAATCGAGTAAAATTTAAATCGATGAACATTTTCAGTTAATTTTTTTTAATATCCGTAATTGGGCCCGATTTAAAGAGAAGCTCTGCTAAAGGTAATTGGTAATCAAAGGAAATGATTATTTCAGAACATAGATGATTTCATTGTGCTAGTTCAAAAATTTAAAAAGCGACACACCAGAAAGGTAAACCTAATCCGAGTGCCCTGAATCCAGTGGCTTTAGCCGTTTTTTTTTAAGCTTAGCTCTTGCTAAGAAAATAATTAGGATTGAAAATTATGCTTTAAAGTACCTTAATAACGGAATTTTTCTCAGCTTTTCACCGTTTATTAGTTTTCAATTGGTTTTAAATTTTGTAAATAAGAGCTAAACTTAAAAATCGGTTAGCACCACTGGACTTAGCATACTCGAAGTAATTTTACTCGCTAGGTGTCTTTCTTGTTACAAAAAGTTCCAGAATCCAGAACAGTATTATCAACCATAAATGTAGAGCACTACATATTGTACAAAAAATTCGATGAACTATACAAACCACAGGTCAGTAGCTTATCAGGTTTATATTTAGCTTACAATAAAAACAAAACTTAATAAATACAACACAAAAGCTTGAGACTTAATTAACCCATTAGCGCCCAATGATGCCATGTGCGAACATGCACAAATAATTGAATAAATGATAATTGAATAAATCATAGTATAAAAAGTAACAGGTAGATTTATTGGGGAAAGTTATTGTTATTAACCCATGTAATGTAAAACAACGAAACACTTCTCAGTTGCAAATATTTTAATTTCTACATATTTTGCACTTTTTAGATATTGCAACTTATTTTTTTATAAAAAATTATATTTTATTTAATATATAGTCTATTTGAAATTGATTTTTGATTAACATTTGGTATTCCAAAATTTTTAGATTTAGAAATTTAAGGAAAATAAAATTAATTTATTTGATTTTTGAAGCTTGTTTAAATTTTTTTCGTTAGTTTCTTTTGTTTGACATCACATGGGTTTTAAAATTGAGAATAAACTTTCTAACGACTATACCTTGTATTATTCTAGCATGGAATTAATAATATATTTTATATTTTTTCCCCCATATTCATAAAAAATATTTTTCATAAATAAAAGGTTTATTGAACAAATTTTCATAGCAAATTCGTTTCACAAACCTGTTATAAACGTTAAAAATTTTTTTTATGAATATGGGGGTTTGAATATAACAAAAAACCTTTAAAACAAAAAATTGGGCGCTAATGGGTTAAGCCTACTATAAAATTATTGAGAAATACTAAAAAAAAGTTCCCCACAAAACGATTACAAAAGAATGAAAGTAAAAACAGACAAACAAACTAAACAAACTGCTAAATAAACCATTTAAATAAATTTAAAATGTGAGTAACAAATGAGCCTTCAAAACATCAACAAAACAATTAAGTGCTTTTAAACGTGTAATTGAAATACTCGTACAGCAGCGTTGCCGAGTGTATGAACACGTCTTTTGGCACATGATCAGCATTGAATACAAGATTGATTGTCGTAAAAAAAGTATTTAAAATGAATCATATTGTAGTTGAAAATAAAACTAGTATCTATTTAGAATCGTTGTTATTGCTGCTTAAAGTATCGCGTTTTCTATGAATAAAATAAAAAAAATAAAAAAATTACAAGAACAACAATTAAATTGATATTAAGCGTATAAGTTGTAACTGGAAGAGACTATCGGAAGTAATAAAAATGTAGATTGAGATACAGATACAAGTATTATAATTTTATGAAAACATTACATTACCGTTTTTTTTTATTTGATATTATTCAAATACACAATATAAACAGTGTAGTCAACTTTTCAGATGACTTTATATACTAAATGAACGATTTTATTTAGCAATATGAAGACTGATTTAAAGCTCAACTTTACCACAATAAGAGACCTGTTTAAACTACTAAAATTAGCAACCTTGAAATTTTTTGCATTCACTAACACCTCGTAAAAACACTGCATAATTTTGTTTTTGGAAAAACGGTTATAACGAATACTTCAAGTTGACATTACTTTCTTTGCATAAGGCCGTAAACGTTTAAGTGGTATAAAAGGCCAGATCCAACGAAAATCGTAATGCATTGCTGTCCATTTCACCAAACCATTGGTTTTAACCCTTTCAGTGTTTTTGTCGAATATATTCGACATTGCATTGTATTCTCCTTCTACGCACTTGTACTGTGTAAAAATGTACAGTTAATTATATTTTTTTGTTTTATCTGAAAGAGGGACACTTTTAATATTTTAAATTGTTATTATAGTAAACATTGACATTATTTTCTTATTATTGAGTGCATTGTCGTACCCAAGTCAGGAACTTTGTAAGAATGTTATATTTAGGAAGAAAAAAAATAATAATTTCGGGGATAAGGCGATATTAAAAAAAAATGTATGTATTGATACATGCGTAAATAAGTAGTTTCTTGAAAAAAATATTGCAAAAATAAATTGTAGGTTCTTTTGTGGACCTTTAAAGGTAAATTTTCAATATACTCGGCATTCCCTAAAAACCAGGGGAGCAGCATGAGGCGGAAACTATTATTTTTCCTGGCTTCAGCGCCATCACATTGTCTTAAATACAAATTTTCAGATTTATATCTCGCCACAAATTATTTTTGACCCTGAAAGGGTTAAGCTGTTAACGCTACTCCCAAAACACCATAAATTAATTTTATTTTAATCTTGCAACACTATTTTAACTCCGAAAAAACTTAGAATACGTAAACTAATGTTATTTGTATTTTTTAACGAAAGTAAATTGTCAAGAAGCGTCTTGGCGCCTTCGCCATTCTTTTTCTTTTGTTAAAATTTAATTGCGAGGTGACCTAGACGTGATACTGAAAGCCAAGAAGATTTTTTTTATATCCAGTAATTTTCATACCAAAAAGTATGTAAAAAATTATTTAGACCTACTATGTATATTTGAAAATATTTTTAATTGTTTTTAAAGGAATTTTAATATAAATACAATTGCATGATACATCAAGTCTTTTATTGGGCCTTTGTATTTTATTCAAAATCCCGTGGAAATTGCTGGCTCGGCTGAAAGCCTTCTCAACATTTTTAAAATTCTTTTTGTGGTTCGCTACACCTTCATTTGTATCACATCAATTTAATGCCAATCTCAGAGTAAGTACTAATGGATAAAGAAGTAGAAAAGGGTCAACAACAAAATGGTAACTTTAATTCGCGTCCTAATATCTTTACTGACAACATGGCGACTTGTACCAAATGTAACAAAATATTTAGAAAAAATTACGTAAATATTTCAGAAAACATTAACGTTTTATGTCCGCAATGTTCGGTTAATAGGTCAAATTCTCCTGACCACAGTATTTGTGATCAGCGATCTGTTCAATCTCAACACTCACAATCGCGTAGCCTTCAACTTCAACTTCAACGTCTAGAAGAAGAACAAGCCTTAAACCTAAAGCAAATTCAGTTACAACGCGATTATTTGAACAAGAAATATCAACTTCTAGAAGAAGCTGACAATTTATGTGAGGGTGTGTCCAATAAATCTCAATCCATTCAGAACTGGATAAACGAAACGTCCTTAGAAAACCCAGAATTTGAACAACCTGCTCAGAATCCACCAACTACAAATAATAATGCTGATGACTCAATATGGCAGCAAGCACATGACGTGCCAAACGAAACTATTCCAATTAATAGTAAAACTTACACAATAAAACAAAGTTCTAGATTTTGCAGAAACACTGAGGTTCAAAATGTTTCGCGCCTTTCTAAGGCAAATATTGCTCCAACTCGTGCAACAGCCCCCACTAATAGTGGCGGACATAACAGACAAGAACATCCTCCTAATATGCAAAATGTTTCACACCGACCAACCAATGTGACATTTTCCTATTTGCCTGCATCTGATTTCAATTTTAATTCAATGCCGCCGCACTATTTTAATACAGGCACAGCACTTCCGTGTAATTCAGCATTACCACCAACTTTCGATAACAACCCCCCAATTTCTTCTTTTAATTACAAAAATACATATAATCCATTATTCACAACACAAAGTGATAATAATACACAGCTTCAACAAAGTGCCCTTAACGCACGCCAATCCGTTCCGAAGGAGTTGCCTATATTTTCTGGTGAACCAGAAGATTGGCCTTTATTTATTTCCACATTTGAATGGTCTTCAACCACATGTTGTTTTTCAGACGCTGAAAACCTCATTCGCCTTCGAAAATCTTTAAAAGGTAATGCTCTTCAAAGCGTTCAGCACATGCTCGTACACCCCTTAAATGTACCCAGTGTCATAAATATTCTTCGTATATTATATGGACAGCCTGAAAAGATTTTAAATTCTATAAAAAACAGAATTAGTTTATCCCCAAAGGTTGATGAAAATAACCTTCAAAGTCTTACTTCTTTCGCAGTTAATGTTCGCAGCTTAATATCCACTATTAATGCCGGCAACCTACCAGATGAAATAAATAATTCTTTTTTACTACAACAGTTGCTAGAAAAACTACCAACTTATTATCAAATGCAGTGGGCTTCTCTAAAGTTGCAATTAGTGAATCAAAAGAAAAAACCAAATTTATACGAGTTTGACAACTGGCTGTTTAATATTGGATTAACAGCAAGTACAATATCAATAGAATCCACTATAAATAAACAAAACAATAAAAACAATCATAACAATGCAGTCAGCAACAAACATACAACAACAGCTTCAAAGAGATTTTATGTTAATTCTCATAGTGGTGAACGTAGATGTGTTGTCTGTAACAACAGTGACTGTAAAACTGTAAGCGAATGTCAAACGTACCAATCATTGGATCGTAATGAGAAGTGGAAGGTGATAAGAGAAAATAAATTATGCAAATACTGTTTGTGTTTACATAATGGTGAATGTAGAAGAAAAAAGAAATGTGATGAAGAGAACTGTGATTATTATCACCATCCATCATTACACCGGTATAATTCACCTCAAAACAACGATAATAAAGAAACGTCAAATGTACAAAATATGCATGTTTCCAGTGAACATGATGAAGAAGAAGAAGTAATTCATAACTCCCATATCAATGACAAAAATAAAATATTATTTAAAATAATACCTGTGAAAGTCCACAATAATGAAAAGGTGATTGAAACCTTTGCATTCATTGATGAAGGGTCGTCTATAAGCCTGATGGACGAATCAATTGCAAATGAACTGGAAATAAGTGGTATACCAAGCCCACTGTGCTTGAGATGGACAGGAGGAATGCAAAGAAGCGAAACAAATTCAAAGAAATTAATTATTGAAGTTTCAGGGGAAAACGGAAAGCGTGTAAAACTAAATGTAAGTACGGTGAAGTCCTTAAATTTACCAACGCAATCTTTGGATTACACAGAAATGTGCCAACGATATCGCCACCTGCAAAAATTGCCAATTAAAAGTTATTTCGATGCTGCTCCAAGACTTCTTATCGGATTAAATCATTTCAACCTAGGTATATCAAGCAAAACTCGTGAAGGTGCCCAACATGAGCCTATAGCGGTACTCACAAAACTCGGATGGCTTATCTATGGATCAACAGCTGCAAATAAACCTACAAGTAAGCATTTCAATTATCATATTTGTGATTGTTCTGAAAGCGATAAGAGGTTAGATGAGTTAGTTAGGAGTTTTTATAGACTAGAGAGTATAGGAATTTGTGCAAAAGACCCCCTTGAATCGGAAAATGACACACGTGCGTTTAACCTGTTAAAAAAGTATACAACGATTAAAGAAAATGGACATTATGAGGTTTCATTGCTTTGGAAGATCGATGATTTTAAATTGCCAGAAAGTTTTAATATGGCTTTTAACCGGCTAGTATGTCTAGAAAGAAAGTTAATTCGAGACTCAGGTCTTCACCAAATTTTTCAAGATACAATTAAAAATTATCTAACTAAAGGTTATATACGTAAGATTAGTGAAAAAGAAATAAAACGAAACGATGGAAGAGTGTGGTATCTGCCTATATTTGCAGTGTTTAATAAAAATAAACCAGGCAAATCACGAGTTGTTTGGGATGCGGCTGCTAAGTCTGAAGGGTTGTCATTAAATTCATTTTTATTAAAAGGCCCCGATATGCTAGCATCATTACCCTCGATTCTTTTTAAGTTTAGACAAAAGGCTATAGCTGTTTGTGGTGATATCGAGGAGATGTTTCTTCAAATACACATAAGACCAGAGGATCGCGACGTTCAAAGATTTTTATGGCGTGAATGTGATCAAAGCAAAGCACCCGATGTTTATGTTATGGACGTCATGATTTTTGGAGCAACATGTGCTCCCAGCATATCCCAATACGTAAAAAATTTTAATGCTGATAAATTTCAGCAAGACTTTCCAGCTGCTGTCAAATCAATTAAAGAAAATCATTATGTTGATGATTTATTAGATTCTGTCGATACGCCGGAAGATGCGATAAAATTAATTTCTGATGTGTCGTATATACATCGCCAAGCATGCTTCAATATAAGAAACTGGGTATCGAATAGCGAACTTGTGAGAAAAAATTTTGCAACGCCGAATTCAGATGGTGCCAAATGCATTAACTTTAAAGATGATAGTCAAGTGGAAAAAGTTTTAGGGGTTTTCTGGGAATATAAAGAGGATATCATTACCTTCAAAATTGCTTCGTGGCTTATTTTTAGCGATTTATTTGCACTAAGAAAGTTTCCTACAAAGCGTGAAATGTTACGATTAATCATGTCGATTTATGACCCTCTGGGTCTGATTGCACATATAACAATGTTTGTTAAAATACTGATGCAAGACGTGTGGCGAAGTAAAGTCGAATGGGATGAATCAATTCCTCCTGAATTGATGGCAAAATGGGCTCAATGGGTTAAACAACTTCCTGATATACAAAATATTAAAATACAAAGATGCTATTTAAAATCAATTAAAAACTACAAGGAGGTTGACACTCAGTTGCATACATTTGTTGACGCTAGTGCTGACGGTTATGCAGCAGTATCGTACTTTAGATTTCGAAAAGATGGCGTGGTTATTTGTTCCTTGATAAGTGCTAAAGCCAGGGTGGCACCAATAAAAATAACTTCTATTCCCAGACTAGAGCTTATGGCTGCTTTGATTGGAGCCCGTCTAGCTAAATTTATAACAGAAAACCACGAAATAAAAATTTCTAAAAAATATTTTTGGAGTGATTCCAAAACCGTGCTTAGCTGGATTAATTCCGATCATAGGAAGTATCATCAGTTTGTAGCCTTCAGAGTTACCGAAATTTTAGAGCTCACATCTGTTAGCGAATGGAATTGGGTACCAAGTAAACAAAATGTTGCAGATGAGGCTACAAAATGTTCAAAAATACAGCAAGTGTTCCAATCCAGTCGATGGTTTAATGGGCCCCAATTTTTGTACAAGCCTGTAGAAGAATGGCCTCGACCCGAACCTTTCCCACATTGTATTGAAGAAGAGCGTAAGCACTTTATTCACCAAATCACAAAATATGAGCCAGTTATTGATACCTCCCGATTTTCAAGATGGGTTCGTCTTGTAAGGACAGTAGCATATATTTTACGCTTTATTAATAACAAATGTAAAAGACAAAAGGGAGAATTCACTCAGGAAGAGTTTAATAATGCTGAGCTCATTTTATACAAGCAAGTACAATGCGAATATTATGGGCCAGAGATTTCGACGCTAAGATCGAACAAATCTTTAAAAAAGACAAGTGAGATATACTCTAAATCACCCTATTTGCAGGATGATATTTTACGTGTTGATGGACGGATTGACCTGGCAGAGGTTTCCTTGCAACAAAAGCGTCCAATTATATTGCCAAGAAAAAGTTATTTAACCAAGCTTATTTGTCTGCACTATCATGAAAAATTTTATCACAGCAGTCATGAAACGGTTGTCAATGAGTTGAGGCAAAAATATTATATTTCAAGACTTCGTGCTACATACAAATCAATTGTTCGATGTTGCCAAATGTGTAAAATTAAAAATGCTACTCCACATTTTCCACAAATGGCAAAGCTGCCACGTGCTCGCCTTGCATCATACACGGCTCCTTTTACTTATACCGGGATCGATTTTTTTGGCCCCATGCTAGTGATCGTCAACCGCCATAAAGAAAAACGTTACGGTTGTTTGTTTACATGTTTAACTATAAGGGCGATTCATATTGAAATTGCGCATTCTTTAAGCACAAGCTCCTGTATTTTGGCTATTCGAAATTTTATGGGGCGAAGAGGAATTCCTCTTGAGTTTTATAGCGATAATGGGACCAATTTCGTAGGCGCTGAGAGAGAACTACGTGAAGCCTTAGCTGATGTGGATCGAAATGAGCTAGTAAAAACGTTTACATCCTCCACTACTAAATGGAGTTTTAATCCACCAGCTTCACCCCACATGGGGGGCGCATGGGAGCGCTTAGTTCGTTCGGTAAAGACAATTTTTTACAAAATTACGCCTTTCAGACACCCAACTGATGAACTTCTATTAAGCATGTTTATTGAGGTTGAAAACATTATTAATTCGAGACCCCTTGCATATGTTCCAATTGAACCAGATACGACAGAAGCCATAACTCCGAACCACTTTCTGGTAGGAAGCTCCAGTGGGCTGAAACCTTTAACTTCGTGCAACGATAACGGAATTGTATTAAGACAAAACTGGTTAATTTCTCAGCAATATGGAAATATATTTTGGAAGAAATGGTTAACTGAATACCTGCCATCATTAACGTGTCGGACAAAATGGTACGAAAAATGTAAACCTTTAAGTCAGGGAGATTTAGTTATCATTGTTGACCCTTCCCTACCTCGAAACGTTTGGCCTCGCGGCAAAATAATTGAAACGAGATTGGCTGGCGACGGGCAGGTCCGAAGTGCAAAGGTGCTAACACAGCGAGGCATATTGGAACGACCTGTAAGCAAGCTGGCAGTATTGGAAGTAGCTCCGCCAAAAGAAGTCTGACAGCGAAAAGGTTTCTTGCCATACTGCGGGGGGAATGTTAACGCTACTCCCAAAACACCATAAATTAATTTTATTTTAATCTTGCAACACTATTTTAACTCCGAAAAAACTTAGAATACGTAAACTAATGTTATTTGTATTTTTTAACGAAAGTAAATTGTCAAGAAGCGTCTTGGCGCCTTCGCCATTCTTTTTCTTTTGTTAAAATTTAATTGCGAGGTGACCTAGACGTGATACTGAAAGCCAAGAAGATTTTTTTTATATCCAGTAATTTTCATACCAAAAAGTATGTAAAAAATTATTTAGACCTACTATGTATATTTGAAAATATTTTTAATTGTTTTTAAAGGAATTTTAATATAAATACAATTGCATGATACATCAAGTCTTTTATTGGGCCTTTGTATTTTATTCAAAATCCCGTGGAAATTGCTGGCTCGGCTGAAAGCCTTCTCAACATTAAAATTCTTTTTGTGGTTCGCTACACCTTCATTTGTATCACATCAATTTAATGCCAATCTCAGAGTAAGTACTAATGGATAAAGAAGTAGAAAAGGGTCAACAACAAAATGGTAACTTTAATTCGCGTCCTAATATCTTTACTGACAACATGGCGACTTGTACCAAATGTAACAAAATATTTAGAAAAAATTACGTAAATATTTCAGAAAACATTAACGTTTTATGTCCGCAATGTTCGGTTAATAGGTCAAATTCTCCTGACCACAGTATTTGTGATCAGCGATCTGTTCAATCTCAACACTCACAATCGCGTAGCCTTCAACTTCAACTTCAACGTCTAGAAGAAGAACAAGCCTTAAACCTAAAGCAAATTCAGTTACAACGCGATTATTTGAACAAGAAATATCAACTTCTAGAAGAAGCTGACAATTTATGTGAGGGTGTGTCCAATAAATCTCAATCCATTCAGAACTGGATAAACGAAACGTCCTTAGAAAACCCAGAATTTGAACAACCTGCTCAGAATCCACCAACTACAAATAATAATGCTGATGACTCAATATGGCAGCAAGCACATGACGTGCCAAACGAAACTATTCCAATTAATAGTAAAACTTACACAATAAAACAAAGTTCTAGATTTTGCAGAAACACTGAGGTTCAAAATGTTTCGCGCCTTTCTAAGGCAAATATTGCTCCAACTCGTGCAACAGCCCCCACTAATAGTGGCGGACATAACAGACAAGAACATCCTCCTAATATGCAAAATGTTTCACACCGACCAACCAATGTGACATTTTCCTATTTGCCTGCATCTGATTTCAATTTTAATTCAATGCCGCCGCACTATTTTAATACAGGCACAGCACTTCCGTGTAATTCAGCATTACCTCCAACTTTCGATAACAGCCCCCCAATTTCTTCTTTTAATTACAAAAATACATATAATCCATTATTCACAACACAAAGTGATAATAATACACAGCTTCAACAAAGTGCCCTTAACGCACGCCAATCCGTTCCGAAGGAGTTGCCTATATTTTCTGGTGAACCAGAAGATTGGCCTTTATTTATTTCCACATTTGAATGGTCTTCAACCACATGTTGTTTTTCAGACGCTGAAAACCTCATTCGCCTTCGAAAATCTTTAAAAGGTAATGCTCTTCAAAGCGTTCAGCACATGCTCGTACACCCCTTAAATGTACCCAGTGTCATAAATATTCTTCGTATATTATATGGACAGCCTGAAAAGATTTTAAATTCTATAAAAAACAGAATTAGTTTATCCCCAAAGGTTGATGAAAATAACCTTCAAAGTCTTACTTCTTTCGCAGTTAATGTTCGCAGCTTAATATCCACTATTAATGCCGGCAACCTACCAGATGAAATAAATAATTCTTTTTTACTACAACAGTTGCTAGAAAAACTACCAACTTATTATCAAATGCAGTGGGCTTCTCTAAAGTTGCAATTAGTGAATCAAAAGAAAAAACCAAATTTATACGAGTTTGACAACTGGCTGTTTAATATTGGATTAACAGCAAGTACAATATCAATAGAATCCACTATAAATAAACAAAACAATAAAAACAATCATAACAATGCAGTCAGCAACAAACATACAACAACAGCTTCAAAGAGATTTTATGTTAATTCTCATAGTGGTGAACGTAGATGTGTTGTCTGTAACAACAGTGACTGTAAAACTGTAAGCGAATGTCAAACGTACCAATCATTGGATCGTAATGAGAAGTGGAAGGTGATAAGAGAAAATAAATTATGCAAATACTGTTTGTGTTTACATAATGGTGAATGTAGAAGAAAAAAGAAATGTGATGAAGAGAACTGTGATTATTATCACCATCCATCATTACACCGGTATAATTCACCTCAAAACAACGATAATAAAGAAACGTCAAATGTACAAAATATGCATGTTTCCAGTGAACATGATGAAGAAGAAGAAGTAATTCATAACTCCCATATCAATGACAAAAATAAAATATTATTTAAAATAATACCTGTGAAAGTCCACAATAATGAAAAGGTGATTGAAACCTTTGCATTCATTGATGAAGGGTCGTCTATAAGCCTGATGGACGAATCAATTGCAAATGAACTGGAAATAAGTGGTATACCAAGCCCACTGTGCTTGAGATGGACAGGAGGAATGCAAAGAAGCGAAACAAATTCAAAGAAATTAATTATTGAAGTTTCAGGGGAAAACGGAAAGCGTGTAAAACTAAATGTAAGTACGGTGAAGTCCTTAAATTTACCAACGCAATCTTTGGATTACACAGAAATGTGCCAACGATATCGCCACCTGCAAAAATTGCCAATTAAAAGTTATTTCGATGCTGCTCCAAGACTTCTTATCGGATTAAATCATTTCAACCTAGGTATATCAAGCAAAACTCGTGAAGGTGCCCAACATGAGCCTATAGCGGTACTCACAAAACTCGGATGGCTTATCTATGGATCAACAGCTGCAAATAAACCTACAAGTAAGCATTTCAATTATCATATTTGTGATTGTTCTGAAAGCGATAAGAGGTTAGATGAGTTAGTTAGGAGTTTTTATAGACTAGAGAGTATAGGAATTTGTGCAAAAGACCCCCTTGAATCGGAAAATGACACACGTGCGTTTAACCTGTTAAAAAAGTATACAACGATTAAAGAAAATGGACATTATGAGGTTTCATTGCTTTGGAAGATCGATGATTTTAAATTGCCAGAAAGTTTTAATATGGCTTTTAACCGGCTAGTATGTCTAGAAAGAAAGTTAATTCGAGACTCAGGTCTTCACCAAATTTTTCAAGATACAATTAAAAATTATCTAACTAAAGGTTATATACGTAAGATTAGTGAAAAAGAAATAAAACGAAACGATGGAAGAGTGTGGTATCTGCCTATATTTGCAGTGTTTAATAAAAATAAACCAGGCAAATCACGAGTTGTTTGGGATGCGGCTGCTAAGTCTGAAGGGTTGTCATTAAATTCATTTTTATTAAAAGGCCCCGATATGCTAGCATCATTACCCTCGATTCTTTTTAAGTTTAGACAAAAGGCTATAGCTGTTTGTGGTGATATCGAGGAGATGTTTCTTCAAATACACATAAGACCAGAGGATCGCGACGTTCAAAGATTTTTATGGCGTGAATGTGATCAAAGCAAAGCACCCGATGTTTATGTTATGGACGTCATGATTTTTGGAGCAACATGTGCTCCCAGCATATCCCAATACGTAAAAAATTTTAATGCTGATAAATTTCAGCAAGACTTTCCAGCTGCTGTCAAATCAATTAAAGAAAATCATTATGTTGATGATTTATTAGATTCTGTCGATACGCCGGAAGATGCGATAAAATTAATTTCTGATGTGTCGTATATACATCGCCAAGCATGCTTCAATATAAGAAACTGGGTATCGAATAGCGAACTTGTGAGAAAAAATTTTGCAACGCCGAATTCAGATGGTGCCAAATGCATTAACTTTAAAGATGATAGTCAAGTGGAAAAAGTTTTAGGGGTTTTCTGGGAATATAAAGAGGATATCATTACCTTCAAAATTGCTTCGTGGCTTATTTTTAGCGATTTATTTGCACTAAGAAAGTTTCCTACAAAGCGTGAAATGTTACGATTAATCATGTCGATTTATGACCCTCTGGGTCTGATTGCACATATAACAATGTTTGTTAAAATACTGATGCAAGACGTGTGGCGAAGTAAAGTCGAATGGGATGAATCAATTCCTCCTGAATTGATGGCAAAATGGGCTCAATGGGTTAAACAACTTCCTGATATACAAAATATTAAAATACAAAGATGCTATTTAAAATCAATTAAAAACTACAAGGAGGTTGACACTCAGTTGCATACATTTGTTGACGCTAGTGCTGACGGTTATGCAGCAGTATCGTACTTTAGATTTCGAAAAGATGGCGTGGTTATTTGTTCCTTGATAAGTGCTAAAGCCAGGGTGGCACCAATAAAAATAACTTCTGTTCCCAGACTAGAGCTTATGGCTGCTTTGATTGGAGCCCGTCTAGCTAAATTTATAACAGAAAACCACGAAATAAAAATTTCTAAAAAATATTTTTGGAGTGATTCCAAAACCGTGCTTAGCTGGATTAATTCCGATCATAGGAAGTATCATCAGTTTGTAGCCTTCAGAGTTACCGAAATTTTAGAGCTCACATCTGTTAGCGAATGGAATTGGGTACCAAGTAAACAAAATGTTGCAGATGAGGCTACAAAATGTTCAAAAATACAGCAAGTGTTCCAATCCAGTCGATGGTTTAATGGGCCCCAATTTTTGTACAAGCCTGTAGAAGAATGGCCTCGACCCGAACCTTTCCCACATTGTATTGAAGAAGAGCGTAAGCACTTTATTCACCAAATCACAAAATATGAGCCAGTTATTGATACCTCCCGATTTTCAAGATGGGTTCGTCTTGTAAGGACAGTAGCATATATTTTACGCTTTATTAATAACAAATGTAAAAGACAAAAGGGAGAATTCACTCAGGAAGAGTTTAATAATGCTGAGCTCATTTTATACAAGCAAGTACAATGCGAATATTATGGGCCAGAGATTTCGACGCTAAGATCGAACAAATCTTTAAAAAAGACAAGTGAGATATACTCTAAATCACCCTATTTGCAGGATGATATTTTACGTGTTGATGGACGGATTGACCTGGCAGAGGTTTCCTTGCAACAAAAGCGTCCAATTATATTGCCAAGAAAAAGTTATTTAACCAAGCTTATTTGTCTGCACTATCATGAAAAATTTTATCACAGCAGTCATGAAACGGTTGTCAATGAGTTGAGGCAAAAATATTATATTTCAAGACTTCGTGCTACATACAAATCAATTGTTCGATGTTGCCAAATGTGTAAAATTAAAAATGCTACTCCACATTTTCCACAAATGGCAAAGCTGCCACGTGCTCGCCTTGCATCATACACGGCTCCTTTTACTTATACCGGGATCGATTTTTTTGGCCCCATGCTAGTGATCGTCAACCGCCATAAAGAAAAACGTTACGGTTGTTTGTTTACATGTTTAACTATAAGGGCGATTCATATTGAAATTGCGCATTCTTTAAGCACAAGCTCCTGTATTTTGGCTATTCGAAATTTTATGGGGCGAAGAGGAATTCCTCTTGAGTTTTATAGCGATAATGGGACCAATTTCGTAGGCGCTGTTGTCTTTACTGACAACATGGCGACTTGTACCAAATGTAACAAAATATTTAGAAAAAATTACGTAAATATTTCAGAAAACATTAACGTTTTATGTCCGCAATGTTCGGTTAATAGGTCAAATTCTCCTGACCACAGTATTTGTGATCAGCGATCTGTTCAATCTCAACACTCACAATCGCGTAGCCTTCAACTTCAACTTCAACGTCTAGAAGAAGAACAAGCCTTAAACCTAAAGCAAATTCAGTTACAACGCGATTATTTGAACAAGAAATATCAACTTCTAGAAGAAGCTGACAATTTATGTGAGGGTGTGTCCAATAAATCTCAATCCATTCAGAACTGGATAAACGAAACGTCCTTAGAAAACCCAGAATTTGAACAACCTGCTCAGAATCCACCAACTACAAATAATAATGCTGATGACTCAATATGGCAGCAAGCACATGACGTGCCAAACGAAACTATTCCAATTAATAGTAAAACTTACACAATAAAACAAAGTTCTAGATTTTGCAGAAACACTGAGGTTCAAAATGTTTCGCGCCTTTCTAAGGCAAATATTGCTCCAACTCGTGCAACAGCCCCCACTAATAGTGGCGGACATAACAGACAAGAACATCCTCCTAATATGCAAAATGTTTCACACCGACCAACCAATGTGACATTTTCCTATTTGCCTGCATCTGATTTCAATTTTAATTCAATGCCGCCGCACTATTTTAATACAGGCACAGCACTTCCGTGTAATTCAGCATTACCACCAACTTTCGATAACAACCCCCCAATTTCTTCTTTTAATTACAAAAATACATATAATCCATTATTCACAACACAAAGTGATAATAATACACAGCTTCAACAAAGTGCCCTTAACGCACGCCAATCCGTTCCGAAGGAGTTGCCTATATTTTCTGGTGAACCAGAAGATTGGCCTTTATTTATTTCCACATTTGAATGGTCTTCAACCACATGTTGTTTTTCAGACGCTGAAAACCTCATTCGCCTTCGAAAATCTTTAAAAGGTAATGCTCTTCAAAGCGTTCAGCACATGCTCGTACACCCCTTAAATGTACCCAGTGTCATAAATATTCTTCGTATATTATATGGACAGCCTGAAAAGATTTTAAATTCTATAAAAAACAGAATTAGTTTATCCCCAAAGGTTGATGAAAATAACCTTCAAAGTCTTACTTCTTTCGCAGTTAATGTTCGCAGCTTAATATCCACTATTAATGCCGGCAACCTACCAGATGAAATAAATAATTCTTTTTTACTACAACAGTTGCTAGAAAAACTACCAACTTATTATCAAATGCAGTGGGCTTCTCTAAAGTTGCAATTAGTGAATCAAAAGAAAAAACCAAATTTATACGAGTTTGACAACTGGCTGTTTAATATTGGATTAACAGCAAGTACAATATCAATAGAATCCACTATAAATAAACAAAACAATAAAAACAATCATAACAATGCAGTCAGCAACAAACATACAACAACAGCTTCAAAGAGATTTTATGTTAATTCTCATAGTGGTGAACGTAGATGTGTTGTCTGTAACAACAGTGACTGTAAAACTGTAAGCGAATGTCAAACGTACCAATCATTGGATCGTAATGAGAAGTGGAAGGTGATAAGAGAAAATAAATTATGCAAATACTGTTTGTGTTTACATAATGGTGAATGTAGAAGAAAAAAGAAATGTGATGAAGAGAACTGTGATTATTATCACCATCCATCATTACACCGGTATAATTCACCTCAAAACAACGATAATAAAGAAACGTCAAATGTACAAAATATGCATGTTTCCAGTGAACATGATGAAGAAGAAGAAGTAATTCATAACTCCCATATCAATGACAAAAATAAAATATTATTTAAAATAATACCTGTGAAAGTCCACAATAATGAAAAGGTGATTGAAACCTTTGCATTCATTGATGAAGGGTCGTCTATAAGCCTGATGGACGAATCAATTGCAAATGAACTGGAAATAAGTGGTATACCAAGCCCACTGTGCTTGAGATGGACAGGAGGAATGCAAAGAAGCGAAACAAATTCAAAGAAATTAATTATTGAAGTTTCAGGGGAAAACGGAAAGCGTGTAAAACTAAATGTAAGTACGGTGAAGTCCTTAAATTTACCAACGCAATCTTTGGATTACACAGAAATGTGCCAACGATATCGCCACCTGCAAAAATTGCCAATTAAAAGTTATTTCGATGCTGCTCCAAGACTTCTTATCGGATTAAATCATTTCAACCTAGGTATATCAAGCAAAACTCGTGAAGGTGCCCAACATGAGCCTATAGCGGTACTCACAAAACTCGGATGGCTTATCTATGGATCAACAGCTGCAAATAAACCTACAAGTAAGCATTTCAATTATCATATTTGTGATTGTTCTGAAAGCGATAAGAGGTTAGATGAGTTAGTTAGGAGTTTTTATAGACTAGAGAGTATAGGAATTTGTGCAAAAGACCCCCTTGAATCGGAAAATGACACACGTGCGTTTAACCTGTTAAAAAAGTATACAACGATTAAAGAAAATGGACATTATGAGGTTTCATTGCTTTGGAAGATCGATGATTTTAAATTGCCAGAAAGTTTTAATATGGCTTTTAACCGGCTAGTATGTCTAGAAAGAAAGTTAATTCGAGACTCAGGTCTTCACCAAATTTTTCAAGATACAATTAAAAATTATCTAACTAAAGGTTATATACGTAAGATTAGTGAAAAAGAAATAAAACGAAACGATGGAAGAGTGTGGTATCTGCCTATATTTGCAGTGTTTAATAAAAATAAACCAGGCAAATCACGAGTTGTTTGGGATGCGGCTGCTAAGTCTGAAGGGTTGTCATTAAATTCATTTTTATTAAAAGGCCCCGATATGCTAGCATCATTACCCTCGATTCTTTTTAAGTTTAGACAAAAGGCTATAGCTGTTTGTGGTGATATCGAGGAGATGTTTCTTCAAATACACATAAGACCAGAGGATCGCGACGTTCAAAGATTTTTATGGCGTGAATGTGATCAAAGCAAAGCACCCGATGTTTATGTTATGGACGTCATGATTTTTGGAGCAACATGTGCTCCCAGCATATCCCAATACGTAAAAAATTTTAATGCTGATAAATTTCAGCAAGACTTTCCAGCTGCTGTCAAATCAATTAAAGAAAATCATTATGTTGATGATTTATTAGATTCTGTCGATACGCCGGAAGATGCGATAAAATTAATTTCTGATGTGTCGTATATACATCGCCAAGCATGCTTCAATATAAGAAACTGGGTATCGAATAGCGAACTTGTGAGAAAAAATTTTGCAACGCCGAATTCAGATGGTGCCAAATGCATTAACTTTAAAGATGATAGTCAAGTGGAAAAAGTTTTAGGGGTTTTCTGGGAATATAAAGAGGATATCATTACCTTCAAAATTGCTTCGTGGCTTATTTTTAGCGATTTATTTGCACTAAGAAAGTTTCCTACAAAGCGTGAAATGTTACGATTAATCATGTCGATTTATGACCCTCTGGGTCTGATTGCACATATAACAATGTTTGTTAAAATACTGATGCAAGACGTGTGGCGAAGTAAAGTCGAATGGGATGAATCAATTCCTCCTGAATTGATGGCAAAATGGGCTCAATGGGTTAAACAACTTCCTGATATACAAAATATTAAAATACAAAGATGCTATTTAAAATCAATTAAAAACTACAAGGAGGTTGACACTCAGTTGCATACATTTGTTGACGCTAGTGCTGACGGTTATGCAGCAGTATCGTACTTTAGATTTCGAAAAGATGGCGTGGTTATTTGTTCCTTGATAAGTGCTAAAGCCAGGGTGGCACCAATAAAAATAACTTCTATTCCCAGACTAGAGCTTATGGCTGCTTTGATTGGAGCCCGTCTAGCTAAATTTATAACAGAAAACCACGAAATAAAAATTTCTAAAAAATATTTTTGGAGTGATTCCAAAACCGTGCTTAGCTGGATTAATTCCGATCATAGGAAGTATCATCAGTTTGTAGCCTTCAGAGTTACCGAAATTTTAGAGCTCACATCTGTTAGCGAATGGAATTGGGTACCAAGTAAACAAAATGTTGCAGATGAGGCTACAAAATGTTCAAAAATACAGCAAGTGTTCCAATCCAGTCGATGGTTTAATGGGCCCCAATTTTTGTACAAGCCTGTAGAAGAATGGCCTCGACCCGAACCTTTCCCACATTGTATTGAAGAAGAGCGTAAGCACTTTATTCACCAAATCACAAAATATGAGCCAGTTATTGATACCTCCCGATTTTCAAGATGGGTTCGTCTTGTAAGGACAGTAGCATATATTTTACGCTTTATTAATAACAAATGTAAAAGACAAAAGGGAGAATTCACTCAGGAAGAGTTTAATAATGCTGAGCTCATTTTATACAAGCAAGTACAATGCGAATATTATGGGCCAGAGATTTCGACGCTAAGATCGAACAAATCTTTAAAAAAGACAAGTGAGATATACTCTAAATCACCCTATTTGCAGGATGATATTTTACGTGTTGATGGACGGATTGACCTGGCAGAGGTTTCCTTGCAACAAAAGCGTCCAATTATATTGCCAAGAAAAAGTTATTTAACCAAGCTTATTTGTCTGCACTATCATGAAAAATTTTATCACAGCAGTCATGAAACGGTTGTCAATGAGTTGAGGCAAAAATATTATATTTCAAGACTTCGTGCTACATACAAATCAATTGTTCGATGTTGCCAAATGTGTAAAATTAAAAATGCTACTCCACATTTTCCACAAATGGCAAAGCTGCCACGTGCTCGCCTTGCATCATACACGGCTCCTTTTACTTATACCGGGATCGATTTTTTTGGCCCCATGCTAGTGATCGTCAACCGCCATAAAGAAAAACGTTACGGTTGTTTGTTTACATGTTTAACTATAAGGGCGATTCATATTGAAATTGCGCATTCTTTAAGCACAAGCTCCTGTATTTTGGCTATTCGAAATTTTATGGGGCGAAGAGGAATTCCTCTTGAGTTTTATAGCGATAATGGGACCAATTTCGTAGGCGCTGAGAGAGAACTACGTGAAGCCTTAGCTGATGTGGATCGAAATGAGCTAGTAAAAACGTTTACATCCTCCACTACTAAATGGAGTTTTAATCCACCAGCTTCACCCCACATGGGGGGCGCATGGGAGCGCTTAGTTCGTTCGGTAAAGACAATTTTTTACAAAATTACGCCTTTCAGACACCCAACTGATGAACTTCTATTAAGCATGTTTATTGAGGTTGAAAACATTATTAATTCGAGACCCCTTGCATATGTTCCAATTGAACCAGATACGACAGAAGCCATAACTCCGAACCACTTTCTGGTAGGAAGCTCCAGTGGGCTGAAACCTTTAACTTCGTGCAACGATAACGGAATTGTATTAAGACAAAACTGGTTAATTTCTCAGCAATATGGAAATATATTTTGGAAGAAATGGTTAACTGAATACCTGCCATCATTAACGTGTCGGACAAAATGGTACGAAAAATGTAAACCTTTAAGTCAGGGAGATTTAGTTATCATTGTTGACCCTTCCCTACCTCGAAACGTTTGGCCTCGCGGCAAAATAATTGAAACGAGATTGGCTGGCGACGGGCAGGTCCGAAGTGCAAAGGTGCTAACACAGCGAGGCATATTGGAACGACCTGTAAGCAAGCTGGCAGTATTGGAAGTAGCTCCGCCAAAAGAAGTCTGACAGCGAAAAGGTTTCTTGCCATACTGCGGGGGGAATGTTAACGCTACTCCCAAAACACCATAAATTAATTTTATTTTAATCTTGCAACACTATTTTAACTCCGAAAAAACTTAGAATACGTAAACTAATGTTATTTGTATTTTTTAACGAAAGTAAATTGTCAAGAAGCGTCTTGGCGCCTTCGCCATTCTTTTTCTTTTGTTAAAATTTAATTGCGAGGTGACCTAGACGTGATACTGAAAGCCAAGAAGATTTTTTTTATATCCAGTAATTTTCATACCAAAAAGTATGTAAAAAATTATTTAGACCTACTATGTATATTTGAAAATATTTTTAATTGTTTTTAAAGGAATTTTAATATAAATACAATTGCATGATACATCAAGTCTTTTATTGGGCCTTTGTATTTTATTCAAAATCCCGTGGAAATTGCTGGCTCGGCTGAAAGCCTCTTTTCTCTCTCTCTCTTTTAATTTAGTAGTTCGTGTGACAGCCAGCGCTACCGTTGGATATTGAAAAAGTACAAAAAATTGGCACCAAAAAGATGATGTTTTTAAAAAGGGACACCTCTTTTAAAATCAATATAGGTACACACAATAATGTTATTTCCACGTATTTGGTTTAATTTAATAAATAAAAATTTCAACAAAAACAACAGCTAATATGATGATTACTGACTCAGCCAAGACTACGATATTGATTTCAATTACGTACGATTCGTAGATATGTGAGTTAATTTTTACAACTTCTGACTTAAATCACATTCTAATGCCCGTAATTTCTACAAACAGAAATCTTGCTGTGTAGAGAAATCTATAGTGTAAATGCTGCCAATTTTAAAAGAAAACTTTAGGTAAAAACACGTAGGCCAAATAAACGTTAAAATAAGTAAAGAAAACTGTTATGTACGAAGACAAGAGCAGATCTCGTTTTGTAGAAATTACGAGCATAAATAAAAAAAAAATATAATTAAGAAATTAGTTGTTCTTTGTTTTATTCAAATTTTCTTTGAATTTAAACACGAAACTAGGATCATTTATGAAATGATAACGAAAACACAATAAACAAATTTATTTACAGTTAAACGATACGTTCTTTTGAAGGTTGACTTCGCCATCCATATGGGTAATTATCGAAAAGTAGGTTCAATTTTTACACAATAAATGCCTGTGCCAGTGTCGTAACAATTAAACTAACTAAATTTTATTTGTTTGCTTATTTGTTACATGTTACAAATAAAATTACAAATTATATTAACTTAATGAACAAGAAACAGTAACGTAGACTTTCAGCACGTTTTAACAAAACAGGCCCGAGTCTCTGGCGGATATCGAACTCGCAACTAAACACTCGCTTCAACTATACCACTTTGAAGTAAATAATTTTTATAACCTCTTAAAAAAAATCAAGTAAGATGGCTTCGTTCGGCTATGCCGAATCTTATATACCCTTCACCATGGTGAGATAAGAGCAGAAAGTTATATAAATACCCTTCTTTAGATATAAATAAATCTATTTTTGTGCTACGTCAACTTCTGCGATACCGCCAACATTTTGATGGATGTAGCCACGATGCTTGTACATAACTTAGAAACTTTGGCTCTTGCCGTTCTCCAGATATTCAGAAATCTTCAATGTCTTTGTACGGGAGGTGCCACGCTTACCCACTCAGTCCCGCCGATATTTAAAGAGAGGTTATGTATTGGTAACCCACCTATGTGTACCAAATTTGGAAAATGTATCTCTTACCGCTCTTAAGATATAAATAAATCTTTTTTGTGCCACGCCCACTTCGTTAATCCTGCCTACATTGTCGGATGTTGTGTATTCTTATGTATTCATCCAAAATGTTTGTACCCAATTTGGAAACTTTGGCACTTGCCGATTTCTAGATATAAAGATATCTATAATGCCTTTGTATGGGAGGTGGCAAGCCCACTTCTTCAATCCTGACAACATTTTGTCGGGTGTTGTATATTGATAACCAAGATGATTGTACCCTATTTTGTGTTTTGGTTTCCGCCGTTCTTCAGATATTAAAAAACCAACAACAAGGTATTTATGGGTAAAATTAGAAGCTTATGTTTCAGCCATTTTGGGTCCGATCATGCTGAATTTTAACAATTTAACGGAGCATATGTAACATAAATATATACTAAACAAGAATTTCACCTAATGGCAATATCCGTCAACAATGCGGTCACGCTCTCTGCATCGGGATGTTGGAAGGCGAGGACGTACAGACATGCAAGGATCTAACAAAAGCAAGCCACATTTCTGAAATGGTCAACGGACTACATAATATCCCGAACGAAATTTGAGAAGAAATTCAAGATCATATTTCCGTCAAGGCGGGAATGGAGTAAGGGAATCCTGGCTTATGAATACCGTACGATAGTTTACACTGATGTTTCAAAGACAACATGCGGTGTTGACTCTGGGGTTTTCTCGGAGAAGCTGCAAATAAATCTCTCTTACCGTCTTCCGGATGAGGCAAGCGTTTTTCAGGCTGAACTACTTACGATAAGAGAGGGATATAAACCACTGCATAGTATGAACATCAGTGGCAAAATTGGTATTTTCGTCGATAGCCAGGTAGCTCTGATGTCACTAAAGTCGCATAAAACAACATCCGTTCTCGTTAGCCAGTGTACGGAAGAACTATCGAGACTGGGCAGCCTATCTGACTTTAACTTAATTTGGATCCCTGCGCATAGGGACCATTATGGCAATAAAGAGGCAGAGATGCTTTTGATATTTCGTAGGGTGTGCCGGTTGCAACACCCGTGTGACCTATCAGAAGCGAAATCTTCCGACACTATCGTGATATGGCTAATGATAAATGGAGAAAAGTGGATAGCTGCAGGGCTGGATGGGAATCACCTTCTATTTACAAGGACTCTCTGAAATATCGCGGGCGAAACTCAGCAATGTGGTGAAATATCTCAACGCAACAGGCTGGCTAGACACCTCAGTATTGCCCTGGCTCGACTCCACTTGCAGCACGCCTAGTTTTGCACCCAACCAACCTATTTCTACAGACAGACGAACATCGTTAAAACAACTTCGCTCCTCAAAAGGACTGAAAATATTTATACTTTGTAAGGCCTTAGATCAATATTGTAGAAATTACAAACGGAATCACAAAGTTATATAATACCTTTTTACCTTCGGTGAAGGGTATAAAATTGTTTATTGTATTGCATGTTCCAAAATTTTTGCATAAAAAAACGCTAATTTGACCACTCCGTTTTTTTTTTTGTCACGTTTGCTTGCGCTATTTATATTCTAAACAGTAATTTATCATAACATTTAGTGTTAATTAAAATGATTTTAAATATAAAATATTTATTTAGTTTTGTTTTGATTTTCTTTTCTTTTTTTAACCAGGTTTGGGCAAACTTTTAAATCCCGATCTAGAAATTGGTTTACAATTCTGTTCGCATTTGGTCTATGGTTATTTGGGTGTGAAGCCTGATATATTTCAGGTCTACAGTTTGCATGAAGATTTGGATGTCTACCGTCATGAATTTTCTGAAGTGACGGCCTTAAAAAGAAAATTTCCTCATTTAAAAGTGTTGCTTAGTATTGGTGGAGATAAAGATATCGACCCAGATCATGCTAATAAATATATTGAACTACTGGAAGGTGAACGTGTTAAACAAACAGCATTTGTTAACACGGCCTATTCGATGGTACATTCCTATGGTTTTGATGGTATCGATTTAGCCTTTCAGTTCCCCAAAAATAAGCCCCGCAAAGTTCATTCCGATATTGGTTCAATATGGAAGAAATTTAAAAAAGTTTTTACCGGTGACTTCATAGTGGATCCTAATGCTGATATGCACAAAGAACAGTTTACTACACTTGTAAGAGATTTGAGAAACGCTCTTAAACCAGATGGGTTGATGTTGACTTTGACTGTTTTACCAAATGTAAATTCAACCTGTAAGATTCGTTTTTAAGGATAATAAAGCAAAAAAATAATTTGTTTACTGTTTTCCATAATTTTAGGGTACTTTGATGTCCCTGCCGTTTCCAGCCTGGTAGACTTTGTTAACTTGGCTGCTTTTGATTTCCTTACACCCGAACGAAATCCCGAAGAAGCTGATTTTACGGCTCCGTTATATGAACTTTATGATCAGAATCGTCTGCCCCATTATAATGTCGATTACCAAGTATCATACTGGTTGCAACATCAATGTCCAGCTCATAAGATCATTTTGGGAATGTCTACATATGGCCGTGCTTGGAAACTTACATCTGATTCGGGATCTACAGGTGTTCCCGTTGTACCAAAAACTGAGGGTCCCGCAGAAACTGGTATGCAAAGTCAAACTCCTGGACTTTTGAGTTGGCCTGAAATCTGTGCTAAGCTGCCAAACCCGGTCAATTCTTTTCTTAAGGGAGCTGATGCTCCACTGAGACGTGTTAGTGATCCCACCAAACGTTATGGTACTTATGCTTACCGCCCAGCCGATGACAATGGTGATCACGGCATTTGGATTAGTTACGAAGATCCTGATTCAGCTTCAAATAAGGCAAATTATGTTCGTTCAAAAGGTTTGGGTGGTTTATCGTTATTCGATTTGAGCTATGATGATTTCCGTGGGTTGTGCACTGGCGACAAGTATCCATTGCTGAGGGCGGCCAAATATCGTTTGTAATGATCATTTTTGATAAGAATAATTAAATTTTGTTAATGAATTTCTCAATAAATTTGTATTTTTGTATTTGTATTTATTAATTAGATTTTCTAAATAATACAACAAGACACAATATCTTATAAATTACAGTATTAGAATCAGACAAGTTAAATTAAACAAATTGAGTTGAATATTTAAAAATGATAAAAAACTTTGTTATTTACTGCCTGTTTTTCAAAATAAAATAAAAATTTTCGCTTAGAAATTTATATTGAAACAAAAAAAAACAAATTTGAGTTTTTTTAATTGTTGCTTCAATATAAAATACCACGCGAAAGTTTTTATTTTATTTTGAAAAACAGGCAGCTAATGTGTTTACTGCTAATTGAAACTACGACTTGACACGACATTTTTATTGTCTATCCAACTTAGTAAAAAAAACTTTAAGTTCAGATTTAAGTTGAGATCTCAGTTAAACTAGGTTTAGTTAATCTGAAAACAGATTTTTGTCTCTATTATGAAATAATTGAAATAATAAAAAAATCACATTTCGCCGGAAAAATCTGAGTTTCAGAGTACGGTAAACTAAGTTTAAACTTAATCCACATCTCACAAGCCCGGCATCGGACAACAATTTGGCTTTTATGTATTTTAATTTTTGAAAGACTTTTGACTGAAATCAGTACACTGTTAAAATGCTTGTCATGCAGGCGAATTCACTCGTGTACTTGTGCTGGACGTATTATTCGCCATCATATCTAAATTTTTTTTGATTTTCCATCCAGCATCGTCGGTGTCACACATACAAACACATTTACACTAATACTACCATAGCGCCTGTTGAGAAATTTTGACCGTGTACAGACCCCTTAATAAGATAGTGAACTAACTACGTTTTGATACGGATCATGTTATGACCAGCGTTGCCAAAGGAGGAGATTTATGTGTATTTGACAGTTTTTCTAAGCAGATCTAAGAAGCCTTGAAGTATACACTCCACCACCACCCCTAGTGGGTATACTAAGTTTGTCATTCCGTGTGAAACTTTTTTATTATACATCTAAGACCCCATAAAGTATATATTTTCTGGCTCCTTGGGTAATTCTAAGCCGATTTAGCCATGTCCGTCTGTCTGTCCATCTGTTGAAAACACGCTCACTTTCGAAAAAGGCAAAAGAAAAGAACAAACTTGGTCTCTGCTTGTAGTTATCCTAAGCAGTTTGGGATTGAAATTCAGCAAATCGGTTCAGTAGGATCAGAACTGTTAATCAAAATGTGGGACCACCACCCTTAATAAATTGATAATTTTGATACAAAAACTAACATAAATAATTTTGAACTAATTCACGTTATACGACTGTTAAATTTCGTGAAGATCGGTCCATAATTAACCGTAGACCCCATAAAAACACTACTCCCGGAAATTAGTTTAGTACGCCTAAAACCGTAATAAATAACGCTAGCATACTAAAATTTGGTACGTCACAGTTTTATAGGACCAGAAGGCACAATGTCAAATTCTTTGAAGATTGGTCCATAATTTACAGTAGGCCCCATATAAACCCTACTCCCGAAAAACAGTTTACTATGCCTTAAGCCGTTATCAGCAACGCTAACATAATAAAATTTGGTTTATCACAGTTTTATAGGAAGAGAAATCACACTGCCAAATTTCGTGAATATCGGTCCATAATTTACCCTAGGCCCCCTATAAACCCTACTCTCGGAAAACAGTTTATTGCGCGTAAAACCAAATAAAGTCCACTTTGGGAAAAAATAAAATTCGCCTAAGACTATAACAAATATATATATAATGCGGTATAATTTCTTCAAACTGCAATTTTGTGAAATTCACTTTAACGCTGAAACTAATTACACTGCTGTATTGAAATTTATTCTAATTTATTTTTTGTAATACCAGAAATCAGTCTTCAGAATTTTGGAATGATTGGTCCATAATTTACCATAGGTCCAATAAAAATTACCCTCTAAAAATCATTTTAGTTCGGCTAAACTGTTGCGAATCATGATATTTTACTCACGCCAGTTCAAAGTTCTAACAAGAAACTCATAAAACGTTCTTATTGTCGGTCAATAATATAAAAAAGGTCTAAACCTCAACGAATTTAAATGCTGACGTTCGTTTTTGTGAAGCTTAGTTAATAATATATATGTATTTATCATAAAGAGCCCACTACTGTCGGTGGAGGGTATCAAAGATTCGGCACAGCCGAATATAGCACTCTAACTTGTTTACTTTTAATTTTGCTATATTAATTCTAATTGCTTAAGCCTAATCATAACTTATCTCTTAATATTACAGTGGCAGGGTTAACTTATCCATTTAAAAATTTAATTATGCATTCGTGTTGATTCACTTTTAGGTTCTGGCTGTAATTTGTTTTATTTTGAAAAGAGAGGAAAAGAAATTGCATTATCTTTTTTCTTCTCTCCTAAAAGCTCAAGACTTGTCGGCTAAAACCTGAATCGTTTGAAGAAGCACTTACACACAAATTTCTTATTTGCACTTCTAATCACTAAGCAAATGCGGAATTGAATCAGGTCTAAAATACTGTCATAAAAAATTTAACAGCTGTAAATTATAAAACAATTTAATTTAACTGCTCAAATAATAGAACAAATCTTAATAAAAAATGTTGGGGTAAAGGAAATTTGTCTAACCGTCCAACCGTGAAAGTTTAGTGTTAAAAATAAAAAGTCAAACAATTGAAAAGGGCTTTGCGTTTTGTTTTTTCTTTGTATAAAAACCTGAAACAACGATTTATGTTAATAATATTTATTGTACTAAAAAAGTTTTTTTTTTCCTTTTTTTGGTGTAATCTTTTAGTGTATGCGTATTTAACCATTAAATGTATGCGTATTTTCATGCGATCTCTTTCACATGCAAAATCATTCATGAAATAACTGAAATGGAGCAAACGTTTGGTCAGAATAGCACGTACTTTGAAAGTGCACTACGCGTTCACTAAAAAATACTGAACGCGTGCACTATACGACTAAACGTACAATATACGTACTCTTAAGCAAGTTCGTTACGTTATGTAAGTGCTTGTGCTCACAATCATTGTGTACTTCATTATGTTTGTGTACTAATTTACAAACACAAAAAGAGGTTTTAGAGCTTCCCAGCTAGCATTTTCAATCGCCTAGGAGTCTACTGGGAATCTCATGAAGAGTGTTTTTGATCGTCGACGAGCTCATTATTTAATTGTAGACGATTCCTCGCACGGGAGAAACTGTTACACGTGCTGATTCGTATGAAAGATTCTTCCATAACACAGCAAAATACTATTATATTAATCCTAAAGGGAATCGTTTAGGATGTATGTAAACATGATAAATAAATGGTCACTGCGACCATTTTTATTCATATTTGCCTAATATGTTTACCGTAATAAACTTATTGTAATCCTTATTTAACTTGAAAAAATATTGTTTCCCCTTAACATTTTTTAATTCACTATAATAATATTATATGGTGTTTTACACCTAAAAAGTTACCATGATCTAGCTAAACATATTAAATTATGTGAAATATTTGCTACTATAATGTATATATTTTCAACTATACAAATAAAATCATAATATTAGCTGTACACAAAAGATATGTTTGATACTATAATTTTTGTTCGCTTTAAAACACATTCTCTAAATGAGCAAACATTTATTGTCAAAACAAACAGTGTCTTTTTAAAAAGCAAATAAAATCTTCTTCCACATCATTTTCAGTCTGCGAGAGTCAGTTAATCGGGAAACATGAATGACTACAAAATAATTAAAAGTTTTTCGGGAGAAAAAGGGGTTGCATGATTGCAAAATTAATTATCATACGTTTATTGAAACAGGTAAAGCTATTAGTATATATACATATATATATATAAATGTATGTATTACATTTTATTTATTATTAAATGCTTAGCTGTATATATATGTATGTTGTAATTTTATTAAAACATGAAATTTTTGAAATTGTTTTTTTATTGGTTTTATTGTTCAAATAGACATTTTGCATGGTATTGGGAAAAATAAATACATGGTTAGGAAGATCATTTGTGTTTTTCTTCTAAAAATAATAATATTTTTGAGACAATAATAAGCTATAAACATGTCTGAACATATATTATTACTGAAGACGTGTTTGACACAGTCATAGCCACAAACATTAATGATAGTTTGTGATTGTGATTGTATCAACCATGTTTTTTCTTTGCGTGTAGAGATTATCTAACGAGTCTTTCAAAAATCATGCCAACAGTCGTATGAGACTCACGTAGGGATTATTTTACAACTCGTGAAATGCTCAGCCGTATAACTGTCAAAACTTCTAATATTCTTACAATTTATATGAAACAAACCTAAAGGTCGCGATATCAACACCATCCTGTCGGACAATCGTATATTACAGATCCTTAGGTCGATTTGTTTTATTGAAATTGTATTGGCAATAGAATTTTCATATTTCAAAAACGCTCTTATTTATGTAGCTCAGTAATTGTTATATTATTCTTACAGATTGTCGCAAAAGGTTCATTCCAAGATTACAAAACGAGAGTGTCAAAAATATATAAAACAAGTTAGAGTGCTATATTCGGCTGTGCCGAATCTTTGATACCCTCCACCGACAGGAGTGGGCTCTATATGATAAATACATATATTATTAACTAAGCTTCAGAAAACCGAACGTCAGCATTAAAATTGGTTGCGGTTTAGACCTAAATTAAATTATTGACCGACAATAAGAAAATGTTATTCGTTTCTTGTAAGAACTTTGAACTGGCTTGAGTAAAATATCATTATTCGTAACAGTTTTAGCCAGACTAAAATGATTTTTAGGAGCGTTATTTGTATTGGACCTATGGTAAATTATGGACAAATCATCCCAAAATTCTGAAGACTGATTTCTGGTATTACAAAAAATAAATTAGAATAAATTTCAATACAGCAGTGTAATTAGTTTTAGCGTTAACAGTAAATTTCACAAATTTGCATGATAGTTTTTCTTGCCATATGAATTTAAGTAAAAAATTTCACCGCAATATCTATAAATCCCAAAGTGGGCTTTATTTGGTTTTAGGCGCAATAAACTATTTTCTGAAAGTAGGGTTTATATGGGGCCTTTGGTAAATTATGGACAAATCTTCACGAAATTTGGCAGTGTGATTTCTCGACTATAAAACTGTGACGTACCGAATTTCAATTTGATAGCATTATTTATTACGGTTTTAGGCGTACTAAACGGTTTTCCGGGAGTAGGGCTTATATGGGTCCTAGTGTAAATTGTGGAACGATCTTCAAAAAATCTTACAGTGTGATTTGTGGCTCTATAAAACTGTGACGTACCGAATTTCAATTTGATAGCATTATTTATTACGGTTTTAGGCGTAATAAACGGTTTTCCGGGAGTAGGGTTTATATGGGGCCTATTGTAAATTGTGGACCGATCTTCAAAAAATTTTACAGTGTGATTTCTGGTCCTATAAAACTGTGACGTACCAAATGTTAACATGATAGCGTTATTTTATGGTTTTAGGCGTACTAAACGGTTTTCCGGGAATAGGGTTTATATGGGGCCTATAGTAAATTATGGACCGATCTTCACGAAATTTAACAGTATGATTTGCAGTCGTATATAGCGAATTCGTGCAAAATTTTATGTCATTCCGTGCATTATTCCACCATTTATGTGAGTTTTGTATCAAAATTATCAATTTTTTTTGGGAAGTGGTTCCACATTTTGATTCATAGTTCTGATCCTACTAAACCGATGTTGCTGAATTTCAATCCCAAACTGCTTAGGATAACTACAAGCAATTTGAGACCAAGTTTGTTCTTTTCTTTTGCGTTTTTCAAAAGTGAGCGTGTTTTCAACAGACGGACAGACGGACAGACAGACGGACATGGCTAAATCGACTTAGAATTACTCAAGGACCCAGAATATATATACTTTATGGGGTCTTAGATGTATAATAAAAAAGTTTCACACGGAATGACAAACTTAGTATACCCTCATTCACCACAGTGGTGGTGGAGGGTATAAAAAGTAATAAATAAAAAAAATTTAGATGTTTTTGTAACTCGTCAGGTAATCATCAGAAGATTCATTTAGGAGTTGTATATTGAACATAATCGTCTAACAAACAGCCTAGCTAGCTGGGTTGTGTTTTAAAAAAATATACAACGACAAAAAAAACTATGAAAAAAAACATAACCAGTACCAAAGTATATTTTAATAGAACTATGAATATCGCTATAACAAGATCTAGGGACTGGAACTATGGCAAAAAGTTTAATTAGTACAACGAATTAAGTCATGCCTACACTGAAAAGACAAAACAAGCCATCCGTACTTAAATCAAGCCGAAGCAGTGTCAATAGGCAAGTAAGGATTTCCTTCAATCAAGTACAGAATGCTTGATTTAAGTACGGATTATTCAAATGCCAAATACTTGGTCATATTTGATCACTAATCCGTACTTAAAATAATCCGAAAACGGGATTGACTTAATTAAAAGTGATATAAAAATTAATCTCAAACTGAAGAATTTCTAAGTTAATCCCGACTCGTACTCGCAATAATCCGAAAGTGAGATTAATTTGAACCTGCCTTAACACTTACCCGAGAGAACCGGAGATAGGGAGAATATTATTATTTACTTACCCGTTACACATGGTTGTTCCACTTTTGTTCCGCCCTTTATTAACAGAAGAATTCTGAACTACAGGACACCTGCAGCATGCCCGATATGGTTTTTGTAATAATTCTACTATTTTTGGTATTAACAAATAGAATATGGGAATTATTGCCTCCTATTTTACTTTTTAAACATGAAAATAATCTGTATTTTTCTTCCTGTAGTGTTGGTGTTGTTTTTTAACAAAACAAGCAAATCGTTTTTTGAATTTCTTTCGTATTCGTACTTAAATTTCTAAGAACAGCTCGTAAGAAGAAAAAACTTAACTACATTGTATTTGTACGAAAGAAAGAATTCTTTTGCAAATCGGAAATAGGCTATAAATTTGGTACAAGTTTTTTTTTCTGTAGGAGATAAGTATAATTATGGATAGAATTATGATATAAATTATGGCTAGAATTTTGATCAGAATTATGACTAGACCTATTACGACTAGTGCTGCTAGTATCCATAATTTCATAATAAGTTGTTCGTCTTACTAATTATGAGGGTCTGTAAATAATATCATTTACTTAATCTTTACAAATTAGTTTCGTGATATAAATTCAGCGTATTTGAAATTTCTTAATATACATTTGCATTTTCCACATTTCAGATAATATCTCCATTGTCAATTTTATACGGAGTAATAAACAATAATGTAAAAAGTCATTTAAATACGTATCAGTGTTGCCACTTTGTGGGTAATTTCCCGAATTTGGTGTAATTTTTAGTCTTGTGTGTAGAGCGTGGGTAATTTCTTTGAGGTGTAGATTAGGTATTATTTAAAATAATAAAAGGATTTGATTTATGTGATAAATTTTATACCATTTGAGATATTGTTGGTCTAAAAAATTTACAGTATATTCAACCAAAGTCACTGTTTATTTAAAACAAAAAGATTTCCATGGTTTATCAAGAAAAAAAATTGATAGTGATTGACGCCTGATGGACAATTAGATTTCGATAAATGTGAGCTTCAAAGTGCTTTAAAGCACGAAGTTTATTAGAAAAAAGGTATACTAAAAACCCCTGGAGAAAGATATATTTCCAAAATGAAAAAGTAATAAATTTTGTAACGGCTTTAAAATTTAAAATGATTTAGTCGAGAAAATTTAGCGGCCTTAACATTTACAGGATTTTTATACCCTCCACCACCACTGTGGTGAATGAGGGTATACTAAGTTTGTCATTCCGTGTGAAACTTTTTTATAATACATCTAAGACCCCATAAAGTATATATATTCTGGCTCCTTGAGTAATTCTAAGTCTGTCTGTCCGTCTGTCCATCTGTCCGTCTGTTGAAAACACGCTCACTTTCGAAAAACGCAAAAGAAAAGAACAAACTTGGTCTCAAATTGCTTGTAGTTATCCTAAGCAGTTTGGGATTGAAATCCAGCAACATCGGTTTAGTAGGATCAGAACTATGAATCAAAATGTGGAACCGCTACCCAAAAAAAATTGATAATTTTGATGCAAAAACTATCATAAATGCTGGAATAATGAACGGAATGACATAAAATTTTGCACGAATTCGCTTTATACGGCTGCAAATGTTAAATTTCGTGAAGATCGGTTCATAATTTACCATAGGCCCCATATAAACCCTTCTCGCGGAAAACAGTTTAGTACGCCTAAAACCGTAATAAATAACGCTATCATATTAAAATTTGGTACGTCACAGTTTTATAATACCGCAAATCACACTGTAAATTTTTTTGAAGATCGGTCTACAATTTACATCAGGCCCCATATAAGCCCTACTCCCGGAAAACCGTTTAGTACGCCTAAAACCGTAATAAATAATGCTATCAAATTGAAATTCGGTACGTCCCAGTTTTATAGGACGAGAAATCACACGGCCAAATTTCGTGAAGAGTGGTCCATAATTTACCCTAGGCCCCATATAAACCCTACTCCCGGAAAACTGTTTAGTACGCCTAAAACCGTAATAAATGATGCTATCAAATTGAAGTTCGGTACGTCACAGTTTTATAGGACGAGAAATCACACTGCCAAAAAAGATTAGTCCTTAATTTACCCTAGGCCCCACATAAACCCTACTCTCGGAAAACAGCTTAAAACCAAATAAAGCCCACTTTGGGAAAATAATTAAATTCGCCTAAAACCATCACATATATAGATATTGCTGTTAAATTTTTTACCTTAATTCATATGGCAAGAAAAAATATCATGCAAATTTGTGAAATTTAATGTTAACGCTACAACTAATTACACTGCTGTATTGAAATTTATTCTAATTTATTTTTTGTAATACCAGAAATCGGTCTTCAGAATTTTTGGATGATTGGTCCATAATTTACCAGAGGTCCAATACAAATAACGCTCCTAAAAATTATTTTAGTTCGGCTAAAACTTTTACGAATCATGATATTTTACTCAAGCCAGTTCAAAGTTCTAACAAGAAACGCATAAAATTTTCTTATTGTCGGTCAATAATTTAATTCAGGTCTAAGCCGCAACTAATTTTAATGCTAACGCTCGTTTTTGTGAAGAGAAGTTTATAATATATATGTATGTATTTATCATATAGAGCCCACTCCTGTCGGTGGAGGGTATTAAAGATTCGGCACAGCCGAATATAGCACTCTAACTTGTTTTTATTAAATAAAGTATACAGAGGATGAACATTAACAGGTTGCACCTTCCCTAGACAAATCGAAGTATGACTTATATTTTAACCCCCATATTCATAAAAAAATATTTTAGGTTTATAGCAGGTTTATGAAACGAATTTGCTATGAAAATTTGTTCAATAAACTTTTTATTTAAGAAAAATATTTTTTATGAATATGGGGGTCAGTTTTTAATTTATTTTTATTAATTTATTTGAAGTTTTTAATGCTATTTTGTTTAAAATATTTTGAGTTACTAGATGAATTTTAATAGTATTGATCTTATTTAAGTGATAAAGGTATTATGAGTTTAGCTGAGGTGTGAAACACATAAAAATCTTTTTTGTAGTATACCGATCGACTTAGAATCAATATCTGAGCCCATGTTCTACCTGCTGGTGAGCCCATGTTGACTTTTGCGCAAAGTGCAGGTCGCAATTGTTAAGATAACATAATTTAATTACATTTGGTTAATAAGTTTTTTTTAAATTTTAAGAATCGTAGTTCATATAAATCACGTTAAGATGAAAACACCTCAATATAGTTACCTAAATAATATTCGGCGTTAATAATTCCTATATTGTAAGTCTTCACCTCATATCAAAGACTATAAATATATAAATAAACCTATAATAAATTTATAGTCTTTGCTCATATCATAATTTTGTTTTACACATAAAAAATAAATAATTTTCCCCAATCACCAAATGTATACCAAATTCATAATATCAAGCAAACAATTTGTTAATTTTGCACCTATTACCAAAATGATTATATTGATTATTAAAAATTGTAAAGTTGTGAATATTTTTATTTTCAAAATATGATATTTTTAATTTTAATTAAAAAATGGATCAAAAAACTTTGCCATTTCAAACAATGTGTTGATTTATATATATTTATAATTAAATATTGACAATTCCCAACAACAATTCTACATGTTTAAATTATTTTATTTTAAACGAAAAAAGTCAATTAAGATTTTTTGTTATTTAATAAACATTTTTATAGAAAATTTATTTGAAAACAACTAAAATGTTAATTAAATCAAAATTAAATTTTATATTTTCTTTCAACTAAAAAAATAATTGATTCAATTATCACATTAATTAAATTTAAACGCTTTTTAAACCATTTTTTTAATTGATAAAACACTTTTTTCTGTGTAATAGGTCCATAATTGTATATGGGACCTGACAAGGCAACACTCTTAAAAATTAGTCTGTAAATAAATTCTAATTTGTTCTTTATTGTATGCTTTTTTTATAATTAAACATTAATTTGATATCAGGTGTAATTTCATATAATTTGGGTAATTTTGCGTCACCTCTAGTGCAGTTTTGAATTTTGCCGTTGGTAACACTGATACATATGTATACATATCAGATTTGGTGATTTACATTTAAATGAGAGCATTGTAAAGCTTTTGCTCTCTGCGTTTAATTGTTTATTAGTATCCGCAAAGCTCGGCTTACAATTAAAATTCTCTTAGAGTCGGCTTGTTTATTTACTTATTAATATTCATTACGATTATCTACACACAAATCCGCGTCTCTACCCTGTAAGCACATTTAAAAAAATGTATGACCTTATAGAAATCAAAACACAGAATGACAAAAAAAAACTGATAAGTTCTCATTAAAACCAGTCCGAATTGATGGACAACCGCAATTGTCTATTTAGTTTCATTTGAACAGTGGAAGCGGTCATTCGTAGCTCTGGCTAGAATTTAGTAAAATACTCAGTGAATTAATTAAGCAAAAGATAATGAAATTGTTTTTGAGCGTGTTTTTGGGACTGGCGGTGTGTCAGCTTTCACTGGCCTCTGGTCCCAATATGGTTTGCTTTTATGATGCATCCAGTGTAGATAGAGAGGGTAAGTGAATTTTTATTTGCAAATATTTCAAACAAATTATGGCCTGTTCATCGATTTCGAACGAAGAATTCGTTCGCTTAACTTACATGTAAAACAAAAACAATATTTTGTAACTAGTTTTTGTTTTAAATGTTAAAAAGTTAAGCGAACTAAATCTTCGTTCGAAATCGATGAACGGGCAGTTAATGTTCTTTTTAAATATTTATGGTGTTGTTTTTGTATATTTTTTAGGTGCTGCTAAGTTTTCAATTCAAGATTTTGATATTGCTTTACAATTTTGCACCCATTTGATATACGGTTATGCAGGCATTAACTCCGAGAATTTTAATTTGAAAAGTTTGAATCCCCAACGTGACATACAGAGACGTCATTTTGCCTCTATAACCGACTTAAAGGAAAAATTTCCTCACATCAAGTTCTTGTTGAGTGTTGGGGGCGATAAAGATTTTGAAAATCCTGATAAATACGTGCAACTTTTGGAGGGCGGAGCTGAAAGGCATAGGGCATTTGCCGACTCAGCACGTGATTTATTGCGTAGTTATAATTTTGATGGTTTGGACTTGGCTTTCCAATTACCACGTAATAAACCACGCAAGGTACACTCTGGTGCTGGTTCGGCTTGGAAATCTTTTAAAAAGCTATTCACTGGTGACTATGTCGTTGACGAAAAAGCCGATGAGCATAAAGAGCAATTCACGAATTTTGTCAGCACTTTGAAATCGATATTTAATTCCAATAATCTCATGATCTCTTTGACGGTTTTACCAAATGTCAATTCTACTTGTAAGTTTATTTATATAATTATTTCTATTTAACAAGTTGTGCTTAATAAAATTTTTGTTTAAGGGTATTATAACGCTCCTGCTTTGGCGGGCCATTTGGATTTTGTTAATTTGGCTGCCTTTGATTTTACTACTCCTGAGCGCAATCCCGAGGAAGCTGATTACACTTCACCCCTTTATCCCGTGCCTCTGGAAGGCAATCGTCAGCCTCATTACAATATCGATTACCAAGTTGACAGTTGGATAGGCCAACGTTTTCCTCATAGTAAACTCAATCTTGGTATTGCCAGTTATGGCCGTGCCTGGAAAATGACTTCGGATTCTAATGCTAATGGTTTTCCCGTTGTATCTGACACAAATGGTGCTGCTGAGCCAGGCCAACAAACAAGACAGGCAGGCCTTTTGGATTGGGCTGAGATTTGCTCAAAACTACCTAACCCTTCTAATGTCGGCAGATCTGGTGCAGAGGCTCCTTTGCGTCGTGTTGCTGATCCCACTAAGAAATACGGTACTTATGCATTCCGTCCCGCCGATGAGAATGGCGACCATGGCATGTGGGTGAGTTATGAAGATCCAGATAGCGCTTCTACAAAGTCCTCCTATGTCAAGACACGAGGCTTGGGTGGTGTTGCTTTGTTTGACTTAAGTTTAGATGACTTCAATGGCCAGTGTACAGGCGATAAATTCCCCATGCTAAGAGCAATTAAGTATAGATTGTTGTAAATACATATGTACACATGTATATATTTCTTTAATGCTGATTATCAAAACGATAGCACTACAAAAGTGTGAGTCAAATTCAAAAACTTAGAGCTTTTGTTAAAAATTAGCAATAATTGTTTGAGCTTTAAGTTATTCATATGTATTTTGTTGTGAAACAAGAAATAACAAAATTTTTTATTAGAATTAGAAATTAATTTTTTATACAGAATAAAAACAAATTAACAATTTATAATATATTATGAATCTTGATAATATAGACCAATAAATCTTTTCGTAAGTTGATTTTATATGCCAAATATTTTCAGTTATTAATCGATTCGTAGAACATTTAACATAAAACTTTTAAGACATTGTGAGTGAATTTAATTAATCAAGTTTTATAATTTAAAATTAATTTTATATATTACGAGTATCATTATTATTTTATACGCGTTTGACGTTTTTTTCTTCTTCTTTTTTTGACGGTACATTTTATATGGAAACTATGGCCAATTATAGACTGATTTTTTTAAAACTGTTTTGAATTATTCATATAAAACTTTTTTGTGCTAAATTATGGGATAATTCTGTGGTTTTCATGGGTAACCGCGTTTGTCCATTTTTTCGAATTGGAGATGTTGATGTCATATTGCTTAATTTTAAGCGCTCTTTACATGGTTCTTAAAATTTCAGAAAAAATATGGACCAATTCCGAATTTTTACGTAATGCCCAATTTCAAAAAGTTCAATACCTTGCCCACAGTTCGATCTAGAATGTCTTTTCCACTCTCCTAAAAAATTTGATTTTAAGACATACGCGGTTACCCATGAAAACCACAGAATTTTGTAATTTGCTAAGATGATTTAGGAATTAAATTTGCTTTTGTTCGGGCTTTACATAGAAGATTACAATTCTCTTACAATTTGCTACTTGCGTACATTTCTACTGCGTCCAAAAAAATATCCAAACAAAAAAGAAAATCAACTTGAGATGTGTTTTTGGTCAACGAAATTCTATTGAATAACTTTATTTTTACGGGTCCCTATTTTAATGGATTTTTATAAAACTACAAAAAAAATTTGTTTTCTAGAATTTGAATGAATTTTATAAAGAACAATAACACAAGATAATTTTAACCAAAATATACCTTATTTTACTATCACTACCTCTCATATTCTAAACTGTTTAAAAAGCGATAACTCATCATCTTTACGTGGCCCAGACGGTATACCAAGTTGTGTTTTAAAATTGCCTATTTTCAATTAACGATTAAACCGATTAATTTCAGTCGATTGCAGATGTAACAAAATTTTTAAAGATTTTGTAGTATTATTACATTTTTCGTGTGTTTTTAATTAATTGTTTCGTCTCATATACAAAAGGTATGTGTTTAGAAAATATATACAAACAAAGAAGGCGTTCAGTGATCTTCATTTAAAATAAGTATTTTCTGTCAACAGCTTTTTGTGTCACGTACTTTTAATATAAATGAGTTTAGTTATTGTTTGCTTCTCTTTTAACAGAATTAACCAAAACAATGAGAAGTGTGAACAATTTTAAAAAATTAAGCCAGGAAAATCCAGGAAGTGGACTGAGAAATTAGAAATTCTGTATCATGGGTTGCTCTTGATTTCTCGAACATCTACGATAAATGAAAAGAATTTTTTCAAAGTCAAGTTTTATCAAAACTAAAGAAAAAAAAACGTATAAATCCTTAATATTGAAGCCAACTTACATATTTATTAATTATTCTTTTGTTTGCTCGTTTTTGTCCAAGAGTTGTTGTTTGTTATGTTTTTGCTTTTTTTTTACTAATTAACTCCAAATAACAAATAATTTATGAATTGTTATATATTGAAATAACTTAAATTATAAAAAAAAAAACTTTATTAATCGGTTAACCGATCAATAACAAAATTAACCGATTATTAACCGATTGAACCAAAACCTCGGTTAACTAATCGAGCGATTAACCGATTAAAGCAAAAGCGAGATTAAAGCATACCCATACTGGTCCAATAAAAGCATTTTTCACAATTATCTATTACCAAAATGATTATATAGAGTGCTAAAAATTGTAAAAATGAAAAATTGTGAATTTTTTTCAATAAATGATATATTTGATTTTAATTAAAAAAATTATCAAAAAACTTTGCCCTTCCAGACAATGTGTTAATTGATTTAAATAAAAATAGCTCAGGTTTTGACAATTCCCAACAACAATTATACAAGTTTAAATTATTTTATTTTAAGCGAAAAATTCAGTTATGATTTTTTGTTATTATTAATATTTTAATTAACAATGTATTTTAAAACAACTAAAATTGTAATTAAATCCAAATTATATTTTTAATTTGTTTTTCAACTAAAACAATGATTGATTCAATTATCACATTAATTAAATTGAAATACTTTTCAAACAATTTCTTTAATTGATTAGAAAAAAACTACTGAAATTTTTTTCTGTGTTATAGAAGTGTTCTAAAATGTTCTCTCGTCAGTGTGTGTGTTTTTCCATTACATATTTATTTAATCTTCATATTTTTAATATTAACGACCAATAATTAACCAAATCTTAATGTAATTTGTTATTTTATGTCCTGCCGAAAGTCTTTCCCATCACGGTTTCTGTTCCCATTATTATGTATTTAGGGCTCTTCTAATCAGATGAGTTATGCAGTCTCTTTTCTCCTTATGTGCTGCCGTCATCATTTAAAATACTTCGAGCTTGTGAATTCGGATGTAATTCTAGCCTTTTTAAATATTTTAATGCAAAATTCGTTATCATAGTTTTAACTAATGGCACATTGAGTTCCTTGTGAATATTGGAGTTTTTTATATACCAGGGAGCAGCTGTGACTATTCGAAGAAGTTTATTTTGACGCTTTTGAATTTATTCGATATTAAAAGCTGAGGCAGTGCCCCATTTCTGACTACCTTAAAACCAGATTGGCTTTTAAAATAGAGTTGTAAAATCGAAGTTTGCAAACGAGATTAAGAACAGAAAGTGTTCTGTGTGAGGGTCCAAAAATTGTATTTGCTAGAATGAGAGAGCGTGTGTGATAAAACAAAATATATTTTCCGTGAGGGCGCGTGAGCGCTCATGACCAACTGTGTGCCCTGTAGCGCTGCCATTTGTCAGGTTTTTAATTTGAGTTTTTTATAAAAAAATAATATAAAATTTCCAGTATATTGGATGAAAATATTAAGTGTTTTTTTATGCAATAAAACGGTACTATATATGTTCTCTTACCTTTATAATTGCAACAGTGGTGTTTTAATGGTGTTTTCTCCTTCGTACCTAAAAGATCCCAATTAAATTTTTTGGCTGCGGAAGGAAGTATTTTTAACACTAGATTCATATAAGTTTTCTGAAGGTGATAAAATGGACAAGAGTTTATTCTTTAAAGTTTTATGTTGAACTTTGTAAAGTTTATTTTCATATTGACTTTCTAAAACACGTTAAAGTTTCAGCACCTTTTAGGCTTTCAATAAGTATTTCCTTGTAAACTAATTTATTAATTAAAAAGAAAAACCATTACTGTTATTCACTTTTTTCTATATTTTTAAACAAAATAAATTCCAATTTTATAATTAAAAAAAAAATTATTTGATATCTGTTTTGTTTAAAAATGTTGACACTTTTGTAAGAATAATTTTTTTCTGGAAAAAAAGTTTTTTTTTCAGATATAAATTTAAAAAATATATATATGGCAACGCTGGTGCCCTGTGACAATGCGTGACTTAAAATTAATGGGCTTAAAGAGGGAGAAAGACTTCCAAAAACAGAATACAACAAATCATTTAATTTGCCCCAATCTTTTAGTTAAGCATTAGTTTTGCAAAAAAAAAAAAAGAAAAAATTTCCAATAGTGCAAATAATATAAAAATTATAGTTAATACCCCCTTTATGATCAAGTGCAATATGTCGTTTACGACAATCATAATACCAATTTTTAAAAACTGCTGGTTTTCGACTATGAAACTTATAATAAGGACCGGTTAATTTTAGTTCCGTTAAAAATATTTGTCAAAGCTTAAATATTCTATACATTGGTATTTTATTCTTAAACGAGAAAACATGCGAATAATTGTAAACCAGTTTTGATAGAAGTTCACCCTACAGAATTATATTTCGTTGCGGGATTAGGCGTATTAATATCTCTTTCAAAGGATTCTTTAGTTGGGCCTATCGAAAATTTTGGATCGACCTTCACGAAATTTGCCACAGTGACTTGTAATCTTATGATACAATAAGAGGTCTTCCGGAAATCGAAAACGCAAAACGCACGAATTTAAAAGTCGTTTTTTAAATAACATTTTTGTAGTAAAAGAAATACAAATGCAATACAGTTATTTCTCTATAAAACAGAATTCTCTCAGAAAATTATGAAAAATTGGATTAAGAGTGTAATAAAAAGAACTTCAAAATTCTTTTGCTTTCGATTTCCAAAACACCCCTGAATGACAGAGCAAATAAATTGAACTACAATAGCGTTATTCGTTTTAGGCAGGGATCGTAAGTTATTTTTTGATTTTTTAGAGCAAAAATAAATGTTATTCTCTAACGAAATGTACGTTTTATAATAATTTTGTTGACTTTAAATATTTATTTTAATGTGCACTAGAAATCCCTGAATTATGTGATCATTCCATTAATGCACGCAATTTCTACAAATAGATATCAAGATGTGCAAAGATATCTATGGTGTAACGAATTTTTTAAAAATTTAATATGTATGTCTTACCTACTGGTTAAACTGTAGTGTATTTTACACCATCGATTTTTGACAGTTAATTCAAAAAATTAATAAAAATATTAATGTTGCCATATTTTAAAAGAAAACTTAAAGGAAAAAACACGTAGCAAAATTAACGTTGAAATTACCAAAATAGTTTTACCGGATAGGTAAGGATAACTGTTAGGTACGAACACGACCAGATATCCCTTTGTAGAAATTTCGGGCGTAAATATTTAAAGTCAACAAAATTATTATTCAAGAAGATTTTTTCAGAAAATCACCCCTATTATGTAAGTTGTTGTCGACGTCGACATTAATATTTATTTGTTGTGACATCAAGTCGACGACTACATCACTTCGACGTTAATTTGGTATTTTATAAGAAAGTTGTGTCGACGTCGACAAGTTAACAAAAATCTGACAAAAAAAAATCCCATCTCCAATTTTTTTTTCTATTATTTTTGTTCTTCATCATTAAAGTTTATTTTTAACGCTAATTATGCTATTTTCCGACATTTGCGATATCAAATTAAAATACGAGTTTGTTTCCTCTTTTGAATTTTTCGCGAATTTTTGCCAGGTTCGCGATAAGAGCTATTTTTTACTGTAAGTTTTATGATTCTTTATAGCTTTAACGATTATTAATAAATATAAGACTTTGCTATCATGCCGCTGTTAGCAAATTTTTGCGAATTTCCGCTAGTCTTGCAATTTTTGCCGAATTTTTTACATGTATTATAGTTTTATGGACTTTTAATTAATATTATGGTTTGTTTGAAATAATAAAACTATTCGCTATTTTTGCCAACTTTTCCAAATTTCTGCAATTTTGCGTAGTTTTGTTGCTCTTTATGGCAATCGTCTTAAGTTAAAAACGTTCGCGAAGTTTATTTATTTTAGCAAACTTTTCCGAATTTTCGCATTTAATTTACTATTAAAATTTGTGCCCATAACTTCTTTTAAAATTTCCATTTTTTTATTTTAACGTACTTAATAAATATGTTTACATTAAACTTAAAATTTCTTTAACTTTCATTTGAGACGATGCAAAATTTCCCGTAGATTAAAACAGAGACAATTCCAATCGACGTCGACTTAAAAGCGCCCTAGAAATATAAAGTATCTGTCAATAGTAATCGATTATTGTCAATAACGACTCAGAAAATATATGTACTCTTCCGATGCCGTCGACTCATGTCGACGTCGACTTTCATAATAGGGGTGAATAACTTTTATTTTTGCTCGAGAAAATAAAAATATAACTGTTAATTTTGTTAAAAAAATAAAAATTAAAAATAACTGTTACATATTTTTGTTAAAAAATCAAGAAATAGTTTACGGTCCCTGCATCAATGCGTTCACACCTGAAACATCTAACAACTACTATCAATAAAAAATGTCACCATTTCTTAAAAAAAACTTTTATTTTTTCCATAATTGTTTTCTACATAAGTGCCAAAATTATGAAAAATTCGTTACACCATAGATATCTATACACAGCTATGTAGATATCTATTTGTAGAAATTACGGGCATTAAAGTGTGATCATCCAGGGATTTCTAATGCACATTAAGCTAAATATTTAAACTCAACAATATATAAAATTTTTTTTGCAAAAAAGACTTGCAAAATGGAAAAACTTTACAAATGGTAACGCTGCTTTCAAAAGAAATGCAATTTTGTCAGTGATGCCACAATAATAATAGAATTTATTGCCACTTTTCTAGTGATAACACTATAATAATCGGAAGATGTAGAATGGAATACAATGAGATAGGAACATCTTATAAAGATGTTGATTTTTAGCTCTATATATTTCTTATGGGAAAATTTCAACAACATCGCAAAGTGATGGTAGATGTTAGATGTTGACAAGTGTGAAAAGGCCATAACGAATAACGCTATGGTAGTTCAAATTTTAAAAATCAATATATTTTATTCTAGCAAAATTCATAAGGATGAATATGGTATACTTGAATCAGTTATCCGACATTTGCTTCTATATGCTTTTTTTGCTTAAACATTTCAAAATAACTTTTATTTTCGGTACCTGGTTTTAGGCGTAGTAAAGTGTTTTCCGAGACTCATATCAAACGATATTGTGCAAAATTTAATGAAAATTGGAGCATGGCGTCATCAATTTATATTAGTTTTTTAACAAATATATCAATATTTTGGGCTTAGAACTATTTTCCTACTGAACCAATTGTACTGGATTTCAATTACAAGCTGATTAGGAGAAAGAATTTGATACCAATCTTGTTGCATCCTTTTGAATTCTTCGAAAGTGAGCGTGATTTCAACAGTTAGATATGGCTAAATTGACTTATGGCCAATTTTCAGAATTGACATTAAAACACATTTATGCTTAAAATCGTTTTAAATACAAAATTCTCTTCTTCACTAAACACTTAAGTTAAACTTAAGTCACCGATGTGGTACATTTAAATTCAACTTAAGTTTCCATTGGATTAACTTAGCAAGGTGGCCTCAATATCACAACAATACAAAAACAACAGACAAAGTAATAAGAACCAGCTGTTTTTTGAGACCACCTTGTAAATAACTACACTTTTTTATGATATTTTTTTGTATTTAGTAGTGCTACCATACTTTTATCTTAATTAAATTAGACTTTTCATATAAAACTCAAAAAATCAATCTGTAATTAAATACGATTTAAGTTTTTATGAAAATTAACATAATATAGATTTAAATACTATCCTGAAAATTGGGCATTAGAATTACTAATGGACCATTTATATAGGGATATGTATACTTTATGGAATCTTTGATGAATATTAAAGAAGTTTCAAATGGAACGACAAACTTAGTATACCGTAATCCACCAGCAGTGTAGTGGAGGGTATAAAAACAAGAATTTTAAAAAGGGAAAATGTTGTGTTTTTATATGGACCTGCTTATTAATACATATAGATTAAATGATTTAGTGCAAATACTAAACAATACAAAAAAATATTTGCTTAAAATATAAAATTCAACAAAAAACCAAAAGTTTCTAAAATTTTAATAAAAAATTCGTTTATCTATTTAAGCTTTTTAAAAGCTTAGCTTTTGCTATTTTTTTTTAACACATTCTGACAATTTGATAATTATGTACTTGCTAATTGCAACTTAAAGTGTGACCCGAAGCCAAAACAAAAAGTGCTGATAAGAAGAGAAAAGTAATTTTGCAAATGTTTGCAAAATAATTTAAAAAGAGATTCCAAACAGTTCAGTAGACTTTAAGATCCAGTGAGAACAACACCACGAGAACTATGAAACTAATTTTAAATTTAAGTTTGACGCTGGTGTTGTGTCAATTAGCAAACGCTTTAGGGCATAACACTGTTTGCTTTTATGACGCCACTGGAGAGGAGAAAGAAGGTATTTATTTTTAAACATCAAACGGAAATGCGACATACATATGTAATTTATTTACTTGGAAAATTTTGTTCGTAGGTTTAGCAAAATTCTCTCTTACCGATTTAGAAACTGCTTTGGATTTCTGCACTCATTTGGTTTACGGTTATGTGGGTCTGCATCCGGAAACTTTTCGTTTGGCATCTTTAAATAATGAACGAGATGTTAAGAAGAGACATTTCCTTAAGGTAACTGCTTTAAAGGAAAAGTTTCCGTATGTAAAATTTTTACTTAGTGTTGGTGGTGACAAAGATATTGGAGGTTCTGACAAATATATAGAACTGTTGGAAGGCGGCCAGGAAAAACAACAAGGTTTCATTGAGTCGGTTAATTATTTGGTAAGAAGTTTAAATTTTGATGGCTTGGATTTGGCCTTCCAATTGCCACGTAACAAACCACGCAAAGTTCACTCTACTCCTGGTATGGCTTGGAAATCGGTTAAGAAATTATTTTCCGGGGATTTTATTGTTGATACAAATGCCGAGGAACATAAGCAACAATTCACGGACTTTGTCAAGAGGCTTAAAACCTCATTTGCTGAAAATGATTTGTTATTGAGTTTAACAGTATTGCCAAATGTCAATTCATCATGTAAGTAAAAAAAAACTTTTATAAAAAAAAAAAAAAAATTCAACATAAATTAAGGGTCTAATTGTTTAAAACGCAACGCAACGCCAAGAATGTCATTAAAAGCAAGAACAAATTCAAAAACATTCTATAATTGTGTTGTTGCTTTCTACAGAAATTCGACTTAACTAAAAAAATTAATACAAATAATTGTAAAGGTCGAATAAGAGACAATTTATAAAAAAAAATTAAATATAAATTTATTTCCTTGGCAGGGTATTTTAATGCTCCCGCCCTAATTAATCAAGTCGATTTTGTTAACTTGGCTGCTTTTGATTTTACCACACCTGAACGTAATCCTCAAGAAGCGGATTACACGGCCCCTTTGTATGCTCCCGCTATAGAGGGTAATCGCCTATCGCATTATAATGTTGATTTTCAAGTCGAGCATTGGACCGCACAACGTTTTCCTAAAAATAAAATAAATGTTGGAATTGCCACTTATGGTCGGGCTTGGAAAATGACTTTGGATTCTAAATATGAAGGTTATCCTATCATATCTGCAACCGATGGTGTTGCAGAGGCTGGATCCCAAATGAAAGTACCTGGTGTTTTAAGTTGGGCCGAAATTTGTTTGAGGCTACAACCAAAATCTGAATATTTCTTGCGTCGTTTTGCCGATCCCAATAAAAGGCACGGTACTTATGCATTCCGTGCTGCTGATGAACAAGGCGAACATGGCACTTGGGTTAGTTATGATGACGCTGAGGTAGCTGCCACAAAAGCGGCTTATGTCGCCACAAAAGGTTTGAGTGGTGTGGCTTTATTCGATTTAACAATGGATGATTTTCGTGGTCAATGTACCGGTGATAAATTTCCGATATTAAGAGCTATTAAATATAGCTTATAAGTGTAATCAATAGATTTAAGTTAATAAAGAAGTTTTGAAAGTAAATTTTGTATTATAAACTAAGAATAATTGAAATAGGGAGGACTTTTATTTATTTATTTAAGTACCAATAAGAGCGATTATTAACTGTGAAAATGATATTCTATCGGATTATGAGCAGACCCACACAAAATAAAAATATGATTCGACTATATTATGATTATTATATTTTTTTAAATTTTAATTATACTACTTTTAGTCGCAATCTTATTATGATTGCCCTATATAAGAGGAGCTATATATATACAAATATTCTACACTAAATATTATGTATGGCTATAACTAACATAAATAAAATCTTAAAATAAGGTCCATTTAGAATAAACTAAGTGACAAGCTTAAAAAAAACAGTTGAGTGCTTTAATCGGCTGTGCCGAATCTTTGATACCCTCCACCGACAGAAGTGTACTCTATATGATATCTTTATATATATATATTTTAAACTAATCTTCACAAAAACAAACGTCAGCATTAAAGTTGGTTGCGCTTAAGACTTATATTAAATTATTGACCCACAATCGGAATGCTTTATGCTTTTCTTTTTAGAAATTTGAACTAGCTTGAGTAAAATATCATGATTGGTAGCAGTTTAAGCCGAACTAAAACTATTTTCGGGAGGGGAATTTATATTGGACCCATGGTAAATTATGGCCCAATCATCCTCAAATTTTGCAGAGCGATTTCTGGTATATATTAAAAAGCATAAATTAGATTAAATCGGTGAAATTAGTTTTAGCGTTTACAGTGAATTTCAGAAGGCTGCTTAATATGGGATCTGAGGTAAATTATGGACCGTATATCACAAAATTGCGTGATATTTTATTGGGCCATATGAAGCTAAGTTGGAACAAATTTTACCGTTTTATCTATATCTGCTACGGCTTTAGGCGTATTGGATTAATTTCCTAGAGTGGGCTTTATACGGGGCGGTAAACTTTGGAGCGATCATCGGGAATTTTTTTTGTGTGATTTCTAGTCTTATTAAACTGTGAAGTATTAAATTTTTTTAGCGTTCTTTACGAAACTTTACAATATGATTTTCAGTCATAGAGAACGAATTTGCGCATATTCTTATATCAATCTGAGCATTATAGCACCAAACTAACAAAGTTTTTGTAACAAAATTATCAATTTTTTAGGGTGGTGGTTTCACATTTTGATTCAAAGCTTAAACTACCGAACCGATTTAGCTTGATTTCAATCCCACACTGTTCATGTACACGACATGTTTTTTACATCTGACTTATCAACATTTCAAGTCACATGTAATTGTGCATGTCTGTCAAATTTTCTGTTTTACATAGGGTTTATAATATTTGGTCACAAACGTACATGTAATTTGCTTCTGTATTGTCTCTATTTTTTCGCATAGTTATTGCAGAAACCAAAGTAGTTCTCGCCACAAAAAGAGTTCAGCGATCTTAATATTTTTTTTCTTTAAATTCGGATAAATTAATTTTGGATATTATAACGACACGATCTTTATACATATATGAACATAATTCCTATTCAACGGTGAAATGTTCATACTTATATCGGTATTATTAAATATTAACTACAGCCGGCTAATGATTTTGGCATAGATTTCTGACACAGCAGATGTCAGATGGTTTGTCAGAAGAAAATAGAGCACGCTGTAATTGAAATTTTGTCAGAAGACTTTGCGTCTGACTATTACAGATGCAATGTCTTAAAGTTAACACTCGACATGTATGTATTTTGCAGTCAGATGTAAATACATGTCGTGTACGGGCACCTTTAGGATAACTACTAGCAATTTGACAGAAAGTTTGTTCTTTTCTCTTAAGGTTTTCGAAAGTAACCGTGTTTTTAACAGACGGACAGATAGACGAACATGGCTAAATCGACTTAGAATTACTCAAGGAGCCAGAATATATATACTTAATGGGATCTTAGATGTATAACAAAAAAGTTTCATGCAGAATGACAAACTTGGTATACCCTCATTCGCCACTAGTGGTGGTGGAGGGTAAAACAAGTAAGAAAGTGCAGTCGTGCGAGATCAAATATATGAGACTCTATATTACTAACTGTGACCTTTGAACAATGCGCCTTTATGTGATTATTGGAAGATATTTGTATGGGACTATCCCGCTTTCCTGGACTTTTTCATTCCCCGGGAAAGCGGGATTTATTTTTCAATTTCCCGGGAATTCCCGCTTTATAAATGGTGGTTTTATAGAGGTATAAAACTTTAGGTTGGCAGCACATTTTTAACTTACGGCCATTTTTTTTAGCTGTCAAGTGATTTATGTTTAGTTTGGACAGGCATTTCAACATGAATAGACATAATCACCAATGGAAACATAAGTAAACAAAACTGCCGTATTTGGAGTGATGATAATCCTCAAATGTATGTTGAGACACCGTTATATCCAGAAAAACTGACTGTTTGGTGTGCTTTGTGGGCTGGTGGAATCACTGGTCAGAACGTTGCAGTCAATGGTAATCGCTATATAGTCATGATTTCTGACTTTTTCGTTCTTCAATTGATGAACGCCGCGTTGTAGTCCCAGAAATGTGGGAAAAGGTCATTGAAAATTGGACCTCAAAACTATACTACTTCCGCACCAGCCGTGGCGCTCATACGACAGAAGTCATATTTAAACTATATTATATCATGTAAATTTAAAAAAATTCATCTTTGTTTTATTCCATTTCGAAGTTTTAAACATCGATAAAAAAAAACGCCCTTAACAAAACCAGCAAAATATAATTTAATTTAATTATTCGAACATATTACAATTCACAAGATATTTTAAATAAGTTTTTTAACTGCAAAAAACATTAGCGCAAAAAAAAATCAGTTCTCTATATGCAAAGCCAACAGCATTGACTTAAAACCAAAATAGTTTAATTATTTAAACCAAGGCCTATTTCACCAATTCTATTTAAATATTAAATCATATTATAGAAAGACAAAAACATGAAAAACAAAAAATGTACTTTGGATTTCGAGAAGAATTCTTGACAAAAAGTACGAAAAAACAGAAGTTATGAAGAACATGTAAATCAATTAAAATAGATAATCATTAATTCAAAAGCAAATTTCGATATACCAAGGTAAAATACCATTTGGTTTAAAGATTGATGTTTGACTATTGACGTCATCCGGCTTCAATGGTCGAGTGAGTAAAAACTGAAGAGATTGTGTGGTTACAATCGAAACTAGTCTGGGCAACCTGTCCTTGGAAGCCTGGGTTCAAATCTCAGCGCAGTAAAATTATCAATAAAATTTTAATTAATTTCATGTTGTAAAATTCCTGTCTTCATAAAAATAATTTAATGAAAATTAAATTCAATGAACTTAAGCCTAATTAAAAATATCTAAATTTGGATTAAAAACCATTAACAGTTCAATAAAATAAACACAATACTTATTATTAATTCATATTTAAATATACAGCCATGTCACAGAGTACAATTCCGTTCGGAACCGAAGAAAACATATTTGTTTATTGATAGAAAGTATATTTTGATAGTTTGTTGACCTTTAAGATACAGAAAACTCCCATTCCGTTCATGAAAACAGAAAATGGTTTCATTCCGCAAAGTTTTTTCGAATTTTCTGAAGCACCAAAATACGGAAAGAATTCCGTTTCCGAACGGAATTGCACTCTGTGACATGGCTGATAATTTGTTTCTTTTTTTAGTTGACATGAAAAACGAATTTTTAACATATATTGATATATAACTAGAACTGGGAAAATATAACACAGTACAACACATAATTTTGGAACTCAAATCTGACAATTGCTCTTGAAAGTAGCCCCAAAAATAAGAAATTCTGCATCATTAGTTTAGTCAAGTTGGCTGCATTAATAATTTAATGGCCATATTTTGCTCAAGGTGGATTTTTATCACTTTTTCTATATTGTACCGGCTTACCGTACGGAATATCTCTTTTGTGTCTAAAGCAAAGTTGTAGATATTGAATAGAAGAAAAAAATCAGAACATACCTATCCGCAAAAAGTGCATCCAGTGCCTTAATAATCGCAAAAATTCCCATTTTTTTACAATTTGTTTCCCCATTTTTCACCTTTTTGCGCAATAACTGGATTTCAAATCCACAAATATGCTGTTTGTTTAACAGTCAATTGGTATGACTATTTTGTGTTTTGTTTTACTCATTAACTTGAAATTGTGGTTGAAAATTTATATCAGCGTTACCGTCTTGGTTTTATTTTTCTGTTTATGTCTTTTGTTGTGGGCATTAAAAACGAAAATTATTCTGAACTTTTTTTTTTATCAGACATAAAAGAGATATTCCGTACGGCATACCATACCGAGATATAACCGTGTTAAAATATAGAAAAAGTGATAAAAATTCACTTGAGCAAAAAAAAAAAATCTTATGACCATTAAATTATTAATGCAGCCAACTTGACAAATCTAATGATGCAGAAGTTCTTATTTTTGGGGCAACTTTCACCAGCAATTGTCAGAGTTGAGACCGAAATCAATGAGCTGAAAAATGTTGTATTGTGTAATTAATGTACAGAATCGGTTGATCAACTATTTCTAATCTTAATCAAGAAGAATCCTGTCAATCAGAAAACACGTTTTCTTTCTACTGCTGTTTGAAAATTATATAATCTCTGGATACTTTAAGCTTCCTCACCTGATCTTTCAAAAACTTCTAAAAAAAATTTTATAAAGCAAATTATTTTTTTTTTGAATCGAATAAGCATTTTTTTTTTACAAATTGTTGCATTCAAAATTTTTCGAAATGCTAGTTTTTCGCTTATTTTACCAGTAAATAAGATTCTGCATTTTTAGAATCTTTTCTACTAGATCGAAATTTCAATCATTATTACGTGTGATTTTTTAGCTATTATCTTTTTGGCAACACTGGTTTAAACAGCTGACGCACGTTTCGTGTTTTGTTTCACTGTCAAACATCTTCAGTTTGGTCTATAATTTAACCATGACTCGTCTTACAAATTTTTGAATTTTGTTATCAAAATGCGTGCGTGCTCTGTTAAGAAAGTTCATCGCGCGCTTCTTCCACTTTTTTATCGAAAAATTGTGTTCAGCGGCGAAGCTAATTTTTGGCTCAGTGGGTACGTTAATAAGCAGAATTGTCGATTTTGGAGTGAAGATCAGCCAGATCATTGGACCGTACTTCTTCAAAGATGATGCGAATCGTAACGTTACTGTGAATGGTGAGCGCTACCGTGAGATGATATCCAAATTTTTTTTGCCCAAAATTCAAGAGCTTGACTTGCATGACATGTGGTTTCAACAAGACGGTGCCACATTCCACACAGCACGCTTAACAATGGACTTATTGAGAGGCGATTTCGGTGAACATTTTATTTCACGTTCGGGACCGGTCAATTGGCCGCCTAGATCGTGCGACTTAACGCCTTTTTACTATTTTTTGTGGGGCTATGTTAAAGCTCATATCTATACACACATTCCCGCTTCAATTAACGCATTGGAAGACAACATTGAAGCATTTATTCATGAGATACCAGCCGAAATGTTGGAAAAAGTATGCCAAAATTGGACTAAGCGGATGGACCATTTGAGGCGCAGTCACGGTCAACATTTGCATGAAATAATCTTCAAACATTAAATCACATGGACCGTACTATCGATTCAAATAAAGATTTCATGCATTTTTCTGAATTGTATGTGTTGTTTTTAAACTTTCCTATAGCTCTTAAAAAATCACCCTTTAAAAGCCCCAAACTATTCTGTAATTTTACCTATTTTTTATAACAATAACTTCTGAAATAAGCGAATGTGAAAAAAGACGTACGCATGACAGGTGATAGCTATAAAATATTCGGCATAACCTAACACGGCATTACCACTTAAACTTATAGGTTGGCATCGAAAATAAACTTAAGACTTCCGGACAATACAACTAAAATGACCTTCCTCAACAAAAACGAAAATAAATAAAATTTTAAATCAACTGAGATTAATTGGTTTTGTCACAAAGTTTTCTCTTTAAAAACAAATCACTACGAAGTATAAAAATCATTCTTATCACAGCTAAAAAAAAAAAATTAAGCTGATAATTAAGAACACCCGTCTCAAGACCGAATTCAAACATTTTAGTTTATTTTTTAAAACGGAATAAAAAGCACCTAAAATAAAACCAACAATGAAATTAAATTTAAAACTTTTTTCAACGCTCCTCTTTGGACAATTAGCATTAACACTAAATCGCAATTTAATTTGTTTTTATGACGCTTCGAGTGAGGAGAGAACAGGTAAACATTGATTTTTCACAACTTTCTAATCGATATTAATAAACTTAATTATTTCTTTAAAGGTTTTGGTCAATTTACTTTAGCAGACTTAGAAAAGGCTTTGGAATTTTGTACACATGTTATTTGCGGTTATGCCGCTATCAATTCCTTGACTTTGCAAGTTACCAGTCTTAATGATGTAGAGAAACGACGATTTAAGGAAGTTACTGCCCTTAAGGATAAATATCCCCATATAAAATTTTTACTGTGTTTGGGAAGTGACAACGATAAGGATTTGGACTTATCAAATAAATACATAAGACTTTTGGAAGCCGGTGCAGGAACTCAAAACTCATTTATTGAATCTGTGTTAAATATTTTACGAATCTATAAGTTCGATGGCTTGGATTTGGCTTTTCGATTTCCTCGTAATGATAACAAAACTAAAGGTGTCATACCTCGGAAATCCTTAAGTGAATTGCTCAAAAGGAAGATTATTAATGAGACAGACGCCCAGCAAGAAGATCATAAAACTCGGTTCACGAGAATGGTAAAAAATCTTAAAAAGGCTTTTGCGCCACATGATCTTATGCTGAGTTTGACTGTGCTACCGAATGTAAATGCTTCTTGTATGTTTTCAACGACAATTCAATATACAACTTATCAATTGTTTTAAAAGCTAATTATTATTTTCAGTATACTTCAATGCCTCTGCTTTAATTACCAATTTGGACTTTATCAATCTGCAAACATTCGATTTCACCACACCAGAGCTGAGTCCATCGGAGGCAACCTATACAGCTCCTTTATACTCTATACCTGTACAGGGCAATCGTAGTATTCAGCATAGTGTTGTCTATCAAGTGAATTATTGGCTTTCGAAACGTGTTCCATACCACAAAATAAATGTGGGTATTGCTGCTTATGGTCGTGCTTGGAAAACGACTAATGAATCTCAAAGAGATGGTTTTCCTAAGGTAACGGCCACAAATGGCCCAGCTTTACCTGGCTATGTAGCCAAATTGCCCGGAGTTTTAACTTGGATGGAAATTTGTACTATGCTTTTAAACGGCCTTAATAGCAATAAAACCGGTCCGCATGCTCCTCTTCTAAGCGTTTTCGATCCTCATAAGGATTTTGTAACGTATGCTTTTCGTCCGGCTGATGAAGCTGGTGAAAATGGTATGTGGGTGAGTTACGATGATCCCCGAATCGCTGCTATTAAAGCTGCGTATGTCAAACGTCGTCATTTAGGTGGTATTGCTTTATATGATGTGAGTCTGGATGATTTCCATGGTATTTGTAATGGTGATACATTTCCAATGTTGAGATATATCAAATATACTTTTTTGTAAATAATATTTTATTTAATAAAGCTGGAGGCAAATATCGTTATTCGATATCTAACGTAATTTACAACCCGGACTTGCATTTTATATTTATATCTTCTAATTTTATTTTTCCAAAGACCTGCAGTTTTTCTTAAAACCACGATGAAATTGTAAAATAAAATATACGGGCATGTTCTAGAAATCGAAATGAAGTGGAATTGAAATCGAATGAGATTTTGATTTCAATTATTTATAGGCTTTTAACACTGCCGATATTTAGGTGAAACGTATGGAAGATGTAGAAAATATGAAACATGCGTTTACATTGCTCACATATAACATCTACCATCAATCAAAACTGTAAATTACACAATGTACAAAAAACACACAAAAAAGTAATACAGAAAGAAAATTTAGCAAACAAAAACAGTAATAAATAAATAAAAGTTAACAAACAAAAATATAACATAGTAAATTAAATTACAAAAAAAGCATTTTCTTTAATATTGTCAGTGATGCCACTGTAATAATAGAATTTTTGGCACTTTTCTAGTCATGATACTACAGTAATCGAAAGATGTTTAATGGAATAAAATCAGATTGGTATTTCTTTTGAAGATGTTGAAATATTTTAATGTTTAGCCCTATGCATTTCTTTGGGGAAGATGTTAACATCTTCGAAAGTGGATGGCAGATGTTAGATGTTGATCAGTGTAAGAAGGCTATTACAAAATGACTGTAGTATTTCCTGTTTTTTAAAGTTGGTTTTGTAAAGATAATTAATACTTAGAGCTAATAAGTCAGTGCAAGTTAAACTCTTTTTTTTTTTTTTTGGTTTAAAATGCACTCAAAATATTATGTAGGTAAATTTCAAAGAAAAATCCATTTTAACAACTAAAAATTCATTTAAAAAACGGATCATTTACATTTTATTTAAAATGAATAAATTTTTTAATTTATTTATTTAACAGTATATTCCATAAAATGTAGCTGTTGTTGTTTAAATAAAGATCAGTTAACTGATAACAAATCAAAGTATTTTTTGGTATGTAGTTTGTTTTTTGAATAAACAACATAAATGTTAAAAAATAAGTAGATTCGTAAAATAACTATATTTTCATTAAATTTTAACAGTACGAATAACCTACAATCAGTTACTGTAATAATTTTATGAGTGTGTGTGTATAACCTTACCAATACCCACCTGTGGTGCGATTCACTAACTTTTAACGATCCGACAATCGTTATTTTTGTCGACATATATATTCGCTTGTAATAACGATAGTGTGATTCACTAATTTATTTTTAACGATTGTAAACAGCTGTAGTTTTTGTAACATCTCTGTCTACAAAATGTTAAAATAAACGAAAAGCACAAAAAAGAATAAAGAAAAAATAAATGAAATTGTATTACATTTACTGTTTTTATATTTTATTTTGTGAATTTTATATTTAGAATTTTTGTTCATAATTTGCTTTGCCTTGTAAATTCTGAACTTAGAATTTTGTTTTCGTTCATAAATATACATACACAACGTAAATTATTGTAAATAACGAAAAAAAACTGCTTAGAGTAACAGCAGACTTTAATCGACAGCGAATATCATTAAAAATGTTACTGAATAGCAAATTCGATAAAGTTTCGTTATATTTATTTTAACGATACGATTATCGTAAAAAAAGTTAGTGAATCGCACTACTGGATGACCATTTCGGTTTAACTTCTTAAATTTGCTTCAGAACAAATTATTTTAAAAAAAATACTAAAAAAAAATTGTATGACGATAACTTGTTCTCATCATTTATAAACATCTATGTTAAGGAGAAGGCTAAACCAGCAAATCCATAAATCAGTTAACATATAAACGATATTCAAACGCACATAATTTATCGTAGTGCTGTCACATTATTATTTTTAAAACATTGCCGATAGATTTAAAAAAGTGATGAAACAGATTCATATTTAAAAATTGTTTCAAAAATAAAAGTTGACTGTACACTAACCCGGTAGGTGATAAACACGTAGTTCCTCAAAGCTTGATGCCGTGAATGCCTTTAATATGACTTTTATCCCCTTTTCTAACACATGTGGAAAGAGTATAGCAAATTCAGCTAGATCGCGCCACAAATGGCTGGGAAATGAGCAGATACCGAAAAATATTTTTCGAAAGCTTGAAGAAATAGCTATCTAATTTGTTTGGGACAAATTTTGCTAACACCAATAGATAATAAGTTACATGGATGAGAAAGAACACCGGTTTGGCCAAAATGTCAAATTTTGACCCCTCTAACTCAGAAACTTTTTGACCGATCTTGTTAAAAATTTGTGTCTAAGCTACTAATTAATAGGACTTACCTTGGTGCAAATTTCATCTAAATCGGAAGACATAGATTTCAAAAGTTGGGTCACTTGATATTTTATTTTGTCAAACTATAAAATTTTTTTAATGTACCTATAATGTCTTTAAACTTGGTTTTTAATGGGTATTTTTTTAAATTGTTTAACCACTGAATAACAAATAATTTGATAGGCATATAAAAAACAAACGACACAACTGCTGCAAAATAGTTTTTAAAGGGACCATGTTGTACCTTTCTTTATTAGAAAATCAAAAAACTTATTTTTCGAATGTAACATTTTCAATGGTTCAATTTGAAACGCAGTACAAACCTCAACTTTTCAACGGCATAATGAATTGGAATCTTTAGAAAATATATCAAGAATATCACCTGAGGAAATTTCTTTATACTACAGAATGCTCAATAAAATGCTTATGAAAGGTACTTCGTGTGTTTTGGCCCTCAGCAATATCCATCACAAGTTTATGGTCTGTCACAAATCAGGAATCTTTCGAACTTGATATCCATCCACGTAAATGGCATGGGATTAGGCAAACTCTGCGTAAATCATCAGACGATAGGAAAAACCAGCTATACATAGATTGCAATCTTTAAGGCAGTCGGTGCATAGGATGTCCATCGCACATCTAAAAATGCCAAATAATAATTAAAATTTCCAAACTAAACCTAAATTGGAATTAAAACAAGAACCGGTCAAATAACCAAGAACAATGGAGTTAACTTGTTACGGTCCTGTTCCTTGCAGGAGTAAAATAAACCAATATATATGCGCTCAATAAAAACTTCGAACTCAAATCTTTCAATTATGCCCGTGATTTCTACAAATAGTTATATAGCTGTGTATACACCCAGAGAAAAAATATGTTTAAATATGGTCACCTCCAACAAAACTATTTTTAAATTAAATTGTAAACATACTATGGTTATTTTAACCATATTATTGTCATCGACAACCATATTATGGTTAAATTAGTCCTACATTAAAAAAGCACAACCATATTATGGTTGCCTCCGAACATGTTTTGATTAATAATAACTAAAATATGTTTAACATTTATAATAGCATGGTTGATTTTCAACCATAAAATTTGCTCTTGGAAAAGAGGAAAATACTACTGTTAATTTAAAAACAAATTATTGTCCTATTTAACCATAACATGTTATGAGGCAACCATAATATGGTTGTGGCTTCTTGATGGAGGACTAATTTAACAACAATATGGTTTTTGGTGACAATAATATGGTTAAATTAAACACAATATGTTTAAAATTTACTTTAAAAATAGTTCTGTTGGAGGTGACCATGTTTAAACATATTTTTTCTCTGCGTGTAGATATCTATGGTGTAACGAGTTTTTCATAATTTTAACACGTGTGTATGTCTTACCTACTGGTTAAACTGTAGTGTATTTTACACTATCAATTTTTGACAGTTAATTCAAATAATTAATAAAAAATACAAATGTTGCCATATTTTAAAAGAAAACTTGAAGTTAAAGACACGTATGCAAAATTAACGTTGAAATTACCACAATAGTTTTACCGGATAAGTAAAGATAACTGTTAGGTACGAACCCGACCAGAAATCTCTGTGTAGAAATTACGGGCATTAGTATCGCCACAAAATTATAGTTTTTACGGGTGAAAAAGAAAATACACTTAATGATCTTCCCATGCAAAGCTGCAAGCAATTCCAGGTATGCCAAGTGAGAGTGCAAAAGCAGATCAACAATTAAATTCATTAGTTACGATATTCGACGTTTAAAAAAAGGTATACCCTATGTATAACCGGAATAGGTAAAATTTTACCAAACCAGTTTCGAGGGAATTGTCGATATATATAAAATGTATGATTTAATAAAAATTTATTTGTTTCAAATATTATAAAAGATACAAAGCAATTTAGTTTTAAAAAAACTTTGGGGCTTATTTTGTAAAGCACTTCACCTCACTTGAAAATTATTTTCATACAAATTTTTGAGAATTAAAAAAATTGTATATGAAAAATTTTTTAGCGCAAGGTGAAAAGATTTATAAAATAAGCCCCTTAATTTTTTTTTTTAAAGTAAATCTAAATAATTTAAATTATTGAACATAAAATATTCAACTCTTTTTGACAATTCTGACTTCAACCCATTTAGTTATTATTATGCAAGAAATCTTGTCAATCTAAATTTTATCGATCTCAGAATGGGAAACTTTTCACCACTACACTCACCATGCACATCATCCAAACCCAAACTAATTAAAGCTACACCGCCTAAATTATGATTACGCACATAAAGAGCTTTTGCAGCAGTCGTTATAGGATCCTCGTAGCTTATCCAAATACCAAAATTACCTCTACTGTCCGTCGGTCGAAAGGCATAGACGCCATTTTTAGCTTTTGAATCCGTTACACGGGTTATCTTCGGATCACGTGTCAATTTTTCACAGATTTCCGGCCATGAGAGAAAACCTGGCGTATGAGTTTGAGGACCTGCAGCGGCAGGCCCATCGGTATATAAAACTGGGGGAACGCCATTACTGTTTGAGTTTTTAGTCATTTTCCATGCGCGTCCAAAGGCAGCAATACCGATGATGATTTTGTGTCTCGGTACATTTTGCGAATGCCAGTGTTTGTAAAGACTTTTTATATTTGTAAAAGTCGGGCCATCACTTTCGTCTAAAGGTTTTGTAGGTGACATAAGATTAGCTTCCTGCGGATTACGATTGGGTGTGTAAAAATCAAAAGCCGAAATTACTACAAAATCCAAGCTTTTCATAATCTCAGCAATATCAAAATATTCTGAAAAGAAAATATTGGAAAATGCGCTAGTTGTTTTTAGCGTTCTTAAAAATTTTTTAACTCACTTCTGGGATCAATGGTGGGTAAGACATTTAAAGTTAGCATACCTTGGCGCTCTCTCAAATTTGTGCTCAATTTTTTTATAAGAGTTGTTAGCTGAACTTTATGTTCACTCTCTTTAGAATCTTTTTCTAAATTGTTTTTAAATACATTTTTAAAATTGAACCACAATTTGCTATAAAAAGTGTTACGAGGCCTTGGTTTTTCCGTCGGCAAGGGAAATTCTAAACTTACACCATCAAATTTATATCTGATTAATGTCTTCATAACAGATTTAATAAAAACTTTAATTTTATAATGATCAGCTTCCAAGAGATTCAAGAACTCTTTAATCGTTTTTGGATTATTATCACCACTGATGCTGAGAAGAAACTTTATGTTTCGATATTTCTGTTTGAAATATTGCATTCTAGATAATTCATTTTCCCTCTCAGGTGTCAAGGCCGTTAAAGTATATGTCTTCGGTGTTATCGTTACATATCTGTAAATAACATGAGTACAAAACTGTAAAGCTAGTTCCATGTCCTTAGTGGTGAATTTAGAGGTTCCTGTAACATGTTAGCAAATAGACAAGTTTTCGTAAAGAGAAACTTAAATTTAACATACCCGCTTTACTGGCACTTCCGATGTCATAATAACAGACCAATTTGGTGCTTTTGGACGAGGATAGAGATATTGTTAATATAATTATTATAGTAATTATAGGCAAACATTTCATTGTTTTTACATCAATTGTTTACTAAAGACTAACAAGTTCTTTTTTTTCTCAAAGTGACAAACTCAAGTATAATTATACCTACACCACAATAGGGAAGAGGGTACTATGCGTCTGTGATGATGTTTGTAACACCTTAAAATATTGGTCCTAAGCCCACCTTTAAGTATATCAATTGCTTAAGAATCAGTTTTTGTATCAATCTAGCGATGTCCGTCCGTCTGGCCGGCCGGCTGGCTCTCCACTTTAACCTGGTGCGAAAAGCAATTTTTGAGATAAATTGTTATAAAGCGTGATCCATTTCGACGTTCCCTACCTTTTTAAAGAAAAAAAAAACCCCCAGAAAATTCAAATTTAATGGGGAATGTTTATTATCATTTAAAAGAACATTCTTTGGCATTTATTTTTTGAAGATTATGTCTATTAAATGTTGGCCGTCGCTGATGGTCCATCCGTTGAGTCCAATTTTCGGTGACTCGTTCGAGCATTTCGACTGGTAACTGGAGAATGACACGCGTGATGTCTTTCTCCAAGGCCTGAATCGAAGCGGGTTTATCCGCATAAACTTTTGACTTTACATATCCCCACAGGAAAAAGTCTAACGGTGTGATATCACACGATCTTGGTGGCCAATCGACCGGCCCAAAACGTGAAATTATGTGCTCATCGAAGTGTTCTCTCAATAAATCCATTGATTGATGCGATGTGTGGAAAGTGGCGCCTTCTTGCTGAAACCAAATGTCGCCAAATCACGAGCTTCCATTTCAGGCATCAAATAGTCGCTTATCATGGCACGATAACGGTCGCCATTGACGGTTACGTTCGCATCGGCATAATTTTTAGAGAAATATGGACCGATGATTCTACCGGCCCACAAACCACACCAAACCGTTGTTTTTTCTGGATGAAGTGGCAGTTCTTGAATCTCTTCAGGTTGCTCTTCGTCCCAAATGCGACAATTTTGTTTGTTTACATACCCATTGAGCCAGCAATGGGCCTCATAGCTGAACAAAATTTGTCTCGAAAACATTGGATCTTCTTGGAACTTTTCAAGAGTCCATAGAGCGAAGCGATGTCCCTTGGGAAGGCCGAGTGGCTTCAGTTGTTGCACAAGCTGTATTTTGTACGCTTTCAATTTAAGATCTCGTCGCAAAATGCGCCAAGTCGTTCCATACGTCAGTCCGAGCTGCTGCGAAGGGCACCGAATCGACTCTCCATGGTCTTCGTGAACACTCTCAGCTACAGCCGCTATATTTTCTTCACAGCGTGCTGGACGTGGTCTATTCGGTCTAATATTAGCCAATAATGAAGGCTGGGTCTCAAAATGGATGATGCTGTTGCGAATATTACGCTCCCGATTATGTTGACCATAAGTTGAGCGAAGTGCACGAAACACATTCCTCACAGAACGTGAATTTTGGTAATAAAGTTGAACGATTTGTAAACGTTGTTCAGGCGTAAGTCTCTCCATAATGAAATGCCAAGCAATACTAAACAAACATAATATGACAGCATGACACGACTCTCACGTGATCTGTCAAAAAAAGCTATTGAAAAAGTACCTCTACTTGATTCACCCATTATATAAAAATTTTATATCGGCGAATTTTTTTTAACATACGTACTAAAAAACCTTCAAAATTAACGCGTAAATAAATTTTTTTTCGGCAAGAACTCGTCCAATTTCACCTTGGAAAGTAATATTTAAAACAATTAAATGAGATTTGTTAATTACCTACTAAAAAAAAACCGTAAAAATAAAAATGGAGAAAAAGTCAAAAAAATTTAATTTGGCCTCCATGAATATGATTTTTTTGATACGTCGTAGTGGAACTTTTTTCCTCATGCCAAAAGCTATCGAAAAATCGATGGCACAATATCGATTGCTAATGTATAGTGTTTATTTAGAAATAACCAATTTTATTCAACCCATTTTTCGCCGGCCGGTGATTATAATCACCAGGCCTCTTACTCTTTTTTTTTTTTTTTTATTATTGCGATGTTTTTTCCTTCAGTTACTTAAAATCTTATTTCGTTATTTTATTCTGAGCTCACTTGGTGCGACGAGAAATGGGTAAAATATTTTTTAGTTTAGGATTTTATACTTGGAAAATTATACTACTTTACAGTGACTTTAATATTGATTAGATTGCTTGGTCTTAAATAATGACGCATATTGACTGATTCATAATCTTTATAACACATATTTATTATTTAATTATTTATACATATATAATTTTGTATTTATCTTGAACTAAAATAAACAAGTTATAGAGTATTATATCAGAGATTGCTTGAAACAAGAGTGAGAAGTCGGGACCTAGGCCTAGAGCTGCCTAAAGGTCGTAAAAACTTTAAGGTATAATAATATAAGGGTGGTTCATTAGTTGATTTGGCTAAGAGAAATTCAGTTGGTCGACTATAAAGCTTCATCCTTTTGGCCTGTTCGTGCAGAATATCGGTAAATAAAACTATGTGTTCTTTACATCTGGGATATAAAGTATGATTAGCAATTTTTTGGCAATGTTACGGAAAATATTTTTTTGTGGATCATTTTAATCCTCTAACTTCCCTATATAACGTTAACGGTAACGTTTTGCTCTTTTCGTAAAAAACACCCCTAAGAAGGGGGAAGGCAGGGAATAAATATTCTACAAAAATTTTGACCATGAACATTTAGTACATATGTAAAAACAATAAAGCCCAAAACTTAATACAACAGCCAGAAACAGGGCAACTCAAAAGCCATTAAAATACGCCAACTTTTACTATATGCACATTTCATTCGGTAATGGTGTTTTCATTTCAACAGAAAAAATATGACCGTCTGAAAAGGTGTCTGTATAAAATGTCTTGTCAAGCCTGCAATAATGCTATTTTTTATTTGCGAGAACAAAAATGGAATGCCCTGTTTTTAACACTTTACGAAAAGTTTGTTCATGCTCATTTTTTTTAACGATTTTCATGTTATTTTCCAACATTTTGTTTTTTAACCGATTTAACGATAACAAATATGTAAATTTAAAGATTTGTTTCTAATTTTTCGCGAGATTTAACCATGTTTGCGTTAGAAGGGATATTTCCTTTAAGGTTTCTTATTCTTTACAGCTTTAACGCTTTTTTTAAAGCACTAGACTTTGCTTTCATGCCGCTGCTAATAAATTTCCGATTATTTAGCCATTTTTAACGAATCTTTGCAATTCCTTTTAGTTTCAGGGACTTTTAATCAGTATAATGGCTTGTTTGATATATTAAAATTTTTCGCGAATTATCGCTATTTTTGCAAAGTCATCGTCCAGACTTTGAATTTTTGTTCCTGCAATTTTTAAAATTTCTGCTTTGAAATTGCATTAGTGTCCAGATGATGAAATCTTGTCTTTCCTTTTTATATTTGGTGTATACATACAAATACACCTACGGCCAACTTCGAGTTAAAAACTGTGAGAATAACAAAGCAAAACGGAATTGTAGAGTACATGAAACTGAGTACCCCCCGTCCCCACAACATTTTCTCCCCTCACTGATAAGCTGAAGAATTGCTGCAACAAAAATTGCAAGTCTGGACGATGACAACCTTTTCCGAATTTTTGCAATTTTCGCTTAGCTTTGTTGCTATTTGAGGCCAATTGGCGCCGTTATATAAAAGCCCCATAAATAAATAGAAGTCTCCTATTTTACAGGGCACTATCAACGCTGTCGATTTATACGGGGTGAAAAGTGCAATAAAGCCTTATGCCATAAGTAAGAGTGAATTTTTTTGAATAAGACATGCTACCCTTTACACACCAAACTGCATTTTTTAAATCAAATGTCACATTTCTTATTGTAGAAAATGCACAGTGGGGAGGTAGACATATTATTAACCACAGTTTAGGAAATTGTGTATTGGTTGCAAATATAATTAGTCAATTCACAAGGTATCCTAACATGTCATATTGTCAAAATGTCCTAATATTTCACAATGGTTTAAAAATATTGTTGTTGGTTTGTTAACAAAAAGTGTCTTAAATAAATAGAACGTTGCTTGCTGTGTTTATTGTGCTGTCGTAATTAATCAGAAAAGTCCAGCGCTGAGCGGCTGAGCCGTACAACAATATTTTTAAACCATTGTGAAATATTAGGACATTTTGACAATATGACATGTTAGGATACCTTGTGAATTGACTAATTATTAAATGAAATTTTACAACTGAATAGACCTTTTAGTTAAATTTTAAGGGCCAACGTCAAGTTTTTTCTCCATTTCATTTGACATTTCTGAATTTCAGACTAACTCAATTTGAACCATGGAAAGATACACAATCGAGCAACGCGTTCAAGTTATTCAGGCTTATTATGAAAATGGGCGTTCAAATCAAAATGCATATCGTGAGATGATTTTCAGTGATGAGGCACATTTTCATCTCAGTGGATTCGTCAATAAGCAGAATTGCCGCATTTGGGCGAATGATAATCCAAGAGTGATTGTCGAAAAACCAATGCAGCCACAAAGAGTGACTGTTTGGTGCGGTTTATGGGCTGGCGGCAAGATATGGATGTAGACGATATGTGGTTTCAACAGGACGGTGCCACTTGCCACACAGCTAACGAAACAGTGGCTCTTTTGCGCGACAAATTCAATGGCCGTGTTATCTCATGTAGTTGCGATGTCGATTGGCCGCCAAGATCATGTGATTTGACACCGTTGGACTTCTTTCTTTTGGGTTATTTGAAAGAAAAGGTGTACGTCGATAAGCCAGCAACAATTCAAAAGCTAAAGGATGAGATAATTCGGCACATTAAAGGCATATAACCTCAATTATGCCTCAGCGTCATCAAAAATTTGGACATCGGATGGAGGCCGATATTTTGTTCCATACATAATTGAACCATACCAATATTATCATTATAAAAATAAATGACAATAATTTCCTGAATAATTTGTGTTTTATTCAAAATCATCATCGGCCCTTAAAAAATATACAAAATAAATTAATCTCATATAAAGAAAATATTCTAATTAAATTTTATACAATCTAGTGATTAAATATAGAACATTTCCAATAGATTCCGACAATCATTGCTATACCAATCGACTTAGAGCTAAAAAATCAGAGCCAGTTAAGCCCTCTTTTTGGTTTAGAATGTGTTTAAGCCAATTAAGCTATAAATCAGTAAACATATAAACCATCTCTAAACGCATAAAATTGAGCGCTTAAACTACCAAAACCATATGAATTTGGCAACATTTATCGTATTTATTTTTAAAACTGCATATTATACATGGGACACTGATTTGCAGCTGTCGAGTGTAAACTGCATATAAAATTAAGTTAAGTTCAACTTAACCAGCGTCTAATGGCCGATTTCACTAATTGTATTTTAATATCAATATATATTTAAATTTAGTTTTTCATATAATTTAAGTTTATTTTTTTTTTTTTTTACATGAAAAACGAATTTAAAACATAGATTGATACTTAAGTAGTTTGGTGAAATTGGCCATAAGCGTTCACTTATTTATTCGCCATTAGAATCACCTTTTGAATCGATCTAACAATGTCTGTCCGTCTGGCTGCCCCTGTAAGCCTTTTGCATGAAATTTGGTACAACGGTGCTAATTGTGACAAGGATCAAGCCTACTCAAAATTTCTAGAATCGGTCAATGACTTCACATAGTCCCCATACAAGCTTCTTTCTGAAATAGAGTCTTTGTGCCATCTGATTATGTGGGTATTTAAAATAAATTTGGTCCAAACTTCTCGTTTTACAATCTGAGTCATCTTACTAAATTTAATAGAAATACTTCTCCTAAAATATTACTTTTATTGCGATAACTTCCTTAAAAATTTTGGTATTGACATAATATTTTTCACGACAGCGAGTATATCATGAAAAATTATGCTATGGTAGGTCCAAAATTAACCATATGTCCCATATAAGCCCCCTTCCGAAAATCTCTAAAAGTAAAAGAAATCTCATACAGATGAGCAAATCTTAATAATATTCGGCACAAGGAACTTTTATATGAGTTTCCTAACATCCTAACAAAATTTTGTTCTGGATGGTCCATGATAACCCATGGGTCCCCAATAAAGTAAGTTCACGAATACTTGTTTTTAAATATTGCGGTGTATGGTATCATATGATCGGGTTTGACCGACTATACTTGTTTTATTCTTAATTTTTTATACTATAATTTACTTTATACTTTTAATAAAAAAATTTTTAAATTAAATATTTAAGCAAATCACAATTTATTTTCTCACTGCAATAACTTCGTTATAATTGAGCCAAGTATGGGGAATGTTCTACCACTACAACGACCATTTACATCGTCGAGTGTGAGGTCAAACAAAGCCACACCACCCAACTTATGGTATTTTGCATACCCAGTTTTTATAGCAGCTGTTGAAGGATCCTCACAACTAACCCATAAGCCAAAATTGTCTTTATTGTCAGCGGCCCGATAAGCATAATTTCCATATTTATTTGTTCCATCAACAACAAAACGCAAAGTAGCATAAGGCTTCCTCAATTTCAAGCAAATCTCAGGCCAAGAAAGGAAACCTGGTTTGCGGGTCTCAGGTCCGGCAGGACCGGGTCCAAAGGTAGCTGAAACCGGTGGAAGCCCATTACTATTTGAGCTATTTGTCATTTTCCAAGTACGACCCCAAGCTGCTATGCCCAAAATTAATTTTTGTGGTGGCACTTGCAACGTCGTAACCCACTCTTCAACTAGCTTATCAACGTTTGCTTGAAGTAAGCGATTGCCAGCTTTGATGGGAGCTTTTATAGGTGCCATATAATCAGCTTGCTCGGGATTACGCTCAGGAGTATAGAAATCAAAGGCTGATAGTACAATAAAGTCCAAATTCTTGGTTATGGCTTTAGTATTGAAATATGCTGCAAAAAGACGATAACAAATATCAGTTAGTGTAGGTCAAGGACTTCATATAGACTTCCTATGCACTTTATGAAAATTAAAAAAGTTTAAAACTACTTACACTTTGACCTAACATTCGGCAACACAGTTAAACTTAAGATTGCATTCTGAACTTTCAAAGCTTCTTTCAATTGATATACTAAATCAGTTAACTGTCGCTTATGCTCGATAGCTTTGGCATCCTGGACAGAGTTTGAACCGAAGAACACTTTAATACTAGACCACATTTCGGCATAATATGGCTGCACTTCTTTAGGTTTTTCAGTGGGCAGTGGAAGATCCAAACTCAATCCATCAAATTTATATTTACGCAGCATTTCTACAGCTGATGTGATAAAACTTTGTTGGGCTTTATGGTCGGCTTCAAGCAATTTCAAAAAATCATTTGTTTCTAACAATTCCCTATTGCCACCAACGCTCAAAAGGAATTTAACATTTGGAAATTTGGTTTTGAATTTTGTCATACTAGCAAACCCTTTTTCCTGTTCATGGGAGAATGCTGTGACAGCAAATGTTTCGGGCTTGATAATGGCATGACTATAAATCACATAAGAACAAAATTGTAAAGCTGTTTCCATATTTTTAGAGGTAAATTTCGCAGGACCTTTTGAATATGTTTATAGTTTAGAAATGTTCTCTTTCTTTTAAATAAGTTAAAATATTGATTACTTACCTTGTCTGTCGGAGCCAGAGGTGTCATAATAACAAATCATTTTGTACCCATTAGACCAAGATAAATGGCAGACAGTAAAGAGCGTTGCTAAAAGATAATGCAATTTCATATTACCACTTTTTCTTTAAAGTAACTTTTCAGCTGAAAGTAAACTGATACTGATGCCTTGTTTTTTTCTGATCGGCCTTTTATATGCAGAAGTCTTACTCAATCTAAAATATATTTATAGACTTTTGGTATTTATGGTGAAATTGATTGTGGTCTTACAAATGAACTCTTCAACAAAATAAATTTTTAAAATAAATTTATTAATATTTATTTAAAATTTATATTAAGATTTATCATATAGAGAATTAACAATCCCGACATTTTCTAATAACCGGCTGTCGAATTATTCGAAAAAAACCCGGTTTCGAAAAAAGTTGCCAGCAAAAAAAAAAAAATTGTTTATCGGTTTTATATTAAAACAAATTGTTTTAAGTTTTTACTGTTTTTATAACCTCCACCAGTTGTGGTGAATTTGGTTATACTAAGTTCGTCAATCCTTATGAAGCTTTTTTAATATTCATCATATTCTGGGTCCTTAAGTAATTGTAAAGCTAAGATCACTCTATAGGAACAATATACCAATTTTATTTGCAATTCATGTGTCGTTGATTTAAACGCACACATTGTTTTAATATACGACAATGTGCGCCGAAATCGTGCTAACTTTTGACAGTTAAAGCAACCCTGATGATCCGATAATAATGGGTGATTCAAGTAGAGATACTTTTTTCAATAGCCTTTTTTTGACAGATCACGTGTGAGTCGTGTCATGCTGTCATGTTATTTTTGTTTAGTATTGTTTGGCACTTCATAATGGAACGACTTACGCCTGAACAACGTTTACAAATCGTCAACTTTATTACGAAAATTCACGTTCTGTGAGGAAAGTGTTTCGTGCACTTCGCTCAACTTATGGTCACCATAAACGGTCAACATAATTGGTCTACATAATCGGGAGAGTACTATTCGCAACACCATCACCCATTTTTAGACCCAGCATTCATTATTGGATAATATTCCACCGAATAGACCACGTCCAGCACGCTGTGAACAAAATATAGCGGCCGTAGCTGAGAGTGAACACGAAGACCATGGAGAGTCGATTCGGCGCCGTTCGCAGCAACTCGGACCGTTATCGTGCCATGATAACCGACTATTTGATGCCTGAAATTGACGCTCGTGATCTCTGCGACATTCGGTTTCAGCAAGACGGCGCCACTTCCCACACATCGCATCAATCAAGGGATTTATTGAGAGAACACTTCGGTGAGCACATAATTTCACGTTTTGGGCCGGTCGATTGGCCACCAAGATCGTGTGATATCACACCGTTAGACTTTTTCCTGTGGGGATTTGTAAAGTCTAAAGCTTATGCGGACAAACCCGCTTCGATTCAGGACTTGGAGGAAAACATCGCGCGTGTCATTCGCCAGTTACCAGTCGAAATGCTCAAACGAGTCATCGAAAATTGGACTCAACGGATGGACCATCTGCGACGTAGCAACGGCCATTATTTGATAGACATAATCTTCAAAAAATAAATGCCAAAGAATGTTCTTTCAAATGATTATAAACATTCCCCATTAAATTTGAATTTTCTGTGTTTTTTTCTTTAAAAAAGTAGGGAACCTCGAAATGGATCACGCTTTACAAACACTCATAAGCACAATGTTAAGGAATCAAAATGTAACACATACGCCGATTGTTATCGGTCACTTGTGAGCGGATCATAGTGGGCAATCTGCGCTGATTTAAGAGACCATCTGTTCGCTAAACAAATAAGGATTATTGACAAAATTTTATTGATTAAAGGCAGGGCTTTGGAGTCTGAGTAGGAGTTGAAGAGTCGGAGTAAAGGATTTTGTACCGGAGTTGGAGTCGGAGTCGTAGTATGTGAGGCTGCTATTAACACAAATAGTTTTTACTTTGAATGTTTTCTCTTTTTGTTTAGGAAATTTTGTTCAGAAATTTTCAGAAAAAAAAGCAACCAGTGAAATGCGCAGAGGAACATCTTATCCTCCAACAATAATTTCAGTATTTTTACCAATTATAAAAAAAATGAATTAAGCACAATAAATAAAATCTTCTAATGCAAAAATTATGTATTCCCAAAAACAACTTATTTGATAATAAAAAAAAATTAATTTCAATATTATTATTGGAAATTTTACAATTGGTTAAGAAGCTTAATTTTTATATACTTTAAATTTGGTGATTTTGTTTTGGAAATAATTGGTCTATTTGAATTTAGGTTAATGGTAAGGGATATTTATATTAATATATTATTTGTGAATTATATCAAAAATAATTTTTTTTTGGTTGTAGTTGATATTAATTCAACAGAAATATTCTTCAATTTCATTATTCATATTTCAGCACTTTCTATGGGCATCTCTACTTATCTCCGGATATCAGATTCTGTTGTCTGAGGAGAATAAACTAAAAACTAAATTTTACAAATTCACAAATATTTTCCTTTTGGCTTATTATAGCGACTTTTGTTTGTGGCGAAGATGAGTAAGTTTGGCTTCTTAATATCATCAAATGTATTATCTATTTGAGCGTAGTCGTAAATCATAAAAGCCCACATAATATTCAAATTTTGATTTAACAAAGCCGAATAATTCAATAAATAATTCAATGTTCAAATTAAATTATTTTTGCAAGTTTAACATTCTTGCCGGTTTTTTTATGGACACTTCTAGTTATAAAGTTTGAGCGGGTGAAGGATATTAACCAAAAGGGAGTATAGTTGTGACTGATTAGTACCATTTTAATATTGAACAATGTTTTAATTGAAAAAAAAAACAATTAAATCGCTTAAAGTTTTAAATAACATTTTCGGTTTCTATACCCAGCAAAAACTTTACTTTCAATGCTACTTTTAATGACTTCCTGAATTCATTACTTTGTAGCTTTATTCGCCACTTTTTGTATTATAAGTTATATATAAAATAATAACTTTATTATAATATCTTAAATTAGTCATTATTATTTATTACAAAAAAATACTTTGGTATAATGACTTAAATGAGTAATTATTATATGAATTTAAATCATTTTTAGATATCCGGTAATATTATAAAATTTTAAGAATAATTTCGATGTGAAATACATGGAAAATCCAAAAATCAATCAAATGTATGTAAATATTTACATAAATATGTTCCAAAATTACCAACACAATATATTTTCGTTATTAGTGATATCAATCTAATTTGAACGATGTATTTTTTTTTGAAGAACATAATCAGGCCTGTCACAGAAATTGTTCGGAATTGTTTTGAATCCGTATTTTCATTTTGATCGATTTTCGTAATTCCGACAAATTTTAAGTTTGTTATTTTTAAGTTAAATGTGGCAATATTGTGCAAGTCAAAACAAAAACTTTTTTCGATCGAAAAATTAAAAGTGATTTCATTCCGAGAAAATTTATCGGTTTTCGTTTTCTGAAGAAGCTTTCTCGGAATTAAAAGAATTTTCGATTGAAATTGATTTCTGTGACAGGCCCGTATATTTACATATTAGAGCTATAAATGATTTTGTGCAGCAAAAGCACTCTTTATTAAATATTTTCCTACATATCGAAAAATTTATTATTGTGTACAGTTTTTCAACATAATTCCATAAGATTTCAGAGCAATTTTAATTAGTATGTTTTAACCTTTTTCACAGTTAATTTTAAAGAACTTATTTCTTGTCTCTTTTGGTAACTACATATTTTTTTACAACTTTTATGTATAAAATAAAGGTATTATTTTTTAGGTTGTAATTGTCCAAATTATAAAGGATTACTTTAAGGACATCGCGAACAAAAATAAGTACTTTTTCTAGTAGAAAAATAAGTACTCTTTTCCTCAAGTTCTCATTATTTTTCTACTTATTTTGTAAGCAAAGTTTTTGCTGGGTATGTTTACCCTCATCTTAAAGACCTAATAACCTATCTGCAAAAATTTCTAAATTGAGTTCTTTTTTATGAATTTGAATTCTCTATATCTTAACGCATATGTGTGCAAAATTTTGAACATATAATATTACAAATGACCAAGCGATTACCAAATAACCTATCAGCAAGTATACAATTTTCTGAAACCAAATAATCTAAGCAACTATTTATTTAATTTACTTTTTTTTTTTTTGAAACGAAGTTACATTTGATTTGTTATTCTTTGTGTTTTATTAAATTTTATTTATTGTAACAAGTGAAAAGAAAATAAAAAAGTGTTAAAAAGCAACAAAATGTGTTCCATAATCGAAAATAGTTTTAAGGAAAACGTGAAAGTTCCTAAAATGGTCAACAAAAAAGAAAAAAAAAAGAAAACTCGTATGAACGGTAAGGGATATTAAAGTTTTTCAAAAGGCAACATCGTTTACAGAAAGACAAGAAAAATGAAACCTGGGTGCACGTCAAAATGTTGCGAAAGGGCTTCGAATAGACATTGTTCTAGTTTTTTTCCGAAAATTTACGTCAGTAAATATTTGAACGTTTTTGGCAGATGTCATGGGACCAGAGCAAAATGTATGTAACCAGTAGTATTGAAGTTTTCGCTAAAAAGAGCACTTGCGTAGAAATTTCCCGATGCACAAATTCAAAAGCATTTTTTTTTTATATAATAAAACAATACGCAATCAAGTGTGCCATAAACTTTGCTTCCAGCAGACTGTCCTTACTTTTATGACAACATACCTTTTGAGTAATTTTTTGTAGTATTTTTTAATTTATTATTCAATGACATAATGTTTTTTTTTTTAATTTAGTAAAATAACTTTTTATTTAATCATTAACATTACAATAAATAAAAATGAGTTTCTATATAAAAACACTTATAACTGTTTTAAAAAATCTGTATCCATAGAATTTAAATTTCGACAGTTTTTGTACCTAGAGGACCGTTGCGCACTAAAAAAAGAGAAAAATAAATCATCAAAAATGACGATAAAAGTTTAATTTTGTTGCATAGTGTAATTTAAACAAACAATTAGTTCTTTTTTTTTTTTTGTTTAAACCAGTAAAAGAAACTATAATTGTTATTATTTAATGTATATACTATTCATATGTATCAAGAATGATAGAAATAAATATTACGCCTTGCGCATATGATGACGTAGTATTTCCCTTATAAAGGTTACCAAGGCTTTTTTATATGTAAAATTTATAAAAGCTTGAAAAAATGTATGTATTGCGTGTTAGTTGGCTACCCTACAATTAATTTACTCAGAGAGTTTTAAAAAAAATTTTATATTAATTGTCAAACAAGCCAATAATTTTAATAAATATTTTATATTTTAAAAATTTAATAGAGTAAAAAAAGAGTGAAAATATGAAGTGTGCAGTGGGCAAATGCAAATAAAGTAACAGCAAAAAAAAAAAAACAATTGAGAAATTGTGTAAGTAATAAAGTATAGCGTGTTTTTAAAAATATGCTAACATTTTTGGCTATATCTGTATAATTTTACAATTTTCCAAAAGATTCGGCCCAAACTAAGCTATGGGTAATATTTTGCAAGCGAGTGAAATCAGTAATTTCGAATAAAGAAAAAATTTGTGCTATACATATCACACAAGAAGATTTTGAAAGAAACTAAAAATTTGAAATGGGTAAGTTAACTAAAATTAAATTTTTGCAATTCATTACTAAATTATATTGAATAAGATTTAGCAATCGTCGTGGACCAAAAAAATAGATAACCTAAATTATTCATGTGTTAACCACCTAAGTGAAGGTGGGTTATGTAAGCCATCATGTGCATTAATGGGAACGTTGAGAGCATGTGATGATATCTTCTTGCAATTCAATGGGAAAAATGGTTGCTTAAAAGCAAAATATTTGCAAAAATATTTGTTAGAAGGAAAGGAATTTGAAGTAAGTTAAGTCATGAAAAAACTTTTTTTAGATGTAGGAAGTATTTTCGAATGAGGTTACTAAATGCCGAGATTGCTTAAAATTTCAACAAGCCAAACAGGAAACTAAATAAAATTAGAAACTAAAATTCTTGATATAAAAGAATTTTCCCTTTTTCGTCTGCTTTAATTTATGTAGTAAAGATAAAGTTAATGTACATTATGTATGTATGTATATATTTATGTAATAAATAAAACTATGAAAAAATAACCTTAAACAAATCTTTTATTTTAAATAATTTAAAAAGAAAAATTATAAATTGTCCCACTGTTATGGTTACAAATAAATATATCAGTTTGAGAGCTAAACACTTTTAGCCAATAAGAACACAGGTTGTGTGACGTCAGAGTTACTACATGCGCAGTAAAATAATTTTATGCCTGCCTAATGTCGTAATCTTTATTTCTATCATTCTTGATATGTATAAAGAAACTGTTATTTATTCATACTAATTATTAGTGCTGATAGGTTATTTGGTTTCAGACTTTTACAATTTCAAATAACCTAAGTGATATTACATTAGCTGTGTTTAGAAAAACAAAATTTTCTCAACCGATATATATTTCTGGTTTCATTTTAATCAAAATATGTCATTTTCGTTTCAATATTGTAAATAGTTCCAATTTGATAACGTTTTTTCTCTCTCCTGTAAACTTTTGAAAACTGCAGATACGTTATTTCGTCTTTAAGGTGACGATATATTTAAATACCTATGTAGGCGAAAAACAAGAAGATTTCATTCCTACACAACATCACCGAGAAGAAATTAATCTAGATTCATCAATTCGATATTTTTACAAGGACAACAGGCCTGCGGTCTTCGTAATAATTAAATGGTGAGTTTTGATTTTTTTATATTTTTATTTAGTTTCAGTTAACCCACAAAAACAAAATAATATTTTAACTCATCAATATTACTACCCTTACTGTTCTCTAGTTTTGCTCAAAACTGTTAATTTCATTACATTAATGTTTTCAACGTATTTTGTTTTATGTTTAAACGAGCTGACCCGGTCCGCGTTGCTGGCCCTAAGCAAACATTAGTGTTGTAATACCAGACGATTTAAATTGATCTTTAAACGAAATTTACGGCCTTTAAATAAAAATCCATGAAATACCTATCATAAAGTTTTTTTTACAGAATAACTTACATATGGTGCAGATATGGGTTTAATGAAAAAAGAAACACGTGTATTTAAGGCAAATTGGAAATTATATTTATTGATTACTTCATCTTAAGGCTAGCGGATAGACAATGTTTTTTGTTTTTTTATTTGGTGTAAAAACGTATAAATTTTTTTGGGGATGTCAACTCGGGAGCAAGCCACATACAACTGGCCGTGTGAAAAACATGAATTTTCCAAAATTAAGCCAGCAATAGTCAATGATTGGCCTTGGCCTTTGTTGATGGTAATAGCAAAGGCAAGACGCAAAGGGAATTGGAGCCGCTTGAACTCAAATGGTAAATCGTTGGAAATCATCGGAATTCGTGGAATAAGTACGGTTTCGCCTTTGAATCTGTCACCGATCATTGTTGCCTCGATTAAATTTGGTGAACAGTTTTTGATGGTCAATCTGGTTCCGTTGCATAACTTTGGTGCGTTTAAGTTGCGAATAAGAATTACCGGTGACCCAACCTTTAATGTTAGTACATGCGGTGGCATTCCGGATGGTTCCAATGAATTCAAAAATTCAGTGGGATAATTGACGGCTTGTTCTTCAGCCATTACTGTGTCGATCGATTTGTATTTGATTAATTTGCCGGGCAGTTTCAATTGAATTTGCTCACTGAGAATGGAAATTGAATGAAAGTATGGCACATTGGTAAGAGGATAAGTGTCTATATGTGAGAGAATAAGAAAAAACGTCCTCAAAATAAAATTGATTTCATTTCACGACCGCATTCTCTGGCAAAATTTCATGTCAAACTGCATGTAAAACATCGTTCATCCCCAGTTCTGTTTCATCATTATAATATTATAAATTAACATGTTGTTCATATACATATGTTTGATTTACATTTGATTTGAAAATACATATGGTTGTATGTATGTATATATATGCTGTGAATCTTAGGAAAAAAGTGAGCGTAAAAGTGGGCGGGGCAACATTTTCTTTCCGCAAAACCTAAGTTAGACCATGGCGATCATTTCAAAGAAAAAAATCGTCCAAATCGGTCAAGCCGTTCTCCAGTTATGCGCTTAATAGAAAAAGTGGGCGTAAAAGTAGGAGTGGTAAATTTTTCTTTCGATGAAAACTTAAAGTTGATTAATACATACATTTGAAAGAAAAATTAGTCAACTCAATGGAGTCGTTTTCTGATTTTAGGTAAATCGAAAAAAGTGGGCGTAAAAGTGGGCGGGGCAAAATTTTCTTACCGTAAAAACCTAAGTTGGAACATGGCGATCATTTTAAAGAAAAAATCGGTCAAGCCGTTCTCAAGTTATGGATTTTGCCACGCCCCCAGACCGAAAATCAGAAATCAGACTTCACAGTGTCACCCGCCTGAATATTCTGAAGATTCCCTGAGAATTTCATCAAAATCGGCCCAGCCGTTTTGGAGTCCATACGTTACATACACACATACATACATACACACATCCTATTTAAATAGCATTCCCTATATTTAAAACTGTTGAATCGTACATTTGGTTCGAATCATGGTAGAATAAATACAAGGTGTAGTCATTAGAAATTTTGTTTGCAATTTTAAAACCCATAAAACGTGAAACAAAAGAAAATAAGGAACAAATTAAAACAAGCGTCAAAAATCAAATAAATCAATTTTATTTTTTGTAAAATTTCTTAATATAAAAATTATGTGATAAGAAATTTAAACCAAAAATAAATTTCAAATAAACAAAATATTGAACAAAATATAGTTTTGTATAAAAAAAAATAAGTAGGCAATATCTAAAAAGTGCAAAATATGTTGAAATTCAATTATTTGCAAATGAGTAATATTTCGCTGTTTGACATTAAATGGGTAAATATTGACAACTCTCCCTAAAGAACATGCCTGGTACTTATTATACTATGGTTTGAATCATGTTTAATTTTTTTTATGAAGAACAACATTATTTTAATAATGTTAATACATTTGATGAAAGATTAAACATTTTTCTTTATAGTCTCATAAAACAGTAGAGTTAGTATTACTAAGGTCATGAATGAGCTATCTAAGACCTAGACTTCTGTAAGATAGCAATGTATAGAAGGGTAGAGAACACAAAGGAGGGACCAACACCTAAGCCTCTTTGACTATGCTGTTTTATTATTTTTGTAATTTTATCTTTTATTTTGTTTAATTTTAAATTTTTTTTATTTTGTGGTCGATTTTGCAAATAGCTACCTATTATTAAATAATTTTGTAATAAACTTTAGTCTTACTTGAAAAGGGATAAGATCCACCCCAATTTCCATGTGCAGGGCCGGTATCAAAGGTAGCAATGTCCCTTGAGAGATAGAGCCATAAAAAATTTAAGAAAAATTTCGAATATTTTCTAAAATAAAAATTCTTCGAAATTGGCGATTCAATATTTCAAATATCGATTTGAAATTTTAACAGAATCATTTTTTGCCATATTTAACCATTTAAAAGGTACTGCATTAAAAACAAGTTAGAGTGCTATATTCGGCTGTGCTGAATCTTTGATACCCTCCACCGACAGTAAGAATATATGAGAAATAAAAATTATTAATTAAAAACGGCCGCCAGTATAAACATTGGTTCCGGTTTAAACCAATTGGAGGACAATCAGACAGTGTTATGCTTTTATTTCTAGCAATTTTCAGTTTATGCCGAACTAAAATTATTTTCAGGAAGATCATCGCGAAATACTGTAGAGTGATTTTTGTTATTAAATATCTTAATGGAACAAATTTCAATACAGTAGTAAAATTTGTTTTAGCGTTTTAAGTGCTTTTTAGAAGGCTGCTTAATATGGGACTGATAATCATTTCAAGATATTATTTCTGGCCATGTGAACCTAAATTGGCCCCAATTTTACCACAACATCTATATCTGCTACAATTTTAGGCGTATTGAAATAATTTTCCAGAGTGAGCATAATGGACATTTATGATTATTATTTAAATTATGAACCGAACTTCAGGAAATTTTATAGCGTCAGTTTTAGTCCCATAAATCTTTGACGTACCAAATTGTATTATAACAGCATTATTTATTACATTTTTTTTCTAATTGTTGTGTATATCGTCATGATGACTAGGTATATGTTGCGGTGTGCCTCCCGTTTAGTATGTTAAAAGTTGTAAATAGTTGACCTTAGGTTATTAAGTTTGTTGATTTAGTTCGGCAGTAGGTCATACGTTTTAAACAAATTTAAATAAAAACATAAATATTTTGTTTTAAATTTATTATTTTATTCCCAATATACTAAATTGTTTTCCGAGAGTAGGTTTTATATGCGGCGTAGGGTAAATTATGGACCGATCTTCATGAAATTTTAAGGTATGATTTCCTTAAAAAACTGTGACGTGCCAAATTTTATTATGAAAGCATTATTTGTTACGGTTTTAGGCGTACTAAAACCACCTTTTATGTTAGTTTTTTTTTTAATAAAATTGGCAATTTTTTAGGGTGGTGGTTTTACAGTTTGATTTATAACTCTGATCCTATTGATCGGATTTTGCTGGACTTAAATCCCAAACTGCTTAGGATAACTAGAAGTAATTTGACAACAACATTGTTCTTATCTTTTGAGTTTTTCGACTGTGAGCGTGTTTTCAACAGACAGACATGGATAAATCGACCTAGAATAACTCAAGGAGCCAAAATATATATACTTTATGGGGTCTTAGATGTATCATCAAGGTTAGAGAAGGAGTTAGAGTCGTGAGTCGGAGTCGCACTTAAAAAATTTCAGCATTTGGAGTCGGAGTTAATACCTTTTTCTGACGACTCCCCAGCCCTGATTATAGGATATTTTGCTAACATATACTTTTTATAGAAAATTTAGCCAAGATTTACCTCTGTTTGCTGAACAAATAAATACATAAGCGTGAAAACAATTTATAGGAAATTTGCCGAAATTTACTAGTTATTCAAAATTTTGTTATAGTTGATTTATTGGAAACTTTGTTAAAATTAACTTTTTATAGGAAACTTTGTTACAATTAACTTTTTATAGGCAACTATTGTTAAAATTTACTTTTCATTGTAAATTTTTGTTAAAATTTACTTTTTGTAGGAAATTAAGCTAAAATCTAAATTTTATAGGAAACTTTGCTTAAATTTGCCATTAATTGGGAATTTGGTTAAATAAATAAATAAAGATTTTATAGTAAACTTTGTTAAAATTTACTTTTTGATGGAAATTTTAGTTAAAATTTACTTTTCGTATGATATTTAGCTAGAGTTTACATTTAATAGGAAATTTTGCTAAAATTTGCCATTTATAGGAAATTTGGTTAAGTAGGAAATTATGCCAAAAAATTGTATAGTAAACTTTTTAAAATTTACTTTTTATAGGAAATTTTGTAAAATTTTTCTTTTAAAGATAATTTGTTAAAATTACCTTTTATATGAAATTTTGTTAAAATCATGGTATAAAAAGTTCCAGGTAGGCTTATTAGGGCGAGGTTTGTCATTATTTTTTACCCATGTAATGTCAAAAAATTAAATATTACTCTATTGCAACTTCTTTTTTATATGAAATGATATTTAATTCTATCTATTTGCAATTGATTTTTGATTAAAATTTGGTATTACAAAATTTTTATATTCAACATTTTTTATTTTTCGAATTTATTCTATGAGCTAAATTTCGATTTAGTGTATAAATTTAAGGAATAGAACTATTACAAAAAGCTTTATAAAATACATAACTGAAATTAAGCTCATAGAATAAATTCGAAAACTAAAAAAATGTTGAATATAATAAAGTAGCTTATGAAAAGAAATAATTCCCAGATTCTATTTGTTAAAATTTTTGTATTTAGAAATTAAAAAAAAAAAATTTAAATAATAAGTAATAAAAACTCTTTGGGCAATTTCGACCCATGAATACAGGATAAGGGTTAAATAATGAAAATTTTGTTAGTTTACATTAAGCATTAAAATATCTTAAAGGTAATAAAATATTATTAAAAAATATTTATAAAATTTTAAATTTAAAAGTTGCATAATTAAAACTTCATACTCATTTTTCGCAATTTTAAAAAATGTCTGTAATTAAAGTTTTTAAAAATAAAATTAGTTTGAAATTAAAACACAATTCCCAACACATTGATGTATAATATATTAAGACAAGCATTATATTTCTTTCAACGTGGGGGCAAATTACGGCGTTTAATATCGATCGAAATTTCGTTTTAACCCGTATCATCCTAGTGTTCCACCTTTAGAACAGTTACTTTTACAATTCTTATTTGATTTTATGTGAATGCAGCTGTAATTATTTGTATGCTGTGGTAACCCTGAGGTAGGAGGGTATTAACATACCATCTTACAATTTTTATTAAAATCTGATGTGTAGAAGATGGCTTGGGATAATATGCGTTAAGCTTTATTGTAATTTTGATCGATATCGATTGCCGTAATTTGCCGCATATACCAGGGGATATGCAGAAGTCTTACAGTTAATTTCTATCAAATCAAATAAACCGTAACAAGCCATAGACGAATTTTAAAGTGATTTTCCAATACGAAAAACAGGCCGATTAAAAAAAATGGTAAAAAAAAACTTTTAAATCTCAAGATATAATCTAATTTTAATGGATCTTTTAAGTTAAATCTTTTTTTATTGCTTTTTGTATTTTTAAAGAATAATGTCAACACAATTTAAAAATAAATTTGAAAAAAACAAATCTCCCAAAATATCATTAATACATGTTAACTAAGGTGCGTTACCAAAAACATTTTTGACCACGATTATTTCTTTCTGCCTTCCTTGCTGCACATACTTAAATTCCCCCACCCAAAAAAAAAAACACATATGCAACCAACAATGGCATGCAATCAGCAACACTTCATCTGTTTAAACGAGCTTTAAAGATGCAGGCAGAAACTGAAAAGGAGCCAAAACAAAAAAAAAAAAATTACTAAAATGACTCAACCTCGTAATGAGCCTTTAAACAGCTAAAAACAAACAATAACAACTTATTTAAAAATATATTTTGTATTTTTTTTTTTCATTTTGTTTATATTTAATTTTGGTTTCCAGCTTCTAAAGAAGGCAAATAAGTACGATAAAAAGTACTTAAGTAATGTCGTGTACGGTGGCACACATATTTGTCATCACATATTCGTTAGTCTGCTTGAATGTGGTGGCTTTTTTTAATTCAGCAGGTATGACCAATATTGGCAAATTTAGTGCGTTGTAATAGCGTTGGCAAGATATCGTGGGAAATAAATTAATTGGCCATAGAATATCGCTTTTAGTTAAATTTAGAACAAAAATTCTTTGTTAAGCCTGTTCTAAATTAATGCAAAGTACTATCTGAATACACGACTTGTTACATATATTTCTATGGTATTTATCAAGTGAGACAAAAAATTCAATCATATACAGTAGAATCTCTCTTGACTGGACACCGAAGAAACCATTAAAATGTGTTCGTACAAGGAGAATTGCCTCTCACAAGATCAAGAGCTTAAGTACTTTCCTTAGAAAGCTGCCGCAAACAGGTGTCCGTCGAAAGAGGTGTACGCTTGAGGGAGATGCCCTTTAAGAGCGATTGCACTGTATATCCAAAATCATTTTCACGGAAATACCCAACATAGAGAAATACTTTTGGATAAATTTAAGATTTTAAAGAGCCCGCTTTTAGCAAGTGGTTTGCTGCCCCAGCTTCATAGTAGGTAGATATAATAAGTCACAAAGCGATATTCAGCTATGACGAATCTTTAATACCTACCACTGTCAAAACATTAATGTGTTTTATATATATAATATAATATGATAGCGCTTATCCAGTATTTGCTAAAAAAAAAACTATACCAATTTGCCATTTTTTGAATCTTTTCGATGTTGGTCTGTTTACTAAAATAAAGAAACAACCAGGCATCAGAAATTAAGAACCGAAAACTTAAAATTTAAGTTTTTCATTTGAAAAATTCAAAACTCATGCGTACAAAATAAATTTTTTTTTTCTATCAGTTAAAAAAAAAATAGGAAACACAAAAAAGATATTTATTTTTTAAGTACAATATGTGTTTTGTACATGAAAAGAAACAAAAAAACAAAAATTTGAAAAATACACAAAAACGTTTTTTTAATTTTTTTTTTTTTTTTTTTTTTTTAAATATTTATCATTGGTGTTCAAAACATGTTTTCAACTGTACAAAAAAAAAAAAAAATTATTTTGTGTTTTTTGTTCTTCTAAGTTCAAAATAATAAAGTTCTTAAAAAAAAACGTTTTTGAGAAAAATATTTTTTTTTTGTTATTAGAAACTAACAATAAAAACTCAATTTGAAGTTAAAATTGAGAATTTTAATTAAAATTATAATATAAAATTGTGTTTAAAATTGCAAATGCAAAAAATCCTTAGAGATTCTTAATTATCAAAACTAGCTGCTGTTGCATTAGCTGTACCCGCAACACAGGTATCTGTGGAGGCAGCCTTCAGTGCTTTGCCAATTATTATGACCAAAAATAGAAGGAATTTAAGTTCTGAGCATGTAGAAAATTTATTGTTGCTCAAACTCAACATCAAGGTAATTGATAAGATTACTATTTAGTTCTAGGATAATCTTTATCATGTTATAACTACTTATTATTTATTAGCTTTATATTTTTTACTATAATTTTGTACGTATGAGTTTAAATTTTGTCAATTAAAAAAATTCAATTTTAAGTTTTCGGTTCTTTTTTTTTCATGTACAAAATAATATTGTACTGAAAAAATAAATATCTTTTTTTTGTGTTTGCTTTTATTTTTTTAAACTGATGAAAAAAAAAATTATTTTGTACGCATGATTTTTAAATTTTTAAAAAGAAAAATTAAGTTTTCGGTTCGTAATTTTTTGTACAAAAGAACAAAAAAAAAATATTTTTCTCAAAAACGTTTTTTTTAAGAACTTTATTATTTTGAACTTTAAGAAACAATATCAAACAAAATATGTTTATCTATTTTTGGTTATTGTACAATTTAAAATATTTTTCGAACACCAATGATAAATATTTTTTTAAAAACATAAAAAAAAAACGTTTTCCGGTCCTTGGAAACAACCGTTTTAAACAAAAATGTAGAACATTGTTAAGTCAGATTTTTAGGTTTGGTAGCGATTTGGCGATATTCTTTAAAAAAGGGATGTTTTCGGATAGGTCAAATATGAAAAAGTCGTAGAAAAATCATTATTATTTTCGAGGCCCCAAGGAACAACAATAAAAAGTTATTTTTCGCGAAAATTTGAGTTTGATATATTGCTAAACATATTTATATGCTAGTAAATTCCATATATATTATAATCTGTTAAATCGGGTTATATCCGAAAGTATAAATCTATTGTGGATAAGAGAAATTATTGTCATTTTTGTGTTTCACGATGAGGCTCATCTTTGGATTAAGCCACAACATACCGTAAAGACTCCACAGTGTAGAAGTCGGTGGCCTCAGCGGACCTTTCTTCTGAAAAACTGAAACAGAGGCTTTTTGAAAATATGGATAACTCCGAACGAGATGTGCTACGTGCCATACGCCGACTGCAACCATCGCACGGTGTTGTGAGGCGGCCAAAAATAGTAAAATAGAGTGTTTGAAACCTCAAAATATTTTGATGCTATTTAATAGTATACACTCTAACTAAGAAAATTAGATAAGAATTAAATAAACATGTTATTTTTAGCCGAAGTAATAAGCGTCCAAGTTGTACTTTGTAAACAAGTTCAATAATATTTTTTAAAATAAGTAAAAATTGGCATCTGCTTTAAAGGTCTAAAAAAGTAAATTACATCGATTTACATAACAAATTTTTACTAAACTATTTAGTCTAATATGATTTAAATATGGCAACGCTATTTTTAATTTGAAATATTAATGCCAATAGGAATACCGTAATAATAAAGACAATAACAAAACAGAAATAATTTTTCTGCAAAATCACAATTTTTGACAGAAGCTTAAAAAAACGTCTCGATATATCCCGCAGAACTTTTTATATAATTTAATTACTACAAGTACGGATAATAAAAAAAACATAACTTTAGGTGCGCCTAGTTGCAACTTTTAAACTTATTGCATTTTTTAAGTATCAGCTCATATGAAAATACGTGATTTTTTTATTGTTGAATTGAAGTAAAAAATTGTTCCGAGGAAGATGTTACACAAAAATTAAAAAAAAGTAGAAATTCGATTGAGAGTAAAGTTAAAAGATAAAGATGTACAAAAATAAGACGGTTTAAATCAAAAATAGCCAGCTCTTGGAGCAAAAACCATCGATCCAAACATAAATTTTAAAATAAAAATCACCATTGACTTGAAACCGAATTATTTTTTTGTGAAATAGAAAGCTCTATAGTAAGTTTTCCATTATAAAAAAAAAACTTATTCTATTTTCTGCCATTCGACATCACTGTGGAGGATATTATTCACGTCCTTGCTCCGAATCGAAAAAAAATTTAAATGCACATTAAACTTCTTATATGTGATTCGTTTATGGAATTTAATTAAGATTTTTTCACTTTTTTTAATTTTTGGAACAGACATTTTTTCTCCGATTTTGATAAAACTTGGCCAAAACTTTTAGTGCATAAAATTCAATAAATATACAAAGTTTCATGAAGCTCGAACTTTTTTCTATATTCTATGACATTTTTTTATTTCAGGACATATGGCAAGCATGCGAATCCTTGCACATAAATTTTTAAAATTTTATATTTGGTTACCATTTACCAATTAAAATATGTGAGCCAAATTTCAACTTTTTACAATAACTCTTTCTATTTTTGGCCGCTCGTTATATGAAATGACGACACTGTGTATCGCCTTCTTGAAATTAAAGTTTGGCGAAAAGTTGATTTCGAGAAATGGAGTTGTCAATTGGCTTCCAAGGTCATGTGACGCGGCACCTTTCGATAATTTCCTGTGGGGCTATGTGAAGACACTGGTTTATGCTGATAAACTAGCAAAAAATTTACGCCATGAATATTGTTTGTGTTATTCGCGGCATACGGCCAGCAATGCTCAAAACAAAATTCGTCAATTTGCCCATTTGCCCGAAATAATTTGCAGCTGATAATGTCATAACGGTATTCATTTAATCGGGCTTTTGGCTTAATCGGTTAATCGTTCGATTAATCAACCGAGATTTTGGTTTAATCGTTTGGTTTGTAATAATCGGCTAATTTTGATACTGATCGGTTAACCGAATGAATACCCTAATACGTATATTAGGGATGGGCAAAATTAAAAAATATATCGATATATATCGTATCGATATTTTTTAAGAGTATCGATATTTATTAATAAAAAATATCGATATATCGATGTATCGAACGTATTAAGGTGAAATTATTACCAAATTTAAAAACTTAATATACCTATCTCCATACATATTTACATATGTACAAACATATTCGGCCATGTTCTGGAAATCGAAATCACGTGAAATTGAAATCGTTGGTTATTTTCCATGCAATTTTTTTTTGAAATTGAACGCATCTTTTCCTGATTTGAAAAGAGATAGTGGTAAAGAGTAGAGGACCTCAAAATATGAGGCATATAAAAATAAATATTTTTATAAACTTCAGACACAGGATGCGTTTCAAATATTGTTCCATTTCAATTTCACGTGATTTCGATTTTCAGAACATGTCCGATTACATGTAATTCCATTCTTTTTATTGTTTTTTTTTATTTTCAAATTTACTGCCTGTCTCTCGATTTCGAACGAAACTTTCATTCGCCTAACTCTTGTTTAAAACAAAAACCAATTTTAAAATTTACTTTTTAAGGTACGTTCGCATACGAAGTTTTCGTTTGAAATCGAGGGACCGGCAGGTAATTCTACAATAAAAAAAAGTAAAGAATACAAAAAAAATTTATTTATTCGCCATATGAAATATAAAAGAAAATTAATTGGGATTATATAATGCCAGATTATATACTGCCGGTAAACGAAACTTGTGACACATACTATACAAGTAAACTGTGCAATATTTTAATTTTAATATATAAGAACATGCTCAAATAAAAATAATAAACAAAATATTTTTTTTTTATTATTAATATTCCAACTTTCATGAATCTATTGCTGCGAATACGCCATAATTAAGGCGATTCTTTGCATAACTCTAGGAACACTTTATTTTATTATAAAGAGATCTTAAAAATATCGAATTCGATATTCATAAATAAATATCGATGTATCGATATATGGGTATTTTTAATATCGGCGATATATATCGATTATAATTTTTTTAAACATCGATATTTTGATATATCGATATTTATTGCCCATCCCTAACGTATATATATATAACGTATAAATTTTTGTACCCTCCATTACAGTTGGAAAGGGGAAATGTAAGTTCCGCATTTATATAAGTTTTTAATTCCGTTTGTAATTTTAACCGTTTGTGTATACCACATATGTATGGTATACACAAAAAATTAAATATCTGAGATATAAGCATTCTTTGTGTCACACTGGATAGTGATACTTTTATAAATTTTATGTGTTTAACTCAACAATTTTAACAAATAGAATGTGAAAATTATTTATTTTCATAACTTATTTGAATTATATTAACCATATTTATTTTTCGAATGTATTCAATGAATTAAATTTCAAATTTCACATATTTCAATATTTCACATACTTTTTACTTATTCCAACCTGTGGTTAACATTGAAACAAACATTGCAATCTAAGTGGTTAAGAGGGTGCCCCGGTAGGCTAGTTGAAAGTGAGCTAATCTCTTTTTGCGAGGGTTGCAGCTGGCTGAAGGTTTAAGTTACTATTGATCGGGGAATTAAGTTATAATATAATTTGTAAATTTTAATTAACTAAATCAATAAATAAAAAACGGGCTAACCAAAATCAGCTGGCAAAGCGTTTTCTGTCTGTCAAAAATCCGTATGCTCATACAAAATTTATGAAGTTAAACCAAATAGCGCGGCTTCAACACTTTGCAATTGGAAAACCCCATTTTAACAGTGCGTTAAGTAGTGAAGTGAAAAAAATTCTTTAAAAGTAATGGGAATTCAGGTATTGTTTGGTTAATTTAAAGATTAACTGCCGTATTCATAAAAAATAAAATAGATTTCAAACGTATTTTAAAAACAAATTTCCATACAAATTTTCCTGAAAATAGATTTCATATCCAATTTATTTTTTTATGAATACGGCCGTTAGTCTTCATTTAATTTTTATTTGTGGGTCTTATTAAACAAGAGAGTTCACATTACTTTTTATGACTCAGCGTTGACGCTCTTATTTAAGTTTGTCATTGCAACGTTAGGGCTAGGCGCTAAAAAAAAATCTGGCGCCTTAAGCTCTAAATTATGTTGGTCTGTAAGTCCAGGGCGGACCAGAATGACCAAAGGGGTTTCATATTAACTTTTTATTTGAAACATAATTATTAATTTTTTTTTAAATATAGTATATAAATAGAGAATATTTTTAATTTCATTATAAAAAATGATTTTTCGCAAGTGGTGGCTATTTCCTGCTTCGCACTTACGTGCTCTTTTTAATATATTTTCCATAACCAAAAAAGTTATTTTTTGGAATACATAATTTTTCATTAAAAGATTTTGTTTGTTGTGCTTAATTCCCTATTTTTATAATTGATAAAAATACTGAAATTTATTGTTGGAGGATAAGCTGTTCCTATGCGCATTTCACTGGTTGCTTAGGCGAGATCATCAGGAAACGTTCTCCTAAATAATTTTAGAAAAGCCAAAGCTATCAGCAAACAAGACTACAGAGGAAATGAGAATAACATACACTCAAAAAGTCTTATTTGCAACGATATCAAAGCGCAAACAAAATACCAACAATAAAACAGTGAGTTTATCTTTTCTTACATTCCCCACTACAATTAGTTGAAATTCTCCCAACATTTATTGTCGTTGTAAATGGGTTAAGAAAAAACAATATTAAAAACAAAAAATAACTGTTCGCAAAATTTCAAGTGTAATTATTTTTGTTCGATTGTAAAAATTATAAAAAATTATAATTATAAAAAAGTTACAAGAAATCAGTGATGCCAATAGAAATTTCAAAAAATCCCTACGTGTCTAAAAAAAATCCCTTTTGTTTCCTATAACCAAAAAAATTATCCCTACCCTTTTCCCTACCTGAAAAATTTATTGTTTTTACCTTCAGGCAAACAAATACATCCTCTGTCAACATTTTGTGTATATTATAATTAAAGCATTTATTAACATTTATTATAAAAGCATTTATTAACAACAAGAAAAACCCAAAATAAATATATGTAATGCTGTACTCACAAAAACATAAATTCAATTTAAAAAAGACACTGTGGCATATTAAAATTTTTTCTGTTTGACAGAAACGCCACTATATATCCTTCAATCTAGAGTCAAAACTAAGTCAAATTGCATGTTTGATTTTCACTTCCTCATCTTTTATCCTTTTCAAAGGACTTAAACTTTTTCAAGAATGCTTATTGTAAATAATTTTTTTAATATAAGTATCTGATATTTTTTAGCAAACTCGGTACCAAATAAAAGGGAAGGCTTAGTAGAATTTAAAAAATATTTTTCCTTCAGTTCCCCTAAACAAACATATAACAAAAAGTCTTTTAAAAATATATCCTTCCCCATCCTTCAAAGTTTTCATAAAATTTTTTTTAAAAATTCCAAATTAATTTTGCTTCTCTTAGTTTAGAAGGTGTGATTGTTTTTTCTCGGCTATGTAGAAATTTCATTCATTAAATATTTTCTTTTAATATTCGCATACATTTTAGCAAATGTGAGTGCGAATGCAAATAGCAAAAATAATCAAATAGTTCGCAAATGAGCACCCGAATATTCAGCGCCCTTTTATTTATACGTGCATAGTTTTGGCACTTGTTAAAGATTGCCAGGCTGTTAGGGCTTATAGTATATGGTTTCTGTTGAAAAATACTATATTTGACTTAACTACTATTGTAATGAAAAATTAAAATTTTTAAGTATTTAAATAAATAATACGAATGAATATTTACTTATCTTTCCACAATATATTGAAAATGAGATAATATTTTGAAAATTCCCAACATTTGCCTTAAAATTAAATATCTGTTCTTTTTTCCGTACGCTTTGAATTTTCATAAAAGATCCCTACAAAAAGTGAAAATTCCCTACTATTGGCATCACTGCAAGGAATTCAAACTCCTTCGGTAATTTTGGGCCACCCTGTAGTTAAGAATATTAATGCAATGTTCGGAGCGATAGACCTTAATGTGCATCAATTTTATTTTTCTGCAACTCTTAATCAACCGATTCAACAAATAAATTCTATTTATAGAAACTTGATTTATGAAAGAACTTTCTTCGGATCTATAGTTAAATATGAACCGATTTTTAGGTTACCGTAGGATATTTTCGCGAAATTTTTTTTTGCGTTATTGCGGAAGATGCCCAGCAAAAACATTAACTTACCAGGTAATGTGGGAGAAATATAAACACAACTTATTTTTCGGCTGAATAACTACTTATTTTTGTTCGAGTTGTCCACAGAATTCAGTAGTTACAATACACTTACTAGAAGTCACAAAATATCTAGTTATTATTGAACTACCAGTAACTCGAATTATAAGTACATTCAATATACTTACTAGAAGCCAAAAAATAACCATTTTTTATTTAATTGGCTCTAGTTAATAGACCTTATAAGTAGTTATGGAATTAGTTACCAGTAAGTAAATATTCAGTACTGAAAACAAGACAACTAATAAGTAGTTATTTAGCTAATTATTAGTAAGCAAATATTCATAACTGAAAATAATAGTAGGGAAAAGTACTTACTGAGGTCATTACTAGCAAGAACTTATTGAGGTTTTCAGAATAATGACAATTATAATAACTTACCAGGTAACGTATGAAATAACTACGACCTATTACCAAAATTCAAAAAGTTTTTCCTGGGTGACTAACTATTTTTTTCAACAACTTATTGCGGGATCTGTCAGCCGTTCAATGCTGTTTGACGATGAAGGGAATTAAAAGCACCTGTGTCAAGTATAAAAACCAGTGTTGCCAGTGAAATTTCGAGAAAGATACATTTTAGTTTCCAAAAAGATACACTTTTCCCAAAAAGATACATTTTGAAAAAAATTTTCAAATCAATTTTTAACGTTTTTAATTTTTATTTCATATTTAATGAATATTGCAAAGAAAATGATATCATATAAGTTGATTTTAATATATATTTAAGTCATTAATATTATGTATGTAATTTTTAAAAATACAGTAAGAAAACTTTAAAATTAATTATATGTAACTATCTTTGGATGTTATCAAAACGAATTCATTTTTGTAAAAATTAATATACGAGTTAAGGCGTTAATACTTAAATTTTATCTCAACACACATACACAAGAATAAGCAGACTTCAGAAGAACTTAGAAAACCTAAGATCAAAATGCTTGTTATTTTTGTATAGCTTCCTACAGACGGTGGTCAGATCATACAATATTGTAAGCAGGCGTTGCCAATGGAAATAGTTTCCTGACAATGGTGCCATTGTCAGATGCATTAATTTTATACGTCTGCCAAATATAAATGAGCTTACAATGTTCACACAGTAGCAAGACATTTTTAGTCAATTTTAATGCAATTTAACCAATGCTGTTTACCAATATTGTAAGATCTGACCACCGTTTGTACGATGCTTATTTAGTTGTCACTGTTTTTTTTTTTTTAGCATTCATAACGAAATAATAACTTTAAAAAACTTTGGCATATACGAAAAGTTTAATATTTTATTTCTGTACATTGTGCGTACAGATTCAAAAGATACGAAAACTGTCAGTATTCAAAAGATACGAAAAATGTATCTTTGGTATCGTAATGGCATCACTGATAAAAACAGTTGGTTTTTTCAATTGATCCATTTATCAACGTCATTTTGTTTAACACCGCTCGACATTTGTGCACTATAAAAGGGACTTTAACCCTTTCCGGGTCAAAAATAATTTAAGTCGAGCTTAAAACCTAAAAACCTATATTTAAGGTAATATGATGGTGCTGAAGCCAGGAAAAATAGTAGTTTTTATCTTGGCCATCTCCGCTCAAAAATAGAGAAACAAATGCAATCTCTATATTGTAATAAACCTTAAATTTTTATACCGTTCAAGCACTAGAAACAGAGTACAATGTAATGTCGAATATATTCGACAAAAACACGGAAAGGGTTAAAGCTTCAATTTCCAATGTCTCTGCTGCAAAGATCGGACTGAGTAAAGACTTTTTCCTTAGCATATTAGCTTTTTTGAAATAGACCTCCATCTTATTTGCATTGAACTGCAATTCAAGGCAATTCAAAAAAATTGTTCCACTAAAATCAAATCAATCGATCCCGATGATCAACTCACGTCTTCACAACTTTTAGTTAACTCTCATACAACATTAAAAATAAGAGATTTGGCAGGCACCAAAATATTAATATGGGGTTTCAACATCATCAGGTTTTTATTAAAAACTTTTTAAAAAACAGAGACTACTTAAACAATATTTTGCTCCTATTATCCTGTATTTGTTTTAGCCTTGAGATTCGTCATGGGTAGATTTGGGATTTTCTAATACCAAAAATTCAGAAAAGGCTTTTAAATTGTATCCTCTTTTATTTTAACTGTAATACTGATACCCTTTTTTCGGGAGAATATGGACGAAATGTAATTTTTATTACATCTTAGACTATCTCACATAAAGTTCTTTAGTTTAAAAAAAAATAAATAAAATGACTTAATGTAACATATAGAATGATAAAACCAATATGTCGTGCTACATAAGGAAGTTAACATAAAATCATACAATCCTGGCTGTGTGTGACTAATGTTAAAGTTGGTAAGTATCGAAAAAAATTGATCTTTGCCATCGATGAATGCATCTTTTATTTGTATTGCTCTTTTTTTCTCAAAAAACCAAAATAAAGATCCTTTAAATACCTTTTAATGTTATTGTTAGTTGGTTGGTTACTGCAACTCCTTTGCCGAACAGCAACAGCAGAAGCACATCGATCGACAACAACACTAACAACAGCAGCGACAACGATTGCAAACAACAGAAGAAGAAGAAAGAAAAAAAAACAAATCTTGCATGCAACACAACAATTTTTATGTTAAACTTAATGAGATGATCTTAAAAAATGCAAACCATACAAAAACGACATCGAAATCAATTGTGTGCGAGTGTGAGTGAGTGTGTGTTCTGCTGCACACCAAACTGCGACAACAAACTGTTTTTTTTATAAACTTTCAACGCTTTCAAACATTGCAACACTGAATCGCTAGCTCACTCGCATCCCATACATGGTCCACACAGCAACATCCACACATATACGGGGGCATACATGGCAATCTGAGATATTTGTCTGGTCAAAATAAAGGCTTATTATGTCAGATACGAATATTTGTACAACTATTGTTGATGTTGTTGTAGTTTACATGATTGTATTATGGCTTGTTTTATATCTATAGACAATTATTGTGTTTTTTTTTCTTCTTTCTATAGCGCCAGTGTCTCACTGTGAGTGAGAATCCTTTAAGATCTGTAAATAAAAAAAAGAAATAAAATATCGTAAGAAATCCGCAAAAAATCGATCGTTAAAACAGACAATAATGTGCTACATCTTGTTTACAACATGTTTTTCAATTTTTGAGTAAACTAAAATTGTTGTATACTCGTATACAGTTTGGTGGCAGGGTTGCCAAGAGTCAATAAGTCTAAAAAATATATTCTTCTAATACCGTATAAAACCCATAAACCTACACACAGGTAACAATCTAAGTACATGATTTAACATTGGCCCAATTTTATCCCTCCCCGTGATTTGATTAGAAACTACAACAACGATTGTAACCAGCTGATTATAAAACTTTTGTTCGCAAAAAACTTTGTATACAAAATAAAAAAAAATCTCTTTTATAACAAGGTAAAATTATCTGAGTCCTTGTGGAAATAATGCGTGTCTGCCTGTTGGAGGTACTGAGTTCCAAAGGAGATAATATTTGATAAACATTTCCCCTATACTTAAAATTGTGACATAAGGGTTAAAAAAAAAAGTTTTCCATTTTTTTTGTTCTGAAATTAGTGCCATTGAGTTCAAATCTTAACGATTGCAGGTAGTTCGCGATGCACAATATCTATATAAGATATGCGAGGTATTGTTAAAATTTTTCTAGAAAACTTTAATTGTTCGGTTAAAATTTTATTATGCTGGTCATTATCTCGATGATGCCGTTACGTATACTTTAATTGATAAACTTATCTTTCATAATAGAAAAAGTGGCAAGTCTCCAACTCCGAATACGAACATTTCTCTTAATTATGCCATTTTCCTGTCGTTCTCTCAAAAGATTTCGCTTCAAAAGAACTATTCTTTCGAGGACAGAGACTTATCAAGCCGATTTTTTATTCCTTTAACAAAAGTGGATCGTATTCCAGCCAGTTTCTTTTAAACCGATTGATATAACATATGTAAGTCCAAAAATTGTTATGGTAGAAAATATACTTGTATATTAACTTTGGTATGGTAGTCTAAACATTATTGGTTGACTACTCTATTCAAAGGAATAAATACTTGTTTGCAAAACTCTCATGTGATACCTCGAATATGCTTTAACTCATAATCATAAATACACATTTAATCTCTCTGATTATCCACTGATTATCTTAGCGTAATTGGTATGTGTTTGTCTTTTTTCTAACTACACCTTTTTAAAATATTCCAAGAAGATCTATTCGTAAATTTCAGTAACAATCCAATGTTAATCACAGTAGTATGTAGTACTCGTATATGTATATGTTCACAGAAAAAATTTTCCAAAGTTAATCACCAATTAAAGCATTAATCAAAAATAAAATCTGTTTTAATTAAAAATGATTCAAGTGAATTAAAAGTTTAATCAAGTGAATTAACCGATTAATCAAGTGAATTAAACGTTTAATTGATACTATTAATTTGTTTACTAGTGCAAATTTATTTAGTTTTTCAATTAATATCACAAATTTTTTAATTGAAATAAATTTTTATTTTTTTCTGTGTATACAGTATATAAAATCGGCTTTCATTATCTTCTAATTATGTGGAGTACAATTTCATTGGACCTAGATAAACTTTATTACTTGTAATAATCTACCTTGTTATTTCCTACCGTCTTGGGCTATTATTAACGTAAGCGCAATAAAATATTGAAAAAAAAACCAGTTGAAAAATAATATTTTTTCCTTATGAAAGGGGGTCAAACAAAAAATCGCCAAGGGTGCCAAACTGACTAAGACTGGCCCTGGTGTTCTCAACAAAATTTTTGAAGTTATCCGTTGTGATTATGTCAGTCTATTAAGAAAGGGAACATCGTTATAAGTTTATTTTAATCTCTTAACCCCAGGGTTACCGTGTTGGTCTGGCCAGACCAAATTTGTGTTTTGCTTGTAATATTTTTCGCATATAACAAAAAATCAAATAAAACAGGGACGTGAATTCTATAAATGATATGTTCTAAGTCGAATGAAACTAATTTGGATTCGATTGGAGCAAATAAGTGGGGTTAAATTCCATTTTTATGCAACAGTCTATGAAATGACCCTCTTGGTCTAGCCAGACCAAATTTTTTTTTTTCCTTGAAAGATATTTAAAATAGGTCAAAATATTAAGAAAACAGATACGTGAATTCTAGAAATGATATGTTCTAAATCTAATGAATCAAGTTTAAATCATATCAGAATGATCTGATTTAAACTTGAAATAATAAAATTATATAATAAATTTGTATAATCTAATGTAATTAGCATACGTTCAATAAAAAATATATTTATTTACTTTTTATTTAATTGGTGTTTTTAGCTGTACTAATTGTGGTCTGGCCAGACCAAGAGGAGAACTTAGTGGTAAAAAGTTACCGAGAATCCTAGGGTTAATATTATTAATTGTACATGCAGAGAAAAACCCATATTGCAAAATCGTAACCTCCAACAAAAAAATTTTAAACATATTAGGTTTATTTTAAATATATTATTGCCACAGACAACCATAATATGCTTAAATTAGTTCTCCATCAAAAAGCCACAGCCATATTATGGTTACCTCTAAGCATGTTATGGTGAGAGATGAGACCATTTTGACCAAATATAACCAAAGTTTTAAAAGGGCTTAAAAGCTTTTTTAAAACCAGATATTAAGGTCGGGTTTTTGAGATGTGGATTAAGTTTAAACTTAGTTTAACGTACTCTGAAACTCGGAATTTTCCGGCGAAATGTGATTTTTTTTTTTGTTATTTCATTAGAGACCAACATTTTAAGCAAAACTAAGCTGTTCCTTCAAAATGTTGTATACAAACTTGGTAATGGCGGCACAAATCTGTTTTCAAATTAACTTAACCTAGTTTCACTGAGAACTCAAAAACGCAGCCTAAATAATTTATTTAGGCTGCGTTATTGCCCAATACAAATGCACCATCAATATAAAGTTAAACATAGAGGTGACATTATTATCTTTGCGCGTGACATTATTATCTGAGACCCATGGGAAGTCATGGACCCGGCAAAAAAGATATGTAGTGAGGTTAAAATTCATCTTAGAGTTCTTTGTGCCGAATATTATCTAGATATCTATATTCTTCGTCTCAAAGTGAGCTTAGAGAGGAGATTTATATGTGGCATATGGTCAGTTCTGCACCTACCTGTACAAACTTTGATATGAAATAGTAGCAATTATAAAATTTATCGTCGCAAATTTCAATCAGTGCTGTGGAGTTGGAGTCGCAGTCGAAGTACCCACAAAAACTCGCAACTCCGAATCCAAAGTTTCCCTAATTTAGATGTGCTGTAGTATTAAAATATCGATTTGAAATTTTTACAGAATCACAGCCAGGCCCACTAGTCACTCATATTCGTTTAAAAAGACAGCCCATTATCGTTCGACTTGTCGTTCGCTTGGCATTACGTGTCTAACGCAATCTTAAAAAAGTTGCTATGTTGCCACATCTATGATTCCACAAATTAATCGCCAATATATTAAAAAAATTGCTTAAGTGTAAAGTGTTACAACAATGTTATACTACGAATGTACAATAATAAAAACATATATATGTATGTATGTACATTTGCTTTATCCAAGATTCATAGCAAACTTTCGAATATCAAAGGATATATTTGCTATGCTACTGAACGTGTTGCAACAGAGGTGTAATCCAGGTTTCAGAGGCACAAAAATTCGGCCGGACATTAAGCTGGCAACGTTCATGCGGTTCTTGGCTACGGGAAGCTACCAGCGTACGATAGGTAATAAAAGTGTGTCCTCTACAGGTAAGGCCTCGGTATACAGGATCATTAATGAATGCCTACAGCTGTTTGAAGACTACATTTGTCCCCAATGGATAAAAATGCCTGTTCCGGAAGAAGAACGAGAAATAATGGAGACATTTTTTGATCGTACTGGTTTCCCGGGAATTATAGGTTGCGTAGATGGAACACACATCCGCATCAAGTCTCCAGCCGACAACGTTAAGCGTTTATGTTATAATCGAAAGGGGTATTATAGTATAAGCGCAATGATGGTGAGTATATCTGTCTTATAAGTTATCCAAAATGTAATAACGAAAAATATGTATTTTTACTATCAGATTTGTTACCATAAAATGAACATCAGGTATGTTGACGCTAGGTATCCCGGCTCCAACCACGATGCATTTATATGGGAATATAGCGTGGCTGACCAAAAGTTGCAAAGGGCCTTTGATGATGGAAAAGGAAACGCTTGGATTTTAGGTAAAATATTGGTTATTCAGAAGAAATATATCTATGTACATAGATTAAAATATTTTTTACTGATTTTAGGGGGTGGTGGCTACAAACTAAAGCCTTTCTTACATACAGGCATCAAAGAGACGACAATGAAAGGTGGTACAATACAAAGCACACCAGTGCGCGAAATGTAGTGGAACGGTGCTATGATATCTTAAAAAATAGATTTCGCTGCATCCTTTGCTCCCGAGGACTGCACTATAGCCCTGAAAAAGCGACACTAATCATCAACGCATGTCGTGCCGTACAAAATATGTGCATTAAATACAATTGCCATCAAGAGGAAAATGAAGAAGTAGAAGTCGATAATGCCATAAACGAAATTGAAGAAAATGATGAAGGAGAGGGAGCCGCCGTTTGTTGTTGTTGTCTGGTAGGTGTTATTACTGTTATCAATGCGCTACTCCTGGGTGGTGTGTCTGTTAATGGCGTAAAGGAATCTGTTTGATCAACTGCTTTAGAAAGATTCCGCTTGTATATTGTATTTCAGTTGCATCCGCCATTCGTGTCACTGCTGTAACAAGGGCTTCAGCTAATGTTTTTGTGGCCTCGGCCTGTTCTCTGGTTGAAGCAGCTGACGACTCACTTACACGTATTTGACGACGAATAAGTGAAATTTGTTAATTTTTTGCTCTTATCTTTTTGGTCGAAGAGCAACCAGGTAACTGTTCCTCAGTTCCACTATATATACGTTTTGGCGATGGATGTTGTGGTGTAATACATTCTTCCGTTGAGAGAAACCAATCATTTGATCTAGGTATGGCTGAAGTGATATTCGGTTCAGTGTCACTTGATTTATTCGGTAGCGTGGATTGCTTGTGGAGGATTTTTGTTGTTGTTGTCTGGTAGGTGTTATTACTGCTATCAATGCGCTACTCCTGGGTGGTGTGTCTGTTAATGGCGTAAAGGAATCTGTTTGATCAACTGCTTTAGAAAGAATGCAATCTGCGTAGCCGAACATGCCGTCACTCGGGGCTGCAGATTTTAATAAAAATAGTGTTCTATTAACTATTTGCTCCAACTCCGTTAAATTGCACATGCGGTACAGACCACCACCAGTTTCACGAATACTTTTATTATTTCCCGCAATTTTTTTTTTTTTGGTACGGGACTTTAAGTCAGCCCAGGTCTGCAAATAAGTAAAAGTAATAACCAACGAAGCAAATTTATAAAATCGAAATATTTACTTTTTTCCACTTAACGATGGTTCGTACAGGTGACCCCATTGAATTTAATTTTTACATAAATACGCCCACTGCTCCTCTGTTGACACTTTACTGCTGCCATAGACAACACTTCCTCTAGCGATATCAGGATGCTCTTCCATATATTCCGCTAGAGCCTGTAGTTGTTGATAAGTTGATTTTGTGTATACTAAGTTTGTCATTCCGTGTGAAACTTTTTTATAAAACATCTAAGACCCCATAATGTATATATATTCTGGCTCCTTGGTGGTTTGGCGATTTTCGAGGGTTAGTGGACTGTATTGGTAGCTGGAGGAAACTGGAAAGTGTGAAAATATGGCACCAATATCTGGTATAAATGTAATTTCTCATATAAACGAGGAATTATATGATCGGTGGGATTTATAATATGTATTTGGGATAAATTTATAGAAATTGGGGTTAGATTAGGTATGTGTTGCAAAGGGATGCGTGTGTATGTATGTGAGCTCACCTGGATGATATGTGTATGGATAGATGGGTGTGCAACTAATAGAGGTTATGTTAGTTTTCCGTCTAGACCAGTTAATTCTATTAATTGATTAATCAAATGAAACTCAACCTGAGTGATTTTGAATTGATGGATTTAAATTACAACTTTATTAGATGTAGGTATATTTTTTAGCTTTAAATTAAATTCAAGTTTTAAGTTCTACTATTTAAGGTTAATTTAGGTTTAAGTTTTACTAGAGTTTAAAATTCAATAAAGTTTCAAGTTACTCAAGCCAGGTACATACATGCACACATATGTATATAAATATTATGAAAACTTACCATTTATTTTCCATTGTTATGTTTCTAAATTTTTATTCGATTTTTATCAAAAACTTTAGCTTTTTAATATCCAAACGACAATAAACAAATATGTGACTCAATTTGACATTTGTGTTCTTACAAATATAAAAAAAATACATAGTGGGCCGCAATTTTATATTGACTTGCTCACGTTATCGTTCGTATTCATTTTCTTTCGACTAAGAATATTAGTGGACCGCAAATCAGCCGCTATTTTGTCGTTTAAAATAAAAGCGAACGATAACGTTCGATATCGTGGGCCTGGCTGTCAATTTCTTGCCATATTTAACCATTTTAAAGGTACTGCTTTAAGAAGTTGGAGTCGTAGACGAACTTAAAACTTTTCACCGGTTGGAGTCGGAGTTAGAACCATTTTTGATGGATCCACAGCCCTGATTTCAATACCAACATTTATAAGAAAATTATGACATTAAAATATGGACATTTAAAGTGTGATTTATGTTGCAATAATGCGAGTATATTTTTGAACAAAATTTAGTTTAATACCGACATAGTAATATAGTGTATTGGGACAAAGACTCTTTTCCGAAAAGAAGTTTGAATAGGGGCCATGTGAAATTATGAACGATTCTCACCATTTTCAATAGGGTTCTTCCTTATGGCAATTGTGTGCCATATTTTATAAAATTTTCTTTAAAATTGTAACCCGTACTGGACAGAAAACCAGCCAGCCAGCGGGGCGAAAGAACATGGTTAGATCAACTCAGAAAGTGATTCTGAGTCGATCGGTATACTAATAGGCGAGGTTAAGACCAATATTTTTCTGTGCGATACACACATCAGCGCAAAGCATAAGTTTTAAATCGTATCGAACTTAAGAAAAGTTTTCGTTCAAAATAACTTAAGTTTTCTTATGTGGGTGTGTTAAGCCTACAGTACGCGGCATGTAAAAAGACACATGAGCATGTGGTTCTGACGTAATTTTGACGTCAATGCAAAGCCACAATAAACATTGCGTGTTGTGTGATGACGTCAAAATTACGTCAGAACCACATGCGCATGTGTCTTTTTACATGCCGTGTACTATAGGCTTTAGACTTTTAAAAAAAACTTAAAATAATATAAAAATTTATATGATTTAGATTATGAAATTTTTTATATATCGCTCTAGTTCATCAATACTGTATTAACTCAAATTTTTAAAAGTTTCAGTATAAGCAAAACTCTTTTTAATTAAGTATTTAAAGCATATGAAAAAGAATTTAAGCCCCAAACGTGTCATTACCAAAAAGTAGACAACATAGTGCGATATTTTTACAGCGGTAAGATATGAATATTAAGTGTCGATGTTTTCCAAAAGTGAAAATAAATATTTGGAGTTAATACATTATTGATGAACACGTGCGATATGTACATTAATGTGGGCCGAAAAAAAAGTTGTGCCAGTCAACCCCTAGAATGAAAGATATTTCAATTACATTTCTAAAAAGGGAAACATTTTTTTGCCCCACCCCCAAATACAGCGTTTTTTGGTTTTTTATATAATCAAAAAACCGGTCAAATGCTCGCTGTTTCGGTTGCATACCTTTATCCCATGGTCCATATTTTCAATGTCTCGGAGATATAATTGATGTTCCGTGTCCATAATGTGCCGAATTATCTCATTTTAAATATCCCCAAATAAAAAAGTCCAACGATGTCAAACCACATTATCATGGCGGCCAATTAGCATCGCCGCGACGTGAGATAACACGGCCATTGAATTTCTCCCGCAAAATAACCATTATTTCGTTGGCTGTTGGCCGTTATCATATCGCTATAGCGAACATCATTCACGTTTACTGCTTGGCTGACCTCATTTTTGAAGAAGTACCCGATGACGTCGCCAGCCCGTAAACAGCACTAGACAGTCACTCTTAGTGGATGCATCGGCTTTGAAACAATCACTCGTAGATTAAGATGACCAAAAAAATCAAGAAGTGCACGAAATGCATTTTGACTTGAACGCCCATTTTCGTAAAAGGCTTCAGCAATCTTAACACGCTTCTCGATTGTGTACCTCTCCATGTTTGAATTTGTCAAACACTCAAGCAAGGAAATGTCAAATTAAGTTGGCTAAAAATCTTGACGTTAAGGTGTAACTCACAATTAACATCGTGCCTTATCATTGGACCACCCTTTATATCATTGTTAATGGCTAGAATATGGCTTCATTATACCATCCACCACAACTAGTAGTGAGAGGGTATACTAAGTTTGCCCTTCCGTGTGAAACTTTTTTAATATTCAACTGAGACTTCAGAAAGTATATACATATATGTATGTATGTATGTATATTCTGGGTCCTTGAGTAATTCTAAGTCGATTTAGTCATGTCCGACTGTTGAAATCACGCTCGCTTTAGAGCGAACAGAACAATACTGGTGCAAAATTGGCATTGAAATCCAGCCAAATCGGTTCAGTACGATAAGAGTTATAAATCAAAGTGTGGAACAGCCACCCTAAAAACTATAATTTTGTTACAAAAACTAGCACAAATAGTGGCGGAATGCACATAGTGATATTAGATATGGCACAAATTCGATCTGTAAGCCTAGAAATCATACCACAAAATTTCGAGAGATCGAACGATAATTGCCGATATGCGCCATATAAAGCCCACTCTCAAAAAACACTTTAGTGCTCCTAAAATCATAACAAATAATTCTATTAAAATAAATTTTTTTTTGAATAGAAATCACACTGTCAATTATCATAAAGGCCGGTCTATAATTTAACATAGACCTTAAAGCCGACTCTCGAAAAACACTTTAGTATGCCTTTTATTCTATTAAAATAAATTTTTTTCTGTAACACTTCAATATGAATAGAAATCACACTGTCAATTTTCGTAAACCCAGATCCATAATTTACCGTAAACCTCATAAAAGCCCATTCTCGAAAAACACTTTAACACGCCTAAAACCATAATGAATAACGCTATTGTAATAATTTTTGGTCTGTCAAAGTTTTTTTTTATGAGTAGGAATCACGTGGTAAAATTTCGCGAATATCGGTCCATAACTTACCATAGACCCCATATAAAGCCCACTTACGAATATCAATATAATGCTCTCTTGTAACAAATTTAATTCTTTCGTATTTGGAAATCACACTGTCATATTTCGTAAAAATCGGCTTATAATTTACCATAGGTCTGATATAAAGCCCGGTCCTAAAATATTCTAACTGACGGTGGAAAGTATCAAAGATTCGGCAGAGATAGATATTCGACAAACTACTAATATAATCTTTACAAAAGATCATGGGTAATTATACCTCAATATACCCGTTTTATTTATTTTGTTCAACACTTTTGTGTCGTTCGAGGGATCGAATATGTTATTCTTAAGTTGGATACCAAATTTTAGCTATTTACATATGGAAATGACCACAGTGCATTCGCGCTTAAAAGAAATACAAACTATTTTTATACCTTCATTGTTTAATGTGCAAGTGTAGGAAGAATTTAATTCGTTTGAAATACAATCCATAAAAACACGTTAAATAAATATTAACGCTTTGTCTCAATACATATGGCAATCCTGCTCAAATAGTAGTATTGTTAAATATTTGTCCACTTTTTGGGGTGTACAATCATGTAAACATGTTCGTTCGTAAAATAACTCGTAAATGTTCAATACTTAAACTCAGTTTAGTTAATTTACTTACTTATGAATTTAAACAAACATACAAGAAAAATTGTATCTCACTTTTGTCTTTTGTAAGCCTAATGACATACCTGAGATTCCATTATGGCTCAATTGTATTAGTGCACCCGAACTGGCGCACAACCACTTGCACTCAGGGTGTAGAGACACAATCATTAAAGGCGAGCTTAATAAGATCATGCAAAGTTAATGCAGACATTTCAACCATATCAGATGGGAAATCAGTAGTATGGAACATTTTTTTTGTGGCATTGTAAGTTTTCTGCAGAAAATAAAAACTGCATGAAGAAAAAAACTTTAAGAATATAAAGGATTAATTTGTTTAAAAATATTTCAAAATCAAAAGTTTAAACAGTGTTATCAGATAAAATGCAAAAAAAAACGAACAAAAAAATTAAACAAAGGTTAAACTCGGTTAAGGTGCGTGACAGTTTAAAATTAACTGATCATGTTTTATGGGAGTATTGGAATAGGATGTCAGAATATTTCGGATTTTATCGAATTGAATTGTGAAATTTAATTTATAAAGTTCTTTAAGAGAATTACAATTATTTTTACAGCAGTAAACTGCCCTTAAGAAGAAATCGTTGTATATAATATTTGTCGATTTAATTAGATTAGTAATCAAAAAGCTATAGGAGAGAGGTACCCCTTTTCGAAAAGTCATCTTTAAAGAATCTCCGGATGCATGACCTTGCTTAGAATTCCTTTCTTTTCGCTAGCTTAGCTGAGGCCTCTGATATATCTCTGATATTTCTTACTTGTTTACGTTTTTGTTGCTAAAGTGTTGAAACTTCTATTCCGATACTTCTACGCTTCAGTTCACGCAGCATCCTTTTTTTCTTCTTTTAAGGGAAACTACTTTGTAGTGAGTTAGTGTATCAGTAACTCAGGGTTTCGGGTTCAACTGCCGGCAAAGACTCTGGTCTGCTTAGCTACAACCAGCTTAAGGTCTTATAGCCCTGCTGTTAGGTTAGAAAAAACCTATGAATGTTAGGTTAATGGACCACTCAGCACAGATTAAATATTTTACACAATTGTGGCGTCCCCCTTTTTTGATTTTTTTTTCTTTTTTTGTTGCTATCAATAGTTCAGTCGTGTTTTACTAACGACATGGCAAACTTGAGTGAAGGTGAAATACATGAACTGCTTTACGCAGAAAGTGACACCGATATTTCGAATTCGGAAATTGATTAGATATCAGAAAATAGCAGATACTGAACGGGAACCCATCCTAGCTGCAGCTAGCTCTGTTGATCCGTTTTTTATTGCTAGAAACAAAATGGCTTGGAGTGGCAATCCATTACCTTAGCCTATTGAAGCTATGCCTAAGAATATTATCTCACCATAACCAGGAAAATAAATGTGTCAAAACTGCCGGTTTTAATTGCATATAAAATGGAATTTTTAAAATTATATAGTGTGCAAAAATAGTGTATCTAGTATGCAAAAATATTGGAACTAACAGCTAAAGTAAACTACTTTTTAAAAAATTGGCACTGATTTCAGGTTCTATATAGTGGTATCAAGCGTACTTCTCAATGTGGTTTTAACGAAATTAAATCAAAAATTTATTTTTATTAAAAAAAAATACTTTTAAAATTTCTGAAATCCTTGACAAAATCGAAAACGAATCTAGGTCAGAAGGTTGTTTTTAAAAATAATTCATGTTATGAAATTGTTGAGAAGATTGAGTTGAATTTAATTATTCCCATCCAATTCCAAATATTCAATTTGAATACAACTTTTAAGACATTTATTCTTTGCTTCATTTCTTGTCGAAGTAACATTATGTTTCAATGAAAATCGAATGCAAAATTTTACCATATTCTGCCTTATTTTCACATAGAACATCACGCTAATATAAACTGATTTTTCTTTGCATCAAAATGGGTTAACCCATTATTGCCCAGCCGGTCATTTTACTTACCAGCACTTTTATCGAGTATAAATCCTACCGTAAAAAAATAACTAACTTTTGTTTGGTTTATACTTTAAATTAATGTCTTTGAAGAACACTATTTGAAGGATATTTATTTTTTGTCATCCTTTCGCGTTTAGGAAGGATTTTCGCTAAGCTCCAAAAATGACCATATTTTGAATCAAATAAAAATATTATATAAAAAAAATTTGTTTTGTACTAACTGTTTCTAAACCCTCACTTCGGCTACTTTTACTATATACATAATTCAATTTAATTTACTTCTACTAAAATTTTGAAATACCATCAACTATCCTTGTGGTAAATTTACTTACCATTGGGCAGAAACATATTGCAAATTAGGGAAGATTTAATAGAATCGTGAACAAAAGCACATTGTACCCGCTTTTAAATGCTGTATGCTCTTCACTTTTTTTGGATATACTACAGTTGGTTCAAGGCGCATTAAATAAGGAAGTGGCAATGGCAAATTTAATTCGCTGAGTAAATTCGTCGCAAGCTAAATTTTATTGTATTCAATGCGAATTTTCAACATGTGAAATCAAAAGATCAGCTGACTATTTTTGCTCCTTTTTTTCTAATTTGCCTTGAAAGTTTGCCAACAATTTTAATTTGCCTTGGGTGTTTTGGAGTGATTTATCGTGAGGTTTGATTTATAATGTAAAATAAAACACATAAATTTGAAAGTGCGCTTAAAATTTTTACTATCGGTTGAAAGAACAATTTTTGGCATTAACTGTTTAAAAATTATATCATGTAAATGTTGGCCATGACTACCTCTGAGGTGGCCCATTCGAAAGGTCTAATTTAGGGTGACTCGTTCGAGCATAGCGACAGGTATCTCGCAAATAGCACGAGTACTGTTGGCTTCCAAAACGTCAATCGTAGCCCAGATAAAATAGTTCAATGGTGTGATATCGCACGATCTAGGTAGCCAAATTACCGTAGCGAGACGTGAAATAAAGTGCTCAGCAAAATTTTTGAACAAGGTCATTGTTTCACGCACTGTATGGCTCGCAGCGCCTTCTTGTTGAAACCATACCGTTAATATGGTGCAATAACGGTTACAAATGACGGAAACATTCTGATCTTCCTCATTCCATAAACCACACCATGTCGTTGTTTTTAATAGATGTAATGTTAGCTCTCGGTACTCTTCGGGTTCAACGTATCCATTGAGCCAGAAATGTGCTTCATCACTGAAAAAAATTTCACGATAAAACACCGGATTTTCATTGAGCTCCGAATGGACCACCTCAGACGTAGTCATGGCTAATATTTACATGATACAATTTTCAAAAAGTAAATGCCATTAAGTGTTTTTTAACCGAAAATAAAAATTTTAATTTCATTTTAAAATTTATGTGTTTTATTTTAAATTATAAATCAAACATCACTATAAATCGCCCTATAATCCGTTGGCGTAATAACGCTACCTAGCTGTCAGTTCTCCTTAGGTGAATTGCTTCACTCTAAATCCGACTTGAAAAACGGGGAATTTCCTTTTTATCGCTTTTTAATCTACGAGGTTGAATTCTATTTTTTTGGTTAGGACCAGCACTCAGGGGATGACCCCTACAAATGCAATGCATTGTGTTGGAACTAGGAAAAAAGGTTATGGGAAGGAGGATAGAGGGAGTAGTGTTTGTGAACATTCGACTTGAACTTATTAATGTTGAAAGTGAGAGGGAAGACTTCAGCAGGAAGGTTGTACCAGTCAGGCCAAAAAACGAATTTTCTCTGTAATGCGTTGTACGATTTACCGGCCAATCGACCACAAAAGGATGAACTCTTAAGGAAAAACGTGGATTACGAACACACATGGGGGTTTCGGGAACCAGATCCCTAATTTTATCAGAACACATCCCATTGTAGTAACGATAAAACAGGCAAATACAACCCCCATTGCGACGGTGCTCAAGCGAGTCAATAGAATTGGATACCCTACTGTCACCAATGAGAACCTTCGCCCTCTCCTGCACACGGTAGAGAAGCTCCAAAATAGACTATGAAGCACCATCCCATACATGAGAGTTGTATTCCATTCGCGGTCGGATATAGGTGGTATAAATAGTAAAGAGATCAGATGGAGTGAAGTATGTCTTACACCGTTTCAAAAAGCCGAGGCACTTGAATGCTTCTTTTGACACCTTAAATATATGTTCTGTCCATCGAACATCACATTGTATCCTCATGCCCAGAACATCAAGAGATTCTGATTTCTCAATGATTATATATACAGATGAGGCTCTTTGATCCTACACGCGTTTATGCGTCAGCACGCAACATTGGGTTTTTCGGGTATTAAAATCGACCCTATTCGCGCTACCCCATTGCGAGACTATATCAAGGTCTCGGCAAAGCGTATCATTCATGTTCTGTCTCATAGCACCAACATCGGATACGCCTGGTCTATAATCAAATGAATACTAATCGCAAAGGTTTCTGTCATCTGCAAAAGAGTAGATAGGGTTAGAAGTTTGACTTAGAAGGTAATTTAGAAAAATAAGAAATAGAGTAGCAGAAAGAATTCTTGTATTATTCCAAAAATACTTAACATATCGGCCCATTAAGTAAACTTACCAACTCATATCTCAGAAACCGGGCAATAATGGGCTTATTTTGCATACTTCATAAATATAATATTTTTGCAAAATTAATTAACTGATTTCACAAGTTCTAGGTTTTAAGATAATCAGCTTTTTATGACAATCGCACGATTTAATATCGCAAAACACCAGATTTGTTTACGGTGTTCTGAAACTCGTGCGCTTTACTTGCGATCTGCGATAGTTTCTCACATTCTAGTTTCCTTCGCAATACTTTTGCAATTTGAAGTCGCCAAACTCTTTGCGACTACGGTTTACAGAACACCTATTATGCGATTTACTGTCCGAATCACAAATGCTAAGCGTTTTGCGTTTGTCAAAACATGCCCGATTTATTTTAAAAGGTTCAAAATACTAAAATAAAAACACACTACTAAAATAATGCTAATACTGTAAATTTTAATTAAGGTAAAATACACTTGTACTCCTATTGGGCGATTTTTATACCAAAAATCTAGAAAAATAAAGTTTTGGCGATTTTTTGCGATTTCGGTATACTATTTAGCGATGAAGGTGAAAAAAATCTGACAACCCTGCCTGTCCGCTTGTTTTAATAATGGGAGGGAGAGAGAGAATATTATTATTTACTTATCTCGTTATGCATGTCAGTGTTGCCAAAACTTTTAGAGGCAAAATCAGCAAAATTGTATGAGTTTTTTAGTTGTGTTGACTGACCACTTTGCTTACAGAATATATCTAAATTATAAGACACCACCAGCATGACCGGTATTGTTTTCGCAATCATTTTACTTTAAAAATTTAAAATACTTAACTTAATAATTTTACCAATAAAATAGAATATGGGAATTTTCTACACAAAACAAGCAAATCGTTTTTTACTTAAATTTTTTGCCACAGATCTATAAACAGATAACTAAAAATTAATTTACTGGTAGTTAAATTATAAAAAATAACTGAAAATTCATTTGTTTTTATGGAATTCGGGGTTGAATTTTTGACAGTTAAAAGTAATTGAACTTTTCGTTAAAATTAAATGCACAATAAGCAGATGAGTTTATAAGTAAATTTACAGTTGTTTTAAATTACATTTTCATATAATTTTACATACATAATACTTTTACTTAATCAACGGACATTATGTAATGCAACCGAACAACCATTCTAATGTGTACTTAATTTGTTGAATAAATTTTAGAATCAGTTAAAAATAAATTTGCTTGAAATTTTAAATGTTTATTTATTTAAAAATTATTGACCGGAATACTTCTTAAATAACCTAAAGTCCAGTATTGTAATAATATTGTAAGTGTGGGACATGCAATTATAAGAAATGTAATGGGAAATGCTGTGGAAAGAGTACGTCAGGGTGAAGCAAACACTAGGCACTATTTGAAAAATATATTCAAAACATAATCACAGAAAAATTTAATAATTGTCTCTAATTACCAAATTCATGCATAGAATCGAGCAAACGAGTTGTTGATTTTGCACCTATTACTAAAATACTTATATCGATTATATTTTTTTCTTTCAATAAATGATATTTTTTATTTTAATTAAAAATGTTCAAAAAACTTTGCCGTTTCAAACAATGTGTTAATTGATTTAATTAACTATAGCTCAGGATTTGACAATTCCCAACAACAATTCTACACGTTTAAGTTATTTTATTTTAAACGAAAAAATAAATTAAGATTTTGTGTGATTAAAATTTAATTAAAAATTTATTTCAAAACAACTAAAATGTTAATTAAATAAAAATTGTATTCTTAATTTTCTCTCAAATCAAAAAATTGTTGATTCAATTATCACATTAATTAAATTGAAATACTTTTTAAACAATATTTTTAACTGATAAAAAAACTACTGATAATTTTTTCTGTGATGTGAACATATTTCCGATATATAAATGCCAACGTTAAATAAAATCAGAAAGAAAAAAGTTATTCATTAAATAAATGATAACGTTACTTATAAAACACAAAATTTGTTTCATTGAAAGGCAATTTCGTGAAGATCGTTTTGGGATATATATTTTTCAAAACTAGAACCACAAGGTGAGGTAGGGGTCAATTTCTGCCTCTTCCAAACAATCTAGCAGATTTTGATTAAATTTCAATCGTAGTATGATCCTTATTTAGATGGACATATGTAATTTAAAAAAAGGACCGCCCGGGGGCTAAGGCTTGATGTTTTCCTCTTTTAAAATATCTTACATAGTTTAATTGAATTTTAAACATTGTTATATCCCTATTCAGATGGGCACATAAGCTTGTCGTTTTTTTTTATTTTTTTTATATTTTTTTTTTTTCTTTTTAATAGGACCTTAAGGGGGATTGGCCAGTTGTATGTTGCTTGCTGCAGAGTTGGAACGTCAAAAAATCTTTGTTTGCACACCTACCGAAATAACTAAAAATATTATTTATCTGCTAGAATTAAGATTAAAAAAAGTAATAAATAATCATAATTTTTTCAACAAAAACACAAAATGTGTTTAATTTTTAGAGAGTAGCACACTCCGGGTATCCGCTCGTACTAATTAAAATTCTTAATAAATAAAGGTGTGAATCTAATAAATGTCATTGAGAAATTGCTTAAATTACAATTTTAAACAACAAAGTTTACCAAAAACAGGACATACCGCAAAATTAAATTAAATGATTTTATTGCATTGGCGAATTAAAGGCCAGAACTTGTGTGTGGCTAAAATTTAAGGTGGCATTAGTTTAAAGTATATCTTAAGGTACAAATTTGGTAAAAATAAAACACAATTTTGATAAAGTTGTTAATAAATCTTACAAAATCCTCAACAAATAAAAAATAAATAAAGCCAGCATCAACTAAATTGCAACTCCTTAAATTGTATATCTCAATCATTGAAATTTATTTGATCTAATGACACCTTTAACATTTTACTTCACTTGGGTAACTCGGAATTTAACCAAACAACGCCTAAACCAAACAGAAACCAATTAATTAAACTAAACGAAACGCAAATTAATTCAGGTGAAGTCAGTCCGTCCCCCACTTTAATACAAAGTTGTTTGAAAACCACGTCAAAGAACACAAGCTGAAACTGCAGCTGAATTTAGTTGGAGAATTTTTTGTTTGTTACTTCTAAAAAGCGTAAATAAATTCACAGCAAGAGTAGAAGCAATAATAAGCCAACTACTGGAATTGTAGTGTTTTTTCTAAAACTTTAATTGTCTGGTTTTTGAATTATTGGCGCCCACGGCCAAAATAATTCCAACTACTACTGCTTTTGGTTGTTAGTGAACAAATGAGAAATTTTTTTTAGAAAAAAAAACTTTTTAAGAGTCGGCTACTTTAACTAAACTGTTTTTCCAACTTTATTTTTAATCTCTAACAAATCTACCAGATCTTAGTTCAGTTTTTTTTTTTGTCAAATCTTTAAAGTGTGCTCCCCTTCATTTGCCCCTTTGGTAGCTTTAAATGAATTTGAACTAAGACTTAAGGTGGTTTTAAGTTTTGTAGACTTTTGTAATTGGCGCTTGGAGCTTTTTTCGCAGTTTGTTATATTTTAATGCAAACAAGAAGTTGTAGATGTATTTATGTAGATTGGTGTCAGTTGCATGTACATACAACAATTTACCTGTTGTAAGAATTTCTAAAGGTACCCTACTAAGCAATAGTTTGTATACACTCTTACGACCCACACCTTGCGAATTTAAATATGTATCGCACGTTAAATGCGTTTTTGCGTTTTATGCATAGGTCGAAAAACTAAAATCAGTGTAAATATATGTGACAAGTTACACAGCAGAACGCGTAGAATGCACTTCGTATCAAACGCATGAGTTGGGTTTCATTTCTACTTCTGTATGCGTTGCATGCACCTTAAAAAAGGTTAGCTATTCTTGCTCAAACGCAACAACATATAGAACGGGTTGTGTTACCCTTTAGTTTTAGCATTGTAACCTCAAAGCTATGCTAAGAAACCTTTACGATCCTCTCGTACCTGTGGGCTAAGTATCGAATAAATTTCACAGCGGCATCGGCTGACAGTTCTCATAGCGGCTGCGGCTGATTCTTCTCACAGCAGCCTTTTCTGACTTTTCTCACAGCGGCTTCGGCTGATTATTCTCACAGCGGCTACGACTAACTTATCTCACAGCGGCCTTGTCTGACTGTTCTCACAACGGCTACAACTAACTTTTCTCACAGCGGCCTCGTCTGACTGTTCTCACAACGGCTTCAACTAACTTTTCTCACAGCGTCTTTGGCCGACTATCCTCGCTTCGTCTGACTAATCACACAGTGACTCTGGTTGACTGTTCTCACAGCGGCTTCGGCTGATTTTTCTCACAGCTACACCGGTTGACTGTTCCCGCAAATTGTACTAGCATGGCAGAAAGTAGTTTGGAATAGAATTCAGGTTGTTAGAAAATAATAGCACATGCGAAACAGTGGAGCACACCGACGAAGAAGAAACCTAAAAACGATTATCCCATCCTGATTAATAGCCGATTACCCGTACCTGATTAAATAGCCGACCCGATAGACGCCGATTACCCGATTCCTTTTGTAGCGCCAAGTACAGGCTGTTGTAATCCCGAATACACATCGAAGAGGAATTAGCTGAAATCTGCAAGAAGCCTGGTGGTGAACGACACGTTCAACGATGAAAACTTAAAGCCGGTGTAATTTTAATGTTTTTATCGTAGTTAGAACCTCGTGATAATTTCATTGGTAAACTAAGAAATCTTTATAAATAAGTAGGCGTGGCACCTCCCATATATAGACATTATATATTTCTGTATATGTATCTGGAAAACGCCAAGAGCCAAGGTTTCCAAATAGGGTACAAGCATCTTGGTAGGCAATGCATAATATCCGACATGTGGGCGTGGCATACCATCGATTTATTTACATCTTTTTTTCTTTTGTTTGGTGCACATAGATGGGTTATCGCTGCGCAACATCTGTCAAAATAGAGATTTCTGTATATCTAGAGAACGGTACTAGGTAATGTGTCCAAAGTTGGTACCAAGCGATTTTGTGATCAATACGCAACATCAGTCAAAAAGTGGGCGCGTGCAACAAAATAGAATTCCGTATATTTGAGGAACGTTACTGAAAAATTGTCCAAATTTGGTACACTAAGAATGGTTATCAAAATGTGCGGGAGTGGAAAAGTGGGGGTCGTGGATCAAACTAGATTTCTGTATATCTAGAGCACGGCCACAGCTACAGTTCATAAATTTGGAAAAAAAGCTTGGATATAAATGAACAATATCTGTAAAAGGCCCTCTGCCTTATTGTAGACATAGACGGGATGACTACTGCAGAAGTTATCATGATGAGGAGGAAGAGGAAACTGTGCTTCACTTTCTCTGTCAATGCCCTAGGCTATGGGGCATCAGGGAAAAATACCTGGGAGAGCCGGTGTTTTCGCGCTTGGAGGATCTATCTAAAATAGAACGAAGATTGCTTCTTTTCTTCATTAGGAAGACGAATTGGCTCAAATTTTGCAGTGACGCCATCTGAGTAACTGCTCTTTGGGATGGGCATTGGCGCTGGGTATCACAAAGGGACCGCTGAAGGACCCAAGTGAGCTGTCTCTCGATGGCTGCCCATGGAACCTTACCTAACCCAACTGCAATACAAACACCATATAGATTTCTGTGCAACTGGTAAATGGTAACAGTATGAGTATTTAAACTTGATACAAATAACTTCATAAACAATGCACGAGATCTGTATTAAAAAAGACATATTTTATATTAATGATGGTAGCGAAGCGCACTGGGTTAAGCTATAAATCAATAAAGAAGATAATAATTACAACCCCTAGAAAGAGTCAATACACTGTTTTTTTACTTAAGGCTTGTGTAACCGTTAGTTGACCTTGGAATCGTCTGAGTCACCTCAGCCGACGATAAAACCACGTTACATATTTTTGTAATTTTTCTTCTGGCAATGTTATTAAAATATTTTCCTTGAAAATCCATCAAGAAATATTGTTAACGCCTTTAGACTATTTCGCTTTGGGCAATCTCAAGGCCATTCACATAAATTAGAAACAATTGCAGCATTGAAAGTTGGGTTTCTATTTGGGACAATATTTTCGCGGATTTTTGAATACATAGTTCGCAGCTACAGACCTTAGTATGAATACCTTACATACTAGGGGCTCGGCTACACAATGAACAATTAATATAAATGTGATATAGAAAACCTGCGCTTTGAAGCGATGACAAGGGGCTTGGATTTGTGACCCTGCACTTTGCTCTGATATACGATCATAAAATGTTTCCTTAAATTTTAAACTTGTTCTTTTAAACATTATTAAGTGAATTTAGAGTTTTCATACCCATCTCTTGATCCACAAGAAATTCTTGCTAACTTAAAAACTACGCGCGACGCCAGTGATAAAATTAGTAAAGTTTTTCTGAAGACAATAGCTTTCAAATAATACTCATTGCGTTTGCATTTAAAAGAATTCGAACCAACGATCGGTTCTCAAAATGTTATTCGCAGATGGCAATTGATTCTTAAGAGAGCAAGAGAAAATAAAAATAATTGAAAGCACAAACCTCTAACGGGTTAATATGCATAGCCTTGCTTAACTAGTTGTCAAAATTTAACAAAAAGCCTCTCGAATTCATATAAAAAATAAAAACAAACTACAAAACATTTGATTCCGTACGGAATGGGCGATCAGTTTCGCACTTTGTTGAAGCAAAGGATAGTTTCATTAAAATTAACGAAAGATTTCATTAAGCTCAATATGGTTTGACTCACATGATTTACATGTATTCGCACAGTTGCTTAAACCAACTTATGCATATTATTGTTAGTCCTTTAGCCTGCTTTAAGGCTGTTTTTATTATTTTGTGTACTCTGAAAAACCAAATCTTAAAGCGCTAAATTGTTTTTGGTTTAATTTCAAATTTAAAAATCGTTTATTTTGAAGTCAACATCACCCTTTTCCAAAAGTGCTGTTATTAAGAAAAATTAAGTTCACAATATATACAAAAAGTAATTCTCTTCCAACCAATAGAGGGTTAAACACTTGAACTTCTTTCTTTCTCTAGTATAAATAGTATAAATGCCCTAAAACAGCCGTACTTGAATAAAATAACACAACTGTGTTGATTGATTAAAGATTACATTATTGTTACGTAATCGTCAAAATTCGATCAACTTCGTGAGCTAAAGTTGCATGTAAACGACATGTTTTTTACATCTGACTTGTAAAATTTCCCACTGCAAAATACATACAGGTCGTGTGTTAACTTTACGACATTGCATCTGTAAAAGTCAGACGCAAAGTCATCTGACAAAATTTCAATTAGAGCGTGCTCTATTTTCTTCTCATAAGCCATCTGACATCAGCTGTTTAAGAAATCTATGCCGAGAAGAAATTGACAGCGACGGTGCATTGTTGACGGAATCATTAGCCAGCTTAAGTAAATATTTATAATACCGATATATGTATGTATAATCATTTCACCATTGAATAGAAATATTGTACATATTTAAATAAAAAACGATTCATTTTAATATTCTAAATTGGTATCTTCGAATTTAAAGAAAAAAATGTCAAGATGACTGAACTTTTTTACGGCGCACATAAACATTTTTGTGGCGGCAGAACGGTATTTTGAAACCAAGAACTACTTCGGTTTATTCCATAACTACAGAGAAAAAACATAGGCAATGTCAGAAGCAAATTACATGTACGTTTGTGACCAAATATTATAAAGCTACTGTAAAACAGTAGTTTTGACAGACATTAACAATTACATATGACTTGAAACGTTGACAAGTCAGATGTAAAAAACATGTCGTCTACGGGCACCTTAAATAATAAATCATTGGGAAGAGGTGATACAGTGTTAATAACTAATTTTTTCTTTCTCCCAAGAAAATTTCAAAACCCCCCAAATTTAACGTATTTTGAAAAAAATTCCCCTAAATATAAAAGCTTAGATAATAGTTTAACTTCAATTAATTTAACTTTATTTATAGTTTACATTTACGTACTAATATATTTACCTAAATACAGCATAAATCGACAAAGTTTAAAAATTTATTGAAATTCTCCCAAAAATGTTTTTTTTTAATTTCTTGAATATTTTTTAATAATATATCTAAAAACCAAATTATAAACAGCTAAAAAAAGACTGTAAAGCCCAGTGCTCTGTTCGAACTTGCGGAAAATGTTGAGCAACATTGATTATTTCACATGAAAATTTTGACATTTTTAAAAACTTAACGATTTTTAAAAACTTAACGTTTTTATTAGTTGCAAGTATACAACATTGTTTTGCGAAGGTAAACAAAAATCATGTTTTTTAATTAGATGCGTTCGTTTACCCCAAAATTTGTACAAATTTGTGCAAGTTTTTACTGGATTTTACTGAAATGCGTTCGCTTACGAGAGTAAAGTGACAGTTGTAAGCAAAGAGTCTGCAAATTTTTACTGAACAAATTTTAACCAGTAAAAACCAGTAGAAAACAAAAACATATGTTTCATTTAAGTAAACAAACAAAAGTAAGCAAACAAAAAGCATACAATTTGTAATAAAAACATTTAAAAGAACAAAAGCTGAATTAAAAGTGCAACAAAAACCAAAAATATTTATTACATCCTAAACAATTTTACTTACCACTTTGTACCTTTCCAAATGTTCCGGGAGAGCATGAAATATTAAGTTTTCTTTTTTTGGCATCCATGGTAAAGTTTGTGATAATTGTTCAATATTACTTATTTTGGTTTTTGTTTACATTAATATTTTAGAGATGTAAAGCTAATGAATATATGATTACTTCTTATTGCATATTATTGAGGGTACCAAATATTGATGTAGTTTCGTATGTAATTCAACTAGAAACAAAATTAAAAGTCATGTACAAAATAAACAAGTCTTAAAACTTGCACAGAAGCTCATTTAATAAATAAATTTGCTACGAATTTATAATCATTACAATGCATTTCATCAAGTACCAAAAACATTATGTACTGGGTAGTCTAAACAACACATATTTTACAACACTAAGCTTTTTAGCGATCAGCTGTTTGAATTAACCTGCAAGTTTTTGCAATTTTTCCGTTCGTTTACTTTTTTGTGCAAGAGCCATTTTTGAGAGTCAAATTTTCATATTGGCCAAAATTTACTCAACTACTGGATTTTACTGGAAAAGTAAACAAACGCACCTATTGTCATTAAAAAAAAGTATAACAATATTATTTGTATAATTTCCCAAATCAAAAACCAAAAATATTTAATTTTATTATTAATTTTAGCACTTTTCTTCAATTTTCTTTATGAAACGCTTGTTATAAAATCCACTTTACAAATACAAAATAAAAACATTACAAAAAATTATACGCTGATGCTTAAAATTCCGTGCGAAATAATATGAGCTGCACTTGTTTCGCACGGAATATAATAAATATTGCTAGAAACTTTTCGAATGTTTTTCGTAATATAAATAGAGTACAACTCTATCAACATTTTTTCGTTTGTAGTTCACAGAAATTTTTTTCATATTGAGTATGACAGCATTTCGCACTGAACAGAGTACCAGGCTTTAGTCAGGAGAATATATATTTTAAATGATTTTGCTACAGCATAATAGAAATGAATTGTAATAAGAATATATATTTTGTATGATATATCTTTCCATTCGTCGACCACAATCAAAAACCTTCCATGATTATGTTTGATTTCTTTAATTTAATTTTCATTAAATTATTTTTATGAAGAAAGGAATTTTACAACATGAAATGAAGAGATTGTGTGGTTACAATCGAAACTAGTCTGGGCAACCTGTCCGTGAAAACCTGGATAAAATTCCCAGCTCAGTCAGGAATGAAATATTATCAATACATTTTAATTCATTTCATGTTGTAAAATTCCTTTCTTCATAAAAATAATTTAATGAAAATTAAATTCAATGAACTTAAGCCTGATTAAAATATCAAAATTTGGATTAAAAACCATTAACAGTTCAATAAAATAACCACAATACAAATGTTTTAATAAATAAAACTGTTGAATTTTTCCCATATCGTTGATTCCGCCGATAGAACTACTTAAGATTTTTTAGTGCCTTAATGGGAACTCACGTAAGAACTACTTGGAACGGAGTCAAATTTTATTTGGCGCACATTTATGTCAGCCTCTTTTCTAATTAAAGGTGATTAATGAGTCGTGACGTGAAAGAACCTTTGCCACTTATCATGTAAGAGCACTTAAGGCACCTAACTTTGCTTTTTTAGTCCCGTTCGAAATATTCCCAGAGATGACTTCTGTATTAAAATATATTTAATACTTAGAATCACAGAAAAAATTATTAATTTTCTCCAATCACCAAATTTGTTCTAAATTGATAATATCAAACAAACAAGTTGTTGATTTTGCACCTATTACCAAAATGATTACATTGATTACTAAAAATTTTAACATTTTGAAAAAATATTTTCAATAAATGATATTTTTAATTTTAATTAAAAAGGTGATCAAAAAAGTTTGCCATTTCAAACAATGTGTTAATTTATTTAAATAAATATTGACAATTCCCAACAAGAATTCTACATGTTTTAATTATTTTATTTTAAATGAAAAAATTCAATTAAGATTTTTTGTTATTTAATTAAAATTTTAATTGAAAATTTATTACAAAACAACTAAAAAGTTAATTAAATCAATATTAAATTTTTAATTTTCTTTCAACTAAAAAAATAATTGATTCCATTATCACATTAATTAAATTTAAATACTTTTTAACCCATTTTTTTAATTGGTAAAACACTTTTTTCTGTGATACTCTCACACAAATTACTTTTTACCTTTTTAACTGAACACTGTTTTTTAGTATTTGGAATTGTTTTTTTTTTGGCCCTAATTATGTAAAACGCAACGCAACGCTAAAAAAAACAATAACAAAATTACAAAAAATTTATGACTTTATTTCTGCTTTCAATGTATTTCTTTGGCTTTGCGTTGCGTTTTACATAATTAGGGTCTTGGTTTTTTTTTACAATAACACTCGCTTTTTAAGCGATTTGTATTTTTATCATTCATTATGGCTTTTAACTTTTGTTACATTTTGTTTAACATTCTTCATTAAAAGTTCAAGTTTGCTCAATATTACAATTAAATCGCCAAGTGCAGAAAGGGAACTACTTCAAAACACTAAATGGAATAAAACTCCCTAAATCTGGGGAGAGAACCCAATAACCAGGCAACTCTGAGCTGATATGAAGAAAACAGGCGCCGAGTGAAGTCGTTTTTTATATTTTAACTCAATGTTTTTCGGTTTAGATTCGTTAAAGCTTTTTCCGACTTCTTTAGCTATAATTGTCGGTCGTTGTGTAGAATTGTATAAGCACTACATATTTTACTTTTCGATGTCATTAAATTCTCAAATTTAATAGCGTATCTCCCTGTCTGCGCTTACTCTTGTTACTTTATCTGCAATAAGACACTATTCAATGCAATTACTTTTAAACGTGTCGTCTGTGTCATTTCAAGCATTGCTGACATACCACCAAGATTTACTTGTTTTTTTTTTTGAACTGCGTCCAGTTGATTTTCGTTTTTGTTTATTGGGTGCCAAACTTAAATGCAACTTTAAGAGATACAAAAAATCTCTTTCGTATGGAATTGACTGCCCAGCTGCTTAAACAAACTATAGGAAACTAAACTAAATTAAGTTATTGTTGCATGTCCATTAACTTTGATTTTATTTGTTGATACTTTTTTAAGTTTTTTAATTGTATTTTTTGTTTTTAAGAGCGGTAGATTCCCTACTGTGATACCTGTTGAAAGTGTGGGCAAAGGCATTACAGTTTCTGGGTTTGTTGAAAGCGTTAAGGATTTCGAATTTTGTTAGTTGAATTTAGAAAAGCTAATTTATATTAAGTCTCGAAGATTGCAAATTTGTTGGCTTTTAAAAAAGTTTATGTGTTTAAGGCGCGTTTTTACAACTTACAGACCCCTAAAGGTAAGATTTTATCCGCCGTAGAAAAAGTGCTTCATTATTACAACTTTACTTTAACCCTTATTGAGCCATTAGTTAAAGGGAGGTACAACCTTCCGGGTAGATTAAAGTAAAGTTATCCCTTTTTTTATAAAAGTCAGATGATAACAGTGATTTTTTGATTTTGATTTTTTTGAACAAAAATAAGTTATTTTTTGATTTTTTTTTCAACAAAAATAAAAACTGTTATTTATGTTCAAAAAAATAAAAATCAAAAAATAACTGTTATTTTTGTCCAAAAAAATATAAATCAAAAAAAAAACTGTAATTTTTGTTAAAAAAAATCAAAATCAAAACTTTGAAAATCATAATATTTTATCATAGAAAAGTTCATAAAGATCAATTTGGTGGTCTTGAATCAGTTTGCCAGTATTTACTTCTATATCCTTTTTTTGTTTTAAAATTTCACAATAACTGTTATTTTCGGTCCCTGCTTTTTATACGACCGATTAAATCCTACCCTAAGCTATCGTTAAGTTGTGAAAACGGACCTAAGGGCCTTTATTACAGCTTTCCGATAGGTAAAGGTAGAATTATGAACCACGTTTAAAAAGCTTCACACTGTTACAATTTTGCCTTAAACTAATGTGAGCAATATGTTAAATGCAAGTTCATCCTACCCAGTAGTATACACTATAAGTATACACTATGTGAACTTTAACGCTTGTATAAAATCCGTTGGTTTGTGCGGGTGCAAAACATGGAACGCTGCCACAAGGGAAATAAATGCTCTCCAAGTATTTATTATCCGGTGTCTACGGTAAATCTTACGAATATTCTGGCCAAACACGATATCATACGCCACATTGTGGGCAACAACTAAAGTATCCACTCAATTACTCGATGTTCGATTAGTCGAAAAAAAATTTCGCCATTATTTGGTCGAACAATCAAAATAGCCAATTTCAAAGAACGAATAATTCGAACAATTTATGTCAATTAATCGATTAAAATTAATTTCTTAGAAAATTATATTTTATTAATTTTAAAATATTTTTTTTTTTTAGATTTCTAACTAATAAAATATAACAACTACATAAATAACATGTTGTTTTATTCTGTTTCTTTTCTGAATATATTTTAGTCCCTTTTTTGATGTGGGTGTGTGTGAGACAAATCATGTAATAAACGATTAACTGCTAATTCCAACGCATGAATTTTGGTACTATAATAGCGCTTTTTATATTGAGTTTGCCGTTTATTGTAAAAAATTCATCAGTATTTATAAATGTTTAAGCCATGCGCTGTGAGATTATGGGTTATCTGTTTTTACCCGACTTTCAATTTCTTTTTTACCTCTTACCATCCAAACGGCAAGATGAATTTTGACTTTTAGCTTCGTCTTAATAACCGAAGCGTCATTAGATAGGTAATTTAAAACCAAATCACGGATTGTTAGCGCAAAATAGTAATACGATAAAGAAACAAATTACCCAAGCCTATAGAGTAGAGCTATAAAATGAAGAAAAATAAAGTTATCAGCCCTGTTGGGTAAATCGAATACATATGAGTGAAATTGAAATAGAACAAACTTTGAAAACGATTCAGTTTAAAAAGTTTCTTCATACTTTGATTTCTTATCTTTACCATAACTTCTCTTAAAATCAGGAAATATACGGTGATTTAAAAAAGTCTCAATTGATTTCAATTTTACTTAATTTTCAGGAATAATATATTAGTTAAATAGTAATAGTTAAATATTATTAGTTAAATATTAAAAATAAAAATTAGTTAAAAATACCGCGACAAAAATGGTTAAAATAAAATAAATATTCAAAAGATAATTTATAAATATGTGAGATGAAAGCCTATGTTGAATTCCCCTATTAAGTTAAGCAGGCGGGACATAATTGCAAATTATACACTGAAATAAAATTAGTGGCCCCGATTGCTGCTGGCCCTAATGCATGTATTAAGCTTTGGCTTTCAGGCCATTTTATTGTCTGTTTTACCAGAGTAGTGTTTACTTTGTTTATAGTTTACTTTTATTTTATTACCTTAATCTTGTTTCGGTCTCTTTAGCGCCTTAAAAACTGAATGTTTTGCAACGGGATTTTCGTTTATAATTCGAACACAAAAATGTAGAACATGTAACATTTATGCAGCATATTTCTCAGAAAAGAAATCGCCATGAGTGAAAAAAAACTCTGCACTTTTTATAAATGTCTACTATTAAATTTTCGTTAAGGCTAAGAGCGTAATTGTGTAAAACGCAACGCAACGCCAAAAATGTCATTGAAAGCAAAAACAAATTCAAAAATATGTTATAATTTTCCATTCATATTGCGTTTTTAAATTTTCAACGCCACAAAATATGAACTGATTGAAATTTAAAAATTTAAATTCCACATGAGCTCGAGCCCGTGTGCAGTTAAGGATGAAAAATTATCAATAAATTGTAAAATATTTATGTTGTAAAATAACTTCCTTAATTGAAATGATTTAATGAAGATTAAATTTCATGAACTTAAGCCTGTTTTAAAAATATCGAAAATTTCAAATAAATAATAATTTTCACATAAAAATAAATAAATTAGAAAAAAAATATGCGTCGCTATTGAACACTTAAAAAAAATTGAAATTGTCCTATTCTTAAATAAATGTGTACTGCTGGTGATTTGTTAGAATGAGTTATTTACTGAAACCGCACGTATAGTGGTAAAAAGATCATTCAGTTCGTCCAAGGTAGAAGATGAGCAATTGCCAGTATTGGTACTATCGATGTCAACGTCACATTTAGCTTTCCATGTTTGCTTAAAACCAGGTGTCAACTCAAATATTTTACTGTAAGAATCACTTTGTCACATAAAATAAAAACAAAATGGGTCTACGACATGATAAGTTCGTTCTTCTATAAATTGGGCAACTTTGATAATTTTAAAATTTTTCTGCAATTAAAAATAATTTTAAAAAAATTTGATTAACTAGCAACGTTAAAAATATTCCCAAGATTCTGACATCATCTCTTACAACAGCATTTTAGAAATTATACGTATGTGCGTTTGTAAATTCATAAACACTATCAAAATATTTAAACACATAATAAAACACTTTGACCGCAATGTTTTCTTTTAATATAAAAATAAACAAATATCTGAGCATACTCAATTCTCTGCATATGCCCCATAACACCGAACACGACCAAGTCTGTAAAAAAAAGAAAAAAAAAAAAAACAAACAAAAACATATTGAAATAAACAGAAAATTTATAAAATTCTTTAGGTCTTAAGCGGGTCATGTCTCTCAAAAATTTAATAGAACCCGAAATAAAAATTTAATTAAAAAATATCTGTTTTTTTTTTTTTATTAAAATTACATTTCTAAATGTTTGTTTATATATTACGGGGGCTGCGCAATTTTTGTAGAACATAACAAATTTAAAAATAAAACAAGTAAGAAAAAATAGCCAAGACTGACTATGATTCTAACCATTTTCAAAAGGGGTCGTCCTTATGACAACTGAAACGTATCTACCAAATTTCAACAAATAATTTTTAATGTTACATAGTCAGCCAGCCGGATGTATGGACGGACATTGCTAGATCGACTCAGAAAATGATTCTAAGTCGATCGGTATACTAATTTTTTTAGTGTTACACACATCGGCACAAACGCATAATACCCTCTCCACTATTGTGGTGTGGATATAAAAATACCAGTTCCATTCATAATATACAATAGACAGTGCCTTCCAAGTATTTGACACATCCCTCGTTCATATTCTAATTATCAAATATCGACTCATTTTTATTTAAAAATAGGCCGACCTCACAAATGTTTACGAGCACAGAAATCAAAACAACATAAACTTGTTGCATTTTGTATTTTTCCGACTTTGTGGTTTTAGCAACAAATGTTAAGGGGCTTCGCATCACTTTCAGCCTCACCCCCATTTATACATTTTTAATACTTCTTGGCTTGTCTGTCTCTGGGGCTGCACGTTATTAATACAACTCAATACTCCTGTTACATTTTACAATCGGGCGCGACAAATTTAAACAAAATGATTCTAGATTTATTCACACATACACAAACATCTTGGAAAAAGAGGATAATAAAATATTGAAATATTTTATAGTGTTTAATTTCTCTTTTCTTTTGGCTCTGTTTGAGATTTGATTGAAAGAAAAATTAAATTAAAAAAAAAACAGTAAAAATTGTTTATGGCATATAATTTTTATGCAGCTCATTGAATTGTGTTGTTACAATTTTTATTGTTTTTGTTGCTTTAATTTGTTGTTAAAAAGATGTATGTAGTATGAGAGATTAAAATGCATCGTGGGCGATAAATGAGAGTAGATATAATCTTAAAAAGATTTTACACATGTGTGTATGTACGAGGGCCGGTTTAAAATTTCTAATAATCTTCATTCATAAATTGGGATTATTAGCACATCATTAATAAATGAGTTAATTAATAATAAATATTTCATTCCCGAAAATAATTTTTGAATCTTAAGTTCAGTTCTAGGTTATTTCAAGTTCTAGTTCAGTTCTAGTTCAGTTCTAGTTCAGTCCTAGTTCAGTTCTAGTTCAGTTCTAATTCAGTTCTAATTCAGTTCTAGTCTTGTTCTAGTTTAGTTCTAGTTCAGTTCTAGTTCAGTTCTAGTTCAGTTCTAGTTCAGTTCTAGTTCAGTTCTAGTTCAGTTCTAGTTCAGTTCTAGTTCAGTTCTAGTTCAGTTCTAGTTCAGTTCTAGTTCAGTTCTAGTTCAGTTCTAGTTCAGTTCCAGTTCAGTTCTAGTTCAGTTCTAATTCAGTTCTAGTCTTGTTATAGTTTAGTTCTAGTTCAGTTCTAGTTCTGTTCTAGTTCAGTTCTAGTTCAGTTCTAGTTCAGTTCTAGTTCAGTTCCAGTTCAGTTCTAGTTCAGTTCTAGTTCAGTACAAGTCTTGTTCTAAAAACGCAAAAGAAATAACAAACTTGGTCTCAAATTGCTTGTAGTTATCGTAAGTATTTTGGGATTGACATCCAGCAACAGCGGTTCAGTAGGATCAGAACTATGAATGAAAATGTGGAACCACCACCCTAAAAAAATTGGTAATTTTGATACAAAAACTAATATAAATGGTGGAAAAATGCACGAAATAATATAAAAATTTGTACGAATTCGCTTTATACGACTGCAAATCATACTGTTAAAGTTCGTGATGATCAGTCCATAATTGATCAAAGGCCCCATATAAACCCTACTCACGCCTAAAACCGTAATAAATAACGCTATCATAATTAAATTCGTACTGTGCGGTTTTGTAGGACTAGAAATCACACTGTTAAATTTCGTGAAGATCGGTCCATAATTAACCCGAGACCCCTACTAAACCCTACTACACCCAGAGAAAAAACATGTTTTAATATGGTAACCTCCAACAAAACTATTTTTAAAGAAAATTGTTAACATATTATGATTAAATTTAACCATATTATTGTCACTATCAACCATATTATGGTAAAGTTAGTCCTCCATCAAGAAGGCACAACCATATTATGGTTGCCTCCGAACATGTTTTGGTTAATAATAACTAAAATATGTTTAACACTTTTTATAGCATGGCTGGTTTTCAACAATAGCATGTTGCTCTTAGAAAAGAGGAACATACTATTGTTAATTTCAAAACAAAATATTGTCATATTTAACCATAACATGTTTAGAGGCAACCATAATATGGTTGTAGCTTCTTGATGGAGAACTAATTTAACAATAATATGGTTGTCGGTGACAATAAAATGGTTAAATGAAACCATTATATGTTTACAATTTTCTTTAAAAATTGTTTTGTTGGAGGTGACTATATTTAAAAATGTTTTTTCTCTACGTGTATAAACCCTATTTCCGGAGAACATTAAATTACGCGTAAAACCGTAATAAATTCCACTATCCTACTAAAATTTGATACGTCACAGTTTTATAGGACCAGAAATCACACTGTACAACTTTTTGAAGATCGGTCCATAATTAACAATAGGCCCTATATAAACCCTACTCCCGGAAAACAGCTTCGAACGAGTTAAATCACACAGCCAAATTTCGTGAAGATCGGTCCATATTTTACCCTAGACCCCATATAACCCTACTCTCGGAAAACAGTTTATTGCGCCTAAAACGAAATCAAGCCCACTTTGGAAAAATAATTAAATTCGCCTAAGACCATAACAGATATATTTATTGCGGTAAAATTTCTTCCAACTTAGATTCATATGGTCAGAAAAAATATATTGCAATTTTGTGAAATTCACTGTTAATGCTTAAACTAATTACTCTGCTGTATTGAAATTTATTTTTTGTAATACGAGAAAACCCCACAAGAAAAAGTCTAACGTGATCAAATCGCACGATCTTGGCTTATATCACCAGCACTTGATATGACCATGCCCTCATATCGGTCATGTCGAATATTCAGTGCGTTATTGGTTGTGGCGCATAGCGCCGTCATTTTAAAAACAAATTGCGCTTAAATCAAATTCGAGAAAAAAGTTGGTAATCATCGACTAATGCCGCACACCACTTATGCCGCAGAAATATGGACCGATAACGCCACCAGCCCAAGATTTACACCAAACAGTCATTTTGCCGGAATGCATTCGAAGCTCCTGAATATCACAGGGATTGGTTTCTTTCCAAATTAGCCAATATTATTTGATGATGTACCCATTTATCCGGAAATGAACCTCATCTCTAAAGCTGATTTTTCGATGAAAATCAACAACATTTTATAATTTGCACGTTACGCTTAACCCTTTTTCCGTCCAATGTGATGTAGCGAAACCGATTGAATAGAGGGCAGCCAATTCCATATATCTAGCTCCACCAATATGGCCGTTTTCAAAAGTAAAATTTCGGAAATTCCTTTTGGAAGAAACTCTAGTTAACTTCTATTTAAGTGTTTCTACAGGTCTACTTGAGTTTTGTTTCTGTCCTGGTGCATAACTAATTAAAATTATAGATAGTCATTTCAACATTTAATAATTTTTTACTGTGCCTTTTAAGATTGCCCTTGCATTATATTACTCATATGTACATATGTATTTATATTTGTAGCTTTGGTAGTTGCCACACTAAAAACTCATTTCGTCAAACTAAAATAAACAACTAAAGAATTTTTGTAGATACATTTTGTTGCGTCGTCTTATTAAAGAATAAAAGAAGGAATAAACGTCTTTTTACGACTTTTCATTATTGTTTGTTTATTTTTGTTGTGTAAAAACATGATCTAATAGATCATTAAAATCATTTATTTCAGTATTAACACAATAGATAATTTATTTTTATATAAATAGTTTTAATTTTAATAGGTTTGTTTTTATTTTGTTTTTTTTTTCATTATTAAGCTGAAGAAAATGTTCATTATATCTATTTCACTAATCAACACAACTTGCCAAATGGCACAATTTTGTAGTTATTTTATTTGCAAAGCTAAGCAAACACATAGATTTTAATAAATAATTTTTTTTTTTTTTTTTTTTGTTCAATGGATTTTCCACAGAAATCTAGACAATGTTGAGTCCGAAACAAAAAAAAAAAAAAATTAAAATGTTCTGCTTAAGTTTTTCCATTTTAAATCGCAAGCTGGTATTAGTCTTTTTTCAACATATACTTCGCAAGTAGGGACAAATTTTGAGTAAAAATTTATAATGGCGCAACAAAAACCCTTAAGAAAATCGCCTATTTAGGAAAATCGCCAAGTTCAAGACCAATATATTAAAAAAATATGCATTCGCAATGCTTATAATATTGATGCATCTTATGAAGGTATCAAAACGTTACAAGCCCTTACTTTTATGAATATAAAGTAAAAAAAATCCCCTTAAGCCCCTTTTACATCATTCTACAAGTCTTAAGGTTTTTGGTCTAAAAAAAAACAAAAAGAAAATCTTTTGTATTACATTTTGCGTCTACACTAAAAAAATTTATATTTTTGTCTTAGGAGCGCTTTAATTTTTTTTTTTTTTTTTTTGTAATTTAACAGATATTAAAAAATAAATAAAAGTCAGAAACCAATGCTCAATTTTACTAATTCTATTTAAATATCAATTCTTATTCAAATATAGTTTTTCATATAATTTCATTTTTATTAGACATGAAAACCTAATTTTAAAAATAAATTAACCCTTTCAGTGTTTTTGTCGAATATATTCGACATTGCATTGTACTCTTTTTCTACGCACTTTTACTGTATACAAATGTACAGTTAATTATATTTATTTTGTTTTATATGAAAGATATTTTGATATTTTAAATTGTTATTATAGTAGACATTGACTTTCCTTTCTTTTAATTGAGTGCATTGTCGTACCCATGTCAGGAAATTTGTAAAAAGCTTAGATTTAGGAAGAAAGAAAAAAATAATAATTTCGGGGAGCAGGCGATATTAAAAAAAAATTTAAGTATTGATACATGCGTAAATAAGTATTTTCGTGTGGACATTTGAAGGTCAATTTTGAATATATTCGGCATTCCCTAAAAACCAGGGGAGCTGCATGAGGCAAAAACTATTATTTTGCCCGGCTTCAGCGCCATCACATTACCTTAAATACAAATTTTCAGATTTTTATCTCGCCAAAAATTATTTTTGACCCTGAAAGGGTTAATAAATAAGTAAATTGGTGAAATGGACCATTACAGCTAAAAATGCAGTATTTTTTAATACTTAATAATTTGTATGCTGGCGGCAAATTAATAAATAGCTGTTTTTGCTATTTTTAGTTTTTACAACAAATATGAGTGTGTTATTTAGAATTTAAAAGGAAGCACTTAACATTTTTTATTTATTCTTATCATATTACATTATAAATAAAATAATAATAATAGTGAAAATTTGTGAACAAAATTACAATTTACCATCCCTGATTTTCTTCTTGTGATCAGCGTTGCCGTTCGTTTACTTTCTGCACTTCTAGTTTTAACACCCTTGAAATTTTTTAGCAATTCACTCATACTTTTTTAAAATGTTAATGAATTTGCTTTCAAGTTGAGTGTTTCGATTAACGTGGAAGCAAACAGCTAATTACAATTTTAATGAGCACCTTTTCGATTGACTTTATAAGATGTTTTCTAGATGACATCTTGAAAAAAAATTTCTTTAGAATTGCGCTTAGCCTACACCTTATACATTCAATATTTATAAAAATTTTCATTCACTTATGACGAGTTTTTATGTAAGCGTTTACCAATTAAGCCATATAAGCTATATATTCTGTAAATAATAGCCACTATCTGGGGTATCCTTTTCTTTACTCCTACCGAGGCAATATGAAACCTAGTAATGGTCAAATATTTATAGTCTGTAGATTCTTCAAAAGTTTGAAAACTCTTTTCCATACAGTTTTGCAAATAGTCAACAAAAAGTTTTAGCTTGGGAGGTGCCAATTTCACTAAAAACTTCGAAAAATTACATAGCCTAGTGTACCTTCCAGACTATCAGTTACATATTGTCAAATTTTATAAAAATCGATCCAGAGGTTTATGTGTCTATATTCATACTCATATATATTATATTTTTACCTGAATGGCAAAAATAGTGTTTTTAATTCCTAAGTACTTTGGTGTCTTTTTATTGCTTGTGATTCTATAAAAATGCAACCCTCATTAAATGAATAATCTAACCGTTTAGATAAATTTAAAAAAATGCTGAGAGCCATATGACAGTCAAATTTCTTTACGTATTTTATTGGCATTTCATAACAAAGTGTTTTCACACAATTGTACATTTGAAATTTATTTAAGTTTTTAAGTTTTTGACATATCGTAATTCTCAGAAAAAGGATTTTTTGAAATATAATAAATAACTTTTTGCGAGACCGGTTGGATAATGTAGTATATATTAGTTATTTTAAGAGGAAGACGGCCAAACTCTCAGCACTTGAGTTGGGTGGCTGTTTGGCCCATGTACAGGGTCGCCCCAATAAGACCCATTAATGTTAAACACATATAACTTTCTTATATTGTAATACGATTGTTTTTTTAAGGCTACAATTGAATTTTGGAAATTTATAATATGACAATTTATATAACGACAACGCCTAAAAATAAGGAATTTTTCTATTTTTGCCAATGATAATTGTTATGTCGCAACGACACTATCGGTAGTATTTAAAATCAAGATCAACTCCCACATCCTTCATGATTTGGAATTTAGTCGGCCGTTTGGAGAAATGGGTTTCACTGAGAGATGCTCATCGATATATTTGAACTGAACGCATCGTGGAAACTGTGCGGTAGAATGATGAAAATAATCCATCTGCCTTAACTCCTTTTTCCTCGGCCAAAAATCTGTAACTTTCGAACCGATAGAGATCATTTTGCAATTTTTTAAGGTCAATGTTGGACTTTTAATTAGTTAAGCATTTAGTATAAAATGCTCTTGATTGAGAATTGTGTTTTTTATTCAAAAAGGGGGATGTTTTTAAGTGCACTGTTTTAAGAATTTTTTAATCAACATAATTGCCAAATTTCATTATTATTTATTTATTCATGTCAGATTTATAGTATTATCTTTTTTTTACTCATATGGAAAGCCCCTTCATTTATTCACACTATAGATATAACAACTTTAATGTTTGACATTCCATGAACCTGACATTGATAGAGATATCACAATGATATTTTGAGGTTATTAGACAGTGGACTAAACGGCATCCATTTTTTTTGAGATCTAATTCTAATTTAAATAAAATCGGTGTGTTGAATTTTTAGAATTTTTTACTTAAATAAATTTTTTGCTTTTTTCTAATAGACAAAGACTTAAAATTAAAAGAACATATTGAATATACATATATGTAAAAAAAATTGGAAAAAAAATCGGGTTCTTCAAACGTATAGGAAACAAAATATCAATTATAACGGCAATAAACATTTATAATGTAATGATTAAACCGCATTTTGCAACAAGACTACAAAAGCTGCAGAGTAAAGCTATGCGCTCAATACTTAAATACAATCGATTTACATCAATAAAACATATGTTAGATACACTTAAATGGCTTAACATACAACAAAGACTAGAGCTAAACACATTTAATTTTATTCAAAAAATGAAAATGGGAGATGCGCCTGATTATTTAATTGAACATATAAGATAAGTAGGAGAGGTTCAACCCTATAGCCTATGGAACGCTCAGGATTTCAGATTACAACGAGCAGATAACAACACGACGAAAAGATCTCTCTTTTATAAGGGATTAAATCTCTACAACATGATGCCGAATAATATTAAAAATGAAATAAATCCAAATGTATTTAGAAGAAAAACTGTAAATTTTATAAGAAATATTTAAATTAAACCAGAGTTTATAGATTTAAATTGTAAACTGAACATGAAATGTTATATAAAAAGTATCTGAATACTACTAATAAATAATAATAAAATAAAATAAAAAATTAAGCAATTTGTTTTTTTTAAGATTGCTTTTTTCTTTCTTCTACAATTTGTGTTGGACAAAACCAGCCAATTGTAGGGGAATGTAAAAAAGATAAATTCATTGTTTATTATTAATTAATTCATTTATTAATGATGTGCTAATAATCCCAATTTATGATTAAAAGCAATGAAATTTATTGTTGTGGGAAAGCTAGCTTCTATGCGCATTTCGCTGGTTGCTTAGGCCAGCTCGTCAGGAAACTTTTTCAAAATACTTTAGAAAAGCTTAACATATTATATAAGTAAGACCATAAAGTGAATAAGAATTTTAAATACTTTTTTTTGTTGATATTAGTAGTTACAAGTAACACAAATTCTCATTCACTTTATGGTCTTATATGTTTAATATTTTTGGCTTTTCTAAAGTCGTTGGAAAAAGTTTCCGGACGAGGCATTAGCCGACCGTAAATGTAGAAATGTAAATGTAAATGTAATGTAAACAGCTGATCGTTTCTGTTATATGCAAAGCAATAGAAATGCTTAACTGACTGTAATGCCACTTAACCGTAACGTGCCAACCTGTAGAAAATAGAATTTCATTACGAAGTTACGTGACAGTTGTAGATAGTGATGGACTGCTTGTGTATTAAATGGAATGTGGGTAAATTCACTCTTTTTCTGTGGTTCTTTTTTCAGTAATAATATCTGTCGACTTTTGACAAAATAACTTACAATTAAATTATACAAATATATGGTTTTATTATAATTTATACAAATACTTATATGTTTAGATGTATAAAATAAACAAATGCATACATATACACAAACAATAAAAACTGTGGTTTTTAATGGTATCAAAACATAGTTTTGTCAATGCACATTTTCAAAATAGTACAAGTACACGTGTATGTATATGCTATAATACATATTTGTGTATTTTAAATCTATAATATTAATAACAAATATTAAATTATTTATGTATTTATACAAACAAGAAATACATTTTTATACCATTTAAGTCACTTGGTACTTTTCCTGCAAAGCGGTCACCATTTGAACATTTTAAATTCCCATCACTGTGTGTGCTTTTTTATGTATACAAATGCTTTTTGTTTATGTTTTTGAAAAACAGATGACACGTTCTTACATGTTCTATAAGTGCACAAACGAGCTTACAGCACGTTACGGTACGTTACATTGCATTTCATTACATTAACGGTCGGCTAAAGCGGCTTTAAGCATCAGCGAAATGCGCATAGGAACTAGCTTTCCCCCAACAATAAATTTCAGTGTTTTTGTCAAAAAAAAAAAAAAAAAAAAAAAAAAAAATGGGAGTTTAATTTTTTTTTTTTTTGATAGGGCATGTGGGAAAAAACAATGTCAGGTTGGCTACGAATTGCTTCTGCAAGCAAGTAAATAAGAATTTTAAATACTCACAACTGTTTATTGTTGTGGCTTTGTTGAAGCTTTGACAAGTAACACAAATTCTCATTCACTTTATGGTCTTATTTGTATAATATTTTTGGCTTTTCTAAAGTCTTTGAAAAAAGTTTCCTGCCGAGCTGGACTAAGTACCAGCGAAATGCGCATAGGATCAGGTTTCCCCCAACAATAAATTTCAGTATTTTTGTCAAAAAAAAAAATGGGAGTTTAATTTTTTTTTTTTTTTTTTTTTTTGATAGGGCATGTGGGAGAAAACAATGTCAGGTTGACTAAGAATTGCTTCTGCAAGCAAACTCATAACGTTTTCTTTCGAAAAATATTAACAGGTTTATATATTTCTTGAGAAAATACTTTTTATTAGCGAAAGAACATGGCCATCTTTTTGTGAGATAGTAAAAATGAAAATTCATATTTATTAACTTTATACACATATAGATTCGCCTCGAATATACCACTACACTTATAGAAAAATACATAAGCATTTAATAATCAACAGACCATTGCTAAAAGTTTGCTTTCCTACCAATATAAAAAATTTTTAACCCACTATTGATATCAGTTTGATATTAAACATAATCCACCAGATTAAAAAACTCGAATAATCGTTAAAAAATCAACCTAAAAAAATCTGTTTTATTCGAGTATCTTTAAATTCAAAGGAGATAACATAAATATGTAAGCTTATTTTGTTTTAGGTCAACTAAAGGCAATTTTTTTGTAATCCATCCGAGGTTACCAATCTTAGAGGCCCACAAGTCACTTTCCTGCCCCTCTATGGACCCGTGTTCTTTCAAATCAACTCAAAAGCTGCCCGGGTATGACAGTCTCAAGAATTGCATCAGTTGCAGAATTATTTTTCAAAACAAAACGTTCGTAAGCCATTGTGTTGTGTTTCAGTAAAATAAAATGAGCGAAAAAAAATGTTGCGAGTAATTTTATTCAAATGAAAAAAGTGTTCTACAGACAGTTGCAAAAGTATATATGGGGTAAAAGTGGACACTTTAAGCATTCTAATGGTACAAAATCTATTTGACTCTTTTGACCCCAACAAGTTCTATTCCACTAAAATTCCGATTTAACTAAAATGAAGAAGCTGGCAAAAAAATTTAATAACACATCAAGTATATATACAACGAACCATTTCTTAAAGACTGCTAGCCCACTAATATAACAAACAAAATTTCAACCCATTATTGATAATAGTTTGCTAGAAATCATAATTTAATTCTGATCAAATTGACAAAAATTTAATTTTTTCCAATATTTTTGTCCAGTATTTTGGATATCTTAGTTCTAATATATATGCTATCGAATGCCGCTACAATTTTTAAAATCGGCGATAACAAAAAATTCGACTTTTCGCGATGAAATTTAATTTTCGCCACTGTGCGCCGTTCCGGCCAATTATGTATCTACAGAATAACATTGCAGATAATTTTAAGGTTCGATCTTAAGATGCATTCATACAAAATTCAAATTGTGTAAGCATTGTTGCAGCAAGACCATTAACAACGACTACTGGTGGGTCTTATTTGGCCCACCCTGTATTAAATTATAATTTTCCTAATAATTTAATATCGATGCCCAATTTGGTTCACCCTTTATGCTAAATTCAATATAACAATACTTATAATTTCTTGACTACATACATTTCGTTCAATCAAAATTTCTTTCTAATATTTAATTTCAAAATCGTTACTGTGTCCCGTCAGATAAAAAAAAATGTATTTACTTTTACAACCCTTGCATTTTTTTAATATGTATATCTTTTTATCTGTTCCCTTTTTGTCCTCACTTTATGACAAATGTTGTGTGTGTAAAAGTGATACATCATCGTGATTGGCTAATTTGACAGTTAAGATATGAATAAATTTAAAATCGTTTTTTATATTTTGTATTTGTTTGGATTTTTTTATACAGTTATAGAAAATTTACAAAAAAAAAACACAAAGTTTCAACTAAATCCTTTTTTAAGCAGCTGAGATTATAACATGATTTGCAAAAATAATATACATTAAATTATACAAAAGGAATCAAATAGAAACCTAATAAATGCGAAAATACTACAGCATTTAAAAATGACAAAGATGTTTGATACCCAAAGTAGTGAAATAATGTTGCAGACGTTAAAGGAAAAATAATAAACTTTTCAACAGAGAAATAAATTAAATTAACATAATATACTTATGTATATTCTTCTATTCACCACCACAACCTTTGAATGGGAAATATCAATCTCAGAACCCACCACATAAGTAGTATATAGTTTATATACTGGATCGTTGACTAATTGTAAGTCGAGCAATTAGCCTACTAACGAAAGTAGTTCTCCTAATAAATGTCTGGGTAAAATCTAGCAAAGTTAAGATTCCAAATGTGGATCAACGTTAAAAAAAAATTGATATTTATATTAGAGTGGGTCGATTTAGCAATCGATAATGTGCCATCGATTTTTCAATAGCTTTGGCATGAGGGAAAAAAATTCCACTACGACATATAACGAAAATTATTTTCGAGGCGTCCAAATTTCAATTTCTTGACTTTCTCTTAACTTTTATTTTTAAGGTTTGTTTAGTAGGTAAAAAAGTTGGCCGATTTAATTTTTTTTTAAATATTACTTTTCCAAGGTGAAATTTTACGCTAGAAACGCGACAGTAGTTTTTCCAAAATTATGTTTTTTTTTATGTTTTGGACGAGTTTTTGTCGAAAAATTTGTTTTGTTTTACGCGCCAATTTTCAACGTTTTTTGGTAGGCATGTTCAAAAAAATTCGCCGATTTAAATAAAATTTTTTAAATATGTATATACCATCCAAGGTAAAATTCTCCGCTTAAAACGATGGCTTTATAATTTTTTCGAAAAATATGTGTTTTTTTGGCTTTAAGGCGAGTTTTTGTCGAGTAATTCGACGAGCATTTTCGGGAACCATAGATCTTACCGAGTCCAATTTTTATTACAAACTCGTTAAACCCGGTGGACGTTGCTACCCCCATCGAAATTAAATTGATAAGATTTTTTAAAAAAGCAAAGCATCTTGGACTAAATTTTTATGATTTTACAGAAACCGTCCAACAGATATACAGAAATTTCAAGTGACTTCGTATGGAAGGTGCCATGCCTACTTTTCCCATTAAACATACCTTTTGAAATATGTTGTGTAAACTATTTGTACAAGATTTGAATACTTTCTCTATTACAGTACTCCAAATACGTATCCAGCCGACTTTTTGGCAGATGTCGTGTATAGTTATTTGTTTCATATTGGAAAACTCTTACTGTAACCGTCCTCGAGATATAAGGTTATTCATATTTTTATTGTATGGTTGTGCCACGCCTACTTGAAAATTAAAATATATTAATAGCCTATGTTAAGCGCCGGGTCATCAGGAAAATACTGTGAAACTTTCGGGAAAATCAGCTCAGTAGCTTAGGAGTCTGTAGAGAACAAACAAATTTTCATTTATATAGTAGATTTTTATTTTGAAATGTGTAGTTTACCATAAGAGTGGGTAAAGATATGAAGTATTTCATATTGTTGTCCTATGAAGGGTATTGCTCCTCCTTCGTCTACCCCGCCCATTTTTATTTTGGAATTTAAAGTTTATCATAATAGTGGCCTTAACCACATTTGAAGACTCTCGCTGTAATAGTTCTTCAGTTACGCGATATTAAATATATTCTTCCTATGGGGGTATTACTTCCCCTGCGCCTACCCCCTTTATTTATATTTTTAAAGGTGTCGTTTTCCATAAGTGACTCCTACCAATTTTGAACAATCTCACTATAACAGTTTTTAAGATATGCGATATTAAACATTGGCGTCCTATGGGGGGTAACTTCCCCTGCAGCTATCCTACTTCAAGTTCGGTGCTCAGAAGATCCTACTACAAAAAATTCAAGAAAATGGGTGCAGCGACTTTTAGGGTATCCGATACCTAATATTGGTATCCTATGGGGTACCACTTCCCCTGCGCCTATCATTTTTATATATATAAGAAGAAGTAAATGGTAAATTTCTTCCAAAAGAAGTTGGTACATACATAAATCTGTCAAACTGGTAAAGAAAATTGCCGAGTTATGACCAAAACCCTTAAATACCAAAAATTACACTTTTTATTCCCTTCACCGAAAAAATTATCAGTTGTTTTTTATCAATTAACAAAATTGTTTAAAAAGTATTTACATTTAATTAATGTGATAATTGAATCAATTACTTTTTTAATTGAAAGGAAATTAAAAATATAATTTTGATTTAATTAAAATTTAAGTTGTTTTGAAATAAACTTTTAATTAAAATATTAATTGAATAACAAAAAATCTTAATTGAATTTTTCATTTAAAATAAAATAATTTATACATTTAGAATTGTTGTTGGGAATTGTCAAAGCCTGTGCTATATTTAATTAAATCAATTAACACATTGTAAACGGAAAAGGTTTTTAAAATATTTTTTTAATTAATATTAAAAATATCATTTACTGAAAAAAATAAATTAAAAATTTTCAATTTTTACAATATGTATTTAATCTATATAATCATTTTAGTAATAGGTGCAAGATCAACATATTGTTTGCGTGATTCTATGAATTTGGTGATTAGATACATATTTGAATTTCTTCTGTGTTCACCAGAGAGAAATTAAATACTCGAAAAATACATTATATAAAAAAAGAGTACTGCTCAATAGCACAATATCGGAAAAAAATTCCTTACAAAACGGGCCGCTCTATTGTATATTCTGTATACACTTTTTTTTTTAAATGCCCCCAATCATAGAAAAAACTTGTTAAAAATCGTCGAATATCAAGCAAAAAATAGTCAAAATCATCAAATGCACATTCGGAAATCGTCACTGTAAGTTTATACTAACTTTTAAAAGCTTTTAGTGTTATTTTCAGTTTCCGTTTCTAATAAATACAAATATATTATTAAAAAATTGCTAAAATAAAAATTTTGCTTTCACTAACTATGTACACACAGAAAAAATTCTCCTAAGTGTTTCACCATTATAGGCATTAATCAAAGAAAAAATCAATTTTAATTAATTAAAAATCAGTAGCCCGTTTCTGTATTTCTCGCAACGTAAAATATCCCGCATGAAACAAATGCATTATAACAAAAACAGTGCAATATGAAACAAAAAATGGTTTTTTCTCATATATGTAAGTGTTTCTGTATCTTTACTTTGGGAGAATTATCTGTCATTTAAATAATTTTCCAGCAATTATTGGAAGGATGTGAGAAAAAGTGTGTCTGTATCAATATTTTGCTAAAAGTTTCTCACAAGAACTGTCAAAATAAGTCACATTTGAAATTGATGCGAGAAAAACAAAATTTCAAAAAATGAAGCACAAATTATGTATGTATGTACACAAGATTGTGTATTATTTTTTTTTTTATTTGAAGAGAAAGAATTTAAATGATGAAAATAATTAAAACACAATTGTTATATTTTGTTCAAGGCGAATTCAACTACAGGTGGTGTCGATACTACAACAATCCAAAAACAGCAAAAACAACACAGGGTTTTTTGCATTGCATTGTTAGTGTTTACTGTCCAAAACGTCAACCTTTCCTAACAAAACACTAACAAATCAAAACAAAGTAGCTCGAACTTGTATTTTGTTATTTTAATTTTTTTAAGCTCTTCATTGTTTTTGTTTTATGTAGGCTTGCCAGGTAAATTTGTGAAAAATCGTTAATTTCCTAAGAAAAAATAAAAAAAATCGTCTAATTTGTTTTAAAAAATTGGACAATTTAAAATTAATTTTGACAAATTTTGTTCAATTTTTATTAAAACATAATCAAAAAAAAAAAAAAAAAATTGTTAATGCTCATGGGTAAAATACATACATACATACTTAAGCTTGAGGTCTATTTAAATAAAATTATTTATTTTATTTTTTCTTTAATCCGATAACAATTTAAAGTTTTAGATTGTTTTTTTCCTGAAAAAATCACACAAAGGCGTGACAATACATCATATTGAACTAAAATTAACACTTTTGGCCAAAAAAAAGGTAAAAATTTCCTATAGTGCATTGACTGAAAAATGAAAAACAAATGTATTAAATAATCTAAGGAAATAAAAATTAAACAGCTTTCCTTCGAAATTTAGATTTTGCCGATAAATTTTTTAAGCTGCCTTGTTTTTAAAGATATCGTTTTTCTGTGGTGCCTAACACACAAACCTATAAAACTATTTAAAATTATTTTATTTCGAAGACTGAATATTATCGTCACTAAAAAAAAATCAGAAAATCGGCACTTTGCAAATTTTGGATCAAATAATCGTCAAAATGACGATAAATCGTCAAATCTGGCAGCCTTATTTGTATTATATCTATTTCTTTCGTTGACGTTTCGCTTACATTTGACACTTATGGCCTGCTCAACATGCTTAACCACAAACAAAGTAAAACTTATGTAAAATAAAATTGGAAGAATATCTTAAATTCAACATTTTTTATTTTTCGAATTTATTCTATGAGCTAAATTTTAGTTATGTATTTAGCTCATAGAATAAATTCGAAAAATAAAAAATGTTGAATACAATAAAATAGCTTATTTAAAGAAATAATTCCCATATTCTATTTGAGAATATCTTAGATAATAAATTTATTAAATTCCTATAATTTTTTAAAACTTAAGATCTTTAAGAATTCTAAGTCATAACAATGCCCGGATTTTTACGCAAATGCATATTTGTTGTCGTCAGACTGAGATCAACATAAACTAAATATCTTTGCGATGCATGAAATTTTAAGTAAAATGGTTTCGATTTGTTAACGCATATTTTTGCACATTTTGCTTTATATGCATATTTTTGCATAAATTGCTGACATTGCATATTTTTGTTGCATCCCTAGAGAGAAGCGAACTGATACCAAAGTAGTCCCGTGATAGGTCCTTGGTGGTAGAGCCCGGTTCACTTTATATGAATGTGACCTATCACTTTTACATGGGGTTGTCATTGGAGGGGGTCAATTGACATCTAACAGCCACCATATGACCAGTCACACATCTATCCTCAATGAACGTGTTTAGTGTTAGTTACTACAATGGAGTATTATTTTAATAAAGCAAGTCCTAAATTAAGAACCTAAGTTTAAAAAGTCCCAAAAAAATGTGTTACACCTTTACCGGTGGCACTGTACTGTAATTGATAACTTTGTATACCTTTTGGTTCTTCATAAACCAGTTAAAGGATTGGTTCTCCTTTCACTGGTCATGATTTCTTTCTTTTTATACTTGTTCTATTTTCACAAATTCCAGGCCCAGTCTGCTGCAACAATTGAACAATTCACTTATTTCCCGCAGGGATATTTTGAAAAACAAAACTTGTTTTATTTTGCGATCCACCGTGTTGCAGAAGAGATAAGAGGCAACTGCGATGACGTTGATTTATTGATTTCTTATGGGAAAAAAAATATTTTGCAAAGCACCTCGTGATTTGCCGCATATTAAGAGAAGTTTCCCGATTTATTTCTTCCTCCGCAGCCTAAAACAACCACGTTGAGAACGTGGTTGAAAGCAGTTATGTATTATGAGAATTCAAGGATATGGTTGGTCGAAGGGTTCAACGATGCAGTTTCATTAAAAACAGAAAATTTATCAAATATAAAAGCTCAGATAATGTTTATGTCTTCAAATTATAGATTTATCTCTGAGACTATTGTGAAATTAGAGAAATCTAATCCATAAATAAAATGTATGCAGTGGATGGTAACTTTAGTAAATAATTTCTTATCAAGCTGGATAAAGTTTTAAGACAAATGAAGGATGCAAAACAAAATGCTGGCATATTTAATTCAAAATTTTTCGGAAAACAGTGTAGTGGAAAATTAATATACTACAAAGGACCTATTAGCGTTTACTAACGTACCGATTACTTCCGTCGCGTTGAACGGTCATTTTCCATGTTAAAAAGCTTTTCGAGGCCAAGCTGCCTAGACTTTACATTTGAAAATATTAAAAAAAAATTCATGTATTTACATATATAAACAAAATTTTCTTATTAGGTGTGTTTATTTACTTAACTAACAGAAACTTGCAACGAGAGAGTAAATTTAAAATTTACAAAATTGTTCTCCTAATAACTCAGAAAAACGCTTAACAGCAAAAACTAGCAAGTTAGAAATATCGACACAATTCAGCTGTAAGATACAAGATTATTTCTTAATAAAATCATTTGTTTTTTCCTAAATTTTAGAAAAATAAATATTTTATCCAAATTTGGATATTTCAATCAGGCTTAGGTTGATTGAATTTAATTTTGATTAAATAAGTTTTATGAAGAAATAAATTTTACAACATGAAATGAATTTAAATTTATTGATGATTTTTCATTCTTGACTGAGCTGGGAATTGAACCCAGGTTTTCACGGACATGTTGCCCAGACTAGTTTCGATTGTAATCACACAATCTCTTCAGTGGTGTTTGCCGTTTAGCTCTCACCGTCATTAACGACAGATGACGTCATTAGTCAAACATTAATCTTTAAGCCTTGGCAGATCGAAATTTGCTTTGAATGAATGATTACCTATTTAAATTGATCTACATTTCTTCCTTACTGCTTGTTTGTCGTACTTTTTGTCCAGAGTTCTTCTTGAAATCCAAAGTACATTTTTTTGTTTAAAGTTGTGATAAAGTATTACTAATTATAAATATTTTTTTTTTATTAAAAAACTATTAATTGAAAAATTGTGAAAATAATTTTTGTACACAAAAACATGAAACAGGAGGTTGAATAATTCTTGCTAGTAAAAATTGTACTATCAGAAATTCGTATGCTCTTTTTCACACTCTCGTTGTAAGTTTTTCGAGTACGTGAACACTTACTAGTAACAATTATTGAAAATAAACAATAAGAAGACACCTATTATTCTTAATATATTTTATATGTTGGTTCAAATATATATCTAACAAGTATCATAATTTACATGATTATTTTGCTCGGATTTTCTTTATATTTTTGTACTTCAGTTTATTTTAACTTCTACTTTTGTGTTTATTGTACCTTATTTTCGTTTATGAGACTGAATTTTTACGTTTTTATGTTATTTTTGTTTTTCTTTTTGTTACATTAATCTTTTTTTTATCATTAATAAATTTGTTTAAAAAAATTGATGGGCATATTTTTCCAATTTTTAGCGCATATTTTTCTATTTGTAGCGCATGTTGTATGCGCAGAAAACGCCATTTAAACTGCTTAAAAATCCGAGCATTGGTCATAACTATTTATTTAATTGGTTCCTTTTTACCTTTGTAATTGTTTTGGTTTTATTCAAATTAACTTTTTGTTTCAAAAATTAATTTGATTTTTGTGATTTTTTTTATTTAGTTAACCGGGTATTTATTAAATGCCTAACCAAAACCCGGCTTATTTAAAACAGCAACCAGAGCTGCCACGACTATTCACATTTTTACAACCAACATTTTTGAAAAAGTTACCAAATGTGAAAAAATATAAACAAATTAGAAATGCCGTTTATTAATTGAAAAAAAGCTTCAAAATTAATAGAAAAATATTAATTACAAATTAAGAAAAAAAAACAAGAAATGCAATTCTTGTAAATTTTAAACAAATAACGAGAAAGCTAAATTAAAAGTTTTTATTTATTTGAGACCTTTTTCATAAGAAATATTTTTATTTTCCCGTAAAATGTTCATAAAAAATTCTGTATATTTGTTGAATATATCGTTTACAATAAACGAAATTTGTAAATTTTTAAAAATACTGCCAAAAAACATTAAATAAACAAAAAATTTAATTTAAAATTTTTTAATTCACGCCATTTTCTTGCAATAAATTCCATAATTTCTTAAATTATAGTTTATATATCAATTTATTTTTGAAAAATCTTTTTTATTCCTACATTTGTGTATTTCAATTTATTAAGATATACTACTGGAATTAATGTAAACTAAGAACATTTTACTTCTATTCAAGTTTTTAGAAATACTTAAACTACTTTTGTGTACTTTTCTGAAATCGATTCCGCGTGATGTTATGAACTTTCTTCTTTAAGTACCACTTATCTTTACTACTCATATGGCCGTTTTCTCATTAGACGATTATCTTTTTCCCAACGAAAAACTGCACATTTAAGAAATTTGGTTTTCTCAATGCCTCATTTGCTTCTATTCTGTCGCAAAGCTGACCGGTACTCATCTGCCAATTATTTATTTGCGTAAATTCAATCAGCTGACTCCCAACTTTTACATATATTTTGAGAGATGCTGCCAACTGAAAACAATGTTTTCGTCGGTATATTGAGAAAACCAGAATCGTTAACGGACAGTTTGTCGGTCTAATACATTTATGTGGACATTAAGTAACAGGCAATTTGTAGATACATTGAGAAAATGACCATTCAAATTAGGAAAAACTACATTTAAAAATTATTGAAAATCTCCATCGATTAAAACTTCATTTGATATCAATTTCAGAACATGGCTGTTTCAAATATAAAAATCACATTTGGTAATTTTTTTCCTAACAAAAATCTTGACTAAAATATATGGTAGCTGTTTTCAAAGGATTTTTTGTTTTTGTTCATTCGAATCAAGCAATGAGAAAATCGTTGTGCAAAGTACAAATTATTCGACGTCGTAAATAATTTCTTTCGAATCGAAATACGCGATGAAAGTGTAGCCAGAAACACATAAAAAGTAACCAAAATGAAAAAAATATTCACATCTCCACATTGAGAAAAAAAATTACCAATTTTGGTCAGAAATAACCAACAATGACAGCTCTGATAGCAACTATTCAGAATATTCGATAACCGGTTTTTGAAAAAGTCGAATAATCGTTCTCCCTACTATTCACTTATGAAATCATTACGTTTCTTTTGCGTCACCCTGTGTATTCTAAGTCTCTTAGTTTAAATATTCTTATTTATGCTAGAGGGTAACATAGAATCGGCGCATTTGTTTAGTTTGTGAGTAGTTAAACTAAAACCTTTTAATTTCCCTGCTTAAGAACAATTCACAATTTTTCCACATACACAACGATTTCAAACTGACACTCAACAACAAATATTGCGTGCCACGCCGAGATATGTTATTGAAAAACAATTGTCGAAGAGATGAAATAAAATAATGATAAAATGCCAAAAACGAAATATAATTGATGTGCGTGTGTTAAACTTAAACCTAAACGGCTGAGGGAAAAAAACTATCAAAGAAACAAAAAATACAAATAAAAAGAATTAATTTTGCCATAAAGCATCGCCATAAAACTCGGTCGTAGTTGTACTGCAGTTTATTTTCAATTTTTAGAAAATTAAATAATCAGTTCAATATCGTATGAAAGTATTAATTTGTTTTGATGTTGTACGCGTGCGCACGAGAATGTTTAAACGACAACCTGCTGTGCTGCTGTGTTGTAAACGAGTTGAATACAATATACAACTTGGTTGAACAAACACACTCATCCGTATTCAATAGAAGAAACGCCACAAATAACAACAAATAAACATTCAAACTACGACTAAACATATGGCATTTTACAAAATTTATAGAATCATGTTAAATATTTTGTAAATACATATGAATACAACATACAATGATACAAACGTACTCACAGATACGCATGTTTGTATGCGAGTTAGAGTGCCACAGCAAAAAAAAAAAAAAAAAAAACTAAAATATCATGCAACACAATCAGTGCTGACATAAATGTGAAATATTGGCACGTAACAAAGTGGTTGAAAGAGATGACGACAGACGACACTACAAATGTTGTGTGTAATTCCAAAAGTAAATTCTACATCTGAGTCACGTGAGTATAAAAAACGGAAATGTTTTAATAAGAAAAGCTTTTAAAAATCGTATTTAGTTTAAACCTAAAATATATAAAGCTATTTGATTAACCTTGTACACCAATTGTGCCCGTAATTTCTGCAAAAAAAGATATCCGGTCTCGTCTTCGTACTTAACAGTTATCGTTACCTATATCAACGTTTATTTGAAAAAGCTGTTTTCACCTTAAGTTTTCTTTTAAAATTGGCAGCATTTACACCAAAGGTTTTTATTCACAGCTAGATTTCTATTTGTGGAAATTACGGGAATTAACCTATTAATATAATGGGTCTTCCAATAGACACTTTCCAATCCTTTGACAGCTGATAGCTGCGATTTTGTTCAAGCTACGTACATCTGTCGAATTGGCTGTCTGTTAAGCCCAGACAATGACAATTTACACAAGGTAGACTTATTAGCTAACAGACATAAGCCCCAGTTGTTAAATTTCGTAGGTATGAGCCCCAATATGTACAAGTGTGCGTTAAATTGTTTTGCTTTTATATGGTGACAATTTTGACAAGTCGGGTTTTTTGCAATGTTCTCCAAAATTAGTAAATGTGTAAATGTATCTCCACTGCGCTAAAAAGACAGGCAATTTGACAGGGGTATGTAGAGATGTCGACACACGTACACTATAACATTATTCGTGTGAATGCCGATGACTAACATCGCAGCAGGGAAAAGGGGTATGGATGCTTTCTAGAAGGCCTCTGTACCCCTTCTTTTGGATGTACAAGGCCTGCTCGCACCATGCCACTATGTTTCAAACACCTACTTTTTCCGTGCGAAATTAATAACTTTTAAAATATTAAACTTTTTGGAGCCACATGGAGAGGGAAGCTAAAGACTGGCATTTTTGGATAAATCTTAAAAAAAATTAACCCATTGGCTACCAATTAGATGCAAGAAAGTCAATTTAATTTATTAAAAAAAACAAATATTTTACTTTAGTTGCTAATATGTACAAATAAATTTTGTAAAGCATCAATTTCTTTTCTTAAGTACAATTCTTCTCTCAAAATAGATTCCTTCGTTTCCTTAACGAATTCCAACTTAATTGGCCGACAAAACCTTGTTGACTGGGACGTATTATTATTCCAAATAGGTGGTCCAGAGGAGAGTACGAGTCTCAGTGGTATAATTGTTGTGGCTAGAAGCGAAGCGTCAGAAATATTGGATAAGTCTGTTGTATGAAACAACTGCTTATATTGCGCCTGGCATGTGCTACTTTCAAATCCGTAGCTAAAAATTAACTCACATTTTAAATGATCAGAATTTTCAGATTCCATTACGGCTTCAAAACCCTCCTTTAGCATTTCAACAATTCTATTGGCAGTATGTAACACAACAGATTCTAAAGAAGCTCTTGCTACTGTCTCGGTTGCTTTGATTACTTCTGGTTGGCATTTTGACTTTGCAGCTAGAATTTTGTAATAGTGAGGATATATGTCACAGTTTCTTGATCTACTTTTAAGACGTATTGCGTTATACTGTGCTGTAGTGAAACTGTTTTCAATGAAAAAAGCTAACGCTTTATCTGCAGAAAGAGCAATTGGTTTATGTTGACTCTCTGAGTACATCTTTTTAATTTTGGAAGGGCTTGTTGGACTTGCTATGGTTTCCTTGAGAACTGAAGCTAAGTTAGCATTTCCTTCCTTCCTAGCTGAGGTTGCTGCTGTTTGTACCAGTAAATCAGTTTGCCCTAATATAGCCGCTGAAAGCTCCGCTGCTGCTCTTCTTTTATAATGTTCCGACTTTGTGCAAAATGGAGTCTCTTGTCGTCCCACAGTGGAAGAAGTAGTTTTAGTAGCTGCTTTTATAATTTTGAAAGATATCTCGCTATTTAGCCATGAAAAGTTTTCATTTCGAAACTTATTTTCTTCTCTTCTTTAACTTTTTATCCATTTAGTTTCTAGATACTTGCAGAAAAGGCGTACCTTCCCCACCAATAATTTCTCGCAATCATCGTCAATCTCAGACGCATCAACTTTATTTAAGACATATTGGATAATGATATAATTTTTTGAGTTTTTTGAGGGTTGTTTTAACCAAATTTCAAAAAGTTCGATTTTTTTCAAAGCATAGGAATCTGCAAAAAATTATATTATTCAGATTAGCAATTGTACGCAGTATTAGATAAATCCTAGTAAATGAACAACACTTTAGTGTATTCAAATATGTTTACATTTGGTTTGCCAAACGTTAACATTTTTTTAAAAGCTTACATTAAAATAAACTTTTGAAAGAAAACACATTTCAGAGGATATGTTAAAAATTTAATTTTTAAAAATTATCAAGAATTTATGAAACCAATCTTAAGTACTTACATTATGGACTATTTACCATTACAAACTTTTTATAAAATTTTAACACACTTTTCACAATAAATGCTCAAACTTTCGATAAAAAAACGTGATATTTTACAAAATTGTTTCAACACGTATTGTGTACTTTTCAAAAATGTATCAATTTGTTTAAATTGGAGTATAAGTAAATGGTTGGCAAAAAAAACAAAGCAATATGGATAGTTTCCAAATTTGAATTTCGCACGGAAAAAGCAGGTGTTTGAAATATAGTGCATTCCACAGTCATATATTGTTTACATTGCGGGGTAGGCCATCCGCTCTCGCTTCTTTCGCCAGGGATTCTGAAAGGCATTCAATGTAATGGCTCTTAGAAGGCTTTCTAGAGAATGCTGACTTTATAACGGTGTCTGAGTTCTTTGGCTTTTGCTTTGGCAAAAAAAAAAAAAAAAAAAGAAAAAAACAAAATCGTAGTCCTTCTCTTCTCCCTTTTCGTAGAAGAGAATGTGGAATGCGTATCTATTTGTTATACAGAATAACCTATGCCTTTTATGAGGCATTCTTCAGGAGAATGGTAATTAAATCAAAAAAAAAATCTAAGCAGGCCTTCATTAAGGCCTGAAGTAAGAACGTCTTCTGGGTTTTCCCACTGGGATTCGGCTGTTGTTTTGTAAACTTTTGTTATATTTTAGCAAGAAGAATTTTGTGACATTTCAACAAGAAGATATCGTTGAAGTGAGATCTCGCTACGCAACTTTTTTTATAATTCTCAAATTTTTAACTTCGTCTTTTGCTGCCTCTACCACATGCATCTTATTATGATTGTGTTTTTCGGGCACCACTGCCTTAGAGAAATCACGGTGGACGGATATGAAGTTAAGCAATAAGTGATAAAAAGTGTATGCGTGTCCTCTGATAAGAAATGTTTGAAATTGGGCTCGAGCAATACGATCTACTTCCTTTTTTTCTGAATTAGGAATTATTTCCGTCGATAAAGGACTAATTTTATATTTCCCCGGTAGTTCTAAGAAATTAAGATTTCTGGATCTTTTTTAATTTTTTTATCAGCGCGGCTGTCCTACTTTGGGAATCCTTGACGCCTTCGTTATAGGTGTATCGACCCCAAATCCAAAACTTAAGCTCGAATAGAAGTCATTAACTGCCACCTCAAAGTTAAGTCCAACCTCCGGTTTACAAAATCTAGAATTATTTCCATGTTTTCCCAAAATCTTCAACTGTGTATCGCCATAGTTTCATTATTCTTTGAAAACGACATTGGGCCGGCCTTCGCCGTCAATGGCAAGTGGTATAGATCGATTAAAAGCAACTTCATTTTTTCTGTAATTGGATGATATGAACACCAATGACATGCCACACAAATCATGGCACATTGGACTCTATGCAAGAGCAATTTGAGAACATGGCCATCCCACGTGGATGTCATGTAAGCTGTCCACTGAGATCGCGCTATTTGAGCCCGTAGGAGTTTTTAATGCTGGTTTTTCTTAAGTGGAAATATTATGCAAATAAGGGACAATGCAACGCTTCTCTTAAGGTCAAACTAACCCATGTCATCGGTCAAATTCAGTTCGATTTATGCATCATGGTCATGAAAAATTGCATATTTCCTTAAATTCTATACATAATGCTATCGATAGGTCTTTAAAACTATTTGAAGTTAGGAAGCGCTTAATACAAGACCCTTTATTAAGATTGAGTACCGATCATATAACTTACCCTCAAGGTGATTAATGGTGTCTAAATTCTTATGCTGTAAGCATATTTCAAATTGGTTTGTAATTAGCAAGGCTCGGATTTTTATGCAAATGCATATTTGTTGTGGTCTGTCTGAGTTTAAAATAAACTAAATATCTTGGCGAATCATAATATTTGAAGTAAAATGGCATCGATTTGGTAGTGCATATTTTTTGCTTTAAATGCATATTTTTGCAAATAATGCTGACATTGCATTTTTTTTACTGAATATTTTGAAAAACAAAACTTGTCTTATTTTCCGATCCACCGTGTTGCAGAAGAGTTAAGAGGCATACTGATGATATTCATTTATTGATTTCTTATGGGAAAATATATTTTGCAAAGCACCTCGCGAGTTGCGGAATATTAAGAGAAGAATCCCGACTTATTTCTTCCTCCACAGCCTATAAAAACCAGGTGCGGAACGTGGTTGAAGGCAGTTTTGCATTATGCTGAAAATTTTGTCCAATTCAAGTATGTGGTAGAAAGATGATGCAGTTTCATTAAAAAATCAAGATTATCAAATATAAAAACTCAGATAATGTTTGTGTCTTCAAATTATGGATTTATCTCTGAGACTATTGGGAAATTAGAGAAATATAATCCATTGAGAAATCAAATTAAATTAATTGATAATGCCATACATAAAATGTATGCAGTGGAGGGTAACTTTAGGAAATAATTTCGTATCAAGCTTGATAAAGTTTTTAGACAAATGAAGGATTCAAAACAATAAAACAAACTGCTGGCATATTGAATTAAAATTTTTCGGAAAACATTGTAGTGGAAAATTAATATATCACAAATAACCTATCAGCATTTAATCATGTACCGATCACTTCCGTCGCATTGGAGGGTCATGTTCCACATTTACATTTGAAAATATAAAAAAAAAATCATGTATTTATATAAACAAAATATCTTATTATTGTTCTTAATGTATTTCATATGTAGATTCAAATATCTATCTAACAAGTGACTTAATTTACTTGATTATTTTGCTGTTGGATTTTCTTTATATTTTTGTGCTTCACTTTATTTTAACTTCAACTTATGTGTGTTATTGTACCTTATTTTCGTTAATGAGACTGAATTTTTACGTTTTTATGTTATTTTTTTTTTTTTTGTTATATTATTATTTTTTTTTTTTTTGTCATTAATAAATAAGTTAAAAAAATATCAATATCTTTTTTTAGTGCATGTTTTATGCGCATAAAACGCGATTTTAACTGCATAAAAAAACGGCCTTGGTAATTAGGCTTTCTGATTTTCCCGACTTAAGCATTGTCTGTTATCCCCAAAAATTTCCGGGAATGTTTTGAAAAGAACAATGTGAACAGGGAGATAAGACTTGTTTTTATTGAGAACTTATTCCCAACTCAGAAAAGTTGAGTAGTTCGTATTGTTTGGGTCTGTTCGGACTATAAATGGCAGTGATTTTTTACAATCACTTTCCAATAGTTAATACTTAAATGATAGAAAACGTTTTTTTTATTTAAATAAAATAGGTGCATAAATATGGCTGCAAAAGAAAATCGCCTAAAAGCATAAAATTAATAATTCTGCAAAATGTTGGGGTTTTATCATTTTGTTAAATAACCAAAAAACAAAAAAAAAATTATCTAATCACCAAAAAAAAAAAAGAAATGCAAAATTACTTAAATTGACTGCCTTTCCAATACTGTGAAAAGTTCTTGTTTAATAATTTAATTTCCCCATGTATAACATTCTAATTACTGTTTTATTCCCATTGTCTATTTACGAGCAGTTTTGTTTTTAATGTTCTTAATTTTAATGAATCATTTAAGTTTTAAAATTGAATAAAGAACACCAAAAAAATTTTTTACAACTCTGCACTTTTATTGCTTATTTAACATGTGTGCAAACAATCGTTACTCATGCTCATTCCCTGACCAATCCAAAATGCAATTTTCTTTACATTTCTACGTCATTATCTTCATCACATTTAATGTAACATGACAGTCAAATGGTGATCGACTGTAAATTGTGCTACTACACAGGATTAAAAAAATTTTTTTTTTTCTAAATATTTGCGGAAAACAGACTGGTTTATAATAAATGTTGAGCTTCAATCCATATCATAGATATTATCATAGATAAATAGAAAAGGCAATAAGTACTGCGTGCAGCCTGTTCACAATGGCAGGCTTAAGCTACGTATGAATCCATTTATCCCGGCAGGCAAGGGAGCATAAATTTTAGTATCCCAGGTAGTTTCCCCAATAAATCTTCATCCAGGAGTGCTTTTAACGAGACATTCACAGAGCAGATGTTCAGAGGTCTGGGCATCCTTCACGCTTGGTTTATTAGCTAAAATAAAATGGTGCTATCTATGACTACTGTGTCTAGGAAAAGGGACAGTAGGTACTCTTAGTTCACTTTTCTCAAGCAAAATAAACTGCAAAGTTAAACTGAAAAGTTGACAAATATTTTAAATGTGTATATTTATTTATTTTACATATTAACTCCCTGGCCCACAATGTCGACAAGAATATTTCTTGCATATATTTATATTGAAAACAAAAACAAATTTTAGTTTTTTATTATTGTTTTCAATATAAATATGAGAAAGAAATGTTCTTGTCGACATTTTGGGCCTGGCAGTAAATTTTAATATTTTAGTTTGTCGATACCCAGAAATATTCGCCCATACTTAAATGAATTCTCGTTCGGGACATGGTCTTCTCGTCTCAGTAATGTAAACGGTATGAATGCCGACCAAGGGCCTACACTGAAGAGACAAAACAAACCATTCGTATTTAAATCAAGCCGAAGCGGTATCAATAGAACGGTAAGAACGGATTTCCTAAAATCATGTATTTAAGTACATAATGCTTGATTCAAGTACGGATTATTCAAGTGCCTCGTACTTAAAATAATCTGAAAGCGGGATTGACTTAATTAAAAGTGAGATCAAATTCATCACAAACTTTTCTTGATTCAAGAATTTCCAAGTCGGTTTAATCCGGAATCGTACTTGAAATAATCTGAAAGTGAGATTTGTTCTAACCTAACGGAACACTTACTCCAGAGAACCAGAGATAGAGAGAATATATTATTTACTTACCCGCTAGTAGCGTTGCCAAATGCGCAGATTCACCTGCATTTTGCAGTTTTTCTAAGCATTGAGTAGTTTTGAAGTTTTTTGTTTAAAAAATAAGTTTTCTTGTAAATTGTGCAGATTTTGCAGTTTTTACATAAAATTTTTTTTACTTTCAATTTTGTTATATTATTTGTTTAGCTCTTAAGATGTAATCTCACTTAATTTGCTTAACACATACTCGTGTACTAGTGGCAAGTTTTAAGAGCAAAACAAATCACCAAACGGCTTGGGAAACGCGCACTTTCCGTTAACAAATAAACGACCCAAACCTTATTAATCATTTTTCAATAAATTCTAATAAAAAAATGTATCCTCTTCATTTTTTTATAGGTCCACTTTTCCTACTTGACTCTGTTAAATTTTAACTTAAATAACTAAATTTAGCACTAGGTAGCGCAAACAGTTTGGAAAATATTCAACATTTGGATTTTTTTGAAGGGTGGTCCATCCATAATGTACGTTGCTTATTGTGGGTCACACCTTAGCGTCAAGTTATTTGCCCAACTTAATATGACATTTCATTGTTTCAGTGTTTGACAAATTCAACCATGGAGAGGTATACAATTGAGCAGCGCGTTAAGATTGTTCAAGCCTTTTACGAAAATGGGCGTTCAAACCAAAATGCACTTCGTGAATTTTTGATCAGCATAATCGACCAAATGTGTCCACAATCTGAAGAATTGTGAGCAAATTTCAGCCAACTAGGTCTGTAGGAAATGTGAAAACACCTATGCATGCTTGTAGACTGGCGGCGTCATCGGGCCGTACTTCTTCGAAAATGGGTTCGGTCAAGCAGTTACCGTGAATGGTGTTCCCAATAGCGAGATGATAACGGATTTCTTGTGACCAGGAATAGAGGATTTGGTGCTGGACGATATGTGGTCCCAACAGAGTGATGACACTTACCACATAGTTAACGAAACAATGGCTCTGTTGCGCGAGAAATTCAATGGCCGCGTTTTCTTACGTCTGCGCCCGAAGTAAAATAAATTTTGTATCAAGTAAGGAAAGAAAAAAAAACGCAAGACTCTATGTTCTTGTGTACTCTTAATTCCACTCTATTTTATCCAGCCTACAAACTAACGATATTCGTTAATAATAAGGGTTTTTATGATATCGCTCAAAAGTCTCGCAATCTGAGCATTCTTACGCGCTCGCAAATTAACTTTAAAAAATTGTATGAGAATTCATGTACATAAACTTCGTAAACTTTCCCAACAGTTTTGCCTCGTAAACTTGCGCTATTTAATTATGTATTTCTACAAACAGATTTTGTTAATGCTTACCGTCGTTTTCAATGAAAAAATTCAAGTGCTTTGAGCAAATTAGTCTTTTGGCGTTCTTTATCCATTTTTAAAAACAAATTTCACATAATAATCACAAATTTCAACTTTTTTTTTTTTTTTGTATGGACATTTTTTACAAACTGACATTAATTGTTTAAAAATAACACATAAATTAAAAAGGATCTTAATGAAACGAGTCTCGCAAGTTTTCCCATGGCAATTTTAAGCGATATCTTGAAAACCCTTAATATAAAAAAAACTAAGTAAATTATAAATTTGTTGGGGTATATTTATGTGCAGTTTTTTAGGTTGAAAAGTTATGCCAACGCTGCCCTCTACACATGTTTATTTAATTTTTGTTGTATTCCGCCCCTTGTTAACAGACAAGGTCTAAATTAGAAAGCTGGGATCAGACGATTGCCCCAAATGCACCAATATGACACAATTTTGATTGTGCTTTATTGACGCACAATAAAATTATTCTGAAATCACACGATTGCCCTGTTTTATACAAATTTAATTGCCCCTAGTTGGTACAGAGCGAAATGAGTGCAATAATTGACACAGCACAGTCACACAATTGCTCTTACTTGTGTCAACTGCGAAAACAGCTGTTGTGGTAGCTTTTTTATTTGTTTGGAAGTTCTAGTTGGTTTGTTAAAAAAAAAAAGAAATTTGTATCATATATTCAAAAAAATTTTTGTTGAATACTAGTTTTATTTGAAATTTTTTAAGTAAAATATTCAAAGAAAAAAGTGTTTTATCAATTAAAAAAATGGTCTAAAAAGTATTTAAATTTAATTAATGTGATAATTGAATCAATTATTTTTTTAGTTGAAAGAAAATTAAAAATTTAATTTTGATTTAATTAAAATTTTAGTTGTTTTGAAATAAATTTTCAATTAAAATTTTAATTAAATAACAAAAAATCTTTATTGACTTTTTTCGTTTAATATAAAATAACTTAAACATGAACTGCCAGGCGCACAATGTCGACAAGAACATTTCTTTCGCATTTTTATATTGAAAACAATAATAAAAAATTTAAATTTGTTATTGTTTTCAATATAAATATAAGAAAGAAATGTTCTAGTCGACATTGTGGGCCAGGCAGGTAGAATTGTTGTTGGGAATTGTTAATATTTATTTAAATAAATTAACACATTGTTTGAAATGGCAAAGTTTTTTTTAAAACTTTTTTAATTAAAATTAAAAATATCATTTATTGAAAATATTTTTTCAAAATTTTAAAATTTTTAGTAATCAATATAATCATTTCGGTAATAGGTGCAAAATCAACAACTTGTTTGCTTGATATTATGAATTTGGAATAAATTTGGTGATTGGAGAAATTTAATCATTTTTTTCAACAAATTTCAATAAATTTTCCTTCGTTTTCCTGTATATATTCTTTCAAACTATTTATTATATATATGTATTATTAAAACTATTTTTTGAACAAAAAATTAAGACTTTATAATATAAAACAGAAGTAAATCTTAAAATCGCTCGTGATACATTTTTATCGTTTTGAAATCGAGCAGTTTTTATCATATACCTAAATTTTCCTTAAAAAGAAATAATACTCCGTTGTATTTAAATTTTATGAAATATCTGGAATTAAAATATTCATCCTAAACAGCTATTGCACCAATTTAAAAAAGAATTATATAATTATAATGAAAAATAAATAAATATGTGTATATTTATTCCCACTAAAAGAAACACACGAAAGTAACTTTATTAAAAAAAGGCAAATATTGGCGTGTATTGTATTGTTTAATTGCCGCTCAAGAACCCAATAAATATTGGAACATTTTTGTTATTTTTATTGACGCGCGGTTGCATATCAAGTAGTCAAACGATTTCCGCACCAGGGTTGTATTTAATTGGTACAAGTAATCATAATATTGTCCTCGATTGGTACATGAGCCATTTGATTGTGCAGTAACACGATTGGGGTATTAAAAAGTGTGAAAATTGGTGCATTGAGGCAACCGTGTGATCCCAGCTTAAGACACAATCAGTATGCCAGCTTTGGTTTCGTAATCATTCTACTTTGAAAATTTTATGTATTTAACTCAATAATTTTAACAAATAAGTATTATGCTTCTTAGTTTACTTACTTAAACATGAAAATAATCTGTTTTTTCTTCTTCTTGTAGTGTTTTTGTTGTTTTTACAAGAAACTTTTACAAACACATGAGTATGCACGCATATTGGATTTCGAAAGTTATCCCATTTTGGATTGTTGTAAGAACTTTTTAGTGTCATTCGTATATGAATTTTTAAGAACGACTCGTAATAAAGTAAGTAGAAAAAACTTAAATTTAGTACGAGTTTTTTCTTTCTGTGTAGGACCTACAAATCAACGGCAAGCAATTGGTGTGTCTCTCTAGATCATTAGAGATATAATCTTATGTATCACTTCAAAAGAGAATAGCGCTCTTAGAGCCGAATAACTGTTGAATTTCTAAAGTAAAAATTAAAATTAAATAACACGTTACATTTCTTTTTTTCAATATCTTTTTATTTATATTTTAAATATGAAATAACAATAATTAATCAAATCTTATCCTAATACTTTATTTTTTGTCCTGCCAGTCCCAGACTAAAAATTTCGTCATCTCGGCTTCTGTTCACATATGTAGGTGTTTATCGCTCCTCTCACTGGGTGAGTGCTGCAGTGTCTTTTATCCGTTACATTTCTTAAATGAAACTTTTACAAATTGCTGTAGAGTATTTTTATAAAAATAAATCTCGATTAAAAACCAACAAATTTTAAATCTGTTATATTAAATACTTGTTTTCCCAGCAAGATTCCATATAAAAAAAATGATTTCTTCGCCCAATTGTTCATTTGAGAAAAGGCAGACTCATAAGTCAGCTTGAAAATGAAGCACTCTATGAAGAAATCAAGTGATGAGTTAGTTCATGACGCCACCACTGCCGCTGTTTTCTTAATGTTTTCTTTTTGAGTGTGTTATTGTTCCTTAACTTTATCTCATTGTTCATTTGACTAATGGCGTCAATGGCCAGGCAATAGTCGTTAATTTAAATCTCACATATACAATTCGTTATTTTTATATTTTTGTTTTTTATTTTACCGCCACTGCATGTGGCATATTGCGCATATTACAGAATAAGTTAATAAGCAAATAAGTCAGTGCAACTGAATGGGACACACAAATAAAATGCAGTTTAAAAACTGCAGCATGTATTTTATTTTATTTAAATCATGAGTACTAAAATTTAATTACATTTTTTGTACAAAATTTTCGTGAATTTTTTGTTTTAGGCAAGTTTATGAAGATTTTATTGACCTAAAGGTAGTTGAGCAAATTAAACTTTTGGATATCTTTTTAAGAATATTAATATAAAATGATGAAAATAAGGTAAACGAACGAAGAGTATAAAATATGGGAAATGCCCCTATAGTTTCCAGGTGCAGACTACCACACACACACACACACACACACACACACACAGACACACATACAATTGGTATTGTGTGTTTAATTTGAGATCTAGATAAATCAGAATTGATGAAACCACTGAGTTTTATATTCAAATCTAAAAACATTTATCCCCCAGAGAAACATTTATTGTGTTTATATAACTTAGGGCCTTAATAGGGTGCTATGTAAACTCCAGTCCAGTGGATGATTGCAGGAGGGCTCTAAAAAGACTCCTAGGGGATTATGTGCTGAGGCTGTGCTGGGTACCGCATCACTGCAACATCACTGCAACATCACCGGCAATGAAACATCTGATGAAACATCTGAAGACTGGGCTCGGATATGAAGGATCCTAACTGTCTGGCGGCGGTCAGGCCTCCAATTGTCTTCTTCATTGGGAGAATCAAGGAATGGGTTCTGAGCGGGACTAATCAGGCCTGGGGGAACCTCACGGACTGCAGGGTAGCGCGGGCGATGTGGACGATGCTTAGGAAGTCCGAGCGGATTCGTTGCTGGGCATGAGTAGGCTCTGCGTCAGGACCATGAAAGGTATTATCACGGCCACTGCATGATAGGCAGGATGGCGGTGAGAATGCGATCTGACTTGTCGGATATATGTAGGTTGTGTGAGGACCCGGAGGAGTTGGAGACAGTTGAGCACCTTCTGTGTCACTGGCCCAGGCTGCAGAACAGCAGGATGAGCTGGCTATGTAAAAGATTCCTGCACGAATTGGGGGATGTAAAGGGCTGCGGGCTAGAGAATCTGATGGGATTCGTAATGGGAATGACCTGGCTGCGCAGCAGGAGACTAGGGACTGTGTATGTTTATGGCAGTTTTCGGTTTAGAAATGATGTTTGCTTGTGTTGCCCGATTTTTGTCTTTCACTTCTTTCTCTATTCTTTGGCTTTTTCTCTTTATTTTCCCTATTCTTCTCTAACTAGAATTCTATCACTAAATAAGGGGTCACAATGGATCATATTGGTCTCTGGCTGAAGGTGTGAAGTTAACGTCGCACCAGGCTTCCTTCCTAACCTAACCTAAGCTTAACATCACGAATATCTCAATGGTACACAAATTAAAAAATAGTGTCTGAGAATCATTGTTTCATCCAACAATAGATTCCAGTTAAAATTCGATCCCTAATTTCACCAGGCCATTAAACCTATCAAATCTGGTAAGAATACAAAATTTAGCCCGCCACATTCCCAAAAGCCGAATTAAAATGCAATTTGGCACAAAATTCGACAGAAATAATTTTTTTTAAGGTACACTGAAAAGAAAAGTCAATCCATCCGTACTCAAGTCAAGTTGAAATGTCGTCAATAGTACAGTATGTACTAGGGTGTTCATTCGGTTAACCGATTAATTAATTAACCCGATCGGTTAATTTAATATTAACTTTTTTCGATTAACGATTAAACCGGTTAATTTCAGTCGATTAACCGATGTAAAAACATATTTATCTTTTTGTAGTATTATAACATATTTTTTTGTGCTTTTAATTATTTATTTCGTCTCATATACAGAAGGTTGTGTTTAGAAAACATTTTTTTCATACAAACGAAGAAGATATTCAGTGATCTACATTTTAAATAACAACAACAGCTTTTTGTTTCCTGTACTTTTTATATGTATGTATTTAGTTATTTGTTTCTTCTCATATCAATCTCTTAACTGAATTAACCAAATCAATTAGAATTGTTAAAAATTTAAAAAAACAAAAATAAAACAGGACTCTAATGAAATAATGGAAGATTGTATATATTTAGAAAATACAGGAAAAGGACTGAGCAATTAGATATGCTGTATTATTGGTTGCTTTTGCTTTCTTCAACATCTACAATAACTGAAATTTTTTTCAAAGTCAAGTCTTATCCAAACTAGAGAAAATAAACGCTTGAATCCTAAACATTGAAACAAAATTATTTATATAAAAGATTATTTTATAAGATCTTCTTAAACTATTGAAATAACTAATAAAATGATCTTACAGTTAATTTTTTTAATTAATACATAATATATTTTAATTAAAAAATATGTATTACATATTTATGAATTATTCTTTTGTTTGTTCGTTTAAGTACAAAATTGTTTTGTTATTGGTTTTTTTACTAATAAGCTCCACATAATAAACAATTTATGCATTTTTATGTATTGAAATTACTTGATTTAAAAAACAAATTTATTAATCGGTTAACCGATCAAAAACAATATTAACCGATTAAACCAAAACCTCGGTTAATTACTCGAGCGATTAGCCGATTAAATAAAAGCCCGTTTAAATGAATACCCAGGTATGTACGGATTTCCCTAAATCAAGTACAGAATGTTTGATTCAAGTACGGATTATTCAAATGCCCCACACTTAAAATAATCTAAACTTGAATTAAGTAAAAGTGAGATACAAGTTAATATAAAACTGTACTTGATTCAAAAATATTATTGTTTGTTTAACCTCGAATTCGTACTTGACATAATACGCAAGTATTGTTTTTCTATTTATTTACTTATTATAAACCTCAAAAGAGAGACTCTCCAAAAATATAAGGAAATAACACAACCCCTGTGATACCAAAAACTTCTCCCAACTAAAAACGTTTCAATCATTCATCATTTATCAAAAAATTGCTTAACTAAAACATTCAAAGCTTAATCACAGATTGACTTCTGTCATCAAAGAAAAGGATTTAATCCAACTTCTTGAGGTCCATATACAGGGGTGTTCTGGAAATCGAAAACGCAAAACGCAAGAATTTTAAAGTTCTTTTTAATACCCTTGTAATCCGATTTTTTATAATTTTCTTATAGAATTGTGTTTAATAGAGAAATATTTGTATTGAATTGAATTTGTATTTTTTTTTTTCTACAAAAATCTTATTAAAAAAACGAATTTTAAATTCATGCTTTTTGCGTTTTCGATTTCCAGAACACCCCTGATAATTGGCGTATTCTCTAAAGCATTGACGGCAAATATTCTTGAATATCAAACCATGATGGTTAGAAGAGGTATGGCAGCATCTGGAGCCTTGGCCATATTTTTGTGGATGTGAGAACCAAAGATTAGCAAAATCCATGTTGGCTACTTCGTAAGTACAAAAGCAAAGTAAGATTAATTCTAACCCACATACTTACCTCAGAGATTATTTCTTATTTCTGGTTTCCGCCACATCCTCTCCAAGGCAACCTATCGGAAGTAAAGTGTTTAAAATGATTTCTTTGGAATGAATAAGGACCTTCTGAACGGTTTGGCTGTTTCTTAAAAATATGTAGGTTTCAAATTTTCTAATTGAAGAGGAAATTGCAATGATAAACAAATTAAAATTATGTTTAAACGAAAAGTAGCTTGAATGTCAATGCCAGTTATTTTAGACAATTGTTAATGTTCTAAGAACGCCCACCGAGAGCTGTTCCCGTCATTTATTAATTTAAGCCCTCCTTTTTTCGGGATATCAACATAGAGTCCTTGCTTAGACCAAAATTCATTTTGAACACGCTGTTTTTTACCTTTTTACATACTCCTTATCATCAGTGTATATTATTCTCCACTTTTTTAAACTGCTTTTATAGGACAGGTGTAGTAAAAATTCAAAAAATCTTATACGGCAGTGTAGTGGACTCACACCTCATTCAAATTGGTTTATTTTGGTTTAAATATTTCGCATTTATAATCTTTAATTTTTAAATAATCCATAAAAGATGGTCCGTAAGTGGGACAAGATTGTGTTGATTTGGTACTAGGGAGATCGAACGGTTGTTATTCGACCGGTTTTAACCGGTTATTTTAGCTTTGCTCAAGTAGGTTATTTTAAAATGTCCCTTTTTCAAATATCGAATAAACCGGTTATTTTGGTATAATAAGCCGGTTATTTTAATAATGTATAATTTATATACATTTTTCTTACTCTTGTTGTAGATGTACCCGTAATTTAAGTATTTTTCTAATTCTATATTAGGCAAAATTAAACTTTTTATTAACAATGTCAAACAAAATGTAAGTAAAGTAAAAAAAACATTTGAAAACTGTAAATAAAAACCCCTTATGAATGCGTGTGTTCTTGCAAAAAAACCAAAAACTTTTCAAAATACTACAAAAACGTAAACGTAAACAGTATTTAATTTGTGCGACCGTTTTCTAAATATTAAAAATATTTTTATATAGATATTATCTCTAGAGCTTTTCGAACGGGATTAAACAGACAAAGTTAGGCTCTTGAAGTGTCCTAAAGTGATAAGTGGCGAAGGGGTTTCCACATCACGATTTATTAATCACCTTTAATTAGGCCATATGGTTGATATTATGTGCTCCAAATAAAACTTAACCCCGTTCGAAGTAGGTCTAAAGTGTCGACAAATAATACTTTACTAAAATACGCTGCCAAAAATGAATCATTAGGTGAAATATAAACCCGTTGTGTTGCCGAGGACGCAATGCCACTTAAGGTACTAAAAACTCTTAAATAGTTCCAGCATTTCTTTATGTTTAAAACTACAACATTCCGGCGGAATCAAAGATATGGAAATAATTCATTAGTTTTATTTATTAAAACACCAAGAACTAAAAAACAAAATTGAGAAATCAAACAATGTCATGGAAGGTTTCAAATTGTGGTCGACGAATTGACAAATATTTCATACAAAAAGCATTTTCATCCTACTAACTATTTATATAATGCTGAAAACAAAATCGTTTGATATGTATAATCCAAGCTGAGAGGTTTTGTTTGCAACTTTTCAAAAATATGGTTGAAGTCTACTGATTCATATAGAGATGGCTTAATCACCAACAAATTAAAACTCATTTAAAATAAATGTAGGAGAATATCTCAAATAATAAATTTATTAAATTGCTAAAATATTTTATTTGATCCTGCAAAACGTTTGGCTAGATAAAATATCATTTAATAGTTTTAAAATTATATTATACAATTATCGTCTTACAAAAACAGATCAGTAAATAAATAGAAATTGTTAAAAATGCGGTTTAAGTTTGATCATTTTACTGGTCTCGTTTTTTTTGGATTTTATCGTCAAATATTTGTTAGGTCTGTAACTTATTTTGGCAAGTTGAGTGGTCAAATTTTATCAAATTATCTTGTGACCTGTACGTGGGTACAAGACAGACGGACGGGCATCGTTAGATTGATTTTGAAAGTAATTTCTAGCCGATCTGTATACTAAACACAAAACATAAGCAATTCGTTTATGTGTTACGCACATCAGCACAAACGTATAAAAAAAATCCGAATGATGTTAAATCATACGATTTTGGTTGCTAGAAACCATTATGTGAAAGTATTCATTAATCACAAGTATCTTTGAGTGAATTAATTGTAGCGTGCGATGTTTGGCCCCGCACCCGTCCAGTTTAAATCATAAGTCTGCCGGATTAATGCCGTCTGATTAAGGTACAAAAAAGTTAGCATGAATCCAAATGACTCAGCGTTGCCTGTAACGCTCTGACCATCGTAATTTGTGGAGACATATGGACCAATGGTTCCACTGGCCCATAAAGCTCACCAAACATAAGACTTTAAGGTATGTAATGTTGCCTTGAGAGCTTCATATTTAGCTCTAAATGCTGCAAACCTGTTAATTGACCTATGTAGCAATTTAACCAAAAGTGTGCTTTATTACTGAACAAAATTTCCAAATAAAATTAAGCCATGATTTTTCAAAACAAATTTAAACAATTGAAGCAAAGCCGCGAATAATGTTGTAAAAGTCACTTTTTTGCAGATTACCATTAACATTACTCTCTTACACTGTTTAAACATCAAATAACCCAAATTTTGCAACTGAACGCCGTCAAATTGCGGTACAAAGAGTCAGCCAGTGGGAGAACGTTGTAAGTTACTAGCAAAATGATACAAACGAACTGGTTTTGCAAAGTGGAATAACGTTTTCAAAGCCGCTTGTGAAGTGGAAAAACGTTTTAAATGACATCGCGATTGTGGATATGAAACGTTTTTCCACTAAAAAAAATTAAAAAACTGTAAATTTGCATGTAATATGAAATTAAAATTTCTTGATATTTTGTATACAAGTTTTTATTGTCATTATTTTTGATAATCTACCAAAAAAATTAAAAAATAAATAATCCTGCCTGTTAAAAACGATTTTTTGCTTCCCTGAAAAATAATAATTTTTTAACTTACAACGTTATTCGCGGCTGTGCTTCAATTGTCAAACGCAGCTCTGGCAGGAGTCTCTTCATAATGAATTGCCAAATCAAAAAACCAAAAACTGTCAAACACCCAATACATAAAATGTTTAATTTTAGGTTAGGTTAGGTTCCATGGGCAGCCATCGAGAGACAGCTCACTTGGGTCCTTCAGCGGTCCCTTTGTGATACCCAGCGCCAATGCCCATCCCAAAGAGCAGTTACTCAGATGGCGTCACAGCAAAATTTTAGCCAATTCGTCTTCCTAATGAAGAGAAGAAGCAATCTTAGTTCTATTTTAGATAGATCCTCCAAACAGGAAAACACCGGTTCTCCCAGGTATTTTTCCCTGATGCCCCGTAGCCCAGGGCATTGACAAAGAAAGTGAAGCACAGTCTCCTCTTCCTCCTCATCATGACAACTTCTACAGTAGTCATTGAATTCCAGACCCATTCTTCTAGCATGAGTCCCAACAGGCCAGTGTCCAGTCATGACCGACACCACAGTCCTGATTTGGTCCCTATTGAACCTAAGTATAGATTTGGTTCTCCGTTCATCATAGCCAGCCCAAAGTGCCCTGGATATGGAGCAGGTGAACTCACAGGTCCATCCCTCTTGCGTAATTCTATAATTCTCGCGCAGAATGAGTGACTTATTTTAAGAAACAAATAAAAATTTTGTATTAATACATTTATGTCCGAAATATGGATTTCCAATTACCGGCCTGGTATTGAAAACGCTTTTGCTATTAAATTCGAATTTTCCAAATTTCCCAATCCCAGTTATTTCGTGCTCAAAAGTCAATCCACTTTTCAAATTTTGCCAGATGCTCAAAATTGGCCATAACAAAGAAAAAAACTCTATTTGTACACAGAAAAAAATACGAAAAATTAATTGACTACCATATTCGTCAATACAATTAATTTGTTAACTGAACAATGCAAATTGTTGATATCCTACAAATAATTTTAACAACGAAGTTGTTATATTGAATAAAATATTTGTTAACAATTATTTATAAACTTTTAATGCAAGTTTGTCACATTAACAACATATTTTGTTTATAATAAGTGTGTAGTTATTTTTGAACGAATAAAATACATGTAAATACATATATCTTTAATTCTTTTTTATTAAAATATATTAAACACAAATCCACATACACCATAAATATTTATTTCAGCATACACAGAAAAAAGTGTTTTATCAATTAAAAAAATGGTTTAAAAAGTATTTAAATTTAATTAATAAGATAATTGAATCAATTATTTTTTTAGTTGAAAGAAAATTAAAAATTTACTTTTGATTTAATTAACATTTTAGTTGTTTTGAAATAAATTTTCAATTAAAATTTTAATTAAACAACAAAAAATCTTAATTGACTTTTTTCGTTTAAAATAAAATAATTTAAACCTGTAGAATTGTTGTTGGGAATTGTCAATATTTATTTAAATAAATTAACACATTCTTTGAAATTAAAAAGTTTTTTGATCACTTTTTTAATTAAAATTAAAAATATCATTTATTAAAAATATTTTTTCAAAATTTTAAAATTTTTAGTAATCAATATAATCATTTTGGTAAAAGGTGCAAAATCAACAACTTGTTTTGCTTGATATTATAAATTAAGAACAAATTTGGTGATTGGAGAAATTTAATAATTTTTTCTGTGTATTTATTCAGACTGAATGCACAATAAAGTTCTAACATCTACCTATACAAAATGGGAATCTTGACACCTTTATCGACTAGTATTTGAAAACTAAAATAAACGAAAGACCCGTTAAAATCTCTTAACAATTCCAACAAAACTTTACTTACCCCAAAGATTGATTCAGCTCTTCAATAACCTGCCTCTCGTTGGGCCTTTAAGAATTTTCAGCCAAAATATTAAAAAAAATTTCAAATTGTATATATAATTTTTTTGACAAAAAATTGTTTTTACTGTATGTATTTATTTTTTAACTGAAGCAAATTGTTAATGTAAGAATTTACAAACATGTTAATTAAGAATATTTTTAAATAAATCCGAAAAATTTTAGAAAATTTTCTTTAATTACTTAATGACTGTTTTTATTTTATCTGTGCAGCATTTTTATTTATGTTGAAAAAGTTTTTTAATTTTTGTTTTAAATTTATGGTGTTTTCTTTTCCAAAAAAAAAAAAAGAAAAAAATCATGCCTTACAAATGTGTTATATTTTTATCATGTTACACAAACGTTTACAAAGTGGTACATTTTTCTGTATATCAATGGAACAAAATCATATCTTGATTTAACACTTAACACTTGTAAATTTAGCGTGTCAAATATTTAATGAAAAGTTGATAATAATAAGCGGTATTCACCATGGCAGAAGCGATTTTTAACATTCAATTTGTGCGGTTACCAATAAGCATAAACAGCACTGAATTTAAATCATACAAGTAAGACTATTTATCAATAAAGGTGAAACCACTTTTGCTTATTCATTTCAGTTAATTACAGTTTCACAATATAAAACAAAGTTGTACGTAATCACAAGAATAAAGGCTGAGTTAGGCGAACGTTGCTGTACCCGTAACGTACTGTACCGTACCGCTAGCACGTTGGTGCACTTATAGAACATCTAAAAACGTGTCATATGTTTTCACATACATAAACAAAAAAGCAATAGTATACACAAAACAACACACACAGTGATGGGAAATCAAAAGGTTTAAATGGTGACCGCTGTGCAGCAAAAGTACCAAGTGATTAAAATGGTATTGGTAGTATTTAGTGTATGTAAAAAACATTATTAATTTAATATATGATATTTATATTATAGATTTGCAATAGACAAATATTTATTTTAGCATTCACATACACATTTACATATATTATTTTGTAAATGTGCATAGACAAAACAATGTTTTGTAACCATTTAAAGGCTTTTGTATATTTCTCATTTCTATTATATGTGCACATGCATTTTTTTATTTTGTATATCTAAGCATATGTATATTTATATACATATGGAAATATTTTGTATTGTAAGTACTTTTGTCGAAAGTCCATAGATATACTGCATAAAAGTACCAAAAAAAAAGAGCGAAAATACCCGCATACAATTTAATATACAAGCAGGCCATCACTGCCTTACAACTGTCACGTAACGACGGCATGAAATTCTATTTTATACAGAATGAAACGTTACAAATACGGTACATTACATTTCGGTATGCTTTTGCATTGCTTTTCATATACCAAAAAGCGAACAGCTGATTGATACAGTACAGATACGGTACAGCAACGTTCGTCTAACTGAGCCTTAAAAGTAAATAAGCAAAATACTCGGCTGCATAAAAAAGTACTTAGAGCAGCTGCAAAAAAGGGTATTAACTCGCCTTGAAATCTAACTTGTGAAATCTAATTTGCAATTTATTTGTGCAACAATAACTAGTATTGTATATTTTTAATCCAATTTTTTATAAATAGAATCTGGGAATTATTTCCTTTCATAAGCTACTTTATTATATTCAACATTTTTTATTTTTCGAATTTATTCTATGAGCTTAATTTCAGTTATGTATTTTATAAAGCTTTTTGTAATAGTTATATTCCTTACATTTTTCACTATCCAGTGTGACACAAAGAATGCTGACGAAGGCCGTAGCGGGCCAGAAAATAATTGTAAATTTTTCTGTACATACAAAATACTTCATTGATAACCAAAGGATAGCTAAGGTAAAATGTAACAAGAAAATACGAGATACTAGTCTGGTAGTGTATAAAGTCATTCCTTAAAATGTAAGGAATAGAACTATTACAAAAAAGCTTTATAAAATACAGAACTGAAATTTAGCTCATAGAATAAATTCGAAAAATAAAATATGTTGAACAAATTTTTATATTTTTTTTTCAAGCTTAAGTTCATCAAATTTAGTTTTCGTTAAATTATTTTTAATGACAAAAGGAATTAACAACATGAAATGAATAAAAATTTATTGATAATTTTTCATTATTCACTGAAGCTGGGATTGAACCTTCGAACTAGAGCTGCAAAACTATCGATAGTCGCACCATCGATAGTTTCGATAGTTTTAAAATGAACTATCGATACTATCGATACTATCGAATTTTTTTTAACATACATACATATGTATGTATTTTGTCCCAGCTAGCATTTTTGGAAATTTATAATCATTTTCTGGTCGTTTTTGACTCTTCAGTGCGAATTAAAAACCAGAATATGCGCTCATTTTCCGATCATAAATGATACTTTCGTCGGGAGAAAATGGTACCCTACTTGCGACTCTTCTTGATGAGTCATTTATGACTCGTTTTTCTATTAGTTAAGAGTCATTTTTGATTCTTTTGTAATGGTATTTATAGTCATTTTCGGCTAGTTTTCTAGTCATTTATCAGTCTTTTCTAACTTCATTTCTGATTCTTTTTCGATTCATTTATTACTCATATTTCTAATCGATAAAGAGTAATTTTTTAGTAATTTTTCTGTTCATTTAAGAGCCTTTTTCGCGTTTTTTGCGATCATTTTTCCAGTCATTTATAAGTCTTGTATTGCTTTACATTTGAGTAATTTTCGAGTCATGTTTTTAATCGCTTACGATTCTTTTTTTAACTTTTTATCAGCCGTATTTCAATTCATTAAAGAGTAATTTCTACATCATTTGTGATCGTTTTTCCAGTCTCATTTGACATTTTTCAGACGTTTTTCCAAAAGATTCCTTAATTAAAACAAAACATTAAATTCATTTTTCATATAATTTAATTTAATTGCCTCTTTTTCAAACCAAAATAAATATTCTCGTTTAGAAATTTATTAAAACAAAAACAAGTTTGAGTTTTTTTTTGATGTTGTTTTAATATATTTTAATAAGCGAACATTTTTATTCTATTTGAATAAAATAGAATAAATATAATACTTACTTACAATTTTTAAATATATAGGTATGTAGTTTTTATTATTTTTTAATAATTTTAAGACACAACTTAAATATCACTCCGATCAAACTTTTTTCAATTAAGAAAAAATTAATTTTTATACATTTAAGCCTAGTACTCTGATCCAATTTGTGAAAAATGTTCAGCAACATCTATTATTTCATGCGAAAAATTTGACATGTATCAATGTTACCTATCTCAAGAGTTTGCACAATTTGACGTTTTTAATCTTTCAAAGTATGCGACATTGTTTTGCATATGTAAACAAAACCCACATGTATTTTACTAAAAAGTATTTTTTTAAATAAAAAATTAAATTAAATATTGATGAAAAACTGTTACCGGTTGTGTTATTTATGTTTTGCAGTTCTCATTTTAATATTTAGTTTAAACTTTTTTCATTTGCTTAAAATTCTAGGCTTTACTTTACAATAATCAAAAAGTTTCCTGTTATGTTAAAAAAAACTAAACAAGTAGTTTTTATTAGCCAAGCAGTTTACAATCTTCTAGCTGCGTAAAATTTGATTATAAATAACTTATGAAATACTCACATTTTAAGCACCTGCATGATCCATTTTCGATTGTTATACAAACAAATTAACAATCACTTTTTAGTCATCCATCTGCGCAAAATGTGATCATAAACAACAAAAAAGTAATCACTATTCAAACGCCTGTATAATCAGTTTTCGATCAACCAGTTTACAACCTTCTAGCTGCTCGAAATTTGATTATAAATAATGGATGAAAAACTCGCATATTAAGCGCCTAGATGATATATTTGCGATTTCCATACGATTTGTTATTGCATTTTAAATCAAACACTTTAGAATTATAACCATGAGTCGTGTAACTGATTTATCAGTTTTTGATCACCAAAACTAATCGAAAAAGACTCATTAATCTGATTTTTCAAAAAACAATCTTCCAAATGCTAGCAGGGGTAGTACATTAAAAAAAATCAGGGTAGCATTTCCAATTTCTTTTATATGTATTTACACTGGATTCTCTTATTGTAATTTCTAGTAAAAAAGTAGATTTTTGTTTGTAAAGAAATGTAAGAAGTAATTTAAACAAATTTGTATTTTTCACAAATATTAATAGAAAAATAATATAAAATTTTACTTTAGAACGTCCTTGTATGTTTTATGCACTTTTAGAAATTGCAGCGTCATGTGCATAAAGAAAACGAAGACAATTAAATTGTCGTCGAGAACTAGCCGCTGTAGCTGGATAACGTAGCCGTTGGATGATAAATTTAGCTAAGTTTCAATAAATTTTTTAAAAATTTACTTGCTCTTATTTTACATTAAGTAAATGCAAACATAATGTTTTTAAAGACAAATTAGAAAATACATACAAAAATTTACCGGCGGCGAAAAGCCTGTGTTGAGTAAGTATGCTTTTAAAATTTTCCGATAGTATCGCTGTCGATAGTCGCACCATCGATAGTCAGCCAAAAATAAAACTATCGATACTATCGATAGTACTATCGATTGTTTTGCAGCTCTACTTCGAACAGGTTGATTTGACATGTAATATGAAACATATTTAGAAAGGAAGACTATTTTTTAACATTTTTGCAGTGGGTAACGTAAGAAAAGATAAACTCATCACTGATTTATTGTTTGGTATTTTGTAAAAGCTTTGATATCGTTGCAAATAAGACTTTTTGAGTGTATGTAGGTAATTCTCATTCCCTCTGTAGTCTTGTTTGCTGGTAGCTTTGGCTTTTCTAAAATTATTTAGGAGAACGTTTCCTGATGATATGGCCTAAGCAACCAGTGAAATGCGCATAGGAACAGCTTATCCTCCAACAATAAATTTCAGTATTTTTATTAATTATTGAAAAAAAAGGGAACTAAGCACGACAAACAAAATATTTTAATTTTTACATATATTTTTAGAATGTAACACAAGCCCCCGCGAATGGTAGCATACATGCAACATTTTTGTCAAATATGAAAGAATAATTCGTTGTAGAACTGGTGTAAACTTTAGAAATGTAATAGTTCACGCAATTTATTTGCAAAAATAAAAATAAAGGCTAATTTTAAGGAAATAAACCAACACATTTTTAAAAGGTAAGAACGAAACAACACTATAAACTCCGGAATTCAACTTCCATAAATTCTATTCCATGAGAAAATTATTTCAAACCAATTGCAGTTGTTAAGAAAATATCTAAAAAATAATTCTTGTCTGAATTTAATCTGCTCACTATATGTGTATGAGACTTTTGGAAAAAAATTAATATCCGTTTGTAATTTTTCATTCTATTCATAACAAATAAAAAAAAACATGTTTTTAAATAAATTTTATTAAACAACATTCTAAAGGATTAACCGAATGGCGCCATGACAGAGAACCTTTATATATATATTTTTTTTTTTTTTTGAAATAAAGAAACGAAATATCCAAATCATTCGCATAACTTAAAGTTTCAAATCAATTTCCTTTTAGAATTTCTTTCAGATTCTTTCGGTAACAATCAATGTCATCGTCAAATCATCAACATTTGAAATATAAACTCTTTTAGCGGCATTTCTTTACATGTGTAAGAAAAGAAAAGAAATAATGTATAAAAAAATAAACAAGTAATGGCCTGATAAAGTTCTTAAGCATTTTTGTAAGGATTGTTGGCATTACAAGTAAATATTTTTCTTGAAGGAGAGAAAAAAAAAACCATAAAAAATATGATACAATACAATAAACAATGAAATGAGTGACATGCCAATCGTAAGAATTGTATGAGATTATATTGTTGGAGAAAACCCCGAAAAAATAGTTCGAACGTAAATGATGAAAATGAAAACTGCAACGTCATTTAATATGAGCCATGCATAGACGGACAGATGGACGTCTTTCAAGCGTAATGTTTTTCAATTGTATATGAGTGTAGAGCATGTGTATGAGTATCTATCTATGAGTTTTTTTTTTATTATTTAACACGACTATGATGATCAGCATCTAGGAACATTAACAAACATTGGCTTCAACATCTTCACCACGAAACAGCAGCAGTCAAAGTAGCTGGAACATGAGATTTTCAAGATTTGTAAATTTGAATTCTAAAGACTTTTACAAAAAGCACATTTGATACAGACATTAAATATTTAAAAATTGCATTATTTACACACGTTTAATTAGATATTTTAAAGTTCTTATTTTAACAGGGGTATTCAGGTCAACAAACAAAATATGAAGTCACACGAGTATTCGGCTATGCCGATTATTTTGTAAAGACCACCAAGAATATTAATTTTGAATATAAAAAAAAGTATAATAATAACACAAGGGTATTTTACTTATCTATTTATATGTATAGTGCTATATGCAAATTATTTGTGTGAAATTTCATGAAAATATTGTATTTCAATTAGAAAAATGATGAAACTGAAAATCATTACCGTTCATTAAAAAGTTTGTTAGTTTGCTTGTTAAATTAATTGAATTATATTAGGGAAGTAACGATACGCCTTTTTGCCGATTCGATACCGATACTCAAGAAGAAATATCGCCGATACCGATATGAATATAAAATTTAAATTCAATGTACACACACAGAAAAAATTATTAAATTTCTCCAATCACTAAATTTGTTCTAAATTCATAATAACAAGCAAACAATTTGTTGATTTTGCAGCTATTACCAAAATGATTATATTGATTACTAAAAATTTTAAAATTTTGAAAAAATATTTTCAATAAATGATATTTTTAATTTTAATTAAAAAAGTGATCAAAAAACTTTGCCATTTCAAACAATGTGTTGATTTATTTAAATAAATATTGACAATTCCCAACAACAATTCTACATATTTAAATTATTTTATTTTAAACGAAAAAAGTCAATTAAGATTTTTTGTTAATTAATTAAAATTTTAATTGAAAATTTATTTCAAAACAACTAAATTGTTAATTAAATCAAAATTAAATTTTTAATTTTCTTTCAACAAAAAAAATAATTGATTCAATTATCACATTAATTAAATTTTAATACTTTTTAAACTATTTTTTTAATTGATAAAACAAATAAAAGCCGCGAATAACGTTGTAAAAGCCACTTTTTGCAAAAACTGTTGTTTGCAGATTATCGTTAAAATTACTCTCTTACACTGTTTAAACATCAAATCACCCAAAATTATGCACCTTAATGCCGTTAAAATGCGATACAACGAGTCAGACAGTGGAAGAACGTTGTAAGTTACAAACAAATTGATACAAATGAAATGGTTTTGTAACGTGGAATAACGTTTTAAAAGCCGCTTGCATAGTGGAAAAACGTTTCAATTGACATCGCGATTGTGGATATGAAACGTTTTTCCACTAAAAAAAAACATTATAAACTGCAATTTTGCATGTCATTTAAAATTTGATTTTCTTGATATTTTGCATAAAAGTTTTGATTGTCCTTATTTTTGATAATTTAAACAGAAAAATTAAAAAAAAAATAATCCTGGTTGTTAAAAACGTTTTTTTGCTCTGCTGAAAAATAATTATTTTGTAACTTACATCGTTATTCGCGGCTGTGCTTCAATTGTTGTTGGGAATTGTCAATATTTATTTAAATAAATTAACACATTGTTTGAAATGGCAAAGTTTTTTGATCACTTTTTTAATTAAAATTAAAAATATCATTTATTAAAAATAATTTTTTAAAAATTTTAAAATTTTTGGTAATCAATATAATCATTTTGGTAAAAGGTGCAAAATCAACAACTTGTTTGCTTGATATTATAAATTAAGAACAAATTTGGTGATTGGGGAAATTTAATAATTTTTTCTGTGTACAATTAACAAAACTCATGTAGAGTAATATCTTTTTTATACAAAATTACAGTGTATGAGATTATTAATATTTAAAATGGATTTTAATAAGATTTTAAAAACAAAGAAATTAATTTAAATTCATGCTAAATTAATTTATTTTGAAATTTTAATCAGGCTTAGGTTCATTGAATTTAATTTTCATTAAATTATTTTTATGAAGAAAGGAATTTTACAACATGAAATAAATTAAAGTGTATTGATAAGTTTTCCTTCTTGACTGAGCTGGGAATTGAACCCAGGTTTTCACGGACAGGTTGCCCAGACTAGTTTCGATTGTGTGGTTACAATTTTACAATTTCATGTTGTAAAATTCCTTTCTTCATAAAAATAATTAAATGAAATTTAAATTCAATGAACTTAAGTTCAATAAAATAACCACAATACTAATTAAATTAATTTCTTTTTTAAACAAAAAAACAGTTTGCAATCTGTGCAAACTGTGCATTATACGCCCTCACAAATGAACTGTCAAAAATTGTATCAGAATTATTTTACACAAACTTCGTAAATTTGCCCAACAATTTTGACTCGCAAACTTGGGCTGTTCAATTGTGCATTTATATAAACAGATCTTTGTAATGCGTACCGTCGTTTTCAATGAAATATTTAAGTGTTTATAAAACACAAATAATAAATTCTTCCAATAATTTGAACAAATTTTTTTTTTGGCTTTCCTTATGAATTTTTAAAAACAAATTTCACACTTTAATCACAAATTTCAACTTTTATTTTTATATTATTACTTTTTGTTCTTTTTAAATTTTTTTTTGCATTGACGTTTATTACAAACTGATATTAGGTCCGTTTGTTTACTTTTCCAGTAAAATCCAATAGGTGAAAAAATTTTGGGCAATTACAAAATTTTAGTCTCCAATATGTCTCTTGCACAAAAAAGTAAGCGAATGGAAACATTGCAAAAACTTGCAGGTTAATCAAAACAGATGATCCCAAAAATGTTTACTGTTGCATTATATGTGTTATTTAATTTGTTTCACGTTTAAAATAATTATTTTTAGATTTTGCTGCACTTTTAATTCAGTGTTGCTTGTTCTTTTTAATGTTTTTATTACAAATCGTAGGCTTTTTTTTGCCTACTTTTGCTTGTTTACTTAATTGAATACAGGGATGCAAAAGAGGGTGCAATTGTACCATTTTTGGTACGATCGAGTTTTAAAAAGTACAATAGTACACCAATTGCATATATGGCACAATTTATAAAATTTCCCAGTTTATCACTTTTGTTTTTCTTATTATTATTAATGATTATTATATTTTATATATGATTGTCTCAATCAGTGTTGCCAGTGAAATTTCGAGAAAGATACATTTTAGTTTCCAAAGAGATACGCTTTTTTCCAAAATGATACATTTGGGAAAACATTTGAAAATCTATTTTAATGTTATCAAAACAAATTCATTTTTGTTAAAATTAATATACGAGTTAAGGCGTTTATACTAAGGCGATTATATCAAAAAGTTCATATAAATTTCTCTTCTAAAATTTCATCTTAACACACATACACAAGAATAAGCAAGCTACAGAAGAACTTAGAAAACCTAACAACAAAATACATGTTATTTTTGTATTTAGTTGTCACTGTTTTTTTAGTATTCATAACGAAATGATAACTTAAATAAACTTTGTCAGAGTAGGAAAGTTTAAAATTTGATTTCTGTACATTTTGCGCACAGATTCAAAAGATACGAAAAATATCAGGATTATACATGGTACCTGAAGTCATCAAAAGGTACGAAAAATTTATCTTTCGTATCCTAATGGCATCACTGGTCTCAATTGTAAGACGTTTGTAACTTTTAAATATTTAAAAATTTATAAAATAGATAAAAATACTCTATTAAGTTTTTAGTTATTCGACCTTTTTGATTATAATTTATAAATTAAATAATTTTTTCCTGAAGATGACATCCAAAGCATGTCGAAATATTGAAAAATAAAGAATTTAAAGAATAAAACAGACCTCGAACTTGAAAAAATTATTTAATTTATAAATTATAGATAAAAATATTTATAGATATTGGGAATCATTTCTTTTTCATAAGCAACTTTATTATATTCAACATTTTTCATTTTTCGAATTTATTCTATGAGTTAAATTTCAGTTATGTATTTTATAAAGCTTTTTTGTAATAGCTCTATTCCTTAAATTTTTTTTTTTTTTTTAGAAATGACTTTATACACTACCAGACTATTATATTATATTTTCTTGTTACATTTTACCTTAGCTTTCCGTTGGATAGCAATGAAGTATATTTATGTACAGAAAAATTTACAATTATTAGACACCAGCAGAATGTAATGCATTTTCTGGCCCGCTACGGCCTTCGTCAGCATTCTTTGTGTCACACTGGATAGTGATACTTTATAAATTGAATGTATTTAACTCAACTATTTTAACAAATAGATATTGGGAATTATTTCTTTTTCATAAGCAACTTTATTATATTCAACATTTTTCATTTTTCGAATTTATTCTATGAGTTAAATTTCAGTTATGTATTTTATAAAGCTTTTTTGTAATAGCTCTATTCCTTAAATTTTTTTTTTTTTTAGAAATGACTTTATACACTACCAGACTATTATATTATATTTTCTTGTTACATTTTACCTTAGCTTTCCGTTGGATAGCAATAAAGTATATTTATGTACAGAAAAATTTACAATTATTAGACACCAGCAGAATGTAATGCATTTTCTGGCCCGCTACGGCCTTCGTTAGCATTCTTTGTGTCACACTGGATAGTGATACTTTATAAATTGAATGTATTTAACTCAACTATTTTAACAAATAGATATTGGGAATTATTTCTTTTTCATAAGCAACTTTATTATATTCAACATTTTTCATTTTTCGAATTTATTCTATGAGTTAAATTTCAGTTATGTATTTTATAAAGCTTTTTTGTAATAGCTCTATTCCTTAAATTTTTTTTTAGAAATGACTTTATACACTACCAGACTATTATATTATATTTTCTTGTTACATTTTACCTTAGCTTTCCGTTGGATAGCAATGAAGTATATTTATGTACAGAAAAATTTACAATTATTAGACACCAGCAGAATGTAATGCATTTTCTGGCCCGCTACGGCCTTCGTCAGCATTCTTTGTGTCACACTGGATAGTGATACTTTATAAATTGAATGTATTTAACTCAACTATTTTAACAAATAGATATTGGGAATTATTTCTTTTTCATAAGCAACTTTATTATATTCAACATTTTTCATTTTTCGAATTTATTCTATGAGTTAAATTTCAGTTATGTATTTTATAAAGCTTTTTTGTAATAGCTCTATTCCTTAAATTTTTTTTTTTTTTTTTTTTAGAAATGACTTTATACACTACCAGACTATTATATTATATTTTCTTGTTACATTTTACCTTAGCTTTCCGTTGGATAGCAATGAAGTATATTTATGTACAGAAAAATTTACAATTATTAGACACCAGCAGAATGTAATGCATTTTCTGGCCCGCTACGGCCTTCGTCAGCATTCTTTGTGTCACACTGGATAGTGATACTTTATAAATTGAATGTATTTAACTCAACTATTTTAACAAATAGATATTGGGAATTATTTCTTTTTCATAAGCAACTTTATTATATTCAACATTTTTCATTTTTCGAATTTATTCTATGAGTTAAATTTCAGTTATGTATTTTATAAAGCTTTTTTGTAATAGCTCTATTCCTTAAATTTTTTTTTTAGAAATGACTTTATACACTACCAGACTATTATATTATATTTTCTTGTTACATTTTACCTTAGCTTTCCGTTGGATAGCAATGAAGTATATTTATGTACAGAAAAATTTTTTTGTACGATTTATTTAAATATGTAAAGACTATAAGCTTTTATTAAAAATATTAAAAAAATGTATTAGTTAACGGTTATGCACGAAGTTTTTGTTGTTAAAATAAAAACAAGTTAGAGTGCTATATTCGGCAGTGCCGAATCTTTGATACCCTCCACAGACAGGAGTGAGCTCTATATGATAAATACATATATATTATTAACTAAGCTTCACAAAAACGAGCGTCAGCATTAAAATTAGTTGCGGTTTAGACATGAATTAAATTATTGACCGACAATAAGAAAATTGTATGAGTTTCTTGTTAGGGCTTTGAACAAGCTTGAGTAAAATATCATGATTCGTAAAAGTTTTAGCCGAACTAAAATAATTTTTAGGAGGGTAATTTGTATTGGACCTATGGTAAATTATGGCCCAATCATCCGAAAATTCTGAAGACTGATTTCTAGTATTACAAAAAATAAATTAGAATCAATTTCAATACAGCAGTGTAATTAGTTTTAGCGTTAACAGAAAATTTCACAAATTTGCATGATATTTTTTCTGGCCATATGAATTTAAGTAAGACATTTTACCGCAATATCTATATCTATTTTCCCAAAGTGAGCTTTATTTGGTTTTAGGCGCAATGAACTGTTTTCCGGAAGTAGGGTTTATATGGGGCCTAGTGTAAATTATGGACCGATCTTCAAAAAATTTTACAGTGTGATTTCTGGTCCTATAAAACTGTGACGTACCAAATTTTAGTATGATAGCGTTTTTTATTGCGGTTTTAGGCGAACTAAACTGTTTTCCTCGAGATGGGTTTATATGGGGCCTATTGTAAATTATGGACCGATCGTCACGAAATTTACCAGCATGATTTGCAGTCGTACAAACCAAATTCGAGCAGAATTTTACGTCATTCCGTGCATTACTAAACCATTTATGTTAGCTTTTGTATCAAAATTATCAATTTTTTTAGAGTGGTGGTTCCACATTTTGATTCATAGTTCTGATCCTACTGAACCGATGTTTCTGGATTTCAATCCCAAGCTGCTTAGGATAACTACAAGCAATTTGAGATCAAGTTTGTTTTTTTCTTTTGCGTTTTTCTAAAGTGAGCGTGTTTTCAACAGACGGACAGACGGACAGGCAGACGGACATGGCTAAATCGATTTAGACTTACTCAAGTAGCCAGAATATATATATTTTATGGGGTCTAAGATGTATTATAAAAAAGTTTCACACGGAATGACGAACTTAGTACACCCTCATTCACCACAGTGGTGGTGGAGGGTATAAAAACGTACCCGCCTAGAAGAATCCTACGCGCTGCAGGGGCCAAATTTAAGAATTTCATTTAACCGCCATGTTTGTATGGTTGAAATTCTTAAATTTGGTCCCTAAAGCGCGTAGGATTCTTCTTGACGGGTAAGATGTATGACAAACCCCACTTTATTTTTTATCTCCATTATTTATTTCAAAAATAGCTAGCCGCTATCTTCATTCCTTTAGGAGGCTCCCATACAAAATTTTCAATACAGACTAGAAATATATTAAAGAAAAAGTTCCATAACTGCCCAGGAATCGCACTTAGGGGTATAAAATGTATCACCGACCTGAATTAGTTGTTGTCCTTAACATTTTCACAAAACATACTTGCCCTATATCACCACTTCTTAGGGGGGCTCCCATACAAATATACCGTTCTATGAAATTCTTAAAATTAAATAAAAAATTAAAGTCTTTTGTGAATAAAATCAAAACTTGTTAACCGATTTTTTGTTTGCAACTTCGTTTTTTATATTCCTAGAAAAAATTAGAAGCACAGCTGCATTTTTTTTTATGAATTTTTAACAAACATAAATTTCGAAATTTTGCTAAAAAATAATTTTTTTGCCAAAAAAATAAATTATGTTTCTACAACGACTGCGCATACAAGAAAAAAGATTAACTTTGCTTAAAGGAAATTATATTGCGAAATTTGTCCAATAAACCAAAACATGTTTAAATTAGGCGAATATATGTTGTGCAACCTGCTCCATTTTCGAAATAACGGTATTTCTCGAAAACAAGAGCTAACCTAAAAAAAAACGGTTAGCACCACTGGATTAAAACGCCAGGTCCCCTGCTTGTCACAAAAAAAAAGTGCCAAAATCTAGCACAGTATAATTTTTAATTCCAATAAGCTAAACATAAGAAAACTCATTACATATATAAAAAAAAGCTCAAATTATCGTTAAAATTTATTTTTTATTGTTAAAGTTATTTACGTTAACTAATTAAGATAATTCAGCTTTTTAAAACAACAACTGCTGCTTTTTTTTGGTCTAACAATTTTTAAAATTTGAAGAAAATTTTGTTAAATGAAAATGGCTTAAGAAGGGCTAATGACTAATAGCCTATTTTCATTGTGCGAAAGAATTCTTTCTTTCGAACAACTACATTTAAAACAAAAACAAATTCGAAAAGCTTCGTTTTTGTTTTAAATGTATTTGTACTGGTTTGAATATTCTTCAATTTTAAATGAACAATTTTCATACGCCTTATGTTTACTGCAACAATATTTTTATTAACGTAACCATATTAGCATTAAATCAATAATAAATATACTTGTCCACAACAACCATATTTTGATTGTAAAAGGTCATTTTATTTTTATGTTTATTACAATAATCATCAATATGTTTCTTAAAAAAAAAAAATTCTGGTTGCTTAAACAATATTTCTTTCAAAATATGATATGAAGAGAAAAATGTATTTAACTTAAAATATGTAATAGATTACAACGACATCCACATGGCTATAAGTGAGCAATTATAATTGCGGTAGGCAAGCAAAGGGTTAATTTAATCTTAATTACGTTAGGATAACATAAATAATAATTAAAAGGACTATAATATTTTAGAATCATATGCAAACACTTTTTTCCTATGGATGAGTGTAGAAAATTGCCTTACACATTCTTTGAAAAATAAATGGCCAATATTCCCTCTTTGAAATTTTTTGCAGAACTTGGATTCGACTCTTTAAAATTAATAATTTTTAAGATGAAGGAAAAATCCCTGCAAAAATTTGAAAACTAGATGATAAAGATTTCGGAGAACTACTCAGAGAAATGTCTGTCTGCAACACAAGAAGATTTTATAGAATCATTAGAAATAAGCCAACACATGTTTCGTTTCATTTAAAAACATTGCAAATAAGGAACAGGAAACTAAAGTGTTGCAGAAGCGGAAAATATTGGGAGACATCGAATACTGATCTTGTACATTTGGTGGACTCTGATCTTAAGCGAACCAAGTCAAAAAAAGAAAATTCGAAAACATTTTGAGTTTGAGTAAGTGAACTCCGAATAGTTTCTGGATCCATTAACCTGGGCTTATTGCGTTACCTTAAGAAAGAAACGCTGTTTGATTAATTCCATTACAAAACGGGAAAGAGTTACACTTTGAGGAGAATTTCGCACCATTTCTGAAATACGTATATATGTATAATATTTTATGGCTTGGTTCGGCTTAGCTCTGAGCCCTCCATTATAAATGCTTGATTGGAAATATATAAGGAATATACGCGAACACTGCAAAGCTCAATTTGAAAAATTTCAAGCGGGCCCAAAAAATCCTCAAAAATACGAAGTGATTACTGTTAATAACGACATAAATGAACCTCAAGTTTCTGCTAAAGTAACAGAAGCATTATAACGCAGACAATGCCCATTCTAAATTCAAATTAAAGATAACCTTCAGTAGAAGGTTAGAAAGTTTAGGTGGTTTCATTTTGAGTTACAACAAATATGACTATTGCTATAATGAAAGGAAAAAATCAAAACTAAGGCCCAAATTGTGTAAAACGCAACGCAACGGCAAAAGTTACATTGAAAGCAAAAACAAAGTCAAAATTATTTTATAATTTTGTTGTTGCTTTTTAAAGAAATTCATATTGAATTTTTAAATTTCAAGCGCTTGTGGCGTTGAAAATTTTGAAACGCAATATGAATTTCTATAGAAAGCAACAACAAAATTATTAAATATTTTTAACTTTTTTTTGCTTTCAATGTCTTTTTTGGCGTTGTGTTTTGCACAATTAAAGCATAAAAAAGCTAGTGTTGGCGAACACTTTAACTGATATTATAAACAAATATTTAGCATACATTATATCTAAAAAATATTAAAACAAAATATATATCTTGCCGTTTTACATGAATACCCCTAGTAGTACATCCCAACTACGAACAAATGTTTGACTCAATTTATCTTAACCAAGCAATAAAAGTTTGCTCCTTTTTTATCTAAAAGAGTTCTTCATTTTAAGTATTTTCTTCACTGTTGTGTCATTCCTACCAAAAGAGCTGCTATTGCGTAAATAAAAAGCGTTAAGTGTATTTGAAAGGCCCGACATTTTAAGAAGTCATGCCAAGTGATCCATCTTCTCTGGTTTTTCTATTTTTTTTTATTAATACAAAAAAAGGTTAAATTTAAATAAAAAAAGAGAAATTCGATTATACTTTTAAGGGATGCAAAAGTGTTGGGTGTTTTTAAAAACCTCTACAGATACCACACATGTGCCAACAATAAAAAAGGAACTATTTCTAAGTTCCATTAAAAAAATGTGAATAAAATTTGCTGTTGTCACTTAAATTGTGATTTAGGTTTTATTTTGAATTCCCTTTATTCGTGCCAATTGTATTCAAACATGTTGATCGATGACAATTTTATTGGCCTGAGAGAGACAAATGGCAAGAAGAACGCAGAATGCAAAACATTTCCCAAATGATGAATGGGACCCCAATAAGTAACTCGTAACAAATTAAGGGGTAATTTTGCTAAACAAATAAAACTTATGTTTGTAAAAAAAAAATTAATTTTATTATTATGGAAAAATAAAAAGAAAATTTTCCCTACGACTTTGATAGCGTTTTTTTCTTTTTTTTTTTAATTTTCCTTGTATGCTGCCATTCGCGGAGGTTTGTGTTCCATTTTAAGAATATATGCAAAAATAAAAAGAGTTACCGTTTTCCTTTCTAAAAATGTTGCATAAATAAATGGTAAATATGTTCCATATGGTAAATATGTTCCCCCAGTTATATTTCAGGGTGAGATAATACCCATTTTTGCATCTGCGGTAAGTACTTTTTTATGCAAGCGATTCTTTGCTTATTATCTCTATTCTTGTGTTTGAGTACAACTGGTTTTAAATTGTAAAACTATAATTAACTGAAAGGGATAAGCAGTTTTGGTTTCACTTTTATTGAAAAATGCTTTTTTTAATGAAATTTTTTTTTGTAATTTTATTATTTAAACTCAGTGCTGTTTATGCTTATTGGTAACCTCACAAATCGAATGTTAAAAATCGCTTCAACCGTGGTGAATATCGCTTATTATTATGCACTTTGCATTCAATATTTGACACGCTAAATATACATTAGTGTTAAGTGTAAAATGAAGATAAAACTTTGTTCCATTCATATAAAGAAAAATGTACCACTTTGTAAACGGTTGTGTAACATGATAAAAATATAGCACATTTATAAGGCATGATTTTTATACCCTCCACCACTACTAGTAGTGAATGAGGGTATACTGATTTTGTCATTCTGTTTGAAACTTTTTTTATTATATCTACATCTATGAACCCATAACGTATATATATTCTGGCTCCTTGAGTAATTCTAAGTCGATTTAGCCATGTCCGTCTGTCTGTCCGTCTGTTAAAAACACGCTCACTTTCGAAAAACGCAAAAGAAAATAACCAACTTGGTCTCAAATTGGTTGAAGCTATCCTAAGCAGTTTATGATTGAAATTCAGCAACACCGGTTTAGCAGGATCAGAGCTATGAATCAAAATGTGGAACCACCACCTTACAAAAATTGATAATTTTGTTACAAACACAAAGATAAATGGTTGAATAATGCACGGAATGATATTAAATTTTTCTCGAATTCCTTTAATACAACTTCAAATCATACCGTGAAATTTCTTAAAGATCGGTCCATAACTTAGCCTAGGCCCCATATAAACTCTTCTCCCATTAAACAGTTTATTACGCCTAAAACCAAATAAAGCCCACTTTGGGAAAATAATTAAATTCGCCTAAAACCGTAGCAGATATAGATATTGCGGTAACATGTCTTCCAACTTAGATTCATATGGCCATAAAAAATGTCGCGCAATTTTTTAATATACGGTCCATTATTTACCTTAGATCCCATCTGAAATTCACTGTTAATGCTAAAACTAATTACACTGCTGTATTGAAATTTATTCTAATTTATTTTTTGTAATACCAGAAATCAGAGTTCAGAATTTTGGGATGATTGGTCCATAATTTATCATAGTTCCCATACAAGTTACCCTCTAAAACTGTTACAATTCATGATATTTTACTCAAGCCAGTTCAAAGTTCTAAAAAGAAACGCTTAAAACATTCTGATTGTCGGTCAATAACTTAATATATGTTTAAGCCGCAACCAATTTTAATGCTGACTTTCGTGATTGTGAAGATTAGCTAAAAATATATACAAAGATATCGTATATAGTCCACTCCTGTCAGTGGAGGGCATCAAAGATTCGGCCTAGCCGAATATAGCATTCTAACTTGTTTTTTTTTTTGGTAAAGAAAAAACCATAAATCTATATAAATAAAAATTAGTGTTGTTCGTTGGGCATTGCATCAGTTGAGAACGGCTGGACCGATTTGGACTATCTTTCTAATGATCACCATGATCTTACTTAGGTTTTTACGGTTAGAAAATTTTGCCCCGCCCACTTTGACGCCCACTTTTTTCGATTTGCTTAAAATCAGAAAACGGCTCCATCGATTTGACTAATTTTTCTTTCAAATGTTCGTATTAATCATTTTAAAGTTTTCATCGAAAGAATTTTGCCACTTCTAATTTTCCGACCGCTTTTTTCTATTTATCTAACATCGAAGCAACAATACTTAAAGGAAAGAACAAAGGAGAAAATGTTTTAATACCTCGGATCCCAATGATTCCAACCGACATGCCATTCGATTTTAAACGCTTGCAGTTTCCAGTAAGGCTCGCATATGCAATGGCAATTAACAAATATCAAAGGCAGTCATTGCGTGTTTGCGGCATTAACCTTGAGAGTCCATGCTTCTCGCATGGCCAATTATATGTCGCCTGTTCCCGCGTCGGAAGTCCATTAGCACTATTTGTTTATTCGCCAGACAACCAAACAAAAAATGTCGTATATCACAAAGCATTGCAATAAACAAAATTATGATATCCTAGCAAAGCAATCGGATAAGTTTTACTTGTATTTTACTGGTTACCTGAATATTGAATATTTCTTATCAACTAAAATGTAAATAGAATACTATAAGATTCACAGCATATATGTACATTAGAGCGACTCAAAAAAAAAGTGATTTTGTTACCCCTCTGAAAATAAAGTTTGATATGTTTTATGATGATTCCCAAAATATTTTGGTTCTAGCGTTGACCATCCGTGAGCTGGACCATTTTTAAAAATGGTCTTTTTTCAGTTTTTCGAATTTTTTTGTACTTCGAAAAGAGTTTTTGAAGCAGCATCCAATGGTATATAAACTTGACCACTTCCGACCTACTTGTTGAGATATTTAACTAAATACATATTTTCGTTTCGGGTTTTCATACAAATTCTACGTATTTTTTTTATTAATTTTATATTTTCAAATCAAATGTAAATCAAACATACCCCAAACCTACATATGTATATGAATATGATTTTAATTTAAAAATACTTTTTTTCTCTTTTTAGCGGATTTTAAAAATCGACCGCAAACATTTTTTCTAATTTGGACAGGACAGCGTCTGTCGGGTCAGCTATTTTAAAATAAAAATTCAAATACTTTTTTCAACATGAATTATTGGAATAAAAATGCTACAAAGAGAGTTTTTTCTTTGTTATTTTAAAAGTGGATTGACTTTTGAGCTCAAAAAAACTCGGATGGAAATTTGGAAAATTCAAATTTAACAGCACACGCGTTTTCAGTACCGGGCCGGTATTGGGAAATCGTTATTTCGGACTTAAAACATGTAAAACACTTAAATAAATTTCGGTATTTATTGAAAATGTATTAATACAACAATTTTATTTGTATAATATTAAAAAAAAGGCGCCAAAATAAACTTCTTCGAATAATCACAGTTGCTAAACTGTATCTTTCTCGAAATTTGACTGGCAACACTGGTTGAAACGTGTCAAATCAACCTGTTCGTGAACGTGCGTTCAATTCCCAGGTCAGTCAAGAATGAAAAATTATCAATAAGAATAATTTAATTTAATGAAAATAAAATTTGATCAATTTTAGCCTGAAAAAATATGAAAATTTGGATTAAAAATCATTAACAGTTCAATAAATTAACTACAATACTAATTATGGCAGAAAAAGTCTCTTTCTTTTCTTTATAGCGAGCAATTCCCGGTATCCTAGGAAATTTTGAATGATTTCCCACTCTTTTGAGATGACAAAAAGTCTGAGAGTACAAAACCTCTTCACTAATAAACATCACTTCAAATCCAATAACTGGCAAACATTTTAGTATCGTCATAAAATTTATCCCAAATACTATTCATAAATGCTATTTAATAAATAATTTACAATTGAATGTTAGTGGTTTTTACATTGTAAAATTTGTTTCGAAATTATAAATTTTAAAAAAATCTACAATTTCTTGTGCCGTTTTTTTTCTTTTTTTTTTAACAAGTCAAATATTTTTCAACGGCAAACTAGAACTTTTGAGAAAATAATACAGTTTCATTTAATTAAAATTCTTGGTGTTTTTTTTTTATTAACAAATAAATAATTTTTTTTAATAACATTGCCAGGCAACAAAGAAAGTTTTTGTTTTACTCATACAAGTATTTTTCTTAAACTTTTCCTTCATCAAAATTATGATTTTCTTCTTATCCACAATCTTTTAAAGAGTTTTTCCGTGTTTTGCAACATGCCACAACTCATACAACTTCACTTTATAGATACATACACGTATGATATTAATACAACACGCATGGTTTTGTTTTCAAATTATCCTTTTTTTTTTTATTTGATTACGTTTTATTTTTTAAAGGAAACAGTATTTTGTTACAAACTTTTCAGATACATTCACTCGTCTTACTTGTTCTCACAAAACTATCTGTGTACCTGTAAAAAGTAAGTTTATCTTTAAGATAAAAGTAATGAAACATCTTAAACTTATAAAAGTACTAGGAAAAAAGATTTTTTTTCATTATTATTGTTATTTCAGTTATTATTTTATTCTTTTAGTTAGTTTATGTTTCATTAATGTTTGGTGGAAGTTATACGGGTTTAAGCAAAAAAAAAAAAAAAAAAATAAAAAAAAAACAAGTATTAATAATTTTACATCCGCATTTTAAGGATGTATCTTGGCTGTGTATTGATTCTGATATGTTTAAAAGTATATCTTACACTAAACATGTTTATTCTTATGAATTTATAATTTTTTTTTTTTGCATCTTGTTTTCTTATGAGCCTTCGGAAACAAAAACAACAATAAACATTTAAAAACCGCAACTTGTGCACGTTTCCTTTTATGTTTGAGAGTTTGAGTTGGAGATTCAAATATTTGTTATTTTTATGTTTGAACTTTTTTATGAATATTCTAGAATAATCTGAATGAAATTAATGGGTTTTCTACCTAAACTAGGGTTTTTATAGATTTTTTTTCCAGTTAATTTGTACTTTGCTTGTAAACTTACAGACATAGCAGAGTATTGGCCAAAACTACTGGGGTTTTTTTTGAAAGTCCCAGATTAACTAGCTTATCTTGCTGTCCAACTTCTTGTCTGTTTGGGAAATTCGGCTGGCATGCCTGGTATATTTTTTATAATACATTAACCCCCGTTTTTACAACTTCCCGATAGCTAAAGGTAGAATCTTATCGGCCGTACAAAAGGTATTCCATTATTACAGCTATTTAAGAAACAGTACCATAACTACCAAGGTGTCGCCCCTAGGGGGATAAAATGTATGGGGACATGCATACAAATATGGCAGTTTAATGAAATTCTTAAATTTGTCCCCTGCAGGGCCTTGGATGCCCCAAGACGGTTCAGTTGTATTACCAACACCACTTTATTTTTCATCCCCATTACCTGTTTCTAACATACCTAGCCGCTATCTCCATTTCTTAAGGGTGGCTCTCATAAAAAATTTCAATACAGGCTAGAAATATATATAAGAAGAAGTTTCATAACTGCCTAGGAGTCACCCCTAGGAGGAAAATGTATGACCGCTCTCCATTAGTTGCTTGTCCTTAAGATTCTCTCAAAACATACTTGCCCTTTATCTCCACCCCTTAGGGAGGTTCTCATACAAATATAGCGTTTAATGAAATTCTTATGCTAATTAAAATTTTTCATCTTTTGTGAATAAAATCACATGTGGAGAGATTTTTAAAGAAGCACAGCAGCATTTTCCTTTTTTATGAATTTTTAAGAAACTAAAATTTCGAAATATCTCTAAAAAATTATTTCAGACGTGTGTTTAAAATATGGTTTTTTATATGATATTTCCATTGAGATCTAAAGTTGCACCTTGTGTTCTTGGAGTCTTGAAACATGCAGCTCATTTTCTCTTTGAGAAAATTGTAATTTAAAAATTTTTTGTACTTTTGATTTATTTGAAATAAAATTTTATTTTGAAAAATAAATAAAAAAAATGGGATTATTGAGAACAGATATGGCGGCACAGTTTTCGCAAAACATGTTAGTTGTCAAAAGGCAAAATTTCAGAAAAAAAGAGAGAGCTGCAGCCGAAGTACTCGTCGGCTGATCTTCGGCTCAAATTCAAGTATATTCATATTTTTTCTATTTTTTTTTTAATATTTATCCAAAATTGGTTAATCAATTATTTTTGGTTATTTTTTTTAATATTATTTAAGTTATTGAATACTAAATCGGTATTTAATTGAATTAGGGGCAGTGCTCATAGCTGCCAGATTTGACGATTTATCGTCATTTTGACGATTTTTAGGTCAAAAATGGTCTATTGACGATAGGACGATTTTTACCCTAAATTTGACGATTTTTCAAATGACAAATTTTGTTCAAATTTACAAATGTGTTTAATATAATTTCTCATTTTATTTAAGCTTCTTCGATAATTTGATTTATTCTTGTCTTAGCTTCATCATATACAAAACGATTTTTTTACGAAGCATATTTTTAAGATTTCTATTTGATCAGTTATTACTGCTTTATTAAACTTTTCATTCACAAAGTCTGATTTTATTGGTGTTTTTCAGACTTAAGTTCTTAAGCAGGATTTTCGACGTGTAAAAAGGTGTTTGATATTTCTTGGTTTTGTTATGTCTAAACGGGCTTATTAAGGCCTTGTGTTTTATGAAAATAAAAAGATTATAACATAATTTTTTCTTCCGACGTTTCGTTGGAGATTCCCAACATCTTCAGGGAGATATTTTTATTGATATATTTATAATCTTTTCGTCAATTGTTTTAATTTTACGTTATTTTACAGATTTAGTTTTATACACACAACATAAAACATAAATTTTTTTTATTAACAACACAAATGAAAACAAACTATTACTATTAAAAAATTATTAATGTTAAATTATTTAATTAATTTTCTTATGAATGCCAATAGTTTTAAAGAAGTTTTGGTTGTGTTACTTCAATAAAAAGTTTCTAAACGAAAATTGTTACTTCATTTCAACGGAAACTAAAAATACTATTTAATTTCAAAACTTATTAAATGTTAGTGGTTTTTTACAATCACGATTTTTGTGACGATTTAGCTTAGTCAATTTGACGATTTTGACGATTTTTTCCTCAAATTTTGACGATTTTCGACCTATTTTATCTGGCAGCTATGGCAGTGCTGCGAATAATTATCTTATTTTTAAAGTTTGGATTTTCTTTCTATATTTTCAACAAAAAAAAATTTTTCAACGAAATCAAAAACGCATATTTTGAGTATTTTAAATATTTATGAAAAGATTTTATTTGTTTTGCTTAATTCCCTTTTTTTAATAATTGGTAAAAAAAATACTGAAATTTATTGTTAAAGGATAAGCTGTTCCAATGCGCATTTCACAAAATCTTTTAATAAATAATAGTATTTTCAAAAACAACTTTGATAATAAATTTTTGCAAGTGCACGTGCATAAAAAAACTGAACTGGCAAATTGTTTTTATTTTGATTTCTTGCGAAAACAATAAAAGCACATTGTTTTTGTTTTTAATATGGTTTTTCTTTACCCACTTACAACTACAATTAATGTTGGGAGAATTCCAAATAATTGTAGTGGGGAATGTAAGAAAATATAAACTTTTTGAGTTAAAGACTTTTTAATTGAATTAGGGGCAGTGCTGCGAATAATTATCTTATTTTTAAAGTTTGGATTTTCTTTCTATATTTTCAACAAAAAAAAAATTTTTCAACGAAATCAAAAACGCATATTTTGAGTATTTTAAATATTTATGAAAAGATTTTATTTGTTTTGCTTAATTCCCTTTTTTTAATAATTGATAAAAAAAATACTGAAATTTATTGTTAAAGGATAAGCTGTTCCAATGCGCATTTCACAAAATCTTTTAATAAATAATAGTATTTTCAAAAACAACTTTGATAATAAATTTTTGCAAGTGCACGTGCATAAAAAAACTGAACTGGCAAATTGTTTTTATTTTGATTTCTTGCGAAAACAATAAAAGCACATTGTTTTTGTTTTTAATATGGTTTTTCTTTACCCACTTACAACTACAATTAATGTTGGGAGAATTCCAAATAATTGTAGTGGGGAATGTAAGAAAATATAAACTTTTTGAGTTAAAGACTTTTTGAGTGTTTGTAGGTAATTCTCATTCCCTCTGTAGTCTTGTTTGCTGATAGCTTTGGCTTTTCTAAAATTATTTAGGAGAACGTTTCCTGATGATCTGACCTAAGCAACCAGTGAAATGCGCATAGGAACAGCTTATCCTCCAAGAATAACTTTCAGTATTTTTTCATCAATTATTGAAAAAAGGGAATTAAGCACAACAAACAAAATCTTTTAATTAATAACAGTATTCCCAAAAACAACTTTGATAATATATTTTAAAAATTTTTTTGCAAGCAACTATATTTGTAAGTTATTCAGAAACAAGTTCATTTCATTCACATCTATTTCATTCTGCCACTTGTATACCCAATTAACTTTTTCTGTTTTCTTAAAAGTTATAATGCCGTATCCATAAAGAATCAAATAGATTTCAAATGTATTTTGAAACTAAATTTCCATACAAATTTTCCTTAAAATATATTTCAAATCCAATTTAGTTTTTTATGAATACGGCAGATAAAATTTTGTAAATAGAATTGTCTTTCTAAGGAAAATAATTTAATGAACTTGTGCCTGAATAATTTACTAATATAATTGTTACCAATAAAATATGTAAAATACTGAAAAAACCGAAATAATTTATAAAGTTCGACTAAAAATCTAAATATTAATCTTAAAATAATTTTCTTAAAAATTTTTTCAACCCGGAATAAGTTGTTTTGAAAATTAATTGTAATATTTTCAAAATAAAGCTTGGCAACACCTTATTTATTGTTACTTTTTAATATAATTTTGAATACTGATTATTTAAAATGATTGGTTACCTATTATAATAAATTTTTAATTGTTTTCATTCGTTTGAAAAGTTTAATTAAGTGTTCCTCATTACAAGTGTTAAAAAAAAACTGTTTTATGTCAAGCGCTAATAGCTCTACAAGACTCAGTACGGAACATATCAATGATAATACAGAAGACACAGTACAGAACTAGTCTGTACCAAGAGGTGCGGAGAATTCTTGGATATCGATTTCGACAAATCGAATGAGTGTAATGATGCTGCGATAAATAATTACTCTGAACATGAACAGAAATTAAAAATATTTTATACTGTAAAACATGAAAATTTGTTGTTTGGCTTGAAAATTTTCGTTTTATTTAAAAATTTGTATGCCAGTTTGAAATTTGTTTTCCATAATTATTTAAGAAATTTTATATTGTTAATTTTCCCTGAAGACGTCACAAAAAGGCGTGACAAAATATTGGATAAAATAAAACAATTGATTTTATAAAAAATTAAAGAGCCCAAGCTTAATAAATAAAGCTTAATAAAAAATTTTTAAAAATTAACTAATTTACTATTTTAAAATGCCTAATATTTCAAAATTTTAAAAAATCTTAATGATCTCAATTTTCTCTGTTGTAGTACAACTAACAAGTTTGCTGTAAATAGTATTTATTTTTATTCTTGAAAATTTTATTTATCTTTTATAAAATTTTTAGTTTTCAAATGAATAAATCATTATTTGTCTTTTTGTTTTGTTTAACATGTTTGTTTATGTGTTGTTTTTATATCAGCTCGGCGCAGCTGAATATTTTTTTTAGTCGTCAAAAAACTCGGCGCAAAGCAGCTCAGCCACCGCCGCACAGTGGCGCCATTTGAGTTTTTTCGTTGCAAAAATCATATCTTTTGAACCGAATAAGATAATTGAACAGTTTAAACAGCATATGATAGATAACTGTTCAGCCTATGAAATGAGCGTTTGGAAAGGGTACTACGCTTTGTAGGGGCCTACTTATGGGTTATCAAAGTTAAAATTAGTAGAAAAATCAATTTTGTGGTAACTAAAAAAAATTATTTTTACATTTTTAGATTGTTTTTATTTTTTTTCTTTAGGGTTTTATGTTTTAAATTATTACCCAACAAATTAAAAAAAAAATAATTTTTTTTTTTTAAATTTATTTTTTCAATTTTCTGTAAAATATTCATCACAATTCGTAGGAGAAGGTATATCTAAAAGACTAACCATTTCTAAACTATAATTATTTTGTTACTCTATTCGTGACTTCACATGCCGCAGGGAAGAAATAAGTGGATCGGAAGATGCTGCCAACATGTTGAAGAGGTCCTCATTTTGCCTTACCCTTGATGCTTTGAATGTGTTCTGCAATCTATATTTTTTATAAAATTTGTTAAGAGACTCCTGTGCTTCTTCAGAAAGCTCTCCAATTGGCAAAGACTGGTACTCAATTATATCTTTGCCATGCGCCAATATTTTATGGACGGTCGGGGTCAACTTCTTCTGTGGATACATTTCTGCTAAAAAAGATGCAGTTTTCGACGCATACTCTCCATATTTTGTAGAATTTACATTTTCTTTGCAGTTTAAAACATCCAAGATCGTTCCCAATCTTTTCACGATTTGATTGTCAATTCCAATGATTCTAGTTACTGCCTCATCATTTTCAAAAAATCTCCTAGAAGTGTTTCCATCGTTTGAGTTACCGTATCCGTGCTTGGGACAGTCTACTTTTAGTCCAACTTGTTTCAAAAAAACCATCCTGTATTTGCTTCTTTCTGATCTTTTCCTTATCCTTTATTGATGTATTTTCATCGAAGTTTTCCTCCTCTTGTGGTAGGGTATATGCCAGTTTTAGCAAGAATTCCATACACCTTATCCTTGCGTGCAATGGTGACATTCCATATTCGTAATTCTCCTAATTTGTAGAATCGTTTAAATTACCAAAGTTCTTCTGACAAATAATAATAAAAAATCGATAATAAAAAATATAAAAATAAAACGAAAAAAGGGGTTTAAATAGGTTTTTGCTAAATTTTTCCTCCAATATAATTCTGTCTATATATATGTATATGATAACTAATTGAAATATGTTATAATTAAGCAGAAAAAGATACTAATCTTAAACTCTTTACAACTAATTATATAAAATTGAGATGTAACATATTATATATGAAATAAATTTAATTGAATTGAAAAAAGTTCTTCTGACTCTTTTTGCAAATCGGGCATGACATTGTTGAGGTTGTTCCTGTCAGTTCGTTTACGACTTTTCCGTCAACCATGGTCAGGTGGAACTCGTAATTGCATTCAATATATTTTCCTTCTCCAATTTGCAGCTTTGTAGGCTTAATCTTGCTTATTTGTTCTTCAATGTCCTTCACCGTAGTCCTTATGAGTTCTGCCGATTCCCTTGCAAACTGAAACATTAGTGGTCGGCAATAATGCACTGATGACGGACGTGGATTTTTCCAGTGTAGGGAATCATCCGATTTTAGCCGCAAATGAACAACAGATGCCATAAACATATTTCCGTCCGATATTGTAGCGTCATCGGAAGATATACTTTGCTTATAAACGCTTTGTCCGGATGATCCATCGCAGCCCCATTTGCTGATCAATGTCAACTTCTCAGGAAGAATTTTCACTTCCGTGAAAAACTTTGGTGTGGTTGACTTTATAAACAGTTCAACGCCATGTTTTCAATACTTAAATTGTTTAATGGTTTCAGTAATTGTTGCACCAACTTTCAGGCGTAGACTATCCAGGCATTATGCTTATTTTGCAATACATAGGCTTATGCTACTATGCCTAAAAATTTACCTGTTCCCTGCATACATATGGATTTAGGCTGAATAATGCAATTTTGATATTATGCACGTGTCCAAATAAGAGTTGTGCCTACCTGTAGGGACCATAAGTCAATATTGTTCCTGACCATTTGTACGCCAAAGTATTGTTTATGTGAGGTACGTACCTGCTAATTTCAATGAGTAGTTTTTTTCAAACTATTAGATCAAACTACTGTCAGTCAAAACATATAAGGGATGGACGCCATACAATTTCTGCAACCATGTCTTTTTAAACTTTTTTACCTCTAGAAGCCAAACGGGCACGTACGGGCAGATAAAACCTTTTGAATTATGTAAAGAAATAATCAAAGAACAGGTTTTGCAAATATGGCAAATATAGAAAAATATAGTTTTTTTTTATTTTCCGTCAAAGTTGAAAAATAGTGAAAAAACGGATAGTTTTTAAATATTGATTTACCAGGAGAAACACAAAGCAAACAGTTAATTTTTTTTTATCATTATACATTTAATAAATACATCAATCAATACAAACAAAAAATAAGGCGATTCGTTACCTATTTTTCGTGATATTACACCTGAAATCGCAACAAATTGACTAAAAATTGTGTGTTTTTTTGAAAACCGAAAGTCGGTCAACTTTGAACGGTTATATCTTCTAAACTAAAAATGTGATATTATTAAGAGTGGCATATTTGAAATCGTTGAAAAGTTTCCTATAATATGGGTTTATTCAAAACTTCGTCGGCACTCATGAAAATTTTGATTTTTGCAACCTCGCTTGCTCTACGGGCGCCACTGTGCGCCGCCGCCGAATATTTTTAGTCTTCAGCCGGCGCCGAAAATTCTCTAATCGGCTTGCTTCTCTGGTGGCACTCCTTATATTCCTTATAACATGGGAAAACCTTTATATGACAAATATTATTTTCAGAAAATCTTACAGTGTACTTATTGTATTTTTTTTTTAATTTTGACAAACATTTAAATAAAATTAAAATTACTTTCTTTTACAAAATTATAATTTTAGAAAAGTTAACTTAATTTTTATTGGCTGTACTAAAAACTACATACAACATTCTTATTTTTCTTACAAGATAATTTTAACAACAACAAAGTTTAATCGAAAAAATATGTTCTTAAGAATTTGTGTTGTTAAAAAAATGCTAAAGAAATTGAAGCAATTCTCGAGGATTTTCATGCCATGCATTTTCTCTTTGTGAAAAAAATTTTAGGTTGTGTGTTGATACTTCATAATTTGAGACACCAGATTTTTGTTAAGCAAAATCATTAAAAATATACAGTAGATAGACATCGAACGGTGCTTTTGCACATCGGAAATGCTACTTCAGGCATTTAAATTAAAATAATTAAAAATTTTATAAAGTCATTTATTGTTTCCAATTCTTTTAAAAAATATATTTATATTTTAGGTGTGTTCATTTATAGAAAATTATTGCTTATTTTCAATAATTGTTACTACTAAGTGTTCACGTACTCGAAAAATTTGCAAGGAGAGAGTGGAAATAGAGCATACAAATTTGAGAGACAAAAACACTATTATTGAAAATTTCTGATAGTAAAATCTTTACTAGCAAGAAATATTCAACCATCTGTTTCTTGTTTTTGTTTACAAAACAAAAATTATTTTTTTAATTTTTAAATTAAAAGTTTTTCAATACAATAAAATATTTATTTTTCTAAAATTTTAGAGCAACATTCTTGCGCAAAAAGTAGAAACCAGTTAAAATTATTAAGAAATAATCTCGTATATTTCAGCTTAATATTGTCAATATTCCTAACTTGCTCGTTTTGCTGGTAAAGCGTTCATTTACTTTTTTATTTTTGTGAGTAAGTTTGAAATAAACACACCTTTTGTTTGAGAGCTACAATTGTTTGAATTTGACAACACTTAAAATCATTTGAATGAAAATAAAAACTATGCAAAAATATGCATTTTCAGCAAAAACTAACATTAAATGCGAATTTATATGCGTTCTTAACGATTAAATATGCACTAACAAATTGATACCATTTTTCAACACATAAAAGCCTTTTGCTGGCTTAATGTGTTGGTTAACTACATAATGTGAACTTAAATTTTTGCCATAAGGGGGTTAATGTTGATAACTTTGGGATGAAACATGCATTTGCATGAAATTCCATGCCCTTTTAACAACACTTTTCTCTTTTCCAAGAGCAACCTGCAAACTGTACTTACATTATTGTTAACATTATATTGTTATTACTTACCATTGCATATAGGGATGGGCAAATTGAAAAAAATATATCGATATATATCGTATCGATATTTTTTAAGAGTGTCGATATTTATTAATTACAAATATCAATATATCGATTATAAAGGTGAAATTATTACCAAATTTAAAAACTCAATACATATGGGCAAGTCCTGCGTGACGAATATTACATTCGTACTCGTTTTCTGATAAATATAAAAATTTTTTTTATCTTTCAAAAGAGATGGTTTCATCTTATACATAGTGCTTAGTGACATTACTGTAAACTATGGAATGGCATATATCCTAATTTCTTAGCAGGTATTTGTTGCGAAATAATTTATCATAAAGTTTTGTGAAGTACGCTACAGATATTGGAAGTAACTTTAAAAGTTGAACTGTGTTTGCGATATTTCTTAGCGAATTTCGCAAAATAAAATATACAAAATCGTATGCCTAAAAGAATAATGACCATAAGAGAATTAAAAAATAATTTATTTGCAGTCAAAAAATTTTGCCGGTTTGTATCAAATGCCGTGAACCCATTGTGACGCACAATGGGTTCAACGCATATTGCATTTTTTCCAGTAACATATAAAGAAACACAATTGTATTTAGTTTAACAAATAAAAATTTATATATGTTTTTATTAACATTTTTAAATACAAATTTTTTATTTATAAATGCATTTATCAATAAAGGTAAATTTGTTTATTAAAGAATTTTATATTTTGATGGCATGGACATCCATGTAAACCTTGTGCGCAAAGTACAAGTTGCAATTTTGGATACAACTAAATGAAATTTGGTATACATTGTCATACGAACCATGCCTATTGAAAATGGTGACAATCACTCAATAATTTCACATAGCCAGCTGTTTTTCGGAAAATAGTACTTGGTGCCCATAAACCATCTTATTGCAATGGTATTTATATTAAATTTGGTCCAAAAACATTTTAAATCATCCTTCCAAAGTTTATTGGAATCGGTCTATATTTGACAGTAGTTCACATACAAATAACACTCCCGAAAAAATATTTTAATACCCTAATTTCCTTATAACTGTTGGTAATAAAAATATGGCGACAATACTTTTACGATAGCTACTATGTTATTCCAATATGTTGTGCTGGTGGGTCTTGAATTTACACTAAGATGTCAGATAAACCCCCTCCCTAAAATCTCTTAGGGCTTATAAATCAGTCCAAGTAAAGATCTCTTTTTGGTTTAAAATGTGTTTAAGCTAGCAAATCTTTAAATCATGAAAAATTTAATATGAAAAATTTTGCAGTTAGTGGACAGCTTCTGGGATTTGCCCATATTAATTGGGGTATTCACAAGGTGTGCTATCATGGTTTATTGTCATAATGTTCTAACATTTTACAATGGTTTAAAAATATTGCTGTTGGTTTGTAAACAAAAAGTGTCTTAAATAAATCGAACGTTGCTTGCTATGTTTATTGTGCTGTCGTAATTAATTTACATTAAATTATGAGGGGTTGCTCACAACAGTCGTATTTTTTCATGTTATTATTTTAAGACATATGACTTTATGACACCTTGTGAATCCCCTATATATATATACAAACATATTACATGTAATTTCAGTCTAACTTTTTATTGTTTCTTCTAATTAAAAAATTTACTGCCTGTCCCTCGATTTCGAACGAAACTTTCATTGGCTTAACTTTAATTTAAAACAAAAACCAATTTTAAAATTTAGTTTTTAAGGTAAGTAATGCGAACGAAGTTTTCATTTGAAATCGAGGGACCGGCAGTTAATTCTACAATAAAAAGTAAAGAATACAAAAAAAATTTTATTTATTCGCCATATAAAATCTAAAAAAAAAAAATAAATGTGATTACATAATGCCGGATTATATACTGCCGGTAAACGAAACTTGTGACATATAATATACAAGTTTTTTTTTATATATAAGAACATGATCCAATAAAAAAAAATTAATATTTTTTTTTATTATTAACATTCCAACTTTCATGAGTCTACTGCATAATTCTAGGAACCCTTTCCAGAATATTTTTCAGCGCTTATTTTTTTGTTATCATCTCTTAAAAAACCGAGACAAAACTGAACTGTGTAGTCTATGAAAATGTACAATGGAAAAACGCCGTTATTTTCTTAATATTAGTTAAAAAAACCAGAGTTCCAAATATTCACTCACTATTCACTCATGGGTAGGAATAAAAAATTTTATACACTGTTGTGTGCTGTTTTATTCGTGCTTAAAAACACAAAAAAAATTTTGCTTTATTCGTTCTTGTATAAAAGTATTTTCATTATTTTTCGTTTCTACAAAACACATGAGATAATAATAGAGATTTATTTTTTCTTACATTTGTACATGAGAGAATTTTTTTTTTAACTGCTTTTGCTCATCTTGCATTCTTATACATACTTCCAAATATACACTTGCTATTCACATCATAATCTCTGTTGTGTTTTGCTTTATTCGTGTTTAAAAACACAAAAAATCTCTTGCTTTATTTGTTCTTATATTTGTATTGTTTTTGTTTCCATGATACAAAGACACCAAAATAGCTCATTCAGCTTTTAAAAATGAAATGTAGAAACACAAGTAAACAAACATGTGTATAATGTGCTGATGTGACTTAATATTAAACAGTTAAATTTTGTAAATAAAAAAAAACATGCGCAATGCGTAATCTGTGTTTATATCATTCTTGTGTTGTTTCTACAAAAAACATGAGATAAGACAAATTATTTATTATAAATGTTTGAATTTTACTATTCATACATAAATATTTATGAACGTTGAAAAAAAAACAAATTTTCAACAATTAGTGGCACGATTAGTTTTTTTTATGTCTTTTTTTTTTGAAGTGCAAATTTAGAGAAAAAAAATTTTTTAAGTGAAAATACTGCTCATAAAAAAAAACAAAAAAATAGGTATGATTTATTTTATATTTTTTTTTATTAAATTTTTAAAAAAACATAACACAACACTTTTAAAATAAGTAGGGAGGTAATTCATTGAAAATTTGTACTGTTGTTATATTTACAATTCTTCAAAATAAAGTTGCAAGTGTTTTTATTTTCTTAATGTATGAAAAAACCACGAATAAACGACGCTTAAAAAAAAACACTTTTATCATGTACAAATCAAGGCTACAAATACTATTAAACAAGAACAAATGAAGCAAGCGATATTTTGTGTTTTTAAACACGAATAAAGCAAAACACAACAGAAAGGAACTCTTTTTATTATAAACATAAATGACAGTAATGATTAGCCTCTCATATTTTAGTTTTTACAATTTTGTACTTTTCTTTATTCACATACGTGCATATGTACAAACTGGAAAATAAAAAACAAAACTATTCATGTGCTTAAAAATAAAAAAAATTCTTAGCTATTCATTTTGCAGTGTGAGAATAAAACAAAAAATTTTGCAAGCATTATTCATGACAATTTATCATAGTCCGGTCAAAATAGACACAAAAAAAGGCTAACCTTGCATTAACTCGCATAAAGCTGAAAATTGGCATAGACCTTCAGTTCACGAATACAAATAATATGTGAAAAGTCCCCGTTGATCCGATGCTTGCTAAAAAAGATATTCGAGGTCAAAGGTCAAAAATATAGGTTTTTTGCATTTTTTTCGTAAACGGTAAATATATCGCGAAAATGGTTAAAGTAAAAGTTGTAGATTATTAAATTTCCTACAAAAAACGTTCTTATACTTTTTTTTATTTATTTTTATTTTATTATTAAAAAATACAATATGAAATAAAATATGGTATTATTGGAAATTATTTCATAAAATTATGTGAATTGATTTAAAAAAAATTTTAATCTGACTGATAGATTTCGAGCTCAACTTCAACTATAATGTCTTCGTTTTCTTCTTGGTTTTCTTCTACTTCTTCTTGTATATCTGTACATTGTTCAAATAAAAATTCATCAGATGATTCTTCGTCGATATCATTTAAATTTTCACCTGAGGCAATTGATATAGTATTAGAGCAAGACTGACCTTGACAATTAGTGCATGCTACTGAGCAAAACAATCCAACTTTTTTGCAGCCACAGTTTCCACTGCAACCTTTTTTGCAGTTGCAAAAAATGGTGTTCAGAAGTTTTTCTGGAGCAGGTGGGAGTAAAGTATGAATTGGCACCAAAGTATTATCTACTAATGTCCAACCCCAGTCTTCCGGATTCAATTCATTGCCTAGCCACACTTGGATTTGATAATACACTCGACATAAATGTTGGTAAGCAGCGGCAGATGTTGGTGGAAGGCAAGATAATTCTACCCTTTTATTATTTCGGGTATTTTTTACAAAACTTAAATATCTGTATTTATCGAGACAATCAATTTTTTTTGGAGCTCCATACATTGCAAGAAGAAAGCGAATTCCATTTGAGACGATGAGTTGTGAAGAAGAATTGATGTCTTTAAATACTTCCGCGTAATTAATTAAATCATTACGTTTTTCACATAATTTGAAGACTGATGTTTTACCCCTTTTAAAAAATGCTGAAGTAGTGTCGCAGCCAGTTATTGCATGTAAAAACAAGATATTTTTTTCACATTTGGGATAGGCAGATAAACTTTTCGATGAATAAATATTTGTTTGTTGTCCGGCCTTTCCAGGTTTTAAAAAATATATAATCTCATCAACTGGAAAGCGCGCAGTCAGTAGTATTAATAAATCCACATCTTCACCAACAACAATAGTTAAATTTGTTGTATTAAATTGTTCTATTGCTGTTTCAATGATTAGAACATCAGCGTCGTTATCAGCTTGTTTCACTGAAATGTTTGCAGCTTTAAATTTATCACATAAAATTGAAATAAAGCGCGACTTGTTGTGAGTATTAGCCAGGAATTTTTGTTGATTGGTTGGAACAGCCATATATTCATCAAAAACAAAATCCGCAGATGAAGATGTTTTTGTAGATCGACGGTGTTGTTCTGCAGCTTTAATATTTTTTTTATTATCAGAATAACCATCAAATACAATTGTCACTTTTTGACCAAAATGTCTATGTATATACTGAACGTATTTATCAAAAATAGAGCTAAATAATTCTCCTTGATCCCACACAACGCGGTGTAAAAGATATCCACCATCAATGATGTAATTTGTATTGGTGCTGTCAATTTCAATGATCACGGGTTGAAAGCAATCATATATAGCTGACTTTTGTGTTTTACGCATTCCAATTGCATCGAAGAGTGATAATGGGTAAGGAGCTAATTCATATTCGAAGAATTTTTCCATTTCATCATCAAATGCCTTAGTGATACTCATACGTTGAAATAGCAATACAGGGTCTACAGGTACTTTCTCGTCATGAACTTTTATAGAGCTACTCATGCTTAAAATATGGAGTACTCTATCAGCCCTTTTTAATTTTATGTTGTTGAATGTTTGTCCTGTTATTTTAGACATAGCAGCAATTCCAACTTCTCGAGCTTGATGACAATTAATTTTATTATCACCGACTACTCCACTAGCAATTGATAAGATTTTGTTAATATGAGGAAAAGGATTGTGGAATAAAAACCATTCCAAAAGTTTTTTCACGTCACTAACATCTTTTTTAACTCTTGAGTCACTTGCATCTACATGTTGATCTGTAACGTCCATTCTAACATTAGCAAGATCTTCCACTCCTTCACACACAGCATTCATCGCATGCATGCCATAAACCCATTTACTTATGACACTCTCTTTCGTGCTTCTTCCTCGAGAAATCCCTCCACTTGTCTTCATTGATTTCATCAGTGATTGCTCAATAACCATATCCGTGGAAGTTCCACAAGTTAATTTGTCAAACGGGAATATCTCTGGAATGGTGGGTCGTAGCAAAAAAGTATAAGAACGTTTTTTGTAGGAAATTTAATAATCTACAACTTTTACTTTAACCATTTTCGCGATATATTTACCGTTTACGAAAAAAATGCAAAAAACCTTTATTTTTGACCTTTGACCTCGAATATCTTTTTTAGCAAGCATCGGATCAACGGGGACTTTTCACATATTATTTGTATTCGTGAACTGAAGGTCTATGCCAATTTTCAGCTTTATGCGAGTTAATGCAATTTGAAATGTTTATTTTGACCGGACTATCATGAATGTTGGAATTTTAGAATTCATGTATGAATATTTCTGAACCCTGAAAAAAACATATGACGCAGTTCTTAAAAAACAGCAGTATCGCAAGCAGTTTAGCAACGGTTAAAATGTTGAATTTTATTCTAAAGAGATCTTAAAAAAATCGAAGTCGATAGTCGTAGATAAATATCAATGTATCGATATATGAGCATTTTTACTATCGGCAATATATATCGATTATAATTTTTTTAAATATCGATATTTTGATATATCGATATTTATTGCCCATCCCTAATTGCATAATTGCTGGCCTTAATATCACGGTTATAACTTCTCGCTGGATGACTAATTTAACCATAATATGTTTGTCAATGAGATTATTATCGCTAGAGTAAACCTGTGCTGCCATAACCAAAATTACTCTCAAGATGAAGCAAATTAAGCGATTTAAATTCCACCTGCTATTCAATAAAAAACTTTTTTAAAAAATTAAAAGCACCACAAATATATATAAGACAAGTAAGAAATTATAGTCCGTCAAGCCCTACCATAAGACACCCCACACCTAAGCTTGCCAGACGGAGTTGATTTTTCTTGATTTACAAGAATTCTTAGTGCTGGTCAAGAATGAAGAAAAAAAATGTTTTCTCAAGATTTTTTAGGTCCAACAAAAAAACACGTTATTATTTTTTAAAACTTGTTTACAGGTTTTCCTAACAAAGCTGTGTAAAAAACAAATAAATATTTCAACGTCTTGTTTTAGTGTATTTGTTAAAAAATCTATCAAAACTACGTTTCCTTTATTCAACATTAATAACACTGGTCTGTAAAAATCAAAATATTTTCGAGAGCCTTTAAATAAAAATATGTGAAATCACATAATAGTTGTTTTGTAAATAGCAATTGCTAGACATTTTGAGACTTCAAATTGCAAAAGTCTGCCCAAGCGAACTAGAATATTTTTAGGAAATCGCAAGTGAAACGCACGGGTTTCAGAACACCATAAAATATATCTGGCGTTTTGTGATTTTAAATCGTGCGATTGTCAGAAAATGGCCGAAATATATTTTCATTTAAAGTATATTTATGATGCAGACCACTGTTATATGAGAGCACTGAGATGCTGATTAGAAACAAAAGCCCATTTCAGCGCTTGTATGTATTCCCCTCTATATTGAACACTTATTATTACAATCATTTAACAGCTGAATCAAAACAAAAGCGTACAGAAAATGTTGGTGCCGTTAGTTAATTCATTTACTAGAATTTTTTGCTTATTACTGATTTTTGCGACTGTGTTATTTTCAAATTATTGTTTTTAAAGAAGTTTTTAGCTGTCAAGAATTATTTTCAAAATCAATATTTTGTAGTGAATGTGAAGAATTTTTAAAATTTTAATATGGCAAGCCTACCTTTACCACAGTATATAAGTAAAAATTTTTGCAAGTGTACCCTAGTTGGACCGGCCAGGACAAAATTATATAATTGTTTTGTGTCGAAGATTATTGAAATATCTTTATCTAGGTACATACATACATTTTGCACTGGTTCCTCTAAAGAGAGTCAACTCAAAAATTTTCAATTTTCAATTTATGCAAGAAATAGATATACAGTGGTCATATCTACCCACTGTAAAATTCTTACATCATTTTCTCTAGTATTTTGTCAAAAAAAAAATGCAATTGTAACCCCCTTTGTTATATAAGAGTACATATAAAAAGAAACCCGTTTTTTGTATCTACTGAAAATTTATAAATTTTGAGTTAACCCCCTTTGGAGGAACCAGTGCGATATATGAAATCTGTTTGCCAGTTAGTGATATTAGGAAAAGGGTTTATATGGGACCTTGTGCCAGTTAGAACCCTTGTACCAAATTCTCTCATATGGTAACTGCAAATAAATTACCAAATATTACATTTACAACTTTAAATTGCATTATTTTATAAACTTCGGCTTCTTATTCTAAATTATGAATTTCATAATAAAGGGTGGTCCAACCATAACGCGCGGTGTTAATTGCGAGTCACACCTTAACGTCAAGCTTTTTTACCAACTTAATTTGACATTTCTTTATTTCCGTGTTTGACAAATTCAACTATTTGAACCACTCAATTGAGCAGCGCTTTAAGATTGTTGAAGCCTTTTACGAAAATGAGTTATCAAATCAAAATGCATTTCGTGCACTTCGTGATTTTTTTTGGTCAGCATAATCGACCCAATGTAATCACAATAGGGAGAATCGTGAGCAATTTTAAGCAAACCGGAGCTGTAGGAAATGTGAAAAACCCTAAAGAAGAAGTGTACTTCAATAAACCAAGAACACTTCAATAGCTTAAGGATGAGATAATTCTACACATTAACGAACGTGAACCTCAATTATACCTCAGAGTCATTGAAAATATGGACCATTTGTTAGAGGTACGCGGCCAAAGCCGTCGCGAGCATTTGGCCGATATTTTGTTTCACAAATAATTGTCATATATCCTTCTATCATAATAAAAATGATTAAATTATAATTCTCTGAAAATTTATTGTTTTACATATTTACAATTAACATCGTGCGTTATGGTTGGACCTTTATGATATTTATCGAAAATTAAAGGTCCATTCACAAGCCTTTTGCAAATCTTTATTAAAGGATAACAATTTTTAGTTCAAAAGAAACAGTGACTCTGATTGAGAAGACTGTGCATTTTGTATAAATTTTATCAACGATAGAATTATCTACAGTTTTTAAATGTAAATATTTTTTTTAATTTGGTATTTAAACAAATTGAGAAGCCCCCGTGTTCGTTAACGATTATTTGATTTAACAAACGTTTATTAAGTAAAATTCTAATAGAAAATTTGTTTTGCAAACATTTATTAAAATAAAAATATTTTTATGAATATGTCAGAAGGACTTATAATCCGAAATACCAATATAAAACCAAAATTTTCAAACAACACCTGATCCACACGTAGAAGAAATTAACAACGCTTAACCCACGATAGTAAGAATTAAACGCAATTCTGGTAAAGTTTTTGGACTTGGGACAAGGTCAAAATAAGTGATGTTATGTTAATATTTTATATTTTTTGAAATGGTAGAAAATTTTAATATTGTAGAAAATCAAAAAAAAAAAAAAAAAAAAGTTTTAAATGGTCATATTTGGACTTAACTTATTTAACAAATATACATCAGTGATGGAAAATTGAAAATTGTATATGGTACTAACCACCAAGCAAAAGAGTACTTTTTTCAACATTTTGGTACTTTTTTCGAACATATATTTTTTTTTTTTTTTTTTTTTGAAAATAAACTTAAAAATAAAAAACTTAAATAAATAATTTTTTTGCCCATATCTCAGCCATTTATGGACCGAGCTGCTCAATTTCAACAGCAAAATTCTGATGAGGATATCTGACATTAAAATAATCAACAAGCTGTGTTGCCATAACCTTTTGATAAGAATTTGCCAAAACTTTAAAAAAAATATGATAAAATCTGCTAAATCGTAAAATGAAGAAAAATCGACCAAGATTAAAACAAAAAAAAATTTTAAATTTGCTTACAATATGATAATCTTCTGAATTTTTATAAAAAAAAATTATGCAAAATATTTGATTAATAAAAATGAATTTAAGTTTTCTTGGGGTTAATTGAACTGTTTATGGGTTTTAAACCAAATTTTAATTTTTTTAATCAGGCTTAAGTTCGTCGAATTAAATTTTCATTAAATTATTCTAATGAAGAAAGGAATTTCACAACACAAAATGAGTTAAAATTTTTATTTTTTTATTGATCTTTTTTATTTTTGACTGAGCTGGGGATCGAACTCGGGCCGAATTCACATGTTTCGAGAATAACCGCATTCTCTTCACGACGGCTGTCAGTCTATAGTCAAACATCAATCTTTTAACCAACGCAATTTTTTGGTGGATCGAAATCCGCTGTAATTGATAATCAGGTTTTTAATTTATTTAAGCCTCTTCCTTACTTGTGTTTTTTAGTACTTTTATCAAGAATTTTTCTTGAATACCAAAGTTAATTTTTGTGTTTTTTCTCTTTTTATATTGAAATTTTTTCACAGCCTGAAGGATATTTAAATTTTTAAACATAGACCCCGTGCCATATATGGTATATATGGCATTATTGTAAAGCTATAGCTTTACAATAATTTGTTTTCTTGTAGTTAATTGAATCGTTTATGATTTTTAATACAAGTTTTGATTCATCTTGTTATATTTTCATTAAATTATCCTAATGAAGAGAGGAATTTTAATATAAGTATATATCATAAATTTTTTTTTTTTTAATAATATTAAATTATTAATGTGACAAACAAATAAGTAATAAAAATTTGAATAAGAAATTGTTTAAAAATACGTATGTACATATGATGAATTTCATTTAAAAATCGAGATAAAACTGAAATTTTGAACCCGACCAACTCAGATATCGATGAAATTTTGTTCATAGCTAAATTTGATCAATACAAACAAACTCTCATTTTTAGAAATGACTGTTTTGCGATTTTTTGGGCGTGACACAGTGGGAACGTTTTCGAAAAAACGCGAAAATGGTCGAAAAGAGCTCCATTTAAACTACAATAACTCAGAATCGGCTAAACCGATTTCCATGATATTGGTATCATTAAAAAGATATTTTAACAAAAGAAATTTATAACAAAAAAAAATTTTAACTGACGAAAAAACCAAAAAGATCAAGGGTTTTTTTACAGTGTATTAATTTTTTAGAAAGGTTTATCCTTCATCCATACCATATCAAAAAATAAAAATGGGTTCTTTTTAAGTTTTTTTAATATAATTTTTGAAGTAGTGTCACTTCTAGTAATTGCCCTTATATTTTATAACAAAAAAAAATTTTAGGTAACGAAAAACCAAAAAAGATCAAGGATTTTTTAAAGTGTATTACTTTTTTAGAAAGGTACTTCCTTCACCTATAACATATCCAAAAAGTAAAATGGGTTCTCTTTTATTTTTTTTTTATATAATTTTTTAAGTAGTGTCACTTCTAGTAATACGTACCGAAAGTTTTCGAAATAATTTGAATAACAGCGTAAATATCTGGTCACATTCACAAAATAGTTCAACAATTCTAACATTTTTTAAATGTTTACAAATAAAAAACCATCAACAATTGTTTATATTATTTGCCATGTTTTTATTAATTTGTGTTTTATTTTATTTAAATTTTTTTTAGTTAATTATTTGTAAGAAATTTTGCGCTGCTCAAATTTGGCACAGTCAGAATATCTGCGCACATGTACAAAAGTTTCATTTATCGAAATGAATGAATGAAAGCCTTGAGTTCCTGTTATAGTTTTAGCTTTTTTATATCTTGAAAATAGCTTTTCTTTAACGTTGTTGTATTCGTCAGCATCTGCGTAAGCAACTTGTATGGTGGTCTTATATGTTTCTGATGCCCAGTGATAGAGTTGCCTCTTTGTCTGGATTTCATTTTTATTTGCAATACTATAATTTCGAGCACCTCTCTTCAATGTTCCTCCGATTCCATCACATGCAGATTTTCCGTGACTGGTAGCATAAAAGTGCCATTCAGCGTCAATTCCAAAATCAGATTTGTGATGGCATAAATTAATGAAGTTATATTTATTTTTATATTGTGCTCCTGCACCATCTGATACGTAAATGATTTCATTAATATTGTTGGTTATATTGGCCTTCACGAACTGTATTATTTTTGAAATATATAGATGAACTGCTATACTATCATGGGTATTGCAATCAGATATTATGGCGAAGCTTTTATGAGTTAATTTATCGTTATCTGAAAATAAACAAACAAAGGAAAAAAACAAATAAATAAATATTATTAAATATTTTGATGAGTGTGGATGGATGTGTTTACTAATACCAAAATATTAAAATAATTACCTTTGTAATAAATAACGAACGGATGTATTGTAGCCTGATCATTATTCCAATGGTATCCTTGCACGGCATCTTGTACAAGAAATGCATAATTTTCAGCAAAGTCCATTTGAATTAACATTTCTCCTGATAACAGCGCCGCTCTTTTATTGCTGATAAATTCAGATTGTCGCTTTGCTATGAAATGATGCGGAATCAGAACTTTAATGTGTTCAGTAAAATCGCTGACAAATGATTCTGGGTTGGTGGTTAACGTTTCCAGAACACATCTAATCGTTGTATTCCACTTTTTGTATATTATTTCTTCAGTTTGGTTATTTTCAAAATGTTTTAGCATATGCGTTTTTAGATTATTTAAATTTTTAAAGCAGTGACCACACATTGAAACGCAACACTCGCTTTTTTCTATGTCACCATTACAAACAACGAATTTGAGAACATCTTTGTAGTCGGTAAATGTGCATTCTCCTTCAATACAAATTGATTTTAAGCCACTTTTTTCAAACATCAATTTCATATTCTGATGCAATGTGCATACACAGATATTTTGCTGGTTTCCAACTCCAAGTTTCATACAATTTTTTGGCCTTAACATTGTAAATTTTGTATAACCCACTTTGGCCAAGGGATGTTTTTTTTTTAAATTCGTAGTAAGATTCGCGTAGTGAAGATAACATCAGTCTTTTTTGAACTTTTTCACGTAAGTTTCCTTGTTTAACAGTAATTGAATCTTGCGATCCAGGCATCATTCGGCTAATTTCATCATCTTCATAAAATAACATGACTGTGCTTAGAGTTTCAGTTGGTAATATATGATATCTGCAAACTTCGTTTTATTCCTTTGGATATCTTTACTTTTTTTGATACAATCGTGAGATATATCATCCCCAAAACGATCTTTAATTTCTGCGTGACTCATATTGATTGGTAAAAAAGATAAAAGTTTTTGCTTTTCCAAAAGACTTGAGCTGTTCTCTATTTGATATTTGATGTTTTCCAAAATTTCTTCGTAAATGGCTTTGACGTTTTCAAGTTGAGCTGACAAATCAGATAATGGATCAGCTCCAAGTGAATCTGCTATATTTTCGAAAATTTGCAGTGATTTTCTATTTCTGTATGCATCTCGTTTCATATATTTCCTTTTAAGAGGCGACATTTGGTTTGGTAGATGAGGAATAATATGATCATTTATATTTTCAATGACTTCCGTCCTTTCGATGTTTGCATTACGGCTGGTACAAGTTGGAAGTTCATTCAATTATTCGCTAATTTCATCGCTGGGCGTTGTTGGTAAATAATTTGAGACTTCATTCTGCTCCACGTTGGATTCATTACGACTGCGCGCTTTTCTCAGTGTATTCCGGCAAGTTTCGCAAATACGGCTACAATGAATGTTGGCGACAGCTGGAAAATATTCAATTATATTTGCAGCCTCATTTTCACTTATTTTACGAAGCGAAGCGCAACACTTATTAGATATTTTTATGCATCTGTACTTATTGTTTGAATTCATATTCACTCAAATTTTTAAAATATACGCGTAAAAATTGTAATGGGATATCTTGGCTTCTCGAAACTGTTTATAATTATGAATTTCGGTACGTTCATCAGGTGCAATTATATAGCATTTTTTAAGGTAAGCAAGAACTTTTTGCGGTTAAAACATATTCATAATTTTCCTGGGACAATGTTTATTTATTTTACCTGTTAACCCTTCGTCAGGTACATATTTTGAGCCCTTAGTTCTGGCACATGGTGTCTACCTGAGGAAGAAAAAATAGACCTGAAAAAATGTTTGGAATGAAAAGAGCAACAATTTTTTTGTTCTATATATATTTCTCTTTATTATGGGTAAAGTAATAAATGTTTATGACAAAATAGAAAATTATTATGAAGAATACATTGATTTTTTTATTCAGAATTTTGCGGAATTACTATAAGTGACACTACTTAAAAAATTATATAAAAAAAAATAAAAAAGAACCCATTTTACTTTTTGGATATGTTATAGGTGAAGGAAATACCTTTCTAAAAAAGTAATACACTGTAAAAAATCCTTGATCTTTTTTGGTTTTTCGTTACCTAAAATTTTTTTTGTTATAAAATATAAGGGCAATTACTAGAAGTGACACTACTTAAAAAATTATATAAAAAAAACTAAAAAAAGAACCCATTTTTATTTTTTGATATGGTATAGATGAAGGATAAACCTTATTAAAAAATTAATACACTGTAAAAAAACCCTTGATCTTTTTGGTTTTTTCGTCAGTTAAAATTTTTTTTTTGTTATAAATTTTTTTACAGTGTATTTCTTTTTTTTTTTTTTAAACGTGTCATAAAGCCTGTTAAAATATCTTTTTAATGATACCAATATCATGGAAATCGGTTTAGCCGATTCTGAGTTATTGTAGTTTAAATGAAGAGCTCCATTCGACCATTTTCGCGTTTTTTCGAAAACGTTCCCACTGTGTCACGCCCAAAACATCGCAAAACAGTCATTTCTAAAAATGAGAGTTTGTTTGTATTGATCAAATTTAGCTATGAACAAAATTTCATCGATATCTGAGGGGGTCGGGTTCAATGCATCTCGATTTTACATGAAATTCATCATATGTAAAGTAAGTCGTTTTAAAAAAATATTTTCCAAAATAAAAATACTTCGAAATTAGCGATGGAATATTTAAAATGTTGATTCGAAATTTTTACGGAATAAATTTCTTGGTATATTTAACTATCTAAACGGTACTGCGTTAAAAAAAGAGTTTAAATTCAAATAAGGACCAGTCTCATATACATTTAGCATTAAGGTAAGATTAGGAGTTGGAGTTGAAATTTCAGCGGTTGGAGTCGGAGTTAGTACTTTTTGGTGACGACTCCACAGCCCTGGTTGTCAATGTTAAAAAAATAGCAACGCTAAATTTCTAAGCAAAGAAGTATAACAAGAAAAGAGTACTAAAACGGACGTGGGGGTACCGTGGTATTTTTGAAAGGAAAAAGTACTGAAAATAGTACCATAGTACTGAATTTTCCATCACTGATATACATACTAGGGTGGGTAGATTTAGTAATCGATGTTGTACCATCAATTTTTCGATAGCTTCTGGCATGAGGAACGACATATCAAAAAAATCATTTTCGAGGCGGCCAAATTAAAATTTTTTTTAATTTTAATTTTGTAGGTAATAAAAAAAATTGTCTGTTTATTTTTTTTTAAATATTACATTTCCAAGGTGAAATTGTACGCTAAAAAAAATGTTTTTCTTGAGGTTTTTGACGAGTTTTGGTCGAAAAGAGTTTTTGCGCCTTAGTTTTTAAGGTTTCTTGGAAGGTCTGTTAATGTTTTAAATATATCCTATTCAAGGTAAAATTGTACGCTTAAGACGATGGCGATATAATAATTTTTTTTTATTTTTTTTAATCGAAAGAAATCAATTTTTCGACCAAAACTCATTAAATATTATTTTTTTTTTCTTCGAAAAACTGATATCACCATTGAATTAACGTGCGAATTTCTTTAGAAATTAGCTATTTAAAAATATTAAAAATAACAAAAAAAAAAGAGTAAACAAATCAAAAATGAAAGGTTTTTTGACAACAACTCGTCTAAACCACGACTAGATCCGGTGACTGACTTAGCCTGTATATAGGAGTCAGGGATGTTAAAAGGAGTTTTAAATTTTGTACCATCTTCCAAAAAAAAATGTACTTTGTGCTCCTTCACGGTACCATTTTTTTTTAAATTTATTAAAACAACAAAAAAGTACATAAAAATTCAATTGAACACAAAAAAAAAACAAAACTTAACATTAACATTGTATGTATAAATAAAATAAGGAATATAAAAGTCTTCTAAATATATGAGATCAAAATTAGGCACTTATTTTTTTAGTTAATAAACTATTTGGAATTTTTACATCATAGCAGCATGAATTTATCGATCATAACCACTTCTTTGTTTGTATGAGACTTGAAAATATTGGCACATATAGTCTGTTTCTTTCCTGAGTTTTTATTATATTTTGAAAAGAAAAAACTCTTTTCATATTTGCAGACTAATGTGGAATGGATAAAATTCCAGCAACGACTGTACAAATGTCAGGAAACATATGGACATTCAGCTCATTTTGTAAATTAACGCTGCCGACCAAAAACTACAAATGTTTTCAGTTTTTAACGACTGCAGTTGCTCGACATCAGCTAAAGCTCTAAATTTATTATGGATATAAATCAAAATTTGCAATTTCTTTCGGGAACATTTTACTAAACTTCGTTATTAAAGTTGACTTTGGTTCTCAAAACTTCGCAACATTTTATATATAATTATTTTGCATTTTCTTTCATTTCTTTAACTATATCAATATTGATATTGTTTGTAGATATATAAATCCACTTCTGTTCCGCACTAAATTTCTTCAAAGGGCATGTGATTTTTGTAAAAGTTTACGATAGAGATATCACATTCATCCAAAACATTTTTAATCATGAAATTACGTGCTATTTGGCGGAACCAAAGGGTTAGCCTTTGTAAAAAAAATGCATTCAAGCATCTTCTGATTGCATTTCTAAATTAGCCATGTTAATTATTTTATGTGCATATTGCATAAATAAAAAATGCAATTTAAAAGAAGGATTTTTAAATCTGGATGAAAGAAATAATAGTTAAAAAAAATAAATGCAATGAAAAGGACTTAATAATTTGTTTGCTATACTAAAAATTAAAAAAGGGGGAACTATGACAAATTTTTAAATTGTACCAAATGAGTTACGGTAGTACCACGGTACTTTAGAAGGTCAAAATGCTGGAAAACACATCTAAGTGACATATTTTCTTTGGCGTGTGGCAACGTTTCGTCCTTCATAGTATAGGTAATAAGACAAATAGGACACAAACACAATACGGCGAAAAGCAACATTGTAGTGTAACTCACAATTCAAACACTGCCTACACAAATCACAATATTAACCAGGGCTGTGGAGTCGGAGTTGAGGTTTTTGTACTGGAGTCGGAGTCGAAGTACCCACATAAACTCGCGACTCCGACTCCAAAATATTTGGAATAAAAAATTTAAACAAATATTCGATAATTTTTCAAAATAAAAATTCTTCGAGACTGGCGATGCAATATTTTCGAGATCACTATGAATGAGTAGATTTTAATTTATTTTATATTAAACGTGTTAGAATTAAAATATGTTTGTAGAATAAATTTCTTGCTATATTTAACCATTTAAAAGGTACTGCAATAAAAAAAAAGTTTTAAGTCAAATACAGACCAGTCTCATATATATTTTGCATTAAGGTGAGAGTAGGAGTGGGAGTGGGAGTTGGAGTCGGACTTAAAAAATGTCAGCGTTTGGAGTCGGAGTCGGAGTAAGAACTATTTTCCAACGACTCCACAGCCCTGATAGTAACAATTACCTAAGTAACTGCAATTGAGTAAACATTTAGTGACTTACAATTAAACGCCCTACTAATTAAGCAAAAGTTATTTGTTAACATATGAGAACCATAAAGTTGTAACATAATTCCTAGAATGATTGTGTGTTTGTTTGATCCCTGTAGACTCTTGAACTGCTGAAGCGATTTTCCTGAAATTTTAATAGCAATTTTCTGATTACCTGCCTATAAACATATATCCACAAAGCGAGTTGAACGGAAAAAGTGAGTGTGAAACTTCCCATAGAAGGACAATTGAAATGTCTAGATATCTTTAGAGGGAAAAATAGCAGGAGCTTGAAATTTGGTGCAATTTTCTTTGTTAGCAATACATTGGATCTGTTTCAGAAAATTTACAAATTGGTAGTGCCGCAGCGCTCCGGGTGAAGCTTGTAACATATAAACTCTTCCCCAAAAAAAAAAACACAATTTCCAAATCACATTAAAAACGCCCCTCGTTAATTAACAGTTAAAGTCCTAAAAAAATAAATTAAATACACCAGCATACCAAATATTAAACCAAGTGGAATTGTACAAAAAATATTCAAATCAATAAACAATAAGAGAAAAAAATATTAATTTCCAATACAATTTAAAACAACAAACACAAAGACAAGGACACAAAGTTAAGGGAATAAAATTGAGCAACCCAAAAAAAAAATTATTGGCCCTTCCAATATGAACAAAAAATGTTATATGATCTCAGCAAGCAAATTTGATACTTTTTCATGGCCATAACAAAAACACACACAGTCACAGACAAATCTACCAAATACCCACACATGCCACAATAAAGAATACACTTGGAAATAAATTCGAACTTTGCATGAAATTTTCAAAATTTATTTTTATTTAAATCAAAGCAACAAAAAAAAAACAAGGACAACTAAGATATTTTTACTCGAATTGCAACTTGATATTTATTTAAAATAATTTACTTATTATTAGTTGTATATTATTCATTATTCAATTTGTATAATTGCTACTCCCATCTACGGAAGATAAACAGAAGTTGGATGCATTTGCTGGATGTTTCTGCTTAGGGAAATAGCAAGCAGTAGTGGTTTCATGTTAAACAAAGTAGTAAATTTTTCGTATGAATATTATACTCGTAGTAAATTCATAGTAAAATATTGTACGATTATAATTTTCGGAAGTTGAAATATTAAATGTCTGCGGGCTAAACGTGCCAATGTTCAGTCTTCTATACGTAAACTATTCTTTACCCTGATCTATTCTATTCAACTTCTTGTTGTTTAGTAAAATATTGGTTGGATTAAAAAGTAATTTCGAATTTTACAGCTCTTTTATTATTTTGTATGTATGTTATGAAAATCGATTGAATTCAAAACTATCGTTTTTAAAACGTGTGATGAATTTCGATCGATTTTGTAATCCATTTCTAAATTATATTCTTAAATTTTTCTTCAGAATACAGTTCAACTAGCATTTATAATATAAAATTACAATGAATATAGATAGCAAATTAGAAGAAAATATATTCGAATTCTATTTTTTAATATGCTGAAAACCAGGGCTGTGGAGTCGCAGTTGGATCGTCGGAGTTAAGGTTTTTTTATTGGATTCGGATTCGGAGTTGTAGTACCCAAAAAATCTCGCGACTTCGGCATACAACATTTAAAGAAATTTTCTAATATTTTCCAAAATAAAAATTCTTCGTAATTGGCGGTGCAATATTTCAAATATCGATTTGAAATGTTTACAGAATCATTTTCTTGCCATATTTAACCATTTAAAAGGTACTGTATTAAAAACAAGTTGGAGTGCTATATTCGGCTGTGCCGAAACTTTGATACCCTCTACCGACAGTTAGAACATATAAGAGCTATAAATTATTAAAAATTATTTATAAAAACGGACGTCAGTATAAAATTTGGTACAGGTTTAAACCAATTGGACGAAAATCAGACAGTGTTATATGCTTTTATTTCTAGCAATTAGAACTAACTTGAATAAAATATCATGATTCGTTACAGTTTATGCCGAACTAAAATTATTTTCAGTAGAGGAAGTTATATTAGACCAATTGTAAACATTTGGCACCATTGCCAAAAGTTTAAAAGGCGTTTTTTCCGTCCTCAAATTTTTGGAAAGACAAAATACTTGGCTGCTTTTGATTATGAGGATTGTCTTGCTGTAGCACCGCGATCGTAAAACAAACTCATATCTTCTTCACATTCCCGATTTATTTTTACTCACATTCTTCCACTTTGTAATTATTTTTTATTCACAAATAATTTATAATTTAACAAGAAATTTAGGTTTTCTTAAACCAAATTCACTTCACGTAATATGTAAGTTTTCTTTAATTGTAAAAGAAATTTAACTTAAATTTTTAAATGTTTACATTTATTTTCCCTAAAGTGTTGCCAAGTTTATTTTTGATTTGAAAATAACATTTGATAACAATTTGATATCAAATTGATTAAACATTGTATGTCAAATTTTTACATTTAAATCATTATCAATTAAAATTTAAAGGTTAAAATCTAACAATTGAAAAAAATTTGAGAACTGTGTTTGATGTCAAATGATAAAGTAATTTCAAATCAAAGGTTTGACTTCGTGTTTGTTGGGGTGTTTAGAAAATTTTAAAAAAACAATGAAGTCGTATGAGATGTCGAATTTGTTTTCGTAATTCTTGTAATTTGTATAACAAATTGCATCACACTTTTACATATTACTTGAGTTTTTGCCATGCATTAACCCTCTGCGACTGACGTGACTTTGTAATAACAATTCCAATGACGTGGTTGTACGCTAGACACCATTTTGATGGCTTATATTTTCCAAGTTCTGTTTTGTAAACCTTCTGAAACTATTTTTAATTTTAGATTGATGTTATGGCTTGTTATTTGCTGTCATTTATTTTTGAGAACAAACCGACAATTAATTTTAAACCATATTTAATGGCATGGCACATAATGGCCCTAAAGAATTTTTTACATCTATACAAAAACCAAAAAAAAAAAATAATTAAAAATTTCCTATTTGTTTTTTAAGTTTTACACTATGTTTAGTTCACATCTGAACTAACCAGTTTAGAAAAAATTAGAAAATTTTAATGGTTAAATAAAAAGATTCAACTGAATTTATCTAGTGCATTGAACCAGACATTCTAACATTGATATGTCAAATTGTTCGATCCAAAGCTCAGAATCTGCTCTTCACGGATTTTTTAAAGTTACAGATGATGTTCTCTTAGAATAATTACAAATTTGTTTTGTATTAAAGCGATCCATCAAAATAAAACTAATTAGAGATATAAGATATTGAAACAATTTTACTGACGTGTTGTTTAGGAGACACACAAAAATATCACAAAAACATTGATGTGGTTGTTTCTCAGACACCTTCCATAATTTGGACGTGGTTGTCTTGAAGACACTTTTCTGCTCAGCGTGACGCGTGCGCTCTATTTGATGGCGTTCGTCACGCCAACGTTCACATGAAAACGTATTAAGAAGGTACTCAATGCGTGAGAGCCAATGCTTAAAAAGGATCGGAGAAAGTCCCCTTGTTCTTTTATTGGTGTCTGTTAGACAACCACGTTAGTAGCAGAGGGTTAATACAAAGTATAATAATGTAAATTAGACTTATAGGGCATTTACATTACATCGAAATCTAGTAGATTTCATTTGAAATCTTCCTCCAAATCTAGTTCGTTTACATTATACTTGTTTGACATTAGCGAGATTTGGTTTTCACAACTAAAACCGGCGACTGAAAGTTTTTTGTGTAACACATACTTACATATAAAGAAATAGGCATTTAAAAATTTGCATTACATTTTCTTTATAATCAACTTAATTTATTTTATCAATATTATTTGTCATATGCATTTTTTTAACAATTTTAATAAGCAGCTATTATTGTTTTTGTTTTGTTTTTTTGTTAAAATGTCATTTTTTTCTTGTGCAGGGAAGTAGTTTTTAGTGCTATATGGTGAAAAACATAGTTGCATCAATAAGTACTACTAGATTTCGAATAGATTTCGTCAAAATCTAGTCACGGAGTAGATTTTGTTTTGTTCGGGAAATCTAGCCAAAAACAACTAGATTTGGCTCGAAATCTCGAAAGTACTAGATTTCGTTGTAGTGTAAATTGGCTATTAAATACTAATTATTAACTACATTAAACATTATAAAAATAATTTGTAATTAAAGAAGAGCGTTTCTACTGTTTTCACACTGGTCCTATAAATAAAAACGTACTGTAATGGGATCTGCTATCGATTTAAAACTTTAAGTGGACTATTCAAATTTAATCAAATATGGATACTGCTAGATACCATGAGTCAACCTTAAAAAAAGATACATCCAAATGGCTGCTTCTAGGACAAAATTGAATTTTAATCATATTTTTAATGAAATGTCCTTTTCTACCAACCAATATTTTCAACCTCAGTAAATACAATAGCTGTATATAAATGCGTGTGTATGTATATGTGAGCATTTGATGGTATTAACAAATTTACTGCATATGATTATAATATTTCGCCGTTATTATTATAAATAATGTTTGGTTGGTGTTTGTATATGCATTCGTATTCGTGTTCATGTTCGTGTGTTTCTTTTCATTATTTTCCTTTCTGTCTTAAAGGAATTGTAGTTGTTTTGTAGTCGTATGAATGATTTTTTGCTCGTACTGTTGGTCTTGTTGGTTTTGGTTTTTATTGTATAAAGTTTCTATTGTTGAAAATCTCAAAAGATTTTGTTTTATTTTATAAAATTTTTTTTTGGATGTTTATTCAAAAAAGGCGGTTATTTTTGCTACTGCTTTATTGTGTTGATATTGCCACTTTAAATATTCTTGTGTTCTTGCAACAACTGCTGTTGCTGCTGCTAAAGTTGTTGCTGCTGGTACCTTGCTGCTGCGGGTGACAATCGACCACACACAACCACATTATGCTTACAAATTTTCAATGATTTACTGTTATAATGTTGTCCTGTTCAACAGAAAAAAAGAAAAAAAAAAAAAAAGAATTATTATTCAAGAATGCATAAGATTTTTAACGGAAAAAATATGATTGAAAAGAGGAGCGTAGTTGAAAGGGGGTGGCTTTGTATACTACAGAAATCTATTTATTGTCCCTAATTTTGATAAAACCATCTAATAACAAGAGCCATTAATAGTTCACTTCCAAAATTTTGTATAATTAATCTTTTAAAGACTTTGATTATGACCCCCTGTCTCTTATTACGCTTCTTTTACACTGGCACTATCTAAGTGCCATAAATTTTAGCACTTTTCTCCTTTTTTGCAATAAAACGATATTGTAACAAAAATAAAAATAGTTTGGTCACTTTTCTTTCCCCCTCTGCATGAATAAAAGTGCTTGTCACCACTTGTGATACTCTTTTACACACTGGTGCTGACTCTTGAAACAGGTGACAACAGATGTTGATGAAATATGGCCTCAAAAAAACGTTAAAATTCATAAAATGATAGTTGTGGGAGTTTAATAACATGTGGTAAAAGATTGTGAGAAGAATTATTTTTTAAATTATTTAAATAAATCTCAGCAAAAAAATAAAGAAATTTTTGCAAACGTAGATAAAGTCTTTATTAAAATATGTTGTATGCAATAGCGTTTTTACCTACAGTGGGCAATATATAAAAAGCAAAAAAATGGATACGAAGTTCTGATTTTAAATTTATATTTTTGTACAATAATTTGTAAATTAGATTAAGTTTGTCTGAAATGTAAAGGCATAGAAAAGGTCAGCGTAGAAATAGAGAAAAAGCGTAACTCAGATTTAAAAAAAATTGTTTATTTTGCTGCTTTAACTTCTCACGAACTAAATTTTGATGAGAAAATTTATTTAGAGACTTTCTATTCTAGTCGTAGCGCTGCCACTTTCTGAATAATTATTCAAAAAATGTATTAGTTACTTAAAAACATTTGAATAATTTTTGAGTCCTTATATTTTTGTATAACAAAAATTTTTTAAAGTTTATTTTATTTTATGATCGATTATACTGAAACAAAATTTCGTAGGTAAATTAAGGATTACGATGAAATAATTTTAAAACGATCGCCGATGAAAATAAACGACATCTATGACTCAACATAATAATTGATCCACACGGAAAAAATTATTAAATTTCTCCAATCACCAAATTTGTTCTAAATTCATAATATCAAGCAAACAAGTTGTTGATTTTGCACCTATTACCAAAATGATTATATTGATTACTAAAAATTTTAAAATTTTGAAAAATATTTTCAATAAATGATATTTTTAATTTTAATTAAAAAAGTGATCAAAAAACTTTGAAATTTTAAACAATGTGTTAATTTATTTGAATAAATATTGACAATTCCCAACAACAATTCTACATGTTTAAATAATTTTATTTTAAACGAAAAAAGTCAATTAAGATTTTTTGTTATTTAATTAAAATTTTAATTGAAAATTTATTTCAAAACAACTAAAATGTTAATTAAATTTTTAATTTTCTTTCAACAAAAAAAATAATTGATTCAATTATCACATTAATTAAATTTAAATAATTTTTAAACCATTTTTTTAATTGATAAAACACTTTTTTCTGTGCAATTAGAAAATTATTTATATTGTGTTATGGTCTCTATACGGTATAGTCGCATGGTATAACAACATGTTTGATTCAAACACGTTAGAAGTGATACTCCAGGCCGCTTTAGCCGATCGTAAATGTAATTAAATGCAATGTAACGTACCGTAACGTACTGTAAGCTGGTTTGTGCACTTATAGTACATGTAAGAACGTGTCATCTGTTTTTCAAAAACATAAACAAAAAAGCATTAGTATACATAAAACAACACACACAGTGATGGGAATTTAAAATGTTCAAATGATGACCGCTTTGCAGGAAGAGTACCAACTCAATTAAAAATGGAGGTTTTAACAAAGCAGGTTTGTAAGGGAGAAACGTAAAAGTTTCGCTTACCATATCGCTTACAGAAGGCATGAATTTTATATGGCGAGTTCCCACCTTGAAGCAATACATTTTTGACCTAGAAAGCGCTTTATTTAGCGCATATAAAAATTAGTGAATATTTTGTTATCGTTATTCCTTAATATGCTCCCCTACAAACCTGCTTCGTGGTAAGGGAATGTCGTAGCTCTTCAAATTTATATATATATTTTTGAATTTATTAAGATTTCGTTCACTTACCATACTGCATCTCCGTATATCTTTTTTAAAATGTACCATTAGGTTAGGTTCCATTGGCAGCTGTGATCAAGCACAGCTCACGTGGGTCCATTACTTAGTTCCCGTTGTGTAACCATATCACGCCGTCTCCCATGGGTCCTATGAAATCTGGCTGCTAGTATTCCCATGCAGCCAACCGGTCGATTCAATAAAGGAGTGGATCCTGTTTACATCAACATCAGTGAGACAAGTTTTGTCCCCAAGGGTTCTTCGACCAAACATTTTGAGTCTTAAGTCTCCGAAAGCCGGGCAGTTACAGAGAAGATGTTCCGTTGACTCTTCCTCCTCCTCATCGCCGCAACTTCAGCACAAGTAGTTATAAGGAACCCCAGCCTCTGGGCGTGCTTCCCAATTGGCCAGTGGCCAGTTATAACCGAAGTTAGGTTTCTTAGATGATGTCTGGACAGCTGTAATGCCCGCCGTGTCCTTTTTTCATCTATGATGGGCAGATTTTCCTGGTTTCCCCACAGGTGGTTTCATCGTGCCACCTCTGACTGGCGATAAGATGAAACTTGTGCGCTATAAGTTGCTTACACCTTGGGAGTGAAGCACCTACATATGTGGAACCGTCCCGATTCAAGGTGGTACCTGCATGCGCCAACGAATCCGCCATGCAGTTCCTATGTATGTCCCCGTGTTCGGGGACCCAATTAAGGGTGACCAGTGAATGTCTCGCTATCTCCTCCAGAGACATCCGGCATTCTCGGACAATTCCCGATGTGATGAGCACATTCTCCAGGGATCTTATGGCCGCCTTGCTATCGGTAATAATGTGAATATCCCTTCCAGATATTTCACCGTACCGGATGCGTTTCGCGGCTGTGTGGATGGCCATTATCTCGGCCTGGATGACACTGTAGTGGTCCGGCAGCCTTATAGGAATGCTCCAGTTTAGCTGCTCGGAGTATATGCCAGAACCGACACCAAACAGTGTTTTAGACCCGTCCGTGAAGATTCGAATCGCATTCGCCATCATAGTGGACCACGTTATCCACAATGCTTACCGTGAAGCCAGGATCAAAGATTGGCTCGGGTGTGACATAATCAACATCCATGTGCCAATTAATATCATTCAGAATGTTAGCATGTCCGATATTATAATCCCTTCATGCTCCGGTGGCCCTTAGTCTTACCGCCGCGTTCGCAGCTAACCTTTTCGCCAAAATGTCTGGTGGTAACCAGTTCAGAATCGTAAACAATGCCTTAAAGGGGGTTGTTCTAATGGCACCTGTTACCGCTATCGCCACCATTCTCATTGTACGTTCAAACCTGGTTTGATGACTCTTCGCCTTGAGCGCCGGCCACCAAACAGCTGCCCCGTAGAAGAGAATGGGTTTAATGACACATTCGTATAGCCAGTATACATTGCTCGGGTTAATTCCCCAGTTTAGGCCAATGGCCCTTTTACAGCAATATAATGCAGTAGCCGCTTTATTAGTCCTGGAGCTGGTGTTCATCCTCCAGTTCAGTTTACTGTCCAATATAAGCCCAAGATACTTGGCGCTGTCAGACAGTTCCAGTGACACCCCTTTTATCCTCGGGGTATTAAATTTGGGAATTTTGTATCTCATTGTGAAAAGTACCAGTTCTGTTTTGGCGGGATTTACATCCAGTCCACATCCCTGGCACCATTTTGTTAGGACGTCCAATGCGGACTCCATTAGTTCAGACAAAAGTCTGGGATCTTTACCCATAGCCACAACTGCAACGTCATCCGCATATGCAACCGTTCTGCAGCACGTCTTTTCCATGGCTCTGAGTAGGGTATTTATATTCAGATTCCAAAGTAAAGGTGACAGTACACCACCTTGCGGGGTGCCCCTAGTCGCAACCTTTGAAATGTTCGAGGCGCCCAAGTTGGATTCGATATGCCTGAAGTGCAAGATACTGCTGACAAATTGAATGATCGCTGGGTCGATCTCCAAATGTCTCATAGCGTTAATAACCGATTCAGGTTTAACGTTGTTGAAAGCGCCCTCAATATCCAGGAATGCAACTAAAGCAAATTCCTTGTAATGCAGGGATCTCTCTATGTGGCCCACCAATGAGTGAAGCGCAGTTTCAGTGGACCTTCCCTTCGTGTAGGCGTGCTGAGCCGGTGACAGGGAATTGGGTCCTAGTGATGATCTAATGTGAATATCCAAAATCCTCTCCAGTGTTTTCAGTAGAAAGGAGGATAGACTAATTGGTCTAAAGTCTTTAGCCATAGTGTGAGATGTATTCCCACTCTTGGGGATGAAGACGATCTTATATGATGTCCACGTTGATGGGACATGTGAGAGACTCAGGCAGGCTCTAAATATTGCCAAGAGCCATGGCATCAATATTCCCAGGTTATTTTGTAGGTCCGCTGGGATAATGCCATCCGGGCCTGGAGATTTAAAGGGATGGAAGCTTTTGACCGCCCATTCCACACGATGGCGAGTTATCGGAATATTATGGATATCCCGAGCGCCACTAAAAGTTTCCTCCCTAGGCACATCATCAGTGCAACCTGGGAAGTGTGTATTCATCAGGACCTCAAGGATGTCCCGACTGTTTGTGGACCAGGATCCATCCATCTTCCGTATATAGGATGGAATAGCTGGATTAGAGGATAAAATCTTACGAAGCCGACTTGTCTCCGAGGAGTTTTCCCCGTCACTGCAGAATTTCCTCCATGACTGTCTCTTGGCCTTCCTAATAAGATTCTTGAATCCATTAACTGAGGACTTGTAATTGTTCCAAACACCATTACGTTTTGCCTCATTAAAGAGCTTCCTGCTTTCCTTGCGTTTTTCAGCAATTTCCGCATTCCACCATATGGGCTTAGCTTTGCCCCTCCTGTCAATTATTTTACAGGCTTCGTTTGTTGCCTCCATTAAGGCACCGGTCAATGACTCCACTGCGGAGTCGAGCATGGACACACTGTCTATGAGAACTGGGCACATAGGCAGCTTGTCCCCGAGTACACTCGCATAGATAGACCAGTTGGTCCTTCTTCTGTTCGTGTAGGGTTTAACTGAATCAACTCTAAAGGAAAAATTGAAGTCAACATACATGTGATCAGAGAAGGAACAGTCCTTAGACACGTTCCAATCGCTAATCATATCCGCGAACTTATCACTAATAAGCGTAATATCAAGAACCTCCCTTCTGTTAGTCACAATAAAGGTGGGCTCACTACCCCTATTAACTACTGTTAGTTCGTTTTCTACTATGAAGTCCAAAAGCGACTCACCTCGTGGATTGACATCCGAGCTTCCCCAGACGGTATGTTGTGCATTAGCATCAGCACATATTACTAGAGGGATGTTGCGCCTTTTAGCGTACGACATCGCCTTCCTGGTTGTGGAGTTTGGAGGATTAGCACCCTGGTCGTGTGCCATGTAGCAGCTCATAAACCAGACTGTACTGGTTTTGCATTCTACTGCGACAGTGCATGTGTCCTTATCGCTAAAATCAGAAAGAATGAAAGCTTTAAGGATGTTTTTGACCATAACACAAGCCCTGGTCTTACCTTGATCGGCTGCGTACAGAGTACTGTAACCGTCTAAACTGAGTCCGCAAACCCTGTCTCTATACAACAATGGTTCTTGGATGCATATAAGCTCCGCCGTGCCTCAAGCTAATCGGAGGAGAAGGGCAGCTGACGCCGCTTTAGAAAGATGAAGGTTGATTTGTGTCACCTTCATCATAGCTCATCACTATGGACGACTGTGACGTTGGCATCCTCTGGATCGTCGTCTGATTCCAGAAGGATGTCCTCATCATCCGCCACACCCATCTTACCAAAGAAGTCACCCACAAGTCCACTGACCGATTGGGTGTCTTCATTGGCCGACGACGTAGCAGAATCGTCTTCCATATGCTCCGTTGATGCTGTTGTTGTGGTGGTGGTAGTCGCCGGAGCTTGAGGCTTCCCTTTGTCGTCACCTTTATAGACTCGGAGGAAGATAGTTCCAAATCCATAGAAAATCTTCCCCTCTGTCTTACGAAGTGGCGGCAGAGAGTCACTGTTTATTACAACAGTGGCCTTCCTGGACTTTTCAACAGATTCAGAAACCCTCACTACTTTCCAGTCCTGTGTGGGTAGCTGGGGGTTACTGAGCTGTATTATTTCCAGGATCTCCTTGGGGTCGGATGGCTCAGCGGGGATCTTGGCAATAGATCTGGGCCTTTGCGGTACATCGGCCAGAGGTATTGCCTCAATCTTAGCGCCCTGCCAAACTTCCCCCAGGGACTCCACGGCATCCTTGTACAGCAGCGCTGAACGCTCATCTGCACACGCTATCAATTAAATGTGCCCTTGATACCAACCGGCATCTTCACATTGTGGTGGTGGTCCAGGGTTACCCCTTAGAACACTCAAGAACGCCCTACTAAGTGTGACGACAACCAGCTTCCAGTTTTTGGATGAAATGGTGCCGTCACTTGCGTTGCGGTCAATGATCGCCCAAATGAGGTGGTCTTTAGCCACATCTTTGTACGACCTGTTTTGCGGCCGTTGAGGCGTGTATTTGGACCTTTTAGTCCCAGAAAGCGTGTCCTCCCCAGACCGTTGCCGTTTAGGCGCTGCTTCGGTTGGCTTCTGTTCAGGATTGCCTTCCTCTGCAGAGGGAGGTTCACGTTTTAAACCCTCAATATGGGTTTTTGCCCACTGGAGAGAGGTTTTCTCCTGCTCCGTGAGCTCACCAACCGGTTTTTCACCAAGTCGGCTGATGATTTTGTAGGCCGAGCGCCTGGTTATGAAGGCCCATTTGGATGGGTTTATGTGCCTTTGGGGTTTTTTAATAATTGCCGTAGAGGCTGGGGGAGGTACATTAGAGGGCATCGAATCTTTCTTCGTATGCTCTCTTTGCACAGGTTTCGGCACAGGGGAAGCTGGATTTCCGGTAGACTGAGTCTGCACCGTCAAGCCAGCACCCGAGTAAGGGGTTTTGACGGGTTTTTCTCCCGTCCGGACCTGGGAAGCCTTGGAGGTACCTGGTTTCGAAGAACCCTGTACCAAGCTTGGTTTACGACCGCCTGAAGGCTTAGTCGTGAGTTTTTGCGCACTAGTAGCTAATCGTCTAGCAGAGCCTGGCGCAACCACCTTGCTAGACGAGGTTTCAGTAGCATTCGACATACTACAGCCTGATACCGACGCTGTAGTAGTAGGGTCTCCGGAGATTATGAAGCCCTTTACCGGTTACGCAGGGCGTGAATTTTCGGACATTTCGTGGGGGGTGTGGTGGGGTTGCATTTTATGCCTACTGCCAGGCGAAATTATACCTGCCTCTCCTCTGGAGACAGACGCAGACCATCAGCCGCTCACTATGAGAACAGACGCTGATGGATTTTATTGCGGACCGACAGCCTTCAGAAGGAAAACAATTGACCGTAAAAGGCCAGCGGACCTAGTCATTAGCCGCTCCAACTAGGAGAAACAGACGCTAATAGACAGGGGGGGTAGGTCTTGGTTCGTACTCGGTTTAGACCCTTCTGGCATGGGAGGCCCTACCGGTCTTAACTAACGTCACTACCGCCAGCATGACTTTAAACGTCCTTGTACTTAAGCCCTCGCATCGCGGCAAGATGACTACCCATTCGCGAGGGAAAATGTACCATTAGTGCTTCGCAAAATAAGAAAATTTTTTATTGGGAATTTAAATCATATTAAAACTGTATTTCTTGTATGTATTTATTATAGATTTACAATAAACAAATATGTACACAGAAAAAAGTGTTTTATCAATTAAAAAATGGTTTAAAAAGTATTTAAATTTAATTAATGTGATAATTGAATCAATTATTTTTTAAGCTGAAAGAAAATTAAAAACTTAATTTTGATTTAATTAACATTTTAGTTGTTTTGAAATAAATTTTCAATTAAAATTTTAATTAAATAACAAAAAATCTTAATTGCCTTTTTTCGTTTAAAATAAAATAATTAAAACATGTAGAATTGTTGTTGGGAATTGTCAATATTTAATTATATAAATTAACAGATTGTTTAAAATGGCAAAGTTTTTTTATAATTTTTTTACTTAAAATTAAAAATATCAGTTATTGAAAAAAAATATTCACAATTTTACGATTTTTAGTAATCAATATAATCGTTTTGGTAATATGTGCAAAATCAACAAATTGCTTGCTTGATATTATGAATTTGGTATAAATTTGGTGATTGGAGAATATAAATAATTTTGTCTGTGTATTATAGGATATATATATATACATGTACTTATATTATTTTGACATTTGTGCAGCTAAATTTAGCATTAAAAATTTATATTTAGCTGCAAAATCTTCATTTAGCACTTGGCATTTTATTTAGCATTTTTGGAAAAATTTTTTTGCTTTTTTTAGCATTATGTGTTTTAAAAATTTGGACAAATAGTTTTATTGATTTTAATTTAAAAAAAATTATAAATTATAATTAATTTTGACTAGAAATAGTTGTACCCAAAATGAAATTTCGTATGAAAATTGATAATTCTTATGTTTAGAACCCTGTCTTGTTGAAAAAAGGAGAATATTCAGGGAATATTAGAAATACCCTTATCATGTCGATTGTAAATATTATTTGCCCTTTGATATTACGATATAAAACTACTAGGAAACTTCACTTTGTATTTAGATTAAAATTCAATGGTGTAAATGTTTGAAAAAATTGTTTGCTCTAAACTGCTGAAAAAATTATTATTTTAAAGATTCAACTTTTCTTAAACTATAAAAAATAATATTCTAACAATTTCTTATGTCATAGAAATAAATCGTTTAAATTTTACATATATCAGAGGGTTGCAGGTCACCTAAATTTAAAATTTTATCTCAACTACATGTGCTACATATTTATATGTATGATTTACAAAAAATCTAGCCACTTTACCAAAACTAGCCACTTGCTTTAATATACAAATTTATTTAAATTTCGTTACAAACTTAGTCACTGAAATGTTTTTACTTACTGCCTGTTTAATTTTAAGAATTTTGTTTTAAATATAATTTTCTATGCGAACGTTGACGTTGGAACCCGATGAACGGGTTCTTGGTTTTGAATAACATTTTATACTGGTAATACATTTTTAACAATAATCTTTAAAAAATCTTAGCATTATTTTAGCATTTTTTTAAAATAATTTTTAGCATTTTTTGGCCATGTCTAATGCCAGATTTAGCTGTAAAAATTTTTTAGACCTAGCCACATAAAACAAGGTTTTGATACCATTAATAACCACAGTTTTTATTGTTTGTGTAATGTATGCATCTTTTATTTTATACATCTAAACATATATTTGTATATGTGATAATATGTATGTATTGTAATTTATTTGGCAAAAGTACACAGATGTTATTACTGAAAAAAGGACCAAAGAAAAAGAGTGAATTTACCCGCATTCCATTTAAAAAACAAGCAGCCCATCACTGTCTACAGCTTTCACATAACCTCGTTATGAAATTCTATTTTCTACAGGTTGGCACGTTACGGTTAAGTGACATTACACTCAGTTAAGCATTTGTATTGCTTTCCATATAACAGAAACGATCAGATGTTTACATTACATTTACATTTTTTACATTAACGGTCGGCTAATGCGGCCTTTACTCAAAGTTTGTTAACTAAAGCCTGGCATAAATACTTTCGACGTCGTCACACAACATACAATGGCCATTGTGGCTTTGCAATGAAGTTAAAATTATGTCAGAACATTATGCGCATAATGTCTAGATTTTTTTTCGTGATGGAAGGGAGAACTTTCCAGTTGTCAAATAGTTGCAGCAATGGTTTTAAATAATTTTGGACCAAGAACTTAGAAAGTTTTTGTTTCCCTGCTATCTTCTCATTTTCCTTTGTCCAAAGATTTCCTAAATATTTAAAAAATGTAAATTTTAGCAATTGTTTTTGACATTTTGAGCACCTGAGAGCTTAACAGCAACTTCCCGAATTTCATTCTCATCTTTAAATCGCATATGTTTTAATAACAATATCATGTTCTTAAATAAGAAAACTTAGTTTCATATACCGATATGCTGCACGCACCTCATATTACAGAGATATGAAACTCGCCTGTCAAAAACCTAAGTCTTTTGTCAAAAAAAAAAGTTAAATGATGAGAATGTGTTACTAAAATTTGTATCATTGTGTTAGTATGATATAAATATTCCCCACATTCCCAGCAAACACAAATATAAGGTCTGAAAACTAATATCGATTTTATTTGAATTTTATTAAGAAATTTACAAAAAGTTCCCTTGTTTTGAAAATGTTATTAGTGTTGAACGATATTTAATCATTTTGTAGCAATATATATTTAAGAATGGGTTTAATTAAATATCATTCACATCAAGCTGGGAATATTTCACCACTTTAATGATATTTACCTACTAACAAAAAATAAGTGAGAAAGCCCGACAACATAAAACCCTACACCTAATGCAAATTTTGGAGAGTGTACTCTATTTGGGACTAATGATGGACGCTCCGAAACAAAATCCTGTTATAAGTTTAAGAATCATGTACTTAGACGGGTTCTTTGTGCCAAAAAATATCTAGATACCTACATCCGTACCCATGTTCTGTAACTTTGGTGAGAACTTCTCGCATCGAAAACATGTGAAACAAAATAGTCCAACGTTTCTCGAAAAGTGAGAAAAAAGTGTGTCTGTAACTCATGTCGAAAACTAAGTATCAAAAGATATTACGTCGATACGTTTTAAATGTCAAAATATTGCACTCGAAGCCGATATGAAATTGCAGATGTTGAGAACGCCAGTCAAAAATATCGTTGACGGCGACCAAAATTTAATCAAATTGAAAAATGTTCAACGACGGCGGCGAAAATACAACCGTCGGCTATACCAAATAATGTAAAGTGCGACCTTAAAATTCTTTTGTTTAAAAAAATGGCTTTGGACACATTCGTATATTATTGAAAAATGTTAAAAACAGAATATTTAAACAATGAAAAAAACTGACAAGAACAAAATACTTACCCCGTTCGTGTTATTATTCATTGCATTTCTAATATATTTTTTTAGCGTTAACATTTTTTCTCACCCCGTTTTTATGCGTGTTTTTTTTAACAGTTCTACGCGGGAACTTTCTCACAAAAATTTTACAGACACACTTTTTCTGTAAATTGGCGAGTAATTTCCTTACGAGACAGCTATTACTCGCCAAAAATATTTCAGACGCAGTTAAGTGAGAAAATCAGTTGTTTGTTTCAATTTATGGCTTTTTTGTTTCATTTCAAACGAAAAGTCTCTCGACGCGGGAGTTCCAAAACATGGGCACTGAATAAGATTTTGTGGAAAGCGTTTGCATGGGACCTATGGTCAATTCTGGACCTACATGTCATGACATTGAAGTTAACGTCACCAAATTTCATTCCAATACCAATATTTATAAGGTTGCTATAGTATTAAAAGCTATATTGGGGGTCGGTATTTTTATGGTAGCTGTGGTCACATATAGTCCGGTTGAAAAAAAAATTTGGTTAAATGATTAAGGTTAGAATAAAATATTTCTGAGCGAAGTTCAATCGAAATACCAGCATAATAAGATGGCTTATATGAAAGAAGACTCTATTCTGGAAAGAAGTTTATATGGGGGCTTTATAAAGGTATGGGCCGATTCCTGCTATTCGTCCTTATGAAAATTTAATAATTTGTACCAAATTTCATCAAATTGTGAACTTTAATTTGCGTACAAAAATTATACAGCAAGCCGGATGAACGGACGTCGTTAGGTCTATTCAGAAGGTAATTCTAAGGGCTAATAAATCAGAGCAAGTTAAACTCTGTTTTTGGTTTAAACTGTGCTTACACCGACATATCTATAAATCAGTAAACATATAAACCACCTTTAAACGCATAAAATTGGGCGTTTAAACTACCAATACAGACCATATGAGTTTGACAACATTTATCGTAGTGCTGCCACATGTTACTTTTTAAACTACATATCATACATGGAACACTGATTTACAACTTTTGAGTTTAAACTACATATAAATTTAAGTTTAGTTCAACTAAACCAGCGTTTAAACACTTACTGATTTATTAGCCATAAGTCGGTCAATATGCTAAAACAAGCTCCTCAACACACATACGAACAACCCACGGAAATACTTAAAAATGGGAATGTGATATGCTTTTATTTTGGTTTTTCTACGTTTATATTATAATATTAACCATCGCCAGGGACAGTACGGAATAACACTTTAGCCATTGTTTTATATGCAATAAAATGCAAAAAATTAAAATTTCTTTTAAAAAATTGTAAAAGTACTCATCACATAAATTTTATAAAAAATTTGTTTTGTAATTGTTTATTGTTTACAAAATATTTGTCAAAAAATTAAGGTGAACTTTTACAAGTGTTGAATTCACGCATTTCCTATATGTGTAAAGAGGTATATATTTTTTTCGATTTTAAAGGAGTTTCATATCTATGTAATCTATGGCACGAACAGGCCAAAAAGGTGAAATTTTAACCCTACCAAAATAAGATTCCCATGTGATCTTTTAAAACGCCGACACACGTATATTTTTTTTTTGTCTCCTCTACCAGAATCGCCTTCGGAATCCCGTAATTTTAGAAAATGTTTGAAATTGTTGTACAGTGTAATTTGCGTTTTATTATGGACGAACTAAAATTGCATTGAATATTTATTGTTAATTAATTCATTTATTAATGATGTGCTAATAATCCCAATTTTTGAATGAAAACACTGAACTTTATTATTGTGGGAAAGCTAGTTTCTATGCGCATTTCGCTGGTTGCTTAGGCCAGCTCATCAGGAAACTTTTTCCATATACATTAGAAAAGCTAAACATATTATACAAGTAAGACCATAAAGTGAATATGAATTTTAAACAGTCAGGTCTTGCATGTAACAATACTAAAGCTTCAACAAAGACACAACAATAAACCGTCCTTACATTTTATTTTGGGAACTATTTGTTTGTTTTCGATAAGATTGTGAACTAATGGTGAATAGTGTTCCGAAATAGTTGTCTGAAGAAATTGGTTTTAAAATTTCTACTTTCACAGATATTATTATAGTTGCTATATAATATAAAGATGTAAAATACAAAGGAGACTACAGAGAACGTTCGGAAAGGCCAGCGATGCTAGAGTTAGATGAATTACTGGAATATATTGATTACATGTATGAAATCAGTGAAAGAAACCGAACCAATAATTACTTTTCAGTTTACAGCATTAGAATTATTTTAAGAGCAAGAAAATTGGGTGCCATATAAACTAAAATAGAGAAAAACGTCACAACAATTTCACTTTTTTAAAAGTTTGCTTCAGCACTTTCCGGAAGGAATGGAGTCTTTGTGCCCACTATCAAACCAATTTTGATGAAATTTAAAACATACATAGTTAGATCCATATTTATATGGACACATTAGCTATGCATATTTGTAAAAATAGGACCACGAGGGGAGATAGGGGCAATTTCTGCCTCTCCGAAACTATCTAAAAGATTTTAATGATGCAGCCACATTAGCTATGCATTTTTTCAAAACTAGGTCCCAAATAGGTTTACTTGCAAACATTTGTTCTTGTTTACTGTGGTGTAGGGTATCATTTGGTCGGGCCAAATGTCATACGATCAAAACTCGAAGAATTGTTTAAAATTCTTTCATATGTTGAAATTTAATGAGAGTTGCAGTTAAGAAGGACAATGAAAAATTAAAATTTTAGCTTAAATTATAGAGCTGCATTATTCTACACATCTGAAGTAAAATTTCATCAATAAAAACTTTCTGTTTTCTTGTAAAGTAAAAATTTAAAAAAATTTCGAAAAATGGCTTTATTCAACTATTTTCCCAAAAAAAAAGTCGACGAGAGAAATATGTTTTTGCTTTGTAATAGTAGCACGGTTTTTTTACGATTCATAACCTTCATTCCAGCCAAAAACAGTATTATGAAATTTGCAACCGTTTCTTTGATATTGGCTCTTACAAACATCCACTCAACACCTGAAAATGTGAAAATGACAAAAGCTATATTTCGAAAACGGGTACCTCAGGGAAAAAATCCATTGGTCATTCGTCATAATTTTAGATACCCTAATGAACCGTCTTAGGGGTATATGATTTGCAGTGATTAACCCGCAATTTGTTTCAATGTGTATTCTTAACTCACAATTCTGAAAGTTTAAACAATTATATAAAAAATTTTTAGGTTTATTGTATTCAATATACAGAAAAAATTCTCGCAAATTTTTTTTTTTCAACTGAACCATTAATCAAAAATAAAATCAATTTTAATTAAAAATTTAATCAAGTAAATTAAGTATTTACTTATATGAACAACATAACTACAAAAAAATGTTGTTAGTATCAAAAAATATTTAGTTGATACTATTAATTTGTTATTGGTAATTTTTTTAATAATACCACAAATTTTTCATTTAAATCCATTTTTATTTTTTTCTATGTAGTTTTTATAAGAAAATCATAAATACGTGCATGAGAAATCTTGCGAGATTTGAAAATTTTAATCGTGCATGCAAATATTATATTCCAATCACGCTCACTCCTTATGTCTCATTTATAACACAAGCGGAGCACTTGGCGTTTCAACCCAATTAGCGTATGCTGAATCCATTGGTGTTACTCGTATTTTTTTAAGGTAAGCTCTTATTTTCAATATATATCGTTATTTCAAAAATGGAGGAGGTTGCATGACCTCCGGATACACAAATCAAATTATCAGCAGTAATCAAATTAATAGTATCAATTAAACATTTAATTCACTTGATTACATTTTTAGCTGGTGAAAAACATGTAGCTAGGCTACACGTAAAGAAAACAAAGTTCCAAACAAAACAATCAAAATGATTCAAGTCTGTCTACAACTTTGATATTTTTCGCAAAAGTTGTAAAATGCTAACTAAATTTAAGAAATTCAAAAAACGGATGAAGACAAAGGGCAAGTATGCTTTGAGAAAATATTTAGGACGAAATACCAATGGAGGTCGGATATACATTTAATCCCATTAGGGGCGACTCGTAGGCAGTTATGGGACTAATTCTTCAATATAATTCTAGTCCGTATAGAAAATTGTGTATGGGAGCTCCCTTCAGAAATGAAGATAGCGGGTGGGATGTTAGAAACAAACGATGGGGATGAAAAATACAGTGGGGTTGGTCATATATTTGACCCGTCTACGGCCATATTAGACGCTGCGGGGGTCAAATTTAAGAATTTCATTAAACCGCCATATTTGTTTGGAAGCTCCTCTTTTGGATGGTGGTAGGATGTTTTGAGAAGCGTTAAGGACAAAAAACTAATGGAGGTCGGTCATACATTTTATCAGTCTAGGGGCGACTCCTAGGCAGTTATGGGACATTTTCTTCAATATATGTTTATGAAGAATGACTGCTATTTGCTTCAATTGATGCTAAACTGCAAGTCTGGAATACGCTATACTTTTATCAGAAGTATTAAAAAAATAGCTTCATAACTTTCCGTGAAGTTCAGGTGTCATAGGATCTAACTTGTATTTATAGTAGTAGTAGTAGTATTTATTTAATTTAGCAAATTTTGCTATTTAAAAACAATTAGTTTTACAATTACATTATTAAAATTTTAATACTAATTTAAAACTTTTCTCTAACATATGCTACACAGAAAAAATTATTAATATTCTCTAGTCACCAAATTTGTACCAAATTCATAATATCAAACAAACAATTTGTGGATTTTGCACCTATTACCAAAATGATTATATTGATTACTAAAAATTAAAAAATGTATCAAAAAACTTTGCCATATCAAAAAATGTGTTAATTTATTTAATAAAATATTAACAATTCCCAACAACAGTTCTACATGCTTAAATTATTTCATTTTAAACCAAAAAAAGTCTATTAAAATTTTTTGTTATTTAATTAAAATTTTAATAGAAAATTTATTTCAAAACAACTAAAATGTTAATTAAATCAAAATTAAATTTTTAATTTTCTTTCAACTAAAAAAATAATTGATTCAATTATCACATTTATTAAATTTAAATACTTTTTAAACCATTTTTTAATTGATAAAACACTTTTCTGTGTACTTTAAGAAATAAAGTAATACTATGATAGTGCAAAATATTATGATTCAAGTTCAAAAGATATTTTACTAATAAACCTTTTTATAATATGAAATTTATTTACCTTTTAAGAATACAAAAAATAAATAATCCTTTTTCTTGTTAACTACCACAACAAAATCTCTTAACAATTAAACTTTAATCGGTAACAATTTAACGTATTTGTGGTTACAATTAATATAATGCATTTTTATTGTTCTGGCAGCAAAAAAAAAACTAATACAAAATGGAATTCAAACAACGAAAAAACGATTTACGTCTAAGAAAACAAAAAAAAAAAATAATGCAACAAAAAAGTATCTACTAATAATAAATTGCAAGCATATTGCAACAAAATTTAATCGCATAATGCAACATACTTGTCTACATACTCAAATAAGTATTTATTGTATCTACGAACAAGAAGAACAGAAAAATACCAAAAAAAAAAAAAAAACAACAAAACAAACAGCACAAAAAAACCTAATACAGTACAAAATTATATTCCATAACAAAAGCGATATACGCCAGATATGTACGATACGACCAGGGCATTCCATTCAATTCAAATCCAATCCACTCAATTCAATTCAACTCCACTCCACAAAAAATGTGTAACAGCCACATGATATGGGAGTGTATATGAATTCTGTAGACAAAAACATTTCTGGCTGAATGCATTAGAAAACAATGAGGATGGATGTTGATAATAATAATAATAATGATTATTATTGTATTAACTGCGAGAGTACGAATATAGAAAATTTTACACTCATAGAAAATGTTGATGAAATAAGTGAAAATTCAGCTGCAGCAAATAGACATGCAAATCTGGAACTAGCACTTAGTGCTACTGACATTTTCTAAGTGCAAGATTTAGAAAAAAGCACCTTTAAAAATTTTAACAAGAAATAATGGTATTTTCAGCTGTGGCAAGTCTTACACAGGCAGATGTGAAAATATTTACGCTGGCACCTGTCGTGTCGACCAAACCGTATGGTGTTCCTAACAACTGGTGGATTCAATGCGTCTACCAACGACCTTATGTGGGCGTGATCACCCACACGACCCATAGACGGCAATTTCGGATCATGCACTCGCCCATTGCTTAGGAACTGGATCTATGTAATCTCCACTGTTCAAATTCAGCACTTTTTGTTGACTACACGCAGAAAAAAACATGTTTAATTATGGTCACCTCCAAGAAAACTATTGTAAAAGAAAATTGTAAATAAATAACGTTAATTTAACCATATCATTGTCACCGACAAGCATATTATGGTTAAATAAGTCCTTCAACAAGAAGCCACAACCATATTATAGTTACACCTAAACATGTTATGGTTATATATGACAATAATTTGTTTCTTAGTAAACAATAGTATTTTGTTCTTTTCCAAGAGCAATACGCTACGGTTGAATAACAACCATGCTATTATAAGTGTTAAACATATTTTTGTTAATATGAACCGTAACTGTTTCGTAGGCAACCATAATATGGTTGTTGCTTCTTGTTGAAGGACTAATTTAACCATAATATGATTGTCGGGGACAACAATTAATTAAACTTAATAAGTTTAAAATTTTATTTTAAATTTGTTTTGTTGGAGGCAATTTTATTCAAACATGTTTTTTATCGGGTATTACAACAGCACCTAGGCAGATCCGATAGCAAACCGATCTTCCTTCAATGGTTAGTAAGCGCATTGTTCATCACCGAGTGACTAAAATCCACCATGAAGAAGGCCATAGCTCAGCTATCGACGTAATTCACAGCCACCACGTGATTCCCGAATCAGCCTCACCAACAACCAGTCCAGGGCCGAATTACCTCGAGAGACTGGTCCGTGGTGCAAGAGTAGAATCTCAGGTCAGCCGTAATCATCCTCGAAAAAAGATAGATCCCACTTTGCTTCTGCTGATAAACGGGTATTTGCAGCAGCTGTATCCCTGGACGATGTAACACTAAGTGGTGATATATAACCAATTGGTATCCATTCATCCTACGAGAGGAAATACCCAAGCAGGGGTAGACAATAATGTGAGTGGGGTAAAACTTCCTATCTGCTTTTGAAAGCGTTATTTTAATGGTACAGTGAGTTTACTGGTTCTAGACGCGGGTATAGTATTTAAACAGCTTCGTATCCGGTAGACAAATCTTGGAATTTTTTTTTTTATTACTTACTTTATACGGAATAATTGATGTCGCTACAACTTTCTTGTGATAGCCTGATTCATTAGCTCGTAATTTATTATACATTTTTAGTCCCTTTAAATATAGGACTAAAGCCGTTTTTAGCCCTTGTTCTGTATTCATGGGTTTAAATAGCCCCCCAAACAGTTTTTATTGCTTATTATTTTCAAAACTAGTCAATGAATTTTTTTTGAAGCTTATGTTTTTTTACTACTTTTTTATTGAATAGTTTATATATGCACGATTTTTAATTCCAAGGGTTTTTGTAATGTCTGTAGCAAAAAAGTAACGCATTCTGTTAACATGGGTCAAAATTGCCCAACACTATTAAATCAATATAAAAACTTCAAAAACATGAACAACGTGTAATAAATTTATAAAAAATTGTATTTAAATGCATTGAACGTCAAATAAATGAGTAGAATTAACAAATGTATGGTGAACTTTCTGTATTGAGCAAAATGAACCCAGAAATACCTCATGCGTTTTATTTTTCTAGTGCAGGATAACGGTTAATATTTCCGTTACAATTAACCAATTTCTGCGTAATGGGTATTTAAATACCCAACAAAATTAAAACAGTAAACCAATTCTCGCATAGCAAAGGTAAGAGATAATTCCTGCAACTTGACTTTTTATCTAAAAGTAGATATTGATTAACCTGGAAACCATTAAAACAGTGATGTTACCTGGTTTATTTATTTATTTATTTAAAGTTAGTTTAAACATATGTTTGTGTCCTAATATTTAAAATTAATCTGCAAATCTAGTAATAATAATAGATAAATAGATCAATTATTACAATTAGCAAACAATTTAATTAAAATGACGGAAATATTTAGATTTTAAAATGTTAAAGTTAAGTTAATTATTTCTAATGCTATAGATTTTTTTGAAAATATTTTTAAATTTAGTTGCGTTGGTTGATTTTTGTAAAGATACAGGAAGTTGGTTCCAGAGACGGATTGAATATATAAAATATTGTTTCTCAGATGCTGCATCACGATTTCGAAGTTGGACTAGGCTGTTTACTCTCGAAGACCTCATGAACTGAAGACGGTCATATAGATATTTTGGTTGCATTGTCGTTATAATTTTGTATACACAGAAAAAATTATTAAATTTCTCCAATCACCAAATTTATACCAAATTCATAATATCAAGCAAATAATTTGTTGATTTTGCACCTATTACCAAAATGATTATATTAATTACTAAAAATTGTAAAATTTTGAATATTTTTTTCAATAAATTATATTTTTAATTTTAATTAAAAAAATGATCAAAAATCTTTTCCATTTCAAACAATGTGTTATTTTATTTAAATAAATATTGACAATTCATAACAACGATTCTTCATGTTTAAATTATTTCATTTTAAACGAAAAAAGTCAATAAAAATTTTTTGTTATTTAATTAAAATTTTAATTGAAAATTTATTTCAAAACAACTAAAATGTTAATTAAATTAAAATTTAATTTTTAAATTTTCTTTCAACTAAAAAAATAATTGATTCAATTATCACATTTATTAAATTTAAATACTTTTTAAACCATTTTTTTAATTGATAAAACACTTTTTTCTGTGTAAGAACAAAAGGTTTTTTAATTTTAGATAGTCTTTATTAGTTACGTAGATCACACGACAGTAGTATTGAGATACGTGATCAAATATAGCGTACAATGCTATTAAATATCGTTTTAAGCCTTATAAAGTCTTTTAAGTTACATCCAGAAAATATCGCCGATGCATAAAGAAGAGTAGGTTGAAGATAAGTTTTTGCCAGCAACAGTCTTACTTTGGATGGTGTAGAATATTGCACAGCATACTGTACACTCTACCACATGCTTGGCTAATGTGGTCAGACCAGGTATGTGTGATGTTAAAGACAACTCTAAGATTTCTGACCGAGCTTACTACTTCAATTTTAGCATCTCCCAACATAACGTTAATTTTACCATCAACCTTAACACACTTTGATTTTTTGGGATAAGGGCGTAATACATTTGCCGATGCCCAAACAAAAATTTGGTTTAGATCGTAATTTAATTTATTTACTTTGGAGTTAATACAAATACTTACAACTTTTAAGGTACATTTGAATATCATCCGTATACATTTGAACACTTGAGAATTTAATTTGATTTGGTATATCATTGCAATATATTGAATATAATAATGGTCCAAGTATTAAGCCTTGAGGGACACCCCGATAACTCACAGGGGTTTCGAAATCGTCCCTAAATTTGATAAGCATTGCCACGCATTTCACAGCCAATGAAGAAAATTTAAACATTTTAGCCAGTTTAAGACAAAGTGTATCATGGTCAACAGTATCAAATGCTTTAGAATAATCCAGTAAGACTAAAAACGATATATCTCCATTATCCAAATTCCCTCAACTACATCAGTGAGAGCAGTTATACAACTGTGCATAGGTTAAAGCCCGACTGGCGATCTGTCAATAAGTTGTTTGAGTTCAAATATTTAAATACTTGTTTCTGTATTAAATATTCAAAAACTTTGGAAAGATAAGGCAGAATTGAAATAGGGCGATATTCTTTATATGTCCTAAGCACTGGGATGATTTAGGCTATTTTCCGTTCATTTGGGAAAATGCTTGTGGTGATAATTGTATTAAGCAAATGTGTTATATATTGTATTATCCAGGGAAGAATAAGCTTAATAAACCTAGGATTAATGTTGTCCAAGCCAACAGCGTTAGAGTTCACCTTTCCAAATCCTTCAGCAACATCTAAGGGTTGAAAATTAAACTCTCCAGTGGACGTATTCAGTGGTGGCAAATTATCATAAAAAGCGGAATCAGCTGGTTTTTTCATTTAGTTATCATAAAGGGAAAATAAAGGTTTATTTTATGTCCAAAAATGCTCGAAAAAAGTTTTCCCAAATAAATTACAATGTGAAAAATTAAAAATGCCCACACGATCTAAATAGCTTTGGGTGTCCCCTTAAAAATGTAAAAAATAAAAGCGATTTGTTAAAACACCTGGCCGACACACGTTGTATAATGAAAATGGGTATTTAAATTCCCAATAGTTCATAATAAGTACCAAATATGACTATTTTGCATAAACTCTATTTTGGCGTAAATTAAAAGCGAAAAAATTTATTTTGATTAACTATATACTCTGCGACCTTTTGTGCAGCCAGGACATTCGCCATTACAGATCTAGGATACATACGAAGCCAATAATTCTGCTTTTTGAGACAGCATAAATTTCGGTTTGATCTCGCAGAATGTGCATTAATGACATTGCCTAATATAAACTGCAGGTATTCGACACCACAGTGCCCAGCGAAAAGGCCAGTAAGTGCCCTTTGCTCATTTTTTGCCAGCAGAAGTAACTTATTAGATTGCCACGGAATAAAGCGAAAAGTCCTATAGTTTCTCGAATTATAGAAACATTCGTCTATAGCCGAGTAGATTTTCGTACGGTCAAACTTCAGGAAATTATAGTACTGGATATGTACTTAGTAATGTTTTTGTAAAGATCTTTGTAGAAGGAAATCTGAATATTATTAAATTTTGACGTGTTTAAAATGTTCTAAGTCTGGACCTCATAGACCAGGTTCTGTAAAATTATCAAAATCGAACTCTCTGCTTTTCACTTAATTAGACGTGCGAATTCGAAATTTAGAAATCCAGATTTATTCTGGAAATATTCTTAGCCCTCTAACGGTCGGAAGGACTATAAATGAAAATTCATTTAAAAAATTTATTTTTAATAAAGTTGTACTTCATAGAAATATTAAAAAAAAAAATTGAGGAATATTAAATGTTGGAAATTAACAAAACAATTCTTAGATTTTACAAATTTTATTTCACAGAGCCGAAAATTATAGTAGTTTTCTTAAAGCAGCCAAAAACTTTAAATGCTTAATCCAACGCACTTAATGAAAGCCAAAAGTAAAACTGTGTCCTTTTTGAATAAAAAACATCCAATAGAATATGACTGCAAGCTAAACCAATTTTAACGAAATATACCAAATTATTTCTTTTAAGAATTTCAGCAAATGTTTGTTGTGGCATTTGTTATGAACATTTTTTCATCGAGTGTATTTTTTGCGAATTATCCATAAAATGAAATAAAAATTAAATATACAAAGTAAAAACATTTTAAGAACAAATACAAAAGTAAAACTAAGCAAAACACATTAAAGATTTGAAACAACTACACAAAATGCAATATATATAATACAAAACGACGTATGTTGCATGTACCACATTTAGTGGTATTTGCGGTATTCTATTGTGCATCAAAACACAACATTTTGTTACTTGAAATTTCAATTTTTTTTTTCGATATCTACAATTCGACTTTAGATTTCACAAATAAGTCTACAAGTATAACGAAAAAAAAAAAAATTCCAAATCGCCTTGTGTTTTTCTGTTTTGGAAAAGAAGTTTATTCAACTTTCTGAGTTTATCGGGCACCTGTCATACGTAGAGCATAAAATCAATGTTGCTACTACTTTCCTACTTCATTGACTACCGATTTTCTTTTCTTGCGAGTATTTATTTTGGAAAATATCGTATAAAAACTACTTGTTCCTCATCTCTAAAATTGTTTAAACGGCAAACACTCCCACTGAGTTCTATGAAAAATAATCAAACATAAATTCAATATAAGAAATTCTGGCAAAAGTAACAGCAATATCGATGTCTGGGGCAAAACTCAATTAAAACTGTTTGTCTTCCTGTTCACAAACCGCTTAACTCCACCTCCCCCACCAACTCTGTTTCATGCTCTCGCCTATAAGTTCAACTAATTTAATACTGGCTATTTTAACAATTACAATTAAAACCAACGATAATTCATAAGGAGCCAATGAAAAAAAAATTAATCGCAATTTACAAAAAAGACAAGAGATTTGTTTCTCTGATTGTCCATACAAATCGTATTGCAATTCGATTGACTGAAATGCCACTGCAAGTTCATTTGGATTTAGTTTTCTTTAAGCTGTTGTGAGTATGTGCGTATCTTGATCAACGATGCATCGATCGCTGGCTGACCAACCAACCAACCAGCCTACTACTTAATCTTTATTTAAAATATTGCTCACTCACCTGCATCTATTCGTAGTTTTTATTCGGTCAGATACAAACAAATATTTGTACAATCGCAAATTGGCCAGAATAAAACTTTCAATTAATGTGCAACTGCATTTCTATTTCTGACAAATCAAAACGAACCAGTTAAGTAATGAAGAGCGCTACACTGGAATAAATGGTAACATTGATGCTAAATTGAGTAGTCCAAATTTATCATATCAAAATTAAGTCATAATAGTTTAACAATTAGGGTGTTAGCTTTGGCTTTTCTAAAATTATATAGGAGAACGTTTCCTGATGATCTGCCCTAAGCAACCAGTGAAATGCGCATAGGAACAGCTTATCCTACAACAATAATTTCAGTATTTTTTATCAATTTATAAAAAAAAAGGGAATTAAGCACAACAAACAAAATCTTTTAATAAATAATAGTATTCCCAAAAACAACTTTGATAATAAATTAGGGACACATATATAAGAAATATTTTCAAAAAAACCTTTAGTAACATATTTTGTTCAATGAAAAATAAATGGTGGTTTAGGGCCGATGTTGATTTTGAATAAAACAAAAATTATTTAGGAAATTATTGTCATTTCTTTTTATTATGATAAAATTGGTATGGTTCAATTACGTATGGAACAAAATATCGGCCAAATGGACGACGAGACCTCGGCGCCACACCTCCATCTGATCTGATGATCCAAATTTTCGATGACGCTGATGAATAATTGAGGTTCTATGCTGTTAATGTGCCGAATTATCTCATCCTTTAGCTCTTGAATTGTTGCTGGCTCATTGACGTATACCTTTTCTTTCAAATAACCCCACAGAAAGAAGTCTAACGGTGTCAAGTCACATGATCTTGGCGGCCAATCGACATCGCCACCACGTGAGATTACACGGCCATTGAATTTGTCGCGCAAAAGAGCCATTGTTTCGGTAGCTGTGTGGCAACTGGCACCGTCCTGTTGAAACCACATATCGTCCATATCCACATCCTCCAATTCGGGTCATAAAAAGTTCATTATGATCTTATGATAGCGAACACCATTCACAGTAACTGCCTGACCGGCATCATTTTTGAAAAAAAACGGCCCGATGATGCCACCAGCCCATAAACCACACTAAACAGTCACTCTTTGTGTGTGCATTGGTTTTTCGACAACCACTCTTGGATTATCATTCGCCCAAATGCGGCTATTCTGCTTATTGACGAATGCAATGAGAATTGTAAATGGAAAAATCAACAACGAACAGATTTTTTTGGATAGAATTCAACCATTTTAAAGATTCAATATGAAAAAAATTCATTTTTAGATTTGTCCAATTTTGTACTAATCACATTAAGTTTGCCATACTCTAACGCGGAAGTTTAAAGAACATTCAGTTCGATGAGCTACAAATTAGAAACGGATTATCCTTGAACTTTATTAACTCAATTCCTCACATTTAATATTAGCTTCGTCGATATAATTCATGCTGTTATGATTACAATCGACCACCTTCTATGTCTGCAGTGATATCTTTTCCAATCAAACATACAAAAACCAAAATATTACCTAAAAACTGTTTTATGACCTAATTCAAACTCAACTTATGATGATTCAAAATAAAGTTATGTACGAAAATGGTCCTCCAGTAACGCCGTTGTCTTGCGTTCCATTATCGATTAAATTGAAAAATGGCTTAGTACTTTTTTACGCTATTTTTTTTTTGCTTGAAATAGTGCTTTTTAGGGCTCTTTTTACATTTTAAAGTGCTTTTTGCTCCAAAAAAGTTGGCATTACTGGTTAAATGGTACATGTATAAAATATCTTGCAAATCCTGTAATAATGCTACATGTTATTTGACGAGAACTAAACACCAGTTATCAAAAATTTAAAAAAAAAATACTTTAAAATATGTTTATTAAAATGAATGACGAAATTCCATTTTGATCGAAAACAGTTCAATGTAAGTAAAATTTAGATTTAAAATAACGTTTTTTTTCAAACTAGTGGACGCTTAGTTCAAAATTTAAATTTAATTAACATTTCATCCTCATCAGATGTCGAGGACGAATCCAATAATTGATTTATTGTTATTTCTGCATTTATAATGGACCCGGTATCCATATTTTAACCTTTTTCTTTAAAAATGTTTAAAAATACTCAACAATTTTCTTTATTTTTTTTCTCATAAGACATTTAAACATGTTAACGACACCAAGTTTTAAATAATTTTTGATTTGAAGACTTTTATTGAGAATAATCTTATAACAGCGAATCCACGTAGATTTTATTTAACGGTCAATTTACCATTAAAAATTTAATGATTTCTTATGTATTTCTATAAATAATAGAGAAAAAATATCTTTAATATCTTCACCGTTTTACTGCCCTGATTCGAAGCGATTTTTTCCCAACTTCGTCTGGTAGTTCTCCATATAAACAGAAGTGACCTGTTTTACAGGGAATTATCAACAATGTCGATTTATACGGAGCGTAAAGTGCCAATGCCATATGCCATTATTTAGGGGGGATATTTTAGAATAAAACATGCTGCCCTTTAAGAGAACAAAACATTTTTAAGAAACAAACGCCAAATTGCATTTTGTAAATAAATTTCACCTTTTTCATAGAAAAGAAAACAGCATAAGTTTCCATTGTATAAACTAACTAAGATGACTTTAATATCACAACAATACAAGAGCAACAGGCAAAGCAATAACAATTAACTGTTTTTTGAGACCACCTTGTGAATAAATACACTGTTTTATGATATTTTTTTTTGTAATTATTAGTACTACCATAATTTTTAACTTTTAAATAGGACTTTTTTAATAAAACTGAAAGAATAAATCTGTATTTAAATACGATATAAGTTTATATGAAAATTAACATAATACAGATATAAATACTAACCTAAAAATTGGACATTAAGACTTCAATCTTAATTCCACAAAAAAAAAAAATCGCAAAGATATCCAAGGATTCATAAGATTTAAATTTTGGTAGAAAATCGTAAAAATGTATAAACAAATTTGCCAAATTACAAATTGTTTCTAAGATTTTGGACAGTACAAGCAACGGGAAAATACATAAAACCATTACAAAGGAATTTGTAAAATATGCACATAAACATAGTTTAATGAAAATTTATTTCGATGAATTTAATCCTAATTTGAAAATATTAAAGATTTCAATTATCAACAGAACTTTACATAACCTGAACGGTAAAATACCCTACAAAAACACTACTTGTCATTTTACTAGTAAGATGACCAGTAGTGTTCACCGATATTATGGTTATAGTTTCTATTAGTTTATTAAGAGCAAAATGAAAAAACTGACCGAAGCCTTGTGCACATGGGATTTTGCCTCTCTCTCTAACTCATTATGTCTCTCTCTCTCTCTGTGTTAGTAAAAAAAAAAATTTCGTTTTGATTATTCATTTCTTGGAGGGCATATTTTTAACGCCAGATTGCCAGGATATTAAAACAGCAGTACAAAAAGTCTAGAGCTGACATCTCTTACGAAAAAATCTATTTTAATAATTTTAGCAGACACTTGTCAGGTAGTGTAAATGAGTAATCACTTTCATCCGCACTCAAGCAAAACTGATCAAAACTATTTTCAAACATTTGAACACATCCATGGAATCTGGGCCTGGGCTCTTAAAACAATCCATCTGCAAATACATTTTAAGAGCAACGCAAAACGAATGATCAGTTGGATGGTGGTGGGCGTGTCACAGAAATCATCGTTATGAAATTAATTTTTAGAAAAATCATAGTAACAATGATTTTTGCTGTAATTTTTATTCATTTGTAATTTTTTTTACTTATTTTTTTGTGTTATACAGCTGCCGCTGTTGGTTTTTTTTCGCTCAATATCTGGCAGACAAAGTATTTGGTTTTTCTCTATTTTTCTTGTTTGCTCATTCCGTATTTGCGGTTCTGTCAGTTGCCGGTAGATGAGGATGATGTTATTTGTTGTTGCTGTTGGCCTTGATATTGCGTGCAAGGTACCATTAGTTTTGGAATCTTGCTGAGGTAATTTTTTGGTAGTTTTTCTTGTAATTGAGTGGAGTTTGTGTGATTTTTGTAAATGTCTATTGATTATAAATGCAATTTGTTCATTCTGTACAACATGTTGTTATTCCTGCTCCAACTGTTAATAAATTATTTGTGATATTTTGTTTTCCTTTTAAATTGTTTTCCTCTTTTATTTATAATTGAATTTCGCATGGGTTGATTAGAGGTTAATTTTCAACGTAGTTGCAGTTGAAGTTGAATGAATACAGTATAAAGACTTACGGTCTTATTCATAAAAAATAAAACAGGTTTATAAGAGGTTAATGAAATGAATTTTCTATGAAAATTCTATTAACATTTGTTTATTAACCTTTTATAAACCTGTTTTATTTTTTATGAATAAGGGGGTTAAAAATTATTTAAAGCAATTCTTTAGCCTTTTTTTAGGATCTGTTAGAAAGAAAAATTTATGTAAGTACATATGAATGTATATTCCAAATTTCATTTATAAGTTCGCAATGTATATTTTTAAAAACAAATTTAACAAAAATTATAAAGTGTATTTGGCAGTGAAGAGTTTTGTACCCACTAATACGAATAGGGCATTTTTGCAACATTAAATTTGGATTTTCCAGCAGAAGTTCTGATATTGGAATTATTTTCCTAAAATTTAACAGATCGCCACAAAAATTATTTCGATGTTATTCTAAATAATCCAATTATTTATATTAGCTGAAGTTATTTCATAATAGTGGACTTTATAACGGATCAAGTCGTAAAATTTATTAAGCGTTTGTGTTCACAGAAAAAAAAAAATGATTTCAATTATAAAGCTTGTGATATAAATTTAAAAAATTAATTAAATTTGCAGACAAGCTTTAAGGCGTTGGGGGGCTAATATAAGAAAATTTGTAAATATTAAAATCTAAATAAACTGAACTGAATAGAAAAAAAATTAATATTAACAAAATTTTCTGCAGTTATGTTTTTAATATACACAGAAAAAAATGTTGGCCCAATTAAAGCATTAATCAGAAATAAAATCATATTTTATTAAAAAATGTAATCAAGTGAATTAAACGTTCAATCATGTGAATTAAAAGTTTAATAAACACTATTAATTTGCACCAGTCAAAAATTAATAGTAACAATTAAACGTTTAATTCATTTGATTAAACGTTTAATTCACTTGATTAAAAGTTTAATTAACTTGATAAAATTTTTAATTAAAACTGATTTTATTTTTGATTAATGCTTTAATTGGGGCAACAGTTTTTTCTGTGTAAGTTAACGTTTAATTTACTTGATAACATTTTTAATTAAAACTAATTTAGGCGGCTATTTTGTAAAACACTTCACCTAACTTGAAAAATATTTTCATACAAATTTTTAAAAAATTCATACAAATTTTTAAAAAATTCAAAAAATTTTTTATAAAAAACTTTTCAACGCAAGGTGCAGGCATTTTCAAAATAATCCCCTTAATTTTTGATTAATCGTTTACTTCAAAAAATATTGGCGAGAATTTTTCTGTGTTGATGTGTGTAACTAATGGAAATATTGATTATAGACCCACCTTTCAGTATACTTATCGACTTAGATTCACTTTCCAAATCGATTTAACGGCGTCCGTCCATCTGAATGTTTGACTGGTTGTCTGTTTATGAATACCGATAATTTGTTGAGATTTTCCAAATGGTCCAAATTTTACCATAAAAGTGTATTCCAATATGAAGAAAACAAAGTAAATACATCAAGTATATATGAATTTACATGTTTCGAGCATTTATTTTTCCGTCTTAGTGCATCGATTTGGTGAGGGGCCAACCTCTATTCCATATGTTATCTTCCTTGTGAGTCCGTAAATGTTGAACTAAATTTTGCAAGTTCAATAAAAAAATTATCAGAAAGTACCAATTGAAATAAAATTATCAAAAAGTCTCCTCTTATAGATTCTCATCCACATAGGACATTCCAAGTTTAATTTTTTGTTCCAATGTCTAAAACTGAACTGATCAAAGTACAAGATGTAGAACGAAAAAGTACCGAAAAATCTTCCCTTACATATTTAAATTCAATCAGGTCCATGCATGTTTAATTTTTTTCTTTATAGGTATAATATTATCAAAAATGCAAAAAGTATCAGATGAAGAACAAAAAAGTACCAACATATTCTATCTTATGGGTTCTCATTCACTCAGGACCCTGCACGTTTAATATTATGCTACTAAGTTCAATATTATAGAAAATGAAAGAAATTTAAATTTTACAGGTGGAAAGGGTATATATAAGTTTTTCATTCCGGTTGTAATTTATTATTGCATTATCTTTATTGTTAATTCTTATGCAACGCATTGCACACATGTTTTATCTTATTGCCGCTCAGAGATGGCTTGATAAAATCAATTGTGAGGAAATCAGGAAAATTTGGTCCATCACAGATGAATTTTATTGCCGCTCAGAGATGGCTTGATAAAATCAATTGTGAGGAAACCAGGAAAATTTGGTCCATCACAGAATTACAGCTGTCCAGAAATTACCTTAGAATCCTTATTGCGGTAATAACTGACCGCCAGCTTATTGGGAGGTACGCACGAAGGAAAGGGCTTACTTACAATGACATATGTAGAAATTGTGGTGATGAAGAGGCGGCAATGTCAACGGAACATCTTTGTCATTGTCTGGCTTTTGGAGGTCTAAGACTTAAACTGTTTGCTCGAAGAACCCTTGAAGATAAAACTTGTCTGTCTAATAATGATTTAAACAGGATCCACTCCTTAATTGAACCGACTGGGGGGCTGAGTGAAATATAAGCAGCCAGGAAACATAGGACTCTTAGGAGATGGTGCGACATGGTAACTCAACGGGAAGTAATCAATACACGCAAAGAAAAAACATGGTTGATACAATCACAATCGCAAACTATCATTAATGTTTGTGGTTGTGATTGTTTCAAACACGTCTTCAGTAACAATATATGTTCAGACATGTTTATAGCTTGTTATTGTCTCAAACATATTATTATGTTTAGAAGAAAAACGAAAATGAGCTTCCTAACCATGTTTTTATTTTTCCGAACACCATGCGAAATGTCCATTTGAACATGGTTCCCACAATAAAATCAATAAAAATATTTATTTCAAAAATTCTATGTTTTATTAAAAATATACATACATATAGAGCTTAACTTATATTAATAAATAAAATAAAATTCATTCATTTATTTATTACCTGTTTAAATAAACGTATAATAATTTATTTCCTTAATTTTGCAATCATGCATGGCCTTTTTCTCCTGAAAAACTTTTAACTGTTTTGTAGTCATTCATGTTTCCCGATTAACTGACTCTCGCAGACGGAAAATGACGTGGAAGAAGATTTTATTTGCTTAATAAACACAAACTGTTTGTTTTGACAATAAATGTTTGCTCATTTAGAGAATGTGTTTTAAAGCGAACAAAAATGATGGTATCAAACATACCGTTTGTGTACAGCAAATATTATGATTTTAATTGTATATTTGAAAATATATACATTATAGTAGCAAATATTTCACATAATTTAATATGTTAAGCTAGATCATGGTAACTTTTTACGTGTAAAACACCATATAATATTATTATAGTGAATTAAAAAATGTGAAGGAGAAAAAATATTTTTTCAAGTTAAACAAGGATTATAATAAGTTTATTGGGGTAAACATATTAGGCAAATATGAATAGAAATGGTCGTAGTGACCATTCAGTAATCATGTTTTTTTTCTGCGTGTAGACCCACGTGAGCTGTGCTTGATGACGGCTGCCTAACCTTGTAATTTCTACAATATTGATCTTTGACCGTATAAAACAAATAAAGTATATATTCTTTGTCATTATAAGAAGCGAAGTTGGTTAAGCGACGCACAGTGGCGCCATTTGAGTTTTTTCGTTGCAAAAATCATATCTTTTGAACCGAATAAGATAATTGAACAGTTTAAACAGCATATGATAGATAACTGTTCAGCCTATGAAATGAGCGTTTGGAAAGGGTGCTACGCTTTGTAGGGGCCTACTTATGGGTTATCAAAGTTAAAATTAGTAGAAAAATCAATTTTATGGTAACTAAAAAAAATTATTTTTACATTTTTAGATTGTTTTTATTTTTTTTCTTAAAGGTTTTATGTTTTAAATTATTACCCAATAAATTAAAAAAAAATTATTTTTTTTTTTAAATTTATTTTTTCAATTTTCTGTAAAATATTCATCACAATTCGTAATAGAAGGTATATCTAAAAGACTAACCATTTCTAAACTATAATTATTTTGTAACTCTATTCGTGACTTCACATGCCGCAGGGCGCTGAGGCTCTTTCTATCTTTTGTAAAATATATTTTTTTTTTTGAAAATAAACTGAATAAAAAAAAAAAAAAAAAAAAAAAAAAAAAAAAAGTGGATCGGAAGATGCTGCCAACATGTTGAAGAGGTCCTCATTTTGCCTTACCCTTGATGCTTTGAATGTGTTCTGCAATCTATATTTTTTTATAAAATTTGTTAAGAGACTCCTGTGCTTCTTCAGAAAGCTCTCCAATTGGCAAAGACTGGTACTCAATTATATCTTTGCCATGCGCCAATATTTTATGGACGGTCGGGGTCAACTTCTTCTGTGGATACATTTCTGCTAAAAGAGATGCAGTTTTCGACGCATATTCTCCATATTTTGTAGAATTGACATTTTCTTTGCAGTTTAAAACACCCAAGATCGTTCCCAATCTTTTCACGATTTGATTGCCAATTCCAATGATTCTAGTTTCATTTTCAAAAAATCTCCTAGAAGTGTTTCCATCGTTTGAGTTACCGTATCCGTGCTTGGGACAGTCTACTTTTAATCCAACTTGTTTAAAAAAAGCATCCTGTATTTGCTTCTTTCTGATCTTTTCCTTATCCTTTATTGATGTATTTTCATCGAAGTTTTCCTCCTCTTGTGGTAGGGTATATGCCAGTTTTAGCAAGAATTCCATACACCTTATCCTTGCGTGGAATGGTGACATTCCATATTCGTAATTCTCCTCATTTGTAGAATCGTTTAAATTACCAAAGTTCTTCTGACAAATAATAATAAAAAATCGATAAAAAATATATAAAAATGAAACGAAAAAAGGGGTTTAAATAGGGTTTTGCTAAATTTTTACCTCCAATATAATTCTGTCTATATATATGTATATGATAACTAATTGAAATATGTTATAATTAAGCAGAAAAAGATACTAATCTTAAACTCTTTACAACTAATTATATAAAATTGAGATGTAACATATTATATATGAAATAAATTGAATTTAATTGAAAAAAGTTCTTCTGACTCTTTTTGCAAATCGGGCATGACATTGTTGAGGTTGTTCCTGTCAGTTCGTTTACGACTTTTCCGTCAACCATGGTCAGGTGGAACTCGTAATTGCATTCAATATATTTTCCTTCTCCAATTTGCAGCTTTGTAGGCTTAATCTTGCTTATTTGTTCTTCAATGTCCTTTACCGTAGTCGTTATGAGTTCTGCCGATTCCCTTGCAAACTGATACATTATTGGTCGGCAATAATGCACTGATGACGGACGTGGATTTTTCCAGTGTAGGGAATCATCCGATTTTAGACGTAAAGGAACAACAGATGCCATAACCATATTTCCGTCCGATATTGTAGCGTCATCGGAAGATATGCTTTGCTTATAAACGCTTTGTCCGGATGATCCATCGCAGCCCCATTTGCTGATTAATGTCAACTTCTCAGGAAGAATTTTCACTTCCGTGAAAAACTTTGGTGTGGTTGACTTTCTAAGCAGTTCAAATAATTTTAAATTGTTCAACGCCATGTTTTCAGTACTTAAATTGTTTAATGGTTTCAGTAATTGTTGCGCCAACTTTCAGGCGTAGACTAATCCAGGCATTATGCTTATTTTGCAATATATAGGCTTTTGCTACCATGCCTAAAAATTTACCTCTTCCCTGCATACATATGGATTAAGGCTGAATAATGCAATTTTGATATTATGCACGTGTCCAAATAAGATTTGTGCCTACCTGTAGGGACCATAAGTCAATATTGTTCCTGACCATTTGTACGCCAAAGTATTGTTTATGTGAGGTACGTACCTGCTAATTTCAATGAGTAGTTTTTTTCAAACTATTAGATCAAACTACTGTCAGTCAAAACATATAAGGGATGGACGCCATACAATTTCTGCAACCATGTCTTTTTAAACTTTTTTACCTCTAGAAGCCAAACGGGCACGTACGGGCAGATAAAACCTTTTGCATTATGTAAAGAAATAATCAAAGAACAGGTTTTGCAAATATGGCAAATATAGAAAAATATAGCTTTTTTTTATTTTCCGTCAAAGTTGAAAAATAGTGAAAAAACGGATAGTTTTTAAATAGTGATTTACCAGGAGAAACACAAAGCAAACAGTTAATTTTTTTTTTATCATTATACATTTAATAAATACATCAATCAATACAAACAAAAAATAAGGCGATTCGTTACCTATATTTCGTGATATTACACCTGAAATCGCAACAAATTGACTAAAAATTGTGTGTTTTTTTGAAAACCGAAAGTCGGTCAACTTTGAACGGTTATATCTTCTAAACTAAAAATGTGATATTATTAAGAGTGGCATATTTGAAATCGTTGAAAAGTTTCCTGTAACATGGGTTTATTCAAAACTTCGTCGGCACTCATGAAAATTTTGATTTTTGCAACCTCGCTTGCTCTACGGGCGCCACTGTGCGACGTCCATTTGTACGTCAATCCGTCTGTTTGTGGAAATGGGTTTCTCGATGATCCCAGAAATTATAGGAAATATATTGCTTTATATTTCTATCACATTTGATCCGATTAATTTTGCTATTCACATTTTGCCAGATCGGTATATAAATAACTGAGACATAAGCAGAAAACAATAACCGCCTCTAACTTTTTTTAATAAAATCGGCTGCTGTTCTTTTTTTATTTTAATGTTTAACCTTAAGCTTATTAATACACACCCAGGTGGCCATTTCGGTTTTATTTCTATAATATGTAACTCTCTTAAATTTGATTCTGTTAAAAGGAAATTTTTGTTGGCTTTAAGAAATTGAAAAAATTTGTATGACAATAACGTGTTCTAATCGCTTATAAACACGCAGTAACACCCGGGTGGGTATTGGTAAACGATGCACATAAGAATCTTTGCTAAGGCGAATGTTAAACGAACAATGCACTTAATATATTTTATTTAATTTTTTTGTAATTCTGTTTGATAATTTGTGTTGAGTGAGTTGTCTAAAACGCTCCATGACGTTAGATGAAGGGTATAAAAATTCGGCACAGCCGAATATATCACTCTTATGGAAGTAAAAGGCTACCCAGCAAAAACTTGGTAATGACTTGCAATTACTGAAAAGAAAAGAGCGCCATAGAAGGGCAACACAAAGTAAAAACTAATGAGGCCTTTAGACCCTATAATGTAAATTGTGTTTTTTATAGACATATAAAACGTAAAGTTGGCAGCACTTTTAACTGGAGGTCATTTTTTCAGCTGTCAAGTGATTTATGTTCAATTGGTTTGGCATTTCAACATGAAAAAAAAGACTGATCACCTAGCAAGGCGTAGATTCGGTGGATGATCCCAAAACAAGATTACCGTTGATCCCGATTTTCATAAGCGAATTTTGTTTAGCGATAGAGCGCACTTTTGTTTGAATGGATAGTTCAATAAGCCAAACTGCCGCATTTGGAGTGATGATAATCCTCAAGTGTATGTTGTGAGACCGTTACATCAAAAAAAAAAAAAAAACTGACTGTTTGGTGTGCTTTATGGACTGGGGGAATCATTGGTCCGTACTTCTTTAAAATGGTCGATGGTGGCCACTATAGGGCCATGTTTACTGACTTTTTCGTTAATCTGTGGAACAACCATGATTTGCAGGAGCTGTGGTGTCAACAATACCGCGCAACATGTCATACAGCTCGTGCCACAATTGATTTATTGAAGGAAACGTTTGGTAACCACATGATTTCAAGTTTCGGACCCGTGAATTGGCGTCCAAGATCGTGCGATTTACCGTCGCAAGACAATTTTTTGTGGAGATATGTGAAGTCGATGGTCTACGTAGATAATCCCAAAACGATTGACCGCTTGGAGGAAAACATTCACCGCGTTATTGCCGATATACGGCCACAAATGTGGGAAAAAGTCATCGAAAATTGGACCTCCAGATAAGACGACGTCCGACCCAGCCGTGAAGATCATATGCAAGAAGTCATATTTAAATTATAATTCCAGAAGATTATCTTTCGAATAACGTAAATTTCATGTCAATATAAAAAATGCATCTTTGTTGTATTATATTTCAAAGTTTTACACCTCTATAACAACAATTTTTATATATATTATAGGTTCTTATGAGCAGCGGTGTCTGTTAAAATAGGTTTTTCGAAGACTCCAGATATGATGGGGACTTGGTTGGTATATATTTATTCATATGCTCCTCAAAATGTTGCTATTGAAATGTAGCCTGATCAGTCCACAAATGGCTAAGATATGAGCAAAAAACAACGAGTGCCTCTCATTTTACCGATAAATCGTTTGTGGTTGTTTTTATACATCTGAAAACGACACGACCCAAAGTTTCCAAAGTAAGTTAAAGCATCTTGGTTATCAGAAGACAATATCCGAGACTAATTTATATCTTAAGAACCATATTTATACAACTTTATGCATAGTATACAATTAGTATGCCGACTCTTTGACATGTACATAACTCAATTGTCAGTGGTACCTAACTTATGTTTGTATTAGTAAGATTTTTTTTAAATGTATTTGCATATAAAACTATTTTTACCACTAAACATAGTTGCATAAAATCGTATAGAATCTGGCAAAAAAAATTTTTTTTCAAAATAAAATTTTATTAGTTCAATAAATTTTTAATTTATTAACTGTTGGCTGCATTTATTAACTTTTAAAAACAATGTTTGTATAATTTTTATCCTGCAATATCGGAAAATATTTAAATAATTTATGATTTCAAATTTAATTTTTATACCACAAAATGCTACTCTGCTGGATTTAATAACATTAACAACAGAAAAAAATTAATGTCAAATAAATTTATTTAAAAATTTTTAGTTTGTGAAAAATAAAAACATTTTGCAAAAGCAAATGAGCAAAATGTATTGGAAAAATTATTAATTATGTGGTTGTGTCATAAAATTAAACAAACAGTGTTATATTGTGAAACATTTTAAATTAAAAAATTTCAAATTTTATTTGGTTTTTGTTGTTTTTATGTGTGTTGAATTCACACAGAACATATATGAGAAGTGTGAGGGGTGAACTAAAATATGGAGAACGCTCTCTCGAGTTGGCTTACTAGTTCTATACTATGACCTTATGTTCCTAGCGCACAGTGGTGAATAGTATAGAAGATTCGCCATAGCCGAATATGGCACTCTCACTTGTTTTCTATTGTAGTAATTTTGCGGCAATATATTGATAATATCTACTTTGACATAGCCAATTTTTGTGATGGTATATAATTGAGTTTCTATTTAACACAATTAACAAAAAAAAAACATTTTGGCTTGTTGGAAAATCCAATTTGTTTTTATTCAACTACGTGTTTTTTTTAATAATCTGGCAACCCCGAATTTATGATTGTTGTGTCAGTGAGAGTAATGATGATTGATGTTATGATCAGCCATTAAATTCTGTTGTAATATTTTGGTTTATATTAAAATTAAATATTTTCTCGATACTTAAACAGAAAAAATTTTCAGCAGTTTTTTATCAATGAAAAAGAATGTTTGAAAAGTATTTCAATTTAATTAATGTGATAAATGAATCAATTATTTTTTTGTTGAAAAAAGTACACAAAATATAATTTTGATTTAATTAACATTTTAGTTGTTTTGAAATTAAATTTTAATAAAAATATTAATTAAATAAAAAGAAATCTTAAATGATTTTTCTCTTAAAATTAAATAATTTTAACTTTTTGAATTGTTGATAGGAATTTAATTAATTCATTTATTAATGATGTGCTAATAATCCCAATTTTTAAATGAAAACACTAAAATTTATTGTTGTGGGAAAGCTAGTTTCTATGCGCATTTCGCTGGTTGCTTAGGCCAGCTCGTCAGGAAACTTTTTCCAAATACTTTAGAAAACCTAAAAATATTATACAAGTAAGACCGTTAAGTGAATAAGAATTTTAAAACACTCCGGTCTTACATGTAACAATATCAAAGCTTCAACAAATACACCACAATAAACCCTAAATTTTTCTTTCTTACATTCCCCTACAATTGGCTAGTTCTTTTCCAACACGAATTGTAGTTGTAAGAGGATAGAAAGAAAAAAAAAAGGAATTGTCAAAACCTGAGCTATATTTAATTACATCAATTAACACATTGTTTGAAATGGCAAAGTTCTTTGAACATTTTTTTAGTTAAAATTAAAAAAATCATTAATTAAATAAAATCCACTATCTTCAATTTTTACACTTTTTAGTAATGAATCATTTTGGTTATTGGTGCAAAGCCAACCAATTTTTAAATATTTCCAAATCTGCATTCCAGATAAATCATTTTATTTTTTCTTATCTAATCTAGAATCGTCAAAAGAGATTCCAAAAATCCGGCTATCAGTAAAAACCTTATCAGATCACAAAGAAGCCCTACATTTAAGCTACACAGAAAAAATCCGTATTCCCATTAAATGTTTTTACAAATATTGAATTCTTTGATTTATAAAACTAAAAATTTCTTAAAAAAACCATTTACCTCCATAATGTCTCCTCGAATCGTAAATAGTTGCAAATCAATTTCAGTAAAATTGTTTCCTAAAAGCTTACAAATAAAATGCTTACATTATCTTTATACACAATTCGTTTTAGCCTGCAGTGGTGAATTAAAAGCAACAGCAAAAAAACGAGAACTTAAAATAAAATCAAATGAATTAAAATAAAAAGTAAATTTTGAATTTGCGTTCCTTTTTTCTTATTTGTGTTCAGAAATCTATCATTTAGTGCGGCATATGTTACTTTCATTAACAGTATCGAAAGCACATTGAACAATATCGTTAAATTGGATCTGCATAAAGCACACAGCCAATAACAACAACAATAAAAACTGCAACAGCGACAACACTAAAAACAATAATACTTGTCGATTGATCGTACTGCAACATAAAAAAACCTACAACGACAACAGAAACAAAAACATTAACAAAACAAACCAAACAAAAAAAATTAAAGTGGCGACAGCAGGCAAAGTGCCACATATTAATACTTAAAGGAATAAACAGCAACAACAAAAACATTAAACATTTATACCACAACAACTACAACAAATATGTTTAAGCTAAAGAAAGCAAAACGTAAAACAAACGACTAAACAGTAAAAAAAAACCGCGACAAGCAGCAATTGGGCTTTTAAATAAAACAAACGAACGTTCAACAACTGCAAGAATAAATGCACCAACAATAACGACGACGACAATATTTTTAAGAGGCATAAGGATCACTTGAGATGGCACACAATAAAATTGCTACATGCTTAAAACATTTTTTTTTTTCTTTCTTCTTTCAGCCAAGATTTCGTTTTTCTTTGTTTGTTAGTTTGGCTGGTGCTGGTGCTGTTACTGCTTTAAGCTTCAAAAACATTCCCACACGCGATCTTCAAGAGAAGGGGTTTTTTACTGCACCAAGAGTAAACTGTGCATTAAAAGAATAAATTCTTGGCAATAATACTCCTAATATTGATTTCTAAAGTTAGTTTAAATTGTTATTCTGGAATTAAATTTGTAAATTTTCCAATTTATTATATCCATCATCAAAGTGTACTAGGAAAGAAACAAATTACTTGGTCCGTTTTAAACATATTAAAAAAAGTACCATAAATTATATAATTATATACATTTTCAATTCTTGTTCACAGAAAAGTGTTTTATCAATAAAAAAAAAATGGTTTAAAAAGTATGTACATAAATTAATGTGATAATTGAATCAATTATTTCTTTAGTTGAAGGAAAATTAAAGATTTAATTAACATTTTAGTTGTTTTGACTTTTTTCGTTTAAAATAAAATTATTTAAACATGTAGAATTGTTGTTGGGAATTGTCAATATGCATTTAAATAAATTAACACATTGTTTGAAATGGCAAATTTTTTTGATCACTTTTTTAATTAAAAATATCATTTATTGAAAATATTTTTTCAAAATTTAAAAATTTTTAGTAATCAATATAATCATTTAGGTAATAGGTGCAAAATCGACAACTTGTTTGCTTGATATTATAAATTTAGAACAAATTTGGTGATTGGAGAAATTTAATAATTTTTTCTGTGTTAAATATTTTTTTTTTTTTTTTGTTTTAAATAATTCAAAAACTATATCTTGTCGTACTAAGGATAGAGTTGTTATTTCTTCCAAATTATCAATGACAACCAAGATATAACTCCTTATTGGTGAAGCCTGTTCGATGGTTTCTGGTTAAAGTGGGAAGGGAGATCCGATTTTTACCAATAACTTAAGGTAAAGTACAGATTTCAGGGCGATGTCACAAAAATTACGCAAAGCCATATTCCACTAGCAAGGTTACCTAAGCAAGGGTTCATAGTACATTAAGCTGCGTACTCAAATTGTCGCTTACACTGAACGAATTTTCTTCACAGATCCAATGGGTTCTGACATTAATCCAATGAAAAATTACATTAAAATTCAGCCTATGCAACCCTTAATTAAAATAATGAAGAATGTTTCATTAGCCTCCATTAATAAAATGTGTCATAAAGTCGATGAAAATTTTGTTTTTACTTAATGCAAGACATTTTAGAATCTGGGAATTATTTCTTTTCATAAGCTATTTAATTATATTCAACATTTTTCATTTTTCGAATTTATTTTATGAGCTAAATTTCAGTTTTGTATTTTATAAAGCTTTTTTGTAATAGTTATATTCCTTAAATTTTTGGGAATGACTTTATACACTACCAGACTATTATAAGAAAATACGAGATACTAGTCTGGTAGTGTATAAAGTCATTCCTAAAAATGTAAGGAATAGAGCTATTACAAAAAAGCTTTATAAAATACATAACTGAAATTTAGCTCATAGAATAAATTCGAAAAATAAAAAATGTTGCAAGAAATATTATTAAGACTGTGACTATTTGTCATCACATTAATGAAACATTTCATTTACAAAATAATGAACCGTCAAACGTTTAAAGACATTTTTTTTTTAATTTTTTTAATAAAAAGTTTTTTGTAATTCAATCAAGTTTTTAATTTGTTCAATGACATAAATATATTAAAAAAAATTCTTAATGTGGAGAGGGTATTATGCATTTGTACTGATGTGTGTAACACCTTCAAATATTGATCCTAGACCCTCTTTTAAGTATGCCGATAGACTCAGAATCACTTTATGAGTCGATCTAACGATGTCCGCCCGGCTGGCTGGCAGGCTAGCCCTGTAACCTTGTGCGCAAAGTACAATTTTGAAGATAATTTGATGAAATTTGGTACATAGATTCTAATTGGCACATGGAGCATATTTAAAATGGGGCGATGCGGTCCATAAAATCATATAGCCCCCATACAAGCTGCTTTCCGGAATAGGGTCTTTGCTCCCAATATCATACCAACTTTAATGAAATTCAAAACATAGATAGATCCATATTTATATGAACATATATAAGGGGAGCTAGGGGCAATCTCTGCCTCTCCGAAACTATATTACAAGTTTTAATGAAATCTAAAACATAGATAAATTCCTAATTATATTTTTAACCAGGTCCCAAATAGGAACACTTGTAAAAATATGTTCTTATATACTGTGGTATAGGCATCATATGGTCGGGCTTGACCGACAATAATTTATAATTGTTTTATTTAGTTTTTATATTCCTGTTGCATCATGTTTTGTTCTAATTTCATAAGCCAGTCTTTAAGTAAATTGCATTTAATTAAGTTTCCAGCCTGTTTTCCATTCAAGTGGCTTGTACTACTACGTAAGTTTTGTGTACATAAATAAACAATTAAAGGAAAAAGAATATGAGAATTGTTTGCTCTTGTTTTTCTCTCCCGTTGTTTGTTTTTGAATCTATTACTAACATATAGCTAAAATCACTATTTCGTTATCATAATAAATTTTTTTCGTTGCTATTATAAAACATAAAAATTTACTATTTTTTTTCACAAATTTGTATGTGTTTTGCCAAAAATTTAATAAAAAATACATTTTTACAGCCGTTCTTTTTAATTGATTGACCTTTTTCATCAAAAATATGAAGTTACCAAAGTTTTCTTTTTTTCATTAATTAAAAAATATTTGAATATTTAAATTCATAGTTCATTTTAATTTTAAAAAATCTATTGAAATAATGTAAATCGAATATTTTGATTTTTCTTTAACAAGAGATATTTAGTTGTTATTAATCCAATGAAAAGTTTCAACGAAATTACGAAACTCAATTTCGTAGTATTGCTGAAATTATTTCATGAAATTTCTCATTGGATTATAGAAAAAATTTTTATTGGGCTGTTCACAGAAGGCGAATTATCAGGTTATATGGTTATGTAACTAAATTAACAGCAACAGATTATACTTAAAAAAATTAAATAAATATATTTTGTTAATGTTATTCTATGAGCTAAATTTAAGTTATGTATTTTATAAGGGTCTTTTGTAATAGTTCTATTCATTAAATTGCTTAGGAATGACTAAATACTCTACCAGACTATCTTCCCGTATCTTCCTGTTACATTTTACCTTAGCTATCCTTTGGATAGCAATGAAATATATTGTATATACAGAAAAATTTACAATTATTAGACACCAGCAGAATGTAATACATTTTCTAGCCCGCTACGGCCTTCGTCAGCATTCTTTGTGTCACACGGGATAGTGATACTTTATAAATTCAACTATTTCAACAAATTTTCAACATTTTTTTTTTTTCGAATTTATTCTATGAGTTAAATTTCAGTTATGTATTTTATAAGGCTTTTCGTAATAGTTCCATTCCATAAATTTTTTGGAATGACTTAATACACTACCAGACTATTATCTTGTGTCCAAAGGATAGCTAAGGTAAAATGTAACAGGAGGACACAAAATAATAGTCTGGTAGTGTATAAAGTCATTCCTAATAATTTAAGGAATATAACTATTACAAAAAAGCTTTATAAAATACATAACAATTTTTAGAATAAATTCGAAAAAATAAAATTGTTGAATATAATGAATTAGCTTATGAAAAGAAATAATTCTCAGATTCTATTTGTATTGATTCATTAGATTTATGAAGCATAATATTTTCAGCGTATGTATTTATGTTCGCGGACTGGTACTTCAGTAGTTGCACGGTTTTTTCTCAAGGACCGCCTGGAAGAGTGGCCGTAATGGCGGGTACTCACGTTATAAGAAAGAGGTATCAAAAATTGGCATAATTTATTTCTAGTTTCAAATATAAGCAATTACTTTTGAGCAAAATCAATCAGAACAATTTACAAGTTAACAGTTTTAAATGACATTATAAATAATTGTTACTAGGGAAAACGCAAATAAGCATTAAAACCCATTTTGTAATGTTTGCATATAATAAAGAAGTACAAAAATAGTCGTTTAAGCCTACGTCACAGTATTTACAGACAAATTTTCTTGTGTTCCTCTTTGAGGTGCATGTACAATAATGGACCAACCAAACTAAAATTATGTTATTAGGTTTAAATTCATATATGTGGTATTTGTGCTTTAAAAAATCTGGTATCAAATATGATTTAAAAAGCTGAAACATACACTATAAACTTGAAAAAAATTATGTTTTGACAAATTCATGCATATCAAATGCTGCAAAAGGTAAATGTATGCAAAAATATTTACTACTAAATCGATGCCAAAATTCATACTGGTTGTTGTTGTTGGTCTATAAAATAATTGCAGCACCTTGAACTTGTGTGTGCTTTCTCCAACTTGTAATGCCAAGGATATGCCTGGGTGCTTCCTGTTGGTCATTCCACCGGTGGTAATTATCGTGTAAAGCCTTTCTCACTGGAGCGCTTGGTGTCGATTGACCGAAATAGTCCAGCCAGCGCAATCGCTGTACTGTTTGATCTAAATCTTATCGAGATATATTTCATACAATTATCATAGTTGTGTTTCGAAATACAATTATTTATTAAAAGATTTTGTTTGTTGTGCTTAATTCCCTTTTTTTTTTTTTTAAAAAAAAATTTTATAAAAAAAAAATTAGAAATTTATTGTTTTAGGATAACCTGTTCCTATGCGCATTTCACTGGTTGCTTAGACCAGATCATCAGGAAACGTTCTCCTAAATAATTTTAGAAAAGCCAAAGCTATTTGCAAGCAAGACCACAGAGGGAATGAGAATTACCTACAACCACTCAGAAAGTCTTTTTTGCAACGATATCAAAGCTTAAACAATATACCAAACAATAAATCAGTGATGAGTTTATCTTTTCTTACATTCCCCACTATCAACCAGTTGGAATTCTCACAACATTGATTGTAGTTGTAAGTGGGTAAAGACAGCTAATGGTTTTCCACATCAAAACAGATCAAGCCATAGATTTTGCGAAGGACTTTTCTCTCAATTACATCCAGCACAGCTTTATCTAATTTCATAATTCCCCAGCTTGAGCGCTATGGCACACAGTCCTGTCTAGCTATCGCTATGCTCAAACAACAAAAAATTTCATGTGCGCCCATTAAGTTGGATTCGTGAAGACTTACACTGAGTTTACATGATGAATTTCATGGAAGCAAGCGGTGTAGAGAAGAAAGAGGGGTAGAATAATAGACATGGTTTCTGTTTTCATGTTTTTTTTTTGACACTTCGCTTTACACTTTTTTCTGTTCTTTCTGTTACGTTTTATTTTTATATTCTCATCAACTGGATTGAATGAAAATGAAAAAATTAGACGTCAAAAAAAACCATCGTATGAATTTGAGTAGTTTTTGGTAGCAACTTCAAAAGGGAATTTAGAAAATTGGACGTCATAAAATTCATCATGTAAATTGGGTGTTATAATGTCGATGTTTTGTTCTTGTTCAAACATTTGTCTAACATCAATGCAGTATTGCCGTATAGCTAAATATCATCTTGATAGTTGTTGTTGCTTTCTATATTGGTTGTCATTCCATACGTGTTCTCCACATTAAATACCATGAACAATTTTATGTCAGTAACTCTGCCAACGTTTTGTTCATGCTCACACTAGGGATGCCAAACGAGAAATCCCGAAATCCCGGTATTTTTCGGGATTGATAAACCACGAATCCCGGGATGTATTTTTATGAGTCCCGGGATTTTTAACATATCAATTTTATGTACAAAACTGTTCGTTTTTATTGAATTTTTATACTGCATATATACAAAAAAATTATTAAAAATTATATTTGAGTTATATTTTTATTGCAAATAATTCTTATTTTTAAGTTTAATTTTTCTTTTTGGCACACAGCGAGTATTTAAAATTTTTAATTTTTGCTTGATATATGACGACTATTTCTGGATTTTTGTATTTAGCTAAATAAAAACCATTATTTTAAGCAAAAACGATATTTGAAGATTCACATCTCAAGCCTTTTTTACAATTACGTTAAGCAAGTTCAGCTTTGCCTTAAGACATAAAACCAAAATAAAAATGATTATTTTTATGCAAAATATAGAAATCAAGAAAAATTTGTTATATATCAAGCAAAAAATAAAAATTATTCACGATCCAATTAAAGTATAATCAGAAACTAAAGAATAAAAGTTGATATAATTATAACAATTAAGTCGTTATATATATGAAATAGCTAATTTTCCTTCCGATCCAATAAAAATAAAAAAAAAATTGCTTAAAAAACATACGGTAAATAAAAGAATTTTTTGCCGGGATTTTCGGGATCCCGAATCCCGGGTTTTTCAAAAATCAGTCCTGATTGGCATCCCTAGTTCACACATAATAATATATTATCAGGACATTGCGTAAAGAAGCACTGGTAGAATACGCCTTTCCTACAAAGTTGTTTTATTTCTTAAAAGTTGTCTTAGTTCTTAAAATTTTTGATAAGTCCGAAATATCACCTTTTATCAGCGCGATCCTTTGCTTTATTTTGATGGTAATATAATTAGTCTGCTAACTCTACATTGCAGCTACCGGCCTTCACTATCTCGCCTTGCTGTATTCGCTTTGTTTGCCTAGCAGTTGCTGGCATAAGTTTTGTCTTGTACCCGTTTACCATTAGACCCATCTTCGCTGATTCCTTCACCACTCTGGAAAAGGCAATAGTTATATCTCGCTTTCTCTCTTTTGACAATATCAATGTCGTCTGCATATGCCATAATTTATGTCTACTGCGCAATTTTATAAAGCTCTGATTTTTTTAAACTTTTTTTTTCCAATTATTATAAACGCAAAAAGAAATAGCTAGAAATATTAATATTGCTCCTTACTATACCACAAAAAGTTGTTAGCCACACCGATAGATTATACAGTGCAAAACGAAAATGAGCACAGTATTTTTCATTTTTGTTATTTTTCCGTTTTCTTGTTATATAAAGAACCAAGTATGTTTCTTAAGTCTTTTGATTTGATATTCAAATATTTTAAATTTCCCAAAACTGCTGCTATAAAATCTAAGTCCGAGCAAAGAAAGAAACTCCAAATGGTGCTTTCTAGTTTCGATAAGTAATATCAAAAATCAGAGTGCAGTGCCCATGTGATAACTTTGAATATGTTGCAATGTGTTAAGGTGTTATGATACTTGCTATTTTTGTATTTTTTCTATATTGGAGAACAGTGCAAATATATTTGCATAGGAAAACTGACTAAGTGTAAAGCGTTTGATTATACCATAAAAAATCTTGAAATGTCAAAAAAATATACGTGTGTTATCGATAAATAATCTAAGACTGTCAAAAAAAATATAAAAATTTGTAACTTTAAATTGACATTTCCAGATTAAATGTTAGCACTGCTGCTAACTTTTTTAGTTTTTGATCGAAAGTAGCGGGTTTTAACTTTTTTTTTGCGATTTATAGCTTTTTTGACGGTTTTTGTGGGAACAAAACGTGGGCAATATTGTTTGTTTTGTTTACATTTTATATTGTATTGTATGTCTTGTTCTTTCTCGCATTTGTTGTTTCATTCAGTCAATCCTAAAAAAATCCAATACAAAAAATAGCAAGTATCATAACACCTTTAGTAATTATAAAATATTTGAATATAAATCAAAAGACTTAAGAAGCATACCTGCTTATTTATTCAACAGGAAATTTACGATGTTAATTGTAAATAAATCAAAAAAATTTCAGAAAATTATCTTAATATACTTTATTATGATAGAAGGATCTATTACAATTACGTGTGAAACAAAATATCAGCCAAATACTCGCCACGGCTTCAGTGGCATACCACTATCCGATGGTCCTTTATTTCAATGACTCTGAGACATAATTGAGGTTCAATGTCGTTAGTGTGACGAATTATCTTATCCTTTAGCTCTTGAATTTTTTTTGGCCTGTTGACGTACAGTTTTTCTTTTAAATATCCCACAAGAAAGAAGTCGAACGGTGTCAAATCACATGATTGTGGTGGCCAATTAACATAGCCACGACGTGAGATGACACGGCCATTCCATTTCTCGCGCAAAATAGCCATTGTTTCGTTAACTGTGTGGCAAGTGGCATCATCCTGTTGGAACCACATATCGTCCAGGCCAATATCCTCAATTTCTGAACACAATAAGTCTGTTATCATCTCGCGATAGCGAACACCATTCACGTTAACTGCTTGGCCGACCACATTTTCGAAGAAGTACAGCCCGATGACGCCGTCAGCCCATAAGCCGCACCAAACACATGCACAGGTGTGTTCATATCATAACGCGCCGGTTTGTGTACTTATCCATGGTTTTGTGCCTCTCCATGGTTGAATTTGTCATATACTGAAACAAATAAATGTCAAAATGTCAATCAACATCGTGCATTATGGTTAGACCACCCATTATTTCCCTAACAAACATTAATCCAAAGATTTTAAACTTTAGTTTTCAGAATATTTGCGCATTTTAGCAAGTTATTCCTTTAAGCCACTGCTTTATAGATAGAATGAAAAAAAATATAAGCAACTAAATCGCACATGAACTAAAAAAAAAATTTCGAAATAAACCCTTCGTTTACCTACAAATATGAGTACCAACGACCACGAGCATGAGTTTCAAATACAAATGTTCTATGATCATGTGAATGTACAAAAAGATCGCGTTTAAGCGCGACTCAATTACATTTATTAAATGACTCTGTAAGCTCCTCTCTAGCCGAAAAGTGTAGACAACCCAAAAAAAAAAAAAAAACACACACACACATACACCCATAAAGACACTCCAGTGTAAATTGTTGCTGATTTATAACTTGGTAACGCCAATGTTTAGTTAAAAAATTGTTGATTTTTTTATCCGTTTGCACCAAAATTTATAAGAAAAAAAATGAGACTTACAAATGTGTTGAATTGTTGAAAATAGTTTATGGTTGAAAAAAAATTTAAAATGAATGAGGAAAATTATGTTAAAGAAAACTTAAATTGACGTCTGTTTTATTTGTGTAAATTATGGTTGATAAGAAAAAAGATTTCATGTTGCATTTTTTCCTTTTTTTTTCTTTTCTTAATAAATTTGTTGATGAATTGCAGTGATGTCATTTAACAAGGGAAGTGACAAAGAGTGAGTTGAAAGGAGGAGTATCTTATTGTTTTAAGTGTGGTAGAAAAGTACTTGCAGCGAAGATTCGAATAAATCAAAAACAGGCTGATTCTTTAATATTTTGAAATTAAATTAATTTTAAATCTACCTTAGTTTAAACATGTTTACGCATGCATCATGCTTTTGTTTATAAACGTAATTTCATGTACTGGATTTTGGAACCTTTTAATAATTAACTAAAAACTTATATATGGGCATTTCCTGGGGTCACGAACGTACATTCGTTCGCTTTTGATGTACAAATAATATAGAAAACAAAACTTTTCCTACCATTTTTTTTGCGATTCGATAGCATTTTGGTAGCTCTATGTTTGGTGCAAAAGATGGATTTGATCGAGTTTATGCTTTTATAATGATAGTTATAAACTTGTGGTCACGAAATAACAGTCAGTTAACTTTGGCTGACTGTAGTTAAATGTAAAAAATCTGCGAAACGGAACGGAATATTCAAAAGTGATTAATTTATTTTAAAAGTATATTAATGTAGGTCTCTATTCAGAATTTACACAATAAAATATCTCTATTGGTTTTTGTTTAGTTGGCTTAAGAACCGGTCGCGAACGTACGGTTCGCGAACGTACGATTTTTTCCCATGTTTTAACCGTTAATTTAATGTTAATCGAACTTTGTCACAGAAAAAAATTTAAAATTGTTTCTTATCACCAAATTTATACCAAATTCATAGAATCAAGCAAGCAAGTTATTGATTTTGCATCTATTACCAAAATGATTATATCAATATAATAAAAATTTTAAAATTGTGAACTTTTTTTTCAATAAATGATATATTTAATTTTTATTAAAAAAATGATCAAAAAACTTTGCCATTTCAAACAATGTGTAAATTGATTTAATTAAATATAACTCAGGTTTTGACAATTCCCAACAACAATTCTACAAGTTTAAATTATTTAATTTTAAAAGAAAAATCAATCAAGATTTCTTTTTATTTAATTAATATTTTAATTATAAATTAATGTCAAAACAACTAAAATGTTAATTAAATCAAATTTATATTTTTAATTTTCTTTCAACTAAAAATATAATTTATTCAATTTTGAAATTAATGAAATTGAAATACTTTTTAAGCAATTTTTTTAATTGATAAAAAGCTATTGATAATTTTTTCTGTGATTTGTTCTCCTTACGCTTGTCTCTTCTTAATTAATTGTAATAGAGATTTTGAAAAAAGAGTGCAAACATAACGTATTTTTTTTCATGTAAAATAATTAAATATAAAAATGTCTTTAGAAGTAGCTTAAAAAGAAAATATACAATTTTCCAGTTTCCAGCCCAATTTACTCAAGTAAAACAGCTGAGATATGCGAAATTTTATTATTTTAAATTAATTTTTTTTAATTCTAATTAAAAAAAAAAACAAAGTTCTAACGAGTTTTTCTGGTCAAGAGGACAGCAACAATATATACGTATCGGCATTTTGAAAATGTTCATCGGCTGCTGATTTTAAAGGGAGTTTAAGTGCTCCCATTTTAGCTCATTCCTATGATAAATATGCATAAAAACAATGTTACCCTGACTTTTAAGGTCTACAAAGTCGTCAGAAGATTTATGCCAAATACTACCAGGCTTATTTTTATGGAACATTCTTACCGTTTAACCTCACAATTTATGGGTATTTTTGGTCCTTTCTTAAAAAAGTTTCTAAAAGTACCACTAAGTAGACACAAAATGGGTGAACATTTTTCACAAAATCCTACAACAGTAAGGCCTGGGCCTTGTTTCTCATAACTACAAGTTACAATTCTACAAGTAAAATACGTTAAACAAGCAACCATTTTACAATTTTTGTTTTTGCTTCAAAGGTTTTTTACTTGTAGATTTGTAATTTGTAGGTTTAAAAAACAGGGCCTTGAAATAGAATAAAGTAGTTGTAGTAGTGACTGAAGTTGACGAATGCTCTGTAGTGCAACAAAGTTCAAAATTTTGAACTTAAGCTGAAGGTCCATGCCATGCATTCTATGCGTTGTTCCTTTCAAAAAGTAGAATCATTGTAATTGTATGTGACAAGTTACACTGCAAAACGCATAGAATTCATATACGTAGGTTTACTTTTCTACTTTTGTATGCGGCGTATGTGTAGTGAAAAAATTTAACCTGTTTTTGATTGCCATGGATGACAAATCATATTTTATTTTCAATGTTATCGATAAATATGTTTGTGTGGTGGATTTCGTTTTTTTGAAAAATTTAGAATTTTTTATAATAAAAGCTTACTCCTTTATGAATTCTTATAAATAAATTCTATTAAAATTTCTGTTTTACCTTCCATTTTTGCCAAATTGTTTTTGTTTAATAAACATATTAGCACAGCAGATGATAAGAAAACAATTCGGCGCATAAAACGCATTGCATGTAACTTGAATTTAGAAACTCATGAAATGCACAAAATGTATCATACGCATCTACGCATAAACGCATGGTATGAACCTTAAGCTTTAGCGCTTCAACTTCAACTGCAACGACTACTACAACTACGTATTCTGTTGACACTACTTTCAAACTGCCATTTGTAACTTTTCACAGCTTGCAGCGCTATTCGCAACGTTGTACCACTTAAAACTTCGAGATAACAAAAAATATTTCGTTAGAGGTTTTTTGCCTTGTACATAATAAAATTTCAAGAACTGCAAAACAAATTATAAAAAATTAAATTAAAACTGACTTCATTTGTCACGCTTTGCATATCGATGGCTAAATATAAAAAAAGGCTCAACTCTAGGGTTAACAGACGGCCTGGAATCGACTGGTTTGTCCATTTTTTTTTTTTTTTTTTTTTGTCTTATATATATATATATTGTCACCTTAAAACCAAAAGGCCATAATTCTAGATTGATCATGATGAAATTAACCAAAATATTTCATAACCAATCAAAAGTGAATTTAGATTTTATTTTTTTTTTTTTTTTTGCCTTTTGGTTTCTGGTGACGTTCTGTAATATGATGTAAGACTTATGTGCTGTTTTCAGAACACATGTGATTGGATGTGTAGTAAAATTTATATGAAAAACACTCAAGCACGTTCAGTCACTTGTATTGTGAAAACAGCACATTAATTTTAATTGTTACGTGTCAAAACATTAAATAATATTTTATCTTTTGAACTATCGTACAAGTGAGTCCAGGTGACGGTTTTACCTTGTCCAGTTTTTTGAATTTTGGTTTCTGGCAACCCTTTTTTTTTGTTATATTACAGGGGAAGAAAAAAACGGAATAAATTCCATAAAGTTTTAGAATTAGAAACAAACGCAATTTTAAAAATAAAATTGAGTTATGCGTTTTTTATATTAAGAAAACAACTTGCACTTGCAAAAAAATTACGACTTCGTTAATTTAATAACTCAACTCTTTAATTTTGCTTTATTCTGATTTCGTTGTATAGAAGCTTTTGAATGACTACTTTGGTATATAGAGGCTTTATAGATATCAAAATTTTGATAACGGGAGCTTAAAATTTTGCAAAAAATTTATTGTTATGTTTTTATTCTGACTTGGTTTAAGAGAGACATTTAAATAAATACTTTTCTATATAGAGCCTTAAAGTTGTAGAGTCGTCAGAAAAAAGTTCTAACTCCGTCTCTTACTCAAACGCTGAAATTTTTTAAGTGCGACTCCGACTCCTACTCTAACCTTGATGCTAAATTTATATGGGACCGGTCCTTATAAATTTATTTTTGACTTGACTGTATTTGTATAATTCTGTGGTTTTCACGAATAATCGCGTAAGTCGGTTTTTACCGAAATTGAGATAATGATGTCAAAGTGCTACATTTTGCATTAGGTTTTTATAAGTATTAAGCTTTTTAGAATATAATGTAGTATTATTAATTTTTTTCTGCTAAAAACAACTTAAGTTAACTGTTTAATAAAATATTTTGCTATTATAACGATTTATGTCGACATACATCACCAAAAATTGTAAAATTGCTGAATATGTTTCCAAATAAAAAGCACATGTGATGTTATGTTGTTATTCGTGCAAAAAATATGAAAGTATTTTTTGAAAATTTTTCTATTAATAACAACTAAAGTCGTAAAAATAACAACGTAAGTCGCCATGTGTGATTAAAATGATAACATTTATTTTCACAAAAAAGAACTTATGTGGAGATATGATGTTATATTGCACACACTTAATGAGTCAATCAAACATATGCATTTTTAATCCTTTTACAGATTGTGATCCTGTGAGGATTTTTTCATGAAAACTATGTATAATACGTAGAAAGTCACTGTTAAGAGGATAGTAAAGAAAAAAGTTTAAAAAAGCATCTACAGAAGCCGCAATTGAAAAAAATAATTGTTTTTGCTCTCCTGAAAAGTTTGGTTTTATAACTTACGCGATTATTCGTGAAAACCACAGAATTAGCGTATACTAAGTTTGTCATTCCGTGTGAAATTTTTTTAGTATGCATTTAAGACCCCATAAAGCATATACATATATTCTGGTTTCTTGACATGGAGGACCTCCACCCTAAAAACTTGAAAACTTTGTTACAAAAAATACCATTTAAGGTGGCATTATGTGAAAAGTTTGCAATGCGTATCGTTTAACAACCGAAGAATGCGTAAAAATAGTTAAAACTTACTACAAAAATGTGGTGGCTCAAACGTGGCCACGTTTCGTACATTACGGGGTGATTATGGTCGTCATAATCGACCTACTGAGCAAGGACTTTGCAATATTATAAAGAAATTTGTATTTGTAACAAAAATATGCAAAAAAAAAAATCCAATTTCATCAAAGTATGCAAAAAAAAAATGCACTAACAAATCGATGCCATTTTTAAACCAATTCATAATTTCATAAAGTTATTTAGGTTAAGCCATTTTCAGGCTTAAGGGAAAACATGCATTTGCAAGAATCCCTATCCCTAGTAATAAATAATGCTATTGTTATACAATTTGGCACGTCAAAGATTCATAGGACTAAAATCACAGAAATAATATCATGCAATTTTCTGATTATCGGTCAATATTTACCTAAGCAGCCTTCTGAAAAGCACTTTAAACGCTGAAACAAATTTTAAAACAAATTTTTAAGAGCAGAAATCACTCTACAGGATTTCGTGCTGATTAGTCCATCATTAACCATGAGTCTAATATAAATTCCCCTCCTGAAAATTATTTTAGTTCGACATAAACTGTTGCGAATCATGTTATTTCATTCAAGTTAGTTCAAATTTCTAGAAATAAAAGCATTACACTGTCTAATTTTATAAAGATTAATTAATAATTTATAGCTCTCATATTTTCGAACTGTCGGTGGAGGGTATCAAAGATTCGTCACAGACGAATTAGCATTCTAACCTGTTTTTAATGCAGTTCCTTCTAAATGGTTTTTTTTATTTTGGAATGTATATTATATATTTATGCCGAAATATTTTGGAGTCGGAGTCGTGTGGGTACTACGACTCCTATTCCGACTCCACAGCTCTGATAACATCATAGAAAAAAGTTGTTTATCAATTAAGAAAATGGTTTAAAAGTATTTAAATTTAATTAATGTGATGAGTGAATCAATTATTGTTTTAGTGGAAAGAAAATCAAAAATTTAATTTTGATTTAATTATCATTTTAGTTGTATTGAAATAAATGTTTAATTAAAATATTAATTATATATCAAAAAACTGTTAATTGATATTTTCGTTTGAAATAAAAAATGTAAACTTGTAGAATGGTTGTTGGGAATTGTCAATATTTAATTAAATAAATTAGCACATTGTTTGAAATGGCAAAGTTTTTTGATCTTTTTTTTAATTAAAATTAAAAATATCATTTATTGAAAAAAATATTCACAATTTAACCATTTTAGTGATAAATATAATAATTTTGGAAATAGGTGCAAAATCAACAACTTGTTTGATTGATATTATGAATTTGGTATAAATTTGGTGATTGGAGACAATTTCAAATTTTTTCTGTGAACAATTTCGTTTTTCTTTTATCTTTTTTTTCCCAAAGTATTCCATATGTTTTCCTTTCATTTTTCTAACTAATAAAAGTATTTGCTGGCTTTAGTCATACCTTTTTTCTTAAATACGAAGTGTTCGTTTTTATAATACAACATCAAAAAGCATCATCGTCAATTTTGGAGTTCCGCAGGGAAGCCACTTTGGTCCAATCTTATTCTCACTTTTTATAAATGATATGCCGAGTGTAATACACAATTGTGTATTATTGTATGCCGCTGATGTAAAACTCTTATTAGGCTGCAAAAAAATCTTCTGAAATGATAAATCTTCAACATGATTTCGATCATTTTTATAAATGGTGTAATATGAACCTCATGAATCTTAATTAAACAAAATGCAAGCATATGCGGTTTTGTAGAAAATATAATTCTTTGGGTGACAACCAACTTGGGTTAAGTAGCTAAAGAGATTTTGGAACTTGGTGTTTTACTAGATTCAAAATTAGATTTCATAAAACCCATAACCACAATGAATAAGTACGCTAGTGGAGTACTTGCTTTTATAAAGCATTGGGCTTAGGAGTTTACTGATCCTAAAATTACAAAGCAGTTATACACATCTTTGGTAAGACCAATCATCGAATATGATTCTATTATCTGGGATACTGATTATAATGTTCACATAAATCGAATAGAATCTCTCCAAAAACAATTTTTATTGTTCTGCTTAGGAAGCTCAACTTGGAACCTTTCAGAAGCTCTTCTATCCTATTCGGTTAGACTTGAACGAGTTAAATTGCCTTCACTGGAAAGCCGAAGAGAAATGCTTAACAGTACGTTCTTCGTTAATTTGCTTAAAGATAATGTTTGCTCTGAATTCCTGCTTAATAATGTTAAAATCAGTGTGCCTCAATGAGCAACTCGCAATTTCTTACCATTGTATTTTCAGGTCTTTAATACAAACTATTAAAAATTTAGATCCTTTTCTGAGAATATGCAAAGATTTTGATGAAATGTATAATTAATTGACCTTTCTTTGAATGTTTATGTCATTAAACGTAGTATTATCCTGTTTTTGAATAAATAACCTACTAATATTGTTTGTAAATTAAGTATAGTCTGTAAAGATTTTAATTCCATAGCATTAAATATATAAATAAAAAACATAAATGTAACCATGGTAGAATAAGTACAAGGTATAGTCATTAGAAAGTTTGTTCTCAATTTTAAAGGCCATGTAATGTCAAACAAAAGAAAATTACGGAAACAAAAAAAAAATGTAATCAAAAATCAATTTTTAATAGACAAAATAATGAATAATATATAATTTTATTTAAAAAGGTAAGTTTTCAAGTGCAAAAAATGTGAAATTTCCATATTTGCAATTGTTTCGTTGTTTGACATTACATGGGTAAATAATTAACCTACCAGGTTCTTATTATGGGTGTGTGTGAAACGATAGCAAAGTACTCATGGAAGTAACATTTTGACACTGTTGAGGTAAATAAAATTTCACTAACTCTGGGGGCTAGTATAAATTTTGACATTACCGTACAAATTTTTTGACAATTTTAATTCACCATAAAACTTTGCTACCGATTCACACACACCCTATGTATGTAATTAAAGTTAATTTAAAAAAAAATTGTGTCTACTAAACTAAACAAAAAAATTTGTTTGAGTGGTGGAAATCTTTATTAAGACCTTTACAATTTTTTCGGTTAATTGGAAAATAGGCTATCCGCCAAGTGGCTGCCGCCAGTGTTGATACACGTTTGTTCCCGTTTTATCAAATCGCACAATACTTCTCCCTCGTGAATGCCGTTCTACACTGCAGCTTTGACTGGATGTAACGGCTTTTCGTGCATCACACGTGGATTTTCAGTCCTCCAGAAACGAAGATTTTGTTTATTTACGTAACCGCTTAAATCAAAATGCGCCACGTCGGTCATAATGATTTTCGACTCAAAATCGCCTAATCGTTGGCTATTGACGCAATTATTCCACGCTCTTGCAGAGTATAGCGCTCCATTGTATGTCTGTTTGAATTCTCTAGCTGTCTGGTTCTGAAATGTTAAATATGATTGACGTACAAAGCCATTTGCAAAAGTAATAATATCTTACGATAGGGTAATTCATTTTGCGCCACCTTGTATATGTAAGTATATATATTTTCGATTCAAACATGTTTTTAATAAAAAGAAATGTTTAATAAAAGAGATTAGAACCAATGTTGTTAATATGGCAAAGACCAGCAATGATTTGGCTACAGAAACATACAGATTCATTGTGTACGGTACGGTAGTACATTGTATGTCTCATTCGAGTTGAAGGTTTTTGGTCTACCACCAGCTTTTCTCTGATAACAAACTTCGGTTTAATTGTATGTCCTTAAGTTTGTATGCATGTGTTCTGCGCCACTAAATAAGATGTTCATGCCGACTGAGATAAATCTGTGGCAAGTGAACTGACCCAGTCGATGCGGGGACCGCTTGGAGAATCACCCCCGTATTCATAAACGATTATTTAATTTAACAAGCGTTTTTAAGGGAAATTGTGATAGACAATTTGTTTTGTAAACCTTTATTAAATTTAAAAAATTTTTATGAATACGGGCATCAACGTTTAACTGGCTTAAGCTTATGTGTTATTAGAAGGTGGTAGGTAGGTAGACAGTCTTTCACAACTTTCATGTTGCAAGCATAACTTAAGATGCAAGGCAGAATAGTCGGGATGGGGTTAGACACACTATTGTTACGCCTAGCCTATGGAGTCAGACGCCTTATGCAGCCGCTTGCTACGTGTGGAGACACTGTATGATTTATGTGGTAATCTCTCACCTCTGATTCTCATCAAGATTTCTTCTGCTACCATACCATAAAGAACGCATTGGTAGCCTTGAGATTCTATACTTAAATTGACTATTAGGGCATTGAATATTAAGGAATGCCCAATTTGAGCTTCCTCTGCCCTTAACTCGACCTAAAACCCCATGAGGGTAAGTAACGCCATCTTTTTTAAGTTACTCGGGTTTACAGAATGTACCGCCTTGGCGGTAGGAGTGGGAATTTGATGATACTGGCTTTCTGTAGCATCATACCCCGAAGTGGAAATATCAAAGTGTTTGCAGGCCCTATGCTGCACCAGGACCCAGAGGACTAAGGAAGAAGAAAAAAATTTGTTGCAACAATATTTGATTAAAGCAACATTCTTATCAAACTCATACAGGCTGTAGTAACTGAAAGATTGTATACATTTCTCACAAATACGTTCAGAGAAATTAAATAACTTTCGTAGATGACATAGATTTTTAATTTCATACCTTTTTTCTAGTTGTTTTCCATGTTTTTTTATTCCCTGCTTAATTTTTTATTCTGAAATTGAAAAGATTTTAGGGCATTTATAATAATCCCTTTTAAAAAATGGGATAAGTAAGATTTTTTTGATAATCTGAAAAGATAACAACTGTCATATTTTATTTATTTAATAAAACAATTCGTTTGATTACTATTTGTCGCAAATAATTTTTTTTTATATTTATCTTGATTACGACTTTTTTTCTTTTTGTTTTCTCATCAGCCTTTTTTTTTTTGTACCAAATTAATTGGAAACTAATCGTCTAAACTTCAAA